>CP142457.1:39237500-39940000 GCA_038049695.1 Cinnamomum chago
TTTACATATACGAGTACTCATTTGAAGTTATCGACATTTCTATGAGGTGAAATCGAAGGTCAAAATGCAGTTTCTTGCAAAACATACTATCTTATGGTAATTTTCTTTTCTGCTTTAGGGGGATTTTGAGTTCGTTTCAGCCTAAATTTTCTTGGAAAGACATGAAAAGTAACCTAGAGTTTGGTTATAGGGTCTTTTACTATTTTTGGTAATCTTTACTATTTGAAAGGGTTTCCAGGGTTTTCTATATATTGTTATGTTGCTAATCTGAAAATAATAAGGAATTTTGGGGCTTTTCTAAGCTTTTTGACGGTGATCTTCTTTCCTAATCCTTTCACGCTTTTCGCTGCATTGTGTAGACAGGTCATTTTTTTCTAAATGAACAATCGTCCATGTGAATGTCACGAATCCAGTGGCTAGAATTAAATGGCTGTGATTTCTATGTTGTGAACATTCAGGTTGGAAGAGAATGGTGGGATAGCCCAGTGGTAAAGAGCATCCCAGCAAAGCACGGTGGAACCGAGAACTTGGGTGGAGCACTCCGGTCGAGCGGCCGCCTGGAGAAGGAATAGATTAGATTAGTGTAGGACTAGGATAGTTTACAATTCCTCGCATGTAATAGTTAAAAAAACATTCAGGTTAGAATCATAGGAATGAATAGACACTCGCAAATGAATTTTGAGCCTTGGTAGTTGGCACCATGTCGTATTGAAATCATCACAAACTGACCCTGTTGCAAATGATATGAGCTGAGCTGTTGAAGGCAAGGCCTAGTCTCTTCGGGCCCAGTCTGAACCGGTTGGGCTGGTCTAAAAGACCAGGCCTATTTGAAGACTCAATTTTCTAAAGCCAAACCTAAGGGCAATGCTACTTGGCCCAGTCCCCAAGGGTCCTGGGATCCAACGGTCCCCAAATTCGGGCCGAACAGACTTTTTGCAAACGTAAAGGTACGGGTGGCAAATGGGTTTGGTCGGGCAAAAATGGGTAGGGTTGTCAAGGGATATCTACTATTTGAAGTCCAATCTTTAATCTTTATCTGTCCTAATTTTAAAACGGCTTTGTTCAGGTGAGAACAGATTTCACGAAGGACTTCTTGTGGGGCCCAACTATGGGTTCCATTTGAAGACGGGGCTGGGGGATGGAAAGATCTATGTGGGACCACTCCACATATCAAGTTTGACCCTAATCTTTTGTCCCTAACTCCTTTACGAGTGGTCTGTAAGTTTAATGACTTCATATTAAAAATAAAAAAAATCTAATCAATCCTCCATCCAACAGTCCAGTCCATTCGGATGGGTGTCAAACCTTGGTATTAGTGACTATCGGAGGAACCTATTTGTGCACGATTTGGATGGGTTTCAAGATGGGCCCTTCCATTTTTTAAAATCAGTAAAGTAACTTCAACTTGCAACCAACCCACATAGCCTATATTCATTGAGGGTCAACCCGCTTAATCCAACCCAACATATAGAATCTTAGCACCAAGCCAATCCATTTTAAATAGTAGGGCTATACTTCAGTAAAATTGCAGCACGAGCTTGGCTTGGCTCATCCTATATAGGATGACTATTCTGAATACCCAAATATTAAACCACCAGATATTTAGATAGATTTAGATGTGCAGGTTGACCATAACACAATACATTTAAATAGGTTAGTTGAGTTATATGTATTACACATAATCTGATCCATTCAATTGCAGATTGGGTTTTCCACAGGGATGACCAGGACACGCTTATATATATATATATATATATATATATATATATATATATATAGGGGTATTCAAGTGGAGATTCCCTCACCCTGTGTGGTGAGGGACTCCCTTTTTGGGGAGGTTTCAAGTACAAAAGGGTGTACTCCCTTCAAGTACAAAAGCCCTTTTGTACTTGAAACTTCCCCAAAAAGGGGAGTCCCTCACTTGAATATTTTTCATATATATATATATATATATATATATATATATATTGCAGTTAGAATAATGAATTTGCAACCCTTGCCTAACTTGACAGGCAGCATCTTCTTGCTGGTCAGTGGTCTCCCAAATGTAAGGAAGAGAAAGGAATTTACGATTTATCAAAATTAGATCCACAGGACTGTTGTTATACAATCCAAGGCTCAGCACATGTGAAGAGCGTAACGAATTTTTTATATACCCATAATAAGACTCATTGGATCCATCATGATCGTCATCATCATCAAAGCCTTGTCCCATTGGCTATATGAATTATGTTTCTCCATTTTGATATATGCCAAACCAAATCTTCGGATGAGTTGCACTTCTTCAAATCTATCTCTATTTACGTCCTTTTTGGCATGCCCTTCCCCTTGGTGGACCGTCAACCTGCATAGCCAGACTTTTCCTTATCGGTGCCGTAGTTGGCCTGCGCTGGAGATGCTCAAATTATCTCAAATGGATTTCTCTAATTTTACCCCCTATTGATGCTATAATGCTTTTAAAAGCGTTCATTTCTAATTTTATCCTTCCTAGTTATACCGTACATCCAGCTTAACATTCTCATCTCTACTAGGTCTATTTTGTGCATATGTTGCTTCTTTTTTATTTTTTATTTTTTATAGACGGTAATAAGAAAAAGAGACAAAAGATACGAAGAGAAATAAGGAGAAGAGAGAGAAGGTACAAGAGAGATGTATCCCCACTCACCCCACAATTACATTACAATCCCCTCCCATGGGGTAGATCTCTCAACGCCCTGTTTTGCCAAAGCGTCTACCATAGAGTTGGCTGATCTAGACTCATAGCGAAAGGCAACATTGATGGAAGATGGTAGAGCACGGATTTCATCGGAATTGGAATTTCCAGGGATTCGCCTTCCGGTTAGGCACCCATGAAACTGTATTCGAAGAGTCACTCTCCACGATAAGGCTTTCATGAAAAGATCTTGAGAAGCACCGAAGAGCTTCCAAGATAGCTCGCACCTCCACTTCATTAGAATCACAAATGCTTACATGCTTAGACAACATAAATAAAACCTCCCCTTTGTTGTTGCGAAGCACCCCTCCAATGCCAGCGGGTCACAGCTTCCCCCCTGCAGCTCCTCCCACATTGAATTTGAGCACACCAAGAGGAGGGAGAGACCAAAGAGTAGATCTCCTTACCTTAGGCAAACCACACACCATACAAGCTTTCCAATTTACAAAGATATCGTTAATGGAAAAATTGGAAAATTCCTTTCTAACCATAGCCCATTTTGCAATTAAAAGGGTGACACCCTCAATTAACTTAACTAGAGGAGAGGAGATACCTTATTATTCCTTTCCCTCCATATAGTCCATAATATAGTAAAGGGAATTATTCGCCAAAGAGCTCGCCCACAAACACCAAAACAACCTCCCAACCAAGATCGAGTTGCTTGAACAATAGATTCCGGGCAACACCAAGCCAATATTTTGTCTAATAGGTCATAGCTTGTCTAATTGTTGTCTTGTAAGATCTTTCATTCAATCTTGTTGGTATTCGTCAGTCATAACATATTCCAGAAGCAAGTCGATCTTCACTTCAACCATCCCGTTTTTATCCTATGTTTGTTATCTTCATCAATCTTTCCATCCTTACTAATTATAAAGCCAATGTAATGGAAATAATCTTTTGTGGTATCTCATGGCCTTTAATTCTCAATTCTCACAATAGTTTAAGCTCTTTCTATATGTCCACTAAAATTAAAATCTATATATTCCATTTTTGTTTGGCTTATTTTAAAGTCTTTGGATTCTAAAGGTGATTGTGAGCTCCAAGTGTAGAGCCGTTATTGTAGTAATAAAACTAATGAGACCAGGTCGATCCACGGGGAACAATGTAAATTAAGGTTCCTCTTCAACTTGTATCTGTCCTAAATTAAAACTCTAAATCTAGCTTAAAAAAACTAAAAAAAAATACAATCTTCATTCCTACTTTCTAAAAATTAAATTAATTACAACCCAATGAAAAGAAAACTTCATAAATATAAAAGACTCTAAAAACTAAAATTGCTGCAAAATAATACACAAGTTAAAGCTTTCAATAATAAAAAGTACTAAAAATAAAACTAAGAAACTAAACTAGAAACAAAAGAAACCTAAGTTAGAAAGTTAGTAATGCAATGTATGCCATAAGATGCTGAAAAAAATTCTAAGTTTGAAAAACTAGTATGCTAGGTTGTTTTTATGCATGAGTTTTCCCAATCTAATGCAACCTAAAACTGATTTTAATGGTTGGATTTTGAACTATAATGATGCATGAATCAAATAAAAAAACTGGAAGTGAAAAACGATTTAAAATGAATGAGATATGAGTGCATGAACATGACCTAAAAACAGAAATTCTGCACACAGGTAGGTCCGACTAGTCATGTTTGAGCCATTGGTTCACCATCTTGCCATAATTTTTTTGCTTAAAATTATGGGGTTTGAAAATACACTGATCAAACTTTGATTTCCCCAAGTTTCATCGGAAAATAATGTGTTTTGATCAGGTTTCTAATAACAAACTTTTCACACAGAATCTGTCCTAAAATTTCTGCAACAATGTACACAATTGTGCACTTTTATGTTAGGATCCGAATTTTAACAACGTGTTTGGCCAAAATTCTCCTTGCTAATCACTGATTTTTTTATTTTTTTTTATCCTTTCAAGTCAAAACTCTGATTCCAAGTTTAAATTCAGTTTTGAATGTTCAAATAACCAGCAACTTAAACATATCTAAACTCCACTAATATGAATATGCATGCAATGCTAACTAGTTCCAACCATAAACTATGAAAAAATAGACATAAAATTGAATTGATCATAAAAATAAAGAAAATAAACAAAAGTCCAAGAATTTAAATGTGTGGTAGAAACAAGAAAAGTAAATGTGTGGTTTCAACAGAAATTTAAATGTGTGGAAGAACATAAATTTAAATGTGCGGAAGTGTACTATTCTCTCTCAAAATTCTATTCTAATTTGAATTATGCTCTTAGGGCCCTTGGGTCATCAATCCAAACACCAACAAGTAAAGAAAACAAATCAAGCACCAATTGCCCAAGTACAAGAAAGAAAAACTGAAAAGAGAAAGCAACACTTTTACTAATATGTAAAGTCTTTACATAAGATAAAAGAAAGTAAACCAAGACAATTACATACTAGAATGAGAAGCCTCTTCTAGATGAAAAACCCAAGGATGTAGTGTGGTTTCCAGGCCAAATCTCCTTGAGGACTTCAATGGAGAGAAAGAGAAAGGATGAAGATGGAATGTAGTAGTAATTCTAGAGAGATGTGATCTATCTTCTCATGAGAGAAAAGGGATGTATATGCTTTCGATTTATAGATTTTTGCACCCTTTCTTTCCTTCTTTGTTCAAAATTTGTAGCATGGAATCTTCTTTGTATGGTAGGTCCCTTCCTTGGCCAACAAGTCTTCAAAGAAATAAAAAGGCGAGTGAGAGATTTTTGGTTCTTTCCATGTGCAAAACTGTACGTAATCCCGAGTAGAAATTTTAGCACTAGCTTTCAAAGGTCATATCTCCCTTGTTTCAGCTCCGATTGACATAATCTTGGACTCCACAGATATTTACTCAAAAAGAGCTTTTCAATGGTGGGTAGATTGTGCCAATCCGACTATTGGATTGAAACTTATGGCCATTTTAATCTTGCTTCCCCTGAAAAATCTGAGAATAATAGTACACTTATGAAAGCTTTTATATTAGTTGTGTAATGAGGTGTGTGGGACCCATGTGGACATCCAAAGGGGTCTTGGGACATTTCCTTCTTTGTTTCTTGACTGCGCTTCCATCTTTGGTTTGCTTCTAAGCTTCTTTAAGCAACTAGTCAACTCTTCTAACACACTTTCCTTTCTTGAATTTCTGTCTTGATTTCTTGATTTTCAAACTTAATAAGCATTAGATCTAGGGTTACAAACGGGACGATTCCATATCGAAACCATAGTGAACCCGGACCCGGACCCGTTTTTAAATAACGATTTCGGTTCTAAATCTGGTTTTGAATCGGAACTTATTTTTTTTATTCTGGACCTAGTTTCGATAAGAAAACTCAAATCCGGTTCTGGAATCGGGTCCACCTAGCGGACTCAAATCTAGTTACAAAATCGATTCTATTTTCTCTTTATTCTTCGTTTTTTTAAATAAGCATATCATTCAACTTATAATAGTGCATCAAGTCTACAACATCCAGTATTATACATAAGAATGCCCCCAAAATAGCTGGTTTTAAAGTACAAATTATAATATCAAAGACTCATATGCCAGGTCCCGGGTCCGAACATATATGGACCGGGAACCGAACCTATTTATCAATCGGAACCTAAATTTAGTTCCGGACCCGGAGCCATTTATGAATCGGTACCTAAAATAGGTTTCAGACCTGGTTTTTTGCGGGTCGGAACTTCTAGGTAATTGGAGAATCAGATATCCATCTGCAACCCTAATTAAATCTTACCAAATCTGAAGTTTCCTTTCTTGATCTGAAAACTCCAAATCTAGCTTTCCATTATTGACTTTTCAAAATCCCCAAAATTACAAAGATATGTGGGTCTCCATGAAAGATGTCTTACCTTTGATCTCTCTCAAATTTCACGAATGTGGGTCCCATTCTTAATTTCTCCTACACAAATTAAAGCAAATGGATTCAAGAATAATTCTATGTAAGGAATTTGAATGGACTATGTATGGACCCTACTTGATGCATCCAAAATAACCGATTTCCATAAATAAATTTCCAAAAATGGCAAGTTTCATAAATTTATGCAAAAAGTATGGTTTTTGAACAAATTATACATGGATGCACTACAATGTATCTTAAATGCATAAAAACATGATTTGACACTAAATGATGCTCTTTAATATCAGTAAATCCTTAAAATGGTCCAAAATATGTATGAAAATTTGTGCTTTTTAGGACTCATCAAAAGGCTCTCGTCATCTCTTGAGTTTTGTATTTGTACAATCTCTTAATTCATTTACCAACACCATTTCATCTACAAATAATATACACTGAGGTACTTCTTCTTAAATATGAGTAGTTAACTAAACCATAATCAGTGTAAAGAGATAAGGGTTTCGAGCTAACCCCTGATGCAAACCTATATATGCTCATTGGAAACTTACTTGTGTGGAAACTTACCTGTGACTCCACAATTAGTTTTCACACTCGTTGTCACTCCTTCATGCATGTCTTTAACAATTCAAATATAATGTCTCGGGACATTTCTTTTATTTAAGACATACCAAATTAAATCTCTAGATACCATGGCACTGGCTTTTTCTAGATCGATGAAGACTATATGTAGATTTTTTTCTCTTTAGTCGATATTTTTCCATCAATTGCTCAAATGAGAAGATAACTTCCATAGTTGACCTCCTTGGCGTAAAACCAAATTGAGTTTCAGATGTCTTGGTTTTCTGTTTAAGTCTTTGCTCTCCTTCACTCTCTCACATAGTTTTATAGTATGTAGTTTCATAGTATGACTCATAAGTTTAATCCCACACTAGTTATTAAAGTTTTGTATACTTCCCTTGTTCTTATATATAAGTAATATATATATATATATATAACACTTCTTATCCATTCATCTGTCATTTTCTTTGTCATTAATATCTTATTTAAGATTCTAGTTTACCAAAAAATTTCAACTTTTTCTAAGCATTTTCAAGCTTCAATCGGAATGTTATCTGTACCGTAGCTTTTCCTATCTTCATTTGTTTCAATGCATACCTCACTTCCACCACTCTAATTCTATGAAAAAAGTATGTTATGAAAACGAAATATCAACTCTTGCTCTTATAACTCCATCAATTTTTATTGTCAGTCCCAAGCCTACATAAAAGAAGAGGGTTGTTTTAGGTAGATTGATAGCCAATATAAAATTTTATCACAACTCAAATATGAATTTTGAGATAACTCATTAGATCCTGGATGTCGAATTAAGACTTGGAAATAATTAAAAAAATTACTTCAAAAAGACCGACAAAAGTTAAAATTTATACATGGATCATTAACATGGCCTTGTGTCTGATGAAGCTGGTTATAATTGCTGATTCACAGCTCTCACCTGTGTTTGTTGGAAGACTACTTTTCAGATGGGGTTGCAGCTGCGCAATTTAATCCACATGCGCATTCCAAGTGTCGTGTGAGTGCAAGTCAGGATGGCGGGTTTCATAAACCCCGAGGGGTAGCTCAGTTGGCCTAGGACTACGGTTTGCACCCGGAGGTTGTGGGTTCGAAACTGCTCTACCACACTGGGGCCACAGGGGAATTTTATCCGGCTTTCTCTCCTGGGCCCGTAGGGATTATTCTGGCCCAAAGGGCTGGGAACCCTACGTTATCAAAAAAAAAAAAAAAAAAAGGATGGCGGGTTTCATAGTAAAAGGAAAAGTCAAATAGACAAACTTATCCGGCTTATTGGTTCGACCATTTTCATGTGCACTTTGCAAAGAGTGATTCACGCCCCACCGCCCCACAAGGTTCCCTAGCATGACTATCATTAATACTCTCTCTCGCACAGGTTGTCAGTTGTCTGTGTCCCTAGTTGCTTAAGGTTAATCAATGGAAAGTGTGGTAAAGCAGGTGTTCATGCCTTCATGGTGAAGTGGCCCATAGGGATGGCCATCCAATACCAAAAAAGATGAGGAAATCTCAAAATTGTCGAGTTCTTGCCTAGTACAGAAGAAATAAACGTTAAGTGAATTAATAATAGAGTTTTTTACAAAAAGGCCCCTGTATTTTCTTCCAATCTCAAAAAAGCCCTTATACTCTAGGTTTCTACTGAAAACTCCCTTGACTAACCTAACTGTACAAAGAGAAACTGACCATTTAATTTTTATTTATTGACTATTTTACCCCTAAGAAAAACACACGTGAGTTATCTCTCCTTCTATCGACCGGACCAGCTTATTGCTTCCAAGCAAAACACCCACCGACCTCCTTGGCTCCTTCCCCCACCACCGAGAATACCAGCAGCCTCTTCCTCTCTTAACTATCTACATCCTACAAAAATAAATCCCTCTAATGGAATTGTCTTCATCTTCAATATCTCAACCAACAACTCTATCTCTTGTTCTCTTAAGCCAAAAAACAATCTGTTCGCATAACTGTGAGAACACGTCCCACATCGCCTATGAGGCTGCCCCGAGTCCTGGCTATATGTGGGATGCTGGCCTTACTTAGTTGACGCGTTTTGGCGACATTGCGACGGAATGCCATCAAGTAAATCCGTGCGGGCCGAGGCCTAGAGCGGACAATATCAGCCCGGTAGAAATGGGCTGGATCCTTACAAAATGGTATCAGAACCGAGGGCGGCTCTCCCACTTAAGGCTGCCCCGAGTCCTGACTATATGTGGGATGCTGGCCTTACTTGGTTATTTTGAGAAGAAAGGTCTCATTTTTTCTTCCTATGATCTCCAATATACACTACTATTCTCATTCTTCTCTTGTATATACAACCAGCTCCCATTTTGACAGAGGAAAATTCTAAGAATACAGTAGATGGTATAGAACCCAAGTCATTCTTTGGGTCCAGGCTGTTTGTTTAGGTGGATTGGATTGTGCCCAGGCTGTTTGTTTGGGCGAATTCCAATCACGTGATTCAGCAGAAGCGACATGCAGTCCTCCTTATCAACCTGCAAGGGAAGAGACCTTCCAGACAACTAGGAGACCAAGCTATAGGCCTAAGCTACTTCACCAGTGCTGGTACATTGCCACTTTGGGAGTGCACTATTCACGGCGTTGCGGCAGTGGGAATGCACGGGTTTGTTCGGGTACCTTGCTGAGATGATACATAGAATGCATGAGCAGATAGACAATGGCAGTCTTGAGTCAGATGTGGATTACATAGAGCACGTGAGAGGTATATTAAAATGGCGTTGTTTTGGGTCCGAGTGGAGACGTGTTCTGGTTGAATCTGGGGATCGCGAGTTGGGATGCCTAGATGCAGATTTCAGGTAGAGCCGTAGAGGGGGCCAATACTTACTGGGGAAGGATCAAGGGCACGTGGGTAGAGATAGCGTGGCCCACTGAGAGTGGCTCTAATGATGGTAATGTGAGCGTCTGTTTGATTCAACTCTGTAGGGAACAACAACGAATCCAAGAAGAAGAAGATGCCGTTGGGCTGGAGATCGCCGAGAAGACTCAAGTTTTCAGATTGTGCTGTGTATATTACAGATTCATGAATCAAGGGTTTGTTTTCATCACATAACCCCAACGATCTAATGCGAGCTTCTCAGAGAAATTAACATCCGGATTCGTTGCAACTTTCTACACTTAAAAAGGGGAGGAGTCATAGACGAAGTCAATCACCTAAAACCAATGAGTCTATCAGGCTCTTTTGTGGCCATCGAATGTGGGCCATAGGCTCAGATGCTAACATCGAGTCTATCAGGCTCTTTTGTGGCCATCAAATGTGGGCCATAGGCTCAGATGCTAACATCTCCCACTTGGCCAAAAAGAGCCATAAAAGTATCTTAAGGTTTTGGCCTACTACATTATTTCAAATGTCAACACACATGGAACACTCCTACTCTTTCATGGATCTAAACATATACATATTGCTCCCACTATTTTTTTTTATATGTACTTGGTATTTATTCATGAGGTCTTTTTCACGCTTTTTGCGGAGTTGACACCCATTATCTTCAATTCATTGCCATCATGAGGACTTTTTCACGCCTTTGCGAATTTACAACTCATGATATTCATCATAGTCATGAGGTCTTTTTCACGCCTTTTGCGGATTTTGACAATTATGACTAAAGAAAAATACATAAGAATTTAATTGACTCAGACATCCCTAAGTCCCATCAAACTTACATGCTTTGAAAATAACTATGCACTTATTCCCTTTGTTAAAGGGTCAGCTATCATATCGGTTGAGGTTAAGTAATCCACCGTTACTTCTTCTTTCTCAACTACATCTTGAATATAGTGATAGTGTACATCAATGTGCCTATCCTTAGGACTATCTGCCCCACTCTTTATGAGTCTAATTGCTGATTGGTTATCACAATACATCTGGATTAGTCCATTGACTATATTGAGATCCAAATCATGTATAAAACGTTTTATCCAAATAGCAAAAGTTGAGGCAATACTACATGCTACATAATCTGCATCTTGAGTATATCGGGCAACGCCGGTTTGTTTCTTACTTGACCAAGAGATGGCAGCACCTCCAAAAAGGAAAACATGCCTTGAGGTGGACTTATAATTGTCCCTGTCCCCGGCAAAATCAACATCTGAATATCCTACAACTTCAAGCTTATTAGCCTGAAAGCATAATTTTAGGTGTTTAGTACCATTTAAATACTTGAATATTCTTTTCACTGTATGCCAGTGTTTAATGCCAAGGTTACTTTGATATCTACTGACCAAGCCAACAGCAAAGCTAATATTTGGTCTCGTACGTAACATAGCATACATAAAGCTACCAACAGCTTGTGCATAAGGGATATTTAATTTTTTTTTATCATTAGTTGGACAATCATTTTTAGATAATTTTAGTCCCTTTTCAATTGGGGTAGAAACAGCTTTAGAATTCTCCATTCTAAATCTTTTAAGAACAGTTTCAAGATACCTCTCTTGGCGTAAGCATAATTTCTTCAGTTCTCTTTCTCTTGTTATTTTAATTCTTAAAACATAAGACGCCTCTCCCTTGTCTTTCATCTCAAATTTAGAGTTCAACCAAGACTTTGTTTTTTTGTATTATATCTAAATCATTCCCGGTCAAAAGTATATCATCAACATAAAGAGATAAAATGGCAAAGTGATTTCCACTTTTCATGATGTATACACAATGGTCTAATTTATTTACTACATATCCAAATTCTAGAATAGCATTATGAAAAGTTTTATACCATTGGCGAGAAGATTGCTTTAAGCCACATAAAGATTTTTTTAACTTATACACTTTATCTTCTTGCCCTTCAATTTTGAATCCTTCTGGTTGTTGCATATAAATGGTCTCTTTTAACTCACCATTCAAAAAAGTTGTTTTAACATCCATTTGGTATAGTTCTAAATTGAAGTGAGCAACTATGGCTAATAAAATCCTAATTGAAATAAACTTTGCAACAGGAGAATATGTATCAACATAATCTATTCCTTCTTTTTGAGAAAAGCCTTTAGCTACTAATCTAGCTTTAAACTTATCTATCGAACCATCAGATTTAAATTTTCTTTTCAATACCCATTTACAACCGATGGCTTTTCTATTTACGGGCAAATCACTGAGTTCCCAAACTTTGCTTTTCTCTATTGAGTTGATTTCTTCATTCATGGCTTTTAGCCATTCATTAGACTCTGGTAAACTAATAGCTTCTTCATAATTACAAGGATCATCCATTTCATGTGGATCTATAAAATCTTCTGGTATTTCACTCATACACACATAAAATTCATCCAGATATGATGGAGGACTCCTAGATCTTTTATGACCAATAAGAGTAGCAAATTGTTCATTTCTCTTAGGGGATGAATTTGGACCAATTTTATTAAATGATTGATTATTTTCATCTAATGTTTTCATATTATCATTTGTGTTATCATTTTCTTTAAGGTGTTCTAAAAATCCAGCATCTTTGCTTTCAATTAGACCTTTATCTTTATGATAAAGTCTCCAGCCTTTTGATTGATCAGGATATCCTACAAATCTACACCTATTTGTTTTGAGTTCAAGTTTACTCCTAAGTTTATATGGAATTAAAACATGAGCTACAGAACCCCACTTTCTAAGATTCCCAAGATCTGGTTTTCTACCAGTCCATAATTCATAAGGGGTTCGATCTATTCCTTTAGTAGGTACCCTATTAAGTATATATGTAGCAGTACTAATTGCTCCGCCCCAAAAAGTCTTAGGAAGACTTGAGTGAGCCATCATGGATTGACACATTTCCAACAATGTTCTATTGCGTCTTTCTGCTACACCATTTTGTTGTGGTGTATAAGTCATTGTTAATTGATGCTTAATTCCATTATGTTTACAGTATTCATCAAACTCATTTGACACATACTCTCCACCTCTATCAGTTCGTAGTACTTTTATTTTCCTTCCCAACTGATTTTCTACTTCTCTTCTATATTCATCAAACACTGATATAGCTTCACTCTTGTGAGTAATCATATATATATATATCCATATTTAGAATAATCATCTATGAATGTTATAAAATATTATTTCCCTCTATGAGTCTTAACATCCTGAGGTCCACAGATATCTGAATGTATAACATCCAGTAATTCCATTGCCCTTTTACCTTTAGGAAAAGATTTCTTAGTCATCTTTCCAGACAAACAATGCTCACAAGTTTCAAACTCTACTTTGTCCAATTTTGGAATCAACCCCATGTTCATTAACCTCTTAATTTTGTCTTTTCCTATGTGTCCTAGTCTTAAGTGCCATGTATAAGCATCAGTATGTAGACAACAATTCATCAGGGAACCCTCAATATAAGCAGAAGATGAAGAAACTATATTATTATCATGATGAGTTACATTTAACATAAATAAATTTTGATCTTCTACCAAATATCCCCAAGCTAATATGGTGCCACGTTTTCCGATAGTTACTTTCTTTGATCAGAAACGTACATTAAAGCCCTTAAGAACAAGGGGACTGAAACAATGTTTTTCCTCATACTCGGCACATAATAAACATCTATCAATATGAAATCCAAAGATCCAACATCTAGTTTACATGATCCTACACCCAGTACATCTGAATAGGTGTTATTTCCCATAAAGATCTTCTTTTCTTTGGGTTGGATCTCTTTAAAATGTTCAAACCATGTTTTTGAGCTAGTAATGTGGCGATTTGCACCAGAGTCGATCCACCATCCGTCATGATCAAAGTCAGCATGAAGGCATTCAAAGATCACACAAACAACTTGTTTGCGTTCCCTTGAAGAGCTGCCTTTAGAATGTGATTTTCTTTTTCCATTTGTATCTCGATCTTTATCTTTATTATGCCAGCAATCTACCTTCATATATATATGTCCAACCTTGCCACATACAAAACATGTTGGTATGTTATTAGGTTTATTTCTAGAAAATTGTGGCCTCCTACGTACCTTTAACTTTAAAGCCTTGTTTATTTCTATCGAATTTTCCAAGAAATTTTTTCTTATATTTATTTCTAGGGTATTTATCATCATTGACCATTAAGAGATCATGTTGTTTATTTGGAAAAGCTAGCTGTTTATTTAGAATATCAAGTTGTTTATTCATTTCCATATGTTTTTGTTCAAGTGCAAGTTTCATAGGTAATTCTAATAGACTAATAGATTGGGGATGAAGCTTAAGGGAGACAGTTACCATTTGTCAAGAAGAAGGGAGACTATTTAGAATAGTTGAAATCTGTATCCTTTCAGAAATGATATTCCCTGCTTCAGCTAAATCTTGAGCCATTACTAACATTTTATTGACATGATCTATAACAGTACTCTCTCCCTCTTTCATTTTGCAGGAGTTATATTGTTCTAAAAGAAATTGAATATGAGTGTCAGAAGTAGTGTCATATTTTTGTGCGAATGCCTCCATCATTTCTTTTGTAGTTGTATATTTTTCAAAAATTTTAATTAAATTTGTAACGCCCCAATTCCGGATACCGATATACTCGTTCGAATACCCGAAATTGGCGCGCTACTTCCCGGAAAATCCGAGAACTTCCAAGATCGTAGGCCGCAGTGAGGTCCAATTTAAAACTTTTTGAACCAAATAACATTCAATGGTTAAAACTTGCGGAAGCGTAACATTTAAATAGAGCGGAAGCAATAGGTATCATGTATATTAAAGGAAAGCAGAACCGTGGTCTAATTAAAATGATTCAATGTAAATTTAAAGTTATACATTTTTATCTTTCTACCCTTCTCACAACAAGTTTCACTCAAAACCCAAACAAAGTGAGTCCCTCAAAATCCCTGAATAAACTCGTCTCCGCCCTCCGGCTCGACATCCGTGTCGGCCGGGCCCCACGCATACTCTCCGGCTACCGGTGCCTCCACGAGGGCTAATGCATCGTCAGGAATCTCTGGGTCAAGGCCTAAGCACCATAGAATGGGTCAGATCTAAACGATCTGGCAAGATACAGCATACTACTAACATAGCATATATATATCAAAGGAATTAAAGACAGGTACATAATTTAAATGAATAACAAGGAGAGAGAACTAGGCAATCGTGCATTTAAATCATAAGGAACCAGTATAAAAGAAATCAACTAAACTACTACACAAGGTGGCACATTCACACGAGCTGGAATACCGCGGGATATTATGCCGCGGCCCTCCCATACTGAACACAGTCGCGGTGGGGAATCTAACCAGGGAATAACTAATCCCGAATATCACTCATCAACTCATCATCTCATCACTCCAGATCGGCACGGCATGACACCTTGCCATCTTAACCACACAGCTCATCATGATAGCTTCACCATACTCAACTAGCTCCTACCGGGGATGATCAGTCCACCGGCTGAGCTTAAATCAACCGAGTGAATGTTCATGCCGACTCGAGAATAACTCTAAGGTCTGTGTCTGTCTAGGCTTTGCCTTGCGTGAACAAGGTCCTAACAATATCTCTAAAGGTCTACTCATCTCAATATAATCTCTGGATCTCATTCAAGGTCCAGGCCCACTCGTTGGATCCATACCAAGGCCCATCAGTACATGGCCTGGTCTAAAACCGTCCAAACGAGGCAACTAATCCGTCTACTACTGATAAACAGTTCCATTATAATCCATAATACTTAACAGTCCAATAGAAACTACCTCTTCAAGCTAAAGGGTTCACATCTCCACACTTAGGCCCAATAAGGGCCCGCCTAGACACAGACACGGGTCAATGATCTCTGAATTCACACAATCGGGTCACCTCTAGATACCCTAAGTTCAGGTCTTCCAATTATGATTAATTAACAGTAAACAACTATCTAAAGATCTAAGAATGACAGAGTAAAATCACAGTGAAGTATAAACTTCAATCAAAGAATCAACGGGAAAAGCAACGGTCCAATCCTAGGTAAATGGGCCACTTCAGGTTCGGGTCTATCTCCGGTAATTCGATCTCTAAACGATGTCATTAATGCCGTAAAATACTGTATTTGGTGCTTAGTGGGTTAAGGGCATTATCTGACAACATTTAGAGGTCGAATCATCTTAGATAATCAACCAAAACACTAAACAGTGGTCCCCGCGAGTCAAGGTTGAGCCACACCGTTGACTCGGGCTAAGGACACTGACAAATGCTCATTTGGATGGTCAATGGGCCCCACAACTGATCATATCTCCTAAGTGTTGAAAACTGGAACAATCAGGGTTTTCCAGGTGAACCTGATGTGTTGTGAGCTCGGTGGATTTCCTGACCGGGAAGATCAACCGAGTGCACTAACTAATCTGAATCAGGCTTCCTGGACAACTTATATCGTTTCTAAAGGCTTACAGCGTGTCCGGTCAAACAACCAGGCCTAGGTGATTGACCGCATACTCTGAAAACCTTAGAAAGATTGATGATCCAGCTTTAAACACTTTCTAAAGTAAAATCCTAAGTATCAAGTCCATTTGGGTGTAAGGAGTCTGAGTTTTGATTGAAGAACCAACTTTCAGTCACTTCCTGCACAAACAGCGTGAATCGGGTCAACCGGTGCGAGACCAGGTCAACCCGACTATTTGAAATGAAATTTATGCAAGAAATGGCTAAGGGCCAGTTTTTCCAAGAAATCTCAGTGTGGCCGGTTAACCGGCCTGCATAGTCCGGTTAACCGGCTGCACTGCAGCACTTCCTGCAGAAGAAATAACTGGGAGCTGTCATTTCTGCAATTTCAGTGTGGCCGGTTAACCGGCCTGCAAAGCCCGGTTAACCGGCTACACTGCCGGTTAACCAACCGGTTAACCGGTTACACGAAACTGGGACAAAACCCAGTTTCTGCAGTCACTCTGTTTTGGCTCCATTTCCACCCAAACTACTTCCAATCTCTTCCAAACTTCACCCAAACACTTCTAATCAATTAACAACACAAAAACCATCCATCCATCACCTTATGGCCCACTGATCTTCCAAATGGGGGGTGAAAACCCCCATCCATCAGTGACCTTCCATCCAAATAAACAATACAAACAGAGCTCAACAGATTTCTAAACTAATCAAACACAACCATGAATTAAAGCTATAGGAATCAATAAACAACACATATATGCTAAATTAGGAGTATGAGCACTTGCCTTTTGTAGCTTGAGAGAGAGATTGTTAGAGAAATAACTGAGAAGAGAAGTGCCCAGCTGACAGAGAAGGTGAAGAAGAAGATGGTGATGACTGCTGCAGCTCAGATTCCAGCAGAGTAGAGCAGCAGCTCCTAGCTAAATTTCCAGCAGCAATAAGACCTCCCAGGTGGGGAAATAAAGATGAAGAAGAAAGAAACGGCAGCTGTTGTAGCTCCAGGGGAGTAAATCTCCACACTGAATCAGTGGCTCAGGGGAAGATTAAGAGGGAAGGAAGGTGAAACCGTGGCTGCTGCTCTCAGGAACATTTCTCCCAGCCCAAACAGAGAAGTAGAAGTAGCAGGCCAAGGTGGAAATCCCAGCAGAAATTGCTGAAGAAGAAGAATTACAACAGTAGTAGTTTTTCAAGCTGGGATTCCAGCAGAAATCAGTCCAGCAGCCATTCAAGAAGAAATTCCAGCAAAGTGAGGTGGTTCCAGCAGCTCCAAGATGATGTTTCCAGCAGAACAGAAATGAAGGAGAAGTAATAGAAGAAGGCAGCAACAGCCCAGGGGAAATTTCAGCAGAGTAACAGGGCTGGATGAGGGGGAATGAGAGAAATGTAAGAGAATGAAATGGTGGCTGCAGCAGTTGTTCTTCAAGATGGGTTTCCAGCAGAGGTTGATGAAGAAGAAGGAGGATTACAGCAGCTTCAAGATGAAGTTCCCAGCAACAGTGACAGTTGCAACCCTCAGCTCAAACGTAGGTGAAGGAGTTGCAAATGGAAGGAGGGGAAAACAGTTAATGGTGGTTTCCTTGGGATGGGGGCTGCTTAGGGATTAGGGTTTATTGCAAATGTTAAGAGAGGTTTTATATAGGATTAGTGAAGTAGTTAGGGACCATAGTGCCCTTAGGGTTTAGTGGAAAGAGGGTTAGGGTTTGGGGGTAGTTGGGTCATTAGGTTAGGAACATTCTAGAAGCACCTTTTGCTAACCCAACCTAATTAACTTAATTAATCTAACTAAGAGCCTAATCAACACTATTAGCCTAGGTTTGACACTAACACTCAATTGATTAGAAATTAACCCAAACTAACCTAGTCTAACTAAAAACTTAGGAGAAACTAACTAGTCAATCTAATTAGCTCCTAACCAGCCCAATTAAAGAGTAATTAAACAGGATTAATAAAGATTAGCAATAATTAGTGGTGATTAGCAAAAATTAGTGAAGATTAGCGAAGATTAACAAAGATTAACATAATTAAGCAATAATTAACATAAATTAGGATTAATTAGTCTATAAATTAGCCCTTAGAGGGCCCACCAAGGGTGGGACCTCACAAAATTATTTTGCATAAAAGCTAGTAAGGTACTTTGTCCAATTTGATCATCTTCTTCAAATTTCTTCCATTTCTTAATTTCAATTATAGTAGGATTTGCACTTAATATTGGTTTTTCTGATTTTAGGACATATGGAATCCTATCTTGAATTAAAATATACTCTATTTTTCTTCTCCATATGTCAAAGTTCAAACCATTTAATTTTTCAATCTTTGAAAGTTCAGTAGCAACTACAGATCTAGCCATATGGTTCAAAATACAATATAATATACTCTAAACAATGTTCTTAAATAATAGTTAGAGAAATCAGACAAGCACTTATATGGCAAATATATATATATATATATAATTTTTTTTTTAGGATTAGCAGTCAATCAATAATGAAATATTCAAGAAATCCAACAAACAACCGAGCAATACACAACCAGCTAACATAAACGGGCAATGGACTTGTAGGGCAATGAAATATTTTTTTTTATTTTTTTACATCTTTTCCTTCTGAAATATATATCGCCAACTCATGTAAGTTTATCTCAGGGGTAAAACGGGCAACAAATAAAACTTGTAGGGCCAGTTACTGTTTTGTACAGTTGGAACTTGGAAGGTTAGTCAATGAGGTTTTAGTAAAAATATAAAATGCAGGGGCTTTTTTAAGGTTGTGCGGGAATATAGGGCTCTTTTTGTAAAAAAAAACTCTTAATAATAATATCATAAAGGTCTTTTAATTTTGAGGTGCGTGGGTCATTGTCATTATCTGCTCTAATGCACCATGAAACACAAAAAACACTATCAATGAGGCTAAAATTGAAGAAATAGAAGTGGATATACAAAATGGTTGTCAAATGGTCTTACTTTTGTAAGAAATTAATTATCAACTAGCCATCACTCTTGTAAATCGATTTTCTTATAAAGGTATGATCTCATCTACATCTCCACCTTACTCTTCACCTCTTTAATGATCTTTTGTTTCAATTGACTTTAATATAAATTTGTAAGAATTCAATCCCTAGTAAGCTAATGGCCTCTAATTGTTGTCAATTTAATGGTTTTAACCATTTTACCATGGGTCTTGCTCACTCAATTTGGTCTGATAGGTTATCGTTAATCATTTATATTACCAGCTGGGTTGTATAGAATGGGGCTGCAGATGGACCCTGCACACTTAGGCCTGTGAAATGTGGACCTGAACCATGAACTGGGTCCAGGTGAAAGTGAGTCACACTCTTGAGATCAGCTACCACGGAGCTGGTGGAGGCAATGGACCGGCCCCTTAAAATATTTTTGAGCACTCATAGGATAGGTGGGACCCACCACAAAATAATTTATTTTAAAATGGTAGTCCCCTCAAAGAAAAAAATCTAACGTTCAACCTTATTTGGGCTAAACACATGACAATACCTTGTTAAATGTATTGGAATTGGACTTGACAAGTTTAGTTTTTGGGTAGAGCTGAGGCTTGTACTAATCGTGATGTGAGTTTTAGTTGTCATTATTTTTTCTTGGTAGCTGCCTCAGAATTAAAGTTTTTTTTTTTTTTCCGGTAAAGAGTGTTGGTCTCATAGTTGCCAATTTTCTTTCGGTCATTATTTCGGTCTAGCATCCAAGACGGAATAATTCGATATTTTGGAAAATCGGCAAAACTTTTTGGAGTAACTTTTTGGAATAATAAAAAATTAAAAATATATATACATATATAAAAAAAAGTAGAAAAGTAAAAATAAAATGTAAATTATGCATGTTTCTTGATATGAATATTGAGAAAAAAATAAAAAAAAAGTGAAAATTGTGCTAAAAACTGAAATGGATCGGAATTGACCAAAATGAATTGGAATGGACAATCGAAATGACCGGAATGGACCGGAATCCAAACTGAGTCTTTTTTGCCCATTTTGTTTCGACTAGAGGACTGGAACGAAAGATTTCGATCATTCCAGTTGAAACGAAATGGAATTAACTACTATGGTTGGTATGCGTCTCGTCAGCTTGGTTCAGTTGGGGTTAACAATCACCATCCTTACAATTGATAGAGTATGAGTAGGATCTGAGCAAGCCAGGATTTCCACAGGCTCCTAGTCGTATCCAAAATACATGCAATCCCATCTACAAACAACCAAGCCAAGAAAACCAGCCAAATGTTGAATATATATATATATATATTTATATATGAGCAAGGCTCTCCTAAGTTCAAGCTTATGATAAAATCCCGTAAACTCGTGCTTGTGGGGCTCACCTTTCGTCCATCCAAATGAACCAAACACATGACCCTCCTAAATTGCACATATCTACAAACTTTCGGTCAGATTCGAATTTACTAAACCATTGGTAATATTCAGGTGAGAACTAGTTCACACGTATTACATGAAAACTTTTTTGTGGGCCCCAATTGTGGGACCCATTTGAGGATGGGACCGGGAGGATGAAAAAAATCTATGTGAGACCACCCCAAGTATTAAGTTTGACTCCAAACTCATGCCCCTAACCCCTTCATCCGTGGCCCACAAGTTTAATGACTTCATATCCAAAAAAATATTCAACCCTCGATCCAACGGTTCAGTCCATTCGGATGTATGCTAATCTTTGGGATTAGTGACTATCAAGGGGTTCTCTATTGTGCTAGGTTTGGATGGGTTGCTAGTTGGGCCCCGCAATAAAGTTTTCATATAATAGGTGAGAACTAGTTCTCACTTGAATATTTCCCATATATATCGAGAGAGAGATGGAGAGAGGGGAATGCTTTTATGAGAGTAACTCTCATACTACTATGAGAATAAGAAATCCTACCAATTCATTCCTACCTCAAATCCAACAGGTGGGAGAAAAGTAAAAAATAAAAGCCCCTCCGTTATCTTAAAACTCTCACACATCTATTTATCTTAAAACTCTCATACATCTATTGAAAGAGAGAGACGCCTGAGTCACAACTCATGAAAAACGGAGAAAATAGAGAGAGAGAGAGAGAGAGAGAGAGAAGAAGAAGAAGAAGAAGGAATGAGGAGGAAATAGAAAAAGAACGAGGAGGAAATAGAAAGAGGAGAAAAGATGCACCCAAGGCCCGTGTCATGCCCTTAGAATTTAATCGGTACCTAACCCCATCCTAAGGGTGTGAGAATTAATGTCAATTAAAAATTTTCCATCTAAGAACATTTGTGGCCGGATCGAAGTCCGCGGTGAAGTTATGAATGATGATCAATCACTATAATTAAAACTTGGAATTATCAATACATACAATCTGCGCAGATGGTCACTAATACAACATATAACAATATCATAGCGGATACAAGAAATAGAATACATTTACTTAAGATTTAATTACAAATGTATCGGAGTTTTAATGAAAGTCTATCACAACGGTAGTAACCTGAAAAGTACAAACCTATGCTCATACATACCCTAACATAATGTATGGCTTTTAAGTGTTGGCCCAACACCACACTTTTGCCAAGCCCACTAGTGGTACCCCTCAACCAATGAGTCATGTGGGACCACCTTAGCCACCTGCACAATAGAACTCCACTACCTAAGCACCAAATGTAGATCAGTCAGATAAACTAGTAAGCAACCTCGAGGGGTAGCTTAGTTGGCCTAGGACCATGGTTTTCTCCTGAAGGTTGAGGGTTCGAAACTGCGCTACCACACTAGGGCCACAGGTGATTTACCCGGCTCTCCTTGGGTTCGTAAGGATTAGTTTGGCCCCAAAGAGCTAGGACATCGAAATGGATAGCCGATATGGACTGGAATGGACAACTGAAATGACTGGAATCCAAACCAAATTTCTTTCTCCCAATTCCTTTTTGGAAAAATTTCGGCCATTCCTGCCAAAATGAAACAAAATTGACCACTATGGTTGGTCGGCGTCCCGTGGGCTTGGTTCAATTGGGGTTAAGAATCACCATCCTTACAATTGATAGAATATGAGTAAGGTTTGAGCAAGCTGGGACTACCACAGTCTCCTAGTCGTATCCAAAATATATGCAATCCCATCTACAAACAACCTAATCAAGGAAACCAGCCAAACGTTGAATATATATATATATATATACATATATACATGCATACATATGTATATGCATATATGGGTCAAGCTCTCCTAAGCTTAAGCTTGAGATAAGATTCCGTAAGCTAATGCTTTTGGGGCCCACCATTGGTTCATCCAAATGGACCAAACACACGACCCCCCTAAATTACACATGTCCACCAACTTTTGGTCAAATCTGAGTTTACTAGACCGTTGGATATACTATGTTTCGATCCGAATGGACTGTTGACCATTAAACTTTTGGTGTTCAGATGAAGATGATAGAAACCACGGTTCAGGCTGATTGTTTACATAGAGGAGGGTCCCAAGGAGTCCTCGAAATCCCCCATCCCCATCCCCATGTGGGTCCCCAAGTGGGCCCCACGACATAATTTAGCTTACTTCAGCTTACCTTTTTCTAAGCTTCAGCTTAGGAGAGCTGACCCCTATATATATATATATATGTATATATATACGTATGTGTTGTGTGTGTGTGTCTCCCTGGGCATTTGTCACAAAAAGAATGTTTGTTTTAGTTTATCCTTTCTATGGGTTGTTTTAGTTTATCTATGTTTTGGACGGTTGAGTTTGCATTTTATGGTTTCTGATATGTTTAGAGTCTATGATATTAGATCCGTTCTCCTTTGTTATTCGTCAACAAATAGGGGGAGATGTGTTTATATTTATATGTTTATTTTTGTGCAGTTGTGTTTTTACTTATTGTTAATTTCATGAAAAACTGCACTTGATCTTTTTTTGAGTAATAGGTTTTTACAGGATCTACAGAGACTAGTGAACTCAAGATTGTTTGTTTGGAAAGATTGTAAGAAGTTTGTGCCGGTATTGTATCTAGGTAGTTTTTTAGGCTTTTTGACATAATACCCCCTGTAGTTTTTTACGTTTTTCAATTTACACCCCAAACTATTAAAGTTATCAATTTACCCCTTATATCAATCGATTTTATATTAAGTTGGCCCCTCCGTCTAGTAGCCGTTCAAATCAGAAACGGGGAGTCAAACGCCATTCATAAAAATAACGGGCTACTAGACGTTGACGTCCCAATATACAACGGCTACATATATTAGGTTGAGATTGCCCCTCTCCTAAAAATAGGGATTCTGTCATACTTCTTCGTCTGGGAGGGTCGAGCGACGAAAGGGACGGGCAACGAAGATGGAGATGCATGAAGGTATGTTGACTGAAGGCGACGTCAGGACTGAAGAAGCAAGAACGTGATTTGGTTGAAAAGGCAAGATCAGAACTGTAGCTCCATTGACTGATTTGGGTAGGCAACAACGGTAGTGGAAGGTGAAAAGAGGCAATCTGAAGTGGGAAGCAGTTGATCACCATGGAATTCGTATGTCACTGTGGTAAGGTGGCCGAGAAGAAGACATCTTGGACTGATCTCAATCCAGGGCGAAGATTTGTTGCATGTGAAGATCGAGTATGTGGTTTCTTTCGATGGGTCGACCCAGTCACGTGCAGTCGTTCACGGCAGATTATTCCTGGACTGTTGCGAAAGGTGGGAGCGCTTGAGAATCAACTCCAGAAGAACAGAGCACGAGAAAGGAATTTGTGGGCCGCTTTGTTTTTTTCATGGGTATTGATCGCTGCAATATTTATTGGGAGAAATGTATGTGATTGTGTTGTGAAAGGGCTATGTGAACTATAATCCGATTTTGGGTGGGTGTGATCTAGTGGGATCTGTAACAATGGGTAATTTTAGTGGTTGAATGGAGTATAATGTAATTCAAAGCCCATTATGTTGTTGTAAATTTTGATAATTAATGTACATCCACCAGCAGATTCCCATGTTTTTTCTCTTGTTTGTTTTTGGAATTTTGTTTCAAATTTTAATTCCTTGCCACTGGAATGTCACCAGGTGGACATTGGCGGAATGACCTATATTATCTCATGTCAAACAAATGACCAAATCTGAACAATGCAAGTCCTTAATGTAAAAACATTCACTACAAACAATCAGAAGCACAGAATATACAATGCAGTTTTCAAGAAGAATACGAAAATGCTTTCATTCATGCTATAGAAGCACCACAACCCCTACGACATTAAAGTTTGTCTTAAAAAAACTCATCAGAACCAGGTATGCCTTTCACAGGCCTCCCCATTACTTAACCTACAAACTGTGGTCTGCTTTTTACATCAAAAAATTCCCACAACCCAACAAAACACGAAAACCACATTCTTATTTTGCACTATGATTTCTGATCCTTTTGAGCTCCTCTTTGCTGAGTCGTGCTCCCCTTGGCTGTTGAACTTGGCTTGCAACATTAACATTCACCGTCGTTGATGTAGAAGAAGATGAATGAACTCCCATTGAACGTGTAGCGGGAGATGGACCCCTAAGTACTGGAACAACTGCACTTTGATATGAACTTGTATTACTGGAACAAAATCCCATTGAACTTGAAGTAGTTGGAGGTGAAAGTCTAACTACTGGACGTACTGGAATGTGAACAAGTAGACGTGGAGCCCTCGGCATTGGACCTACTGGAATCTGACCAGGTGGTGGTGGACGTGTCTGTACTGGATAACCAGGAATCTGAGTAGGTGGGCGTGGTCCTAGGCTAACTGCAGATCTTCCAATTCCACTTACAGAGCTGGATTGAAGTGGAGGTCTCAACTGAGATGGTCTGACCTGTTCATGACAGGATATATGCATATGAAAATTGAAAGATGAAAAAAAAACAACTGAACAAACAATTACAATGAACAAAGACAAAGGATGAGAGGAATCTAATTTAAATACTGACAGTAAATTTTGGTCTATGACTTGCAGCTGTCATTGTTTGAGAAGTAGTATTCTGGCTTGGAGTCTTCACATTGCCTTGTGAAGTGTCATGCCCTCTGCCATGTGGTCCACACTTCCTTTTGTTGTGCCCCTCATTCCCACATTTGCTACATTTGATAGTGGTGTGTTTCCTTTTCAGCTTGGACCCTTTGGGAGCTTCATCTGGTTCCCTCCTTCTAGATTTCTTTGGTCTCCCAGGGAGTCTAGTAACTTCGGGAGGCAGTAAAGGTGCTAATCCCGTCCTTGGCCAGTCATCCTTCCCATGCATTGGCTCTAACAAATACTTGTAACACCTCAAGAAAGTGTCTTTACTGTAGGCCTCATGCACGTAATCCTCTGGATTGTGTCCATAGTGGTTGATCCCTGCAATTGCATGCTTGCATGGAATCCCTGTGATGTCCCACAGTCGACAGCTGCATGTTCTATCAGTAACATTCACTACAAACTGATCTCCATGCATTCCCACAACTTCAAATTTGTCTTTGCCATTCCAGTGAGGAATGTATGATGCAGATTCGGCCTTCAGTTTCTCTAACTTTTTCTGAATACTTGGACAAAGAATGCCTGTGGAGGCTGCTACTATCTTTCCTTGTTCAACTAACATGTTCATCAACATTAGCCTAATCTTCTCAAGCATTGTAATTATAGACCTTCCCCGTGCTTTTAAGATTGTCCCATTAAAAGCCTCACACAAGTTATTGACTTGTAGATCACACTTTGGAAAAGGACTAAAATGTGATCTAGACCAGTTAACAGGTGGTCTTTCACATAACCAAGTATAGGCTTTTTCATCAACTTCTTTAATCTCTGTCATTGCATTCTCAAAGTCCACAACTCTAGAAGCCCTTGCAACTTTCCAGAATAATTCTCTCAGTCTTAATCCTCTATGTTCCAACTTGAAATTATTAAGCATGTGTCGAACACAAAACCTGTGTTCTGAATTTGGTAATAGATTTTCTATTGCTTCCCTCAATCCCTACATAATATAACAACAAACAATAGGGTAATGAATTATATTTAGTATACATATGAAATCAATGTACAAAGAATTAGTGGGAGAAAAGTAAAGGTGCAAAACATATACCTTCTGTTTGTCAGATATGATTGTCCAACCATATGAGTTTACCATACACAAGTCCTGTTCAACTTTTTGACAAACCATCTCCAAGTTTTGGCTCTCTCTGCTTCTACTACAGCATATGCAACTGGATACATCTGATTGTTTCCATCTCTGCCAACAGCTGTAAGTAGTATACCAGACCTTGGTCATGTCAGGTGACATCCATCCAACCCAATCACAGGCCTACAATATTCACTAAAACCTTTCTTAAGGGCTTCAAAGCAGATGTAGATCCTTTTGAACCTGAATAAACCTGAACCAATAGGTGCTGTCTTGATCACTACGGTACTACCAGGATTGGTTCGCTTCACTTCCTCACAATAGTCCCATAACATGGCATACTGTTCATCATCACTTCCATCAATCATTGAAGCTGACTTCTTAATAGCCCTGTATATAGCTTGCTTATTAACTTTAAGCATGGTCTCCTGCTGGATTGTCTCGAGTAATGACTTTGCAGGCCACGTAGGATTAGTTCTAATCCTATGCTTGTAATTCTCTGCAATCCATGCACTGTTTAGCTTACTGACTTTCCAAGCCCTATTGCACTTGTGTTTCTTCCTAAGGGTCTTAATCTGTATGGGTGACTCACCTTGCATTTTTGAAGCAAAGAACAACCAGTCACATTTTGGATCTTTACAGGCAACTCGAATTCTAAACTTCTCATTCACAATGTATTTGTGATCTCTTCCATTTTTTATTGAGTAATTTCTCAAAGCATTCCTCACCACTTCTGCTGTGCTGAAAATCATACCAAGGCAAAATTTTGGATCATCCATATCAGTAGCTGGATTGAATCTCGTATATTTTAACATTTGTTTCCTACTTAGAGTTTCAATTTTTCCTTCTTCACCATCTGATGAGCTACTAAGACTCCTTAGGTCATCAGAATCATTACCTTCCCCAGCATTATCCTTTGATGTTGCCTCAGTCTGACCTTCCCATGTCCCCTGCTCATCCTCATTCCTAATCCCAACAAATTCAACTTCATGATCAACCGCTGCCTCATATAAGGCATCATCATCCTCAACACTAGAATCATTTGACAGTTGATAATTACCATCGGTCCCATTCTCCGAATCAGTCCCTTCATCCAGTGAGTACAAATCACTACTGTCAGAATTGACACAGTATCCAGCCACCACATCAACTTCATATTCAGCATCAACTTCATGTTCAGAAGTAGAACTTACTACATTTGATTGAACCTGGCTTTGTATATTCACATTCACACTGCTTTCTTTCACATAAAGATCAACTACTCTACTGGAATCAACAAATAGGCCCATCTCCAGAGCATCAACATCTGAAATTACTTCCTTCCATCCATGATCTTGCAACTTATACTGGAAGGATATAACTTTGTCCATTCCTATACCAAGTTGCTTTGCCATTGCAAATAGTTCTAACGCTGACATCTTATCTGAGTGACAAAAATCAAAATGACCCACTTTTCCACCATGATGCATTCGAATGGTATAATACCCATCCCCTTCGTCTGCAATATAAATGGATACAAAGCTTAAATTTACAAATGAAAACATTCTAAGCAAAAACAGAAATGATGCTTACCATAAGGAAGAGAATCCAAACCAGCCAGATCCTCGTAGGTTGATTCTCTATGTTCCCAGTCCATTTCTTCGATGTCACTCTTCCACAAACCAATAGCTTTCTTTGATTTCCCTCTTAAAAAAACCAGGGCGTTTCTTCAATTACCCTCCTTCAGAAACCAGGACCAGGGCGTTTCTTCAATTTCCAGACAACAGTGCCTTGCTTTCGCCCTCTTTCTTCGTCGCCCTCTTTCTTCGATCGCTGTCCCTCTTCGTTCGCCCTACTTCTTCCTCGCCCTACTTCTTCGTCCCCCTCTTTTTTCGTCGTCTTCCTTCTTCGATCGCACTCCCTTTTCGTTCGCTTTCCTTCTTCCCCGCCCTCCTTCGTTATACAAAACTCCCTGAGCCTTTGGACACTCTCAAGCAACTGATAAATGGGACGTCTAGTCGCCCGTCATGTTTTTTGAACGGAGTTTTGACACCCCGTTTCTGATTTGAATGGCTACTAGATGGAGGGGCCAACTTAATACAAAATCGATTGATATAAGGGGTAAATTGATAAATTTAATAGTTTAGGGTGTAAATTGAAAAACGTAAAAAACTACAGGGGGTATTATGTCAAAAAACCAGTTTTTTATTGTAACTAGGTGTGTTTTGTATCTGAATTGTCCGCCGGGGGGGGGGGGGGGGGGATTGTAAAGAAAAATTGAGTGTTGGCTAATTCATTGGGTAATGGATAAAATCGAAAATTCTATTTTTCAATGTACTTTATAGATGGACTGCCCGGATGAAAAGTTGAATATTGAAGTGCTCAGGACAAAACTCTGTTTGGGCGCTCGAGCGGACCATCCTGCATTAAAGCGTAAATCTTCCCGAGAGCTTGCGCTCTCAAGCGGACCCATATGCGCTCGAGCTCACAAAAGCAAGAGAGGTCCCGCGCTCGATCACCATATGTTGCGCACGAGCTGCCTGAAGTATATGAGCATCCGCTCGAGCACATGCTTTGCAAAAAAGTCTGATTTATTTTAGAAGTCTTTTCCAATTGGGCACATAGTGATGGATTGGGATGGGGAGACTTCGACACGCGGCTGGAGATCTATGTGCGTTCCAGCGATTGGGAAGCTCAGCGGGTCTCTTCGCCTCTTATTTATCCTGTGAGATGGAATAATACCAACCCTAGGGCTCCCTTATCTTATATAGACAAGTCCTAAACAATCACATTTACTAGAGACTTCTTTGCCAAGAAACTCACATTCACGAATCCTATTGGGAGTCTTATTAGTGGGACCAGATCAAGTCTTACATTAAGTGGGATTGTATTCTTTGTTGGAATCAGCCCTGCTGGATCTTACGTGGGACCTGTAGCATGTGGGCCATACGATTTCCTATACATAGTTCTTTCCAAACTAAAAGGGGCTATGCATACACGAATCATAATCTATATTTAGCATCTCTCTCTCAGTTCTAGGTCAATTCTCTCCCATTCTAAACCCTATAAGACTCTGAGAGATCCATCATCTTCTCCAGAGCTATTATTACATAGTGCTGAAGATTGAAGCTTTAGAGTTCCTTTCATCTACTCTCTCACAGTAGATACACCTTGAAGACGTGTTCAAGGTGATTGTTGCAAGCACGGTGAAGGTGTACGACGAGGCGTCGACAAATCAAGCAGTCCTTATGTTGAGTTACAACTGGAAAGGGTATTCTGAGCTTGCAACTTTCAATTATATAGTGCTTGGTTGTCTGTTGGCCTAGACAGCATGGCCCGTTTTTTTTTTGTTTTTTTTTTTCTGAGTAGTGTTTTCCACGTATAAATCATGTGCCTCCTTTTCTTATGGTTGATTGCTTTTTATTTGGACTTAGATTAATTAACCCTAAAATAAATAATTAGAGTTGAAATCTAGAAGAGATACCGATTAGGGACCTTAGCCCGTGTTAAGACTTTAGTTCGCACCCTTCAAATATTGATTTTCTTTTGCCATGGATTTGTTTTTAGGAAGAAAGCAGAGAATACAGTCATTTCATTTGGATGGATGAAATTCTGATATATATATATATATATAGCCAACGCAAATTTAGAATGAGAAGAAAATTACATTTGGAAGGAGGAAAATGAAGCTTCACTTCAAGAGATAAAGAAGGAAATTCAGATTTTTTTTTTTATAGAAAGTATATAAACTCAAAATAAGTGAAAACGTTTTAAAAATGGTTATGCCATTCTGCTTGTCATTGTTATATTCTTAGTAGCTTATGTGTTGAGTGAAAAAAATTACACATGTGAATTGAGTTATTCAATAATGTGCAAGATCTAAAGATTATGTACTAAATTCTCTATCTCTAAAAATTATGATTTTCATGAATCAAATATGATGACAATGTTAAAATAGCGATTGAATGTGCTTCCAATTGCACCATTTAGCATCTGAGTTTTAGATGCTATGGCATGTTTGTCTGTCACAAGTGGTGCCATGTTTGCGTGTTAAAAGTGGTGCCAAAGCTTGTGAAATGTAAGGTTGTGACATGTTTGTATGGTATAAGTTGTGCCATTTTGGTGGAATGTGAAGTTGTGGGATTTTTGTGTCGTACATTGTGTAAGTTATTGTATTATAGGTTGCATCATATTTGCGCAAGTTGTGCCTTCAATGTGTATGTTGAATGTATCCGGTTTGGATGTTAACGTCGATTTAGATGCTATAGAAGTTGGCTTGAAAGACTTCAATGGTGGTGGTTAGTAACACCCCGGCCCCACCTAAATGTAATTTACACCTAATTAACCTTGATTAGGTGTTTAATAGTTATTTTGGATGAATTTATGTGGAATTAGGCAGATTAGTGGGAATTTGGGCTAGCTCGAGCAAAACTATGACTTTTTAAATATTGTGAGTCGAGCATAGATTTTCACTTTTAGTGGGCCCTCATTTGCATTGCATAGAGTATATTGAGTACTTCGATTTTTGTTTTCAGACCCGGCCCATTTGGACGCATCTTGACCCATATCAAGGGCCATTTCTAATTAAAAGCCCTTACCCCAAATTTATTCTAACTAATGGGGCTTGCATGCAAAACCCATGTAAAAGTTTATTTAAAACCAACCATCCCCATTTCAACCGGTTATATCTTCAAGTGCATTTGTTGGGCGGCCTATTCTCTTCTTTTTCCCTTGCAATTTTGCTGAAATCTAGCATCTAGTGGCTGTGCATGTGGAGTCTCGAGTTAGGAGGCTTTTACACCCCTTACTTCATCTACCACAAGAGTTTTTCTCCACCTACAAGTTCACACCCATCTCCATCTTCTTCTTCCTTGCTCCATGGGTGAGTCAATCTTTATCAAATCACTTTCCCTTGTTCCAAACCAGTAGATGGAAGTTAGCATTGGGCATGCATGTTATTCACAACTCATTTATGCATATATTCATTGTAGGGATTTGAGGAGAGGTTGTATATCTGGGGGTTTACCTTGAATTGAGTCAAAGAGGATATTAGAGTGGAAAAGCACCTAAACAAGGCAAGTAATGAGCAATTATAAATGTATGCATGTGATTTATCCTTGATTGAATAATGGGGTTCAATTGTTCATTTAGATTTAGCCTATTTCATTCAATTTGATTAATATGGGAATGGGTTCTTGTAATGGATTAATGTAGAATGTAATTGGAAGATTTATGGATTTTGTGTGTATTTTGGAGGCTCTTTTTGTTAAAGCTTATACCTTATCAAGATGGGTTTTAAGTATGGAGAATAAACCATAGAAAATAGAGCATTTAAGCTCAGTTTTTATGTGCAAAATGGGTACAACGTGCTTCCCACTCGAGCCAAGCCACTTGGCTGGTTGAGCGGGCTAGTTTCTGTCCATAAAATTGAGCACAGAATGCTGTCCGTTCGAGCAAAGTATTGGACCCGCTTGAATGGAATTTTGGAGTGTTAACTTCAAGCGACCATAACTTTTAATCTGGACGTCGGATTTTAGAGTTCCACATACCGATGGAAAGCTTTTGAAATGTAAAATTCATAGGTCCACACATCCTAATGATCAGAGATTGGGAGAGAGCGAATATGTGGAGCAATGAACCAGGCCCTGTCTCTTTTGGGAAAATGAACTTTAACCTAGTTGGCTTGAACCTATTGACCATTAAGGGAGCTAATCCCACTTCATGAGATCTAAATCCTTCATAATCAATTTCTGAGGATGATTGTGACACAAACACTAAACCAATAAGATGCTTAGGGTGTGAAAAGAATGGCCATGTAGGTTCATAGATATGAAACCCATAACCGATGAACATGGTCCGATGGAAATTATAGTATATGAGAAATCTTGGGCTGAGATCACATCATGTGCTTATTCGTTTAGTCTAGCACTTTACCATGGGTGCTGGTTTAGGGGTTTCGATGTATCTCACGCACACACAAAGTGACACCAACGAAATGTAGCACGCGCATCGAATTACCTAAAACTGCATTGTAATGGACGGTTAGAGACGGCGGGTAACTAGATTAGGTTTATCTAGTAAATTACATTGATTCCATTTAATCAAATTACATTTGTACATTGATATTGACTTCATTATTGCCTCAAATGTCTAAATAACTGCGTATATGCATTATTCGTATTAATCTCAATTGTTATTGCTATTGTCTTACAAGTATCGTACTTTAATATGACACGTGGATTGAGTAAGTATGTGATTTATGGATTTTGTGTGTATTTTGGAGGCTCTTTTTGTTCAAGTTTATACCTTATCAAGATGGGTTTTAGGTATGGAGAATAGACCATAGAAAATAGAGCATTTAAGCTCAGTTTTTATGTGCAAAATGGGTACAACGTGCTTCCCGCTCGAGCCAAGCCACTTGGCTGGTTGAGAGGGCCAGTTTCTGTCCATAAAATTGAGCACAGAATGCTGTCCGTTCGAGCAAAGTATTGGACCCGCTTGAATGGAATTTTGGAGTGTTAACTTCAAGCGACCATAACTTTTAATCTGGACGTCGGATTTTGGAGTTCCACATACCGATGAAAAGCTTTTGAAATGTAAAATTCAAAGGTCCACACATCCTAATAATCAGTGATTGGGAGAGAGCAAATATGTGGAGCAATGAACCAGGCCCTGTCTCTTTTGGGAAAATGAACTTTAACCTAGTTGGACCCTAGGCTTGAACCTATTGACCATTAAGGGAGCTAATCCCACTTCATGAGATCTAAATCCTTCATAATCAATTTCTGATGATGATTGTGACACAAACACTAAACCAATAAGATGCATAGGGTGTGAAAAGAATGACCATGTAGGTCCGTAGATATGAAACCCATAACCGATGAACATGGTCCGATGGAAATTATAGTATATGAGAAATCTTGGGCTGAGATCATATCATGTGCTTATCCGTTTAGTCTAGCACTTTACCATGGGTGTTGGTTTAGGGGTTTCGGTGTATCTCGCGCACACACAAAGTGACACCAACGAAATGTAGCACGCGCATCGAATTACCTAAAACTATATTGTAATGGACGGTTATCTAGTAAATTACCTTGATTCCATTTAATCAAATTACATTTGTACATTGATATTGACTTCATTATTGCCTCAAATGTCTAAATAACTGCGTATATGCATTATTCATATTAATCTCAATTGTTATTACTATTGTCTTACAAGTATCATACTTTAATATGATACGCGGACCGAGTAAGTAAGTGATTAGATTGATCGGAAATGAATATAATGAGTGAATTGAAGTGGAATCGCATAGAATCGATAATTGAGTAGAAGTGAAAAGTCTTGCTCATGTCCTATTGATTGATTCAAATGGTTCGACTCTACTTAGCTTCGACCGTATGATACCTGACGAGGTTAAAGTTCGGTTTAGTGTGTGTGAATGCCGCTGCATAGTAGGTAGTCTGGAGCACCTGAACTCTAGAATTGGATAGCCAGGAGAACCTTTTGCAGATTCACTGATGACATCCCAACATGTGTGCTCTCTGTTTATAGAGGATGAGCAAAGGTAGTAGCTAATAGAAAAGTAAGTTATCGATTATGACTCGAAAAGCATGATTTATTTCATAATGCATAATCTGCTTAGTGGACTATTGTTTGATCTCTTTAACTTAATCGTCTTTAAATTTGAATTAGAACATCACATGTTAATTCATAATTGCTCATATATATTGTTGATTCATTATATTCATGGTGCTACACTTGGTGTCATAGGAATCTAGGATATCGAAGATGATAACTGATGGTTCCCCAGATTAAAGATTGGATCACTAAGGTTATCGGCTACCTTTGACTGACGGAGAACGTACAAGAGTTGTAACGATGGGTTTACAATTAGATATTTCATCTTGCACTTAGATTAAGGTGATGCATATGATTAGCTATGATTTGCATTTGTATTAGGAATATCTGCCATTAAGGTAAAGCATTTAGTAGTTTCTTAATTAGAGTACTTTGGGTACAATGCATTTGAAGGATTTAAATTATTAGTCTTATTAATTATAATTGCAAGTGTATTATTCGAACCTTAATGGACTGCTCAAGCTTTGTTAGTGATGATGTGAATGCTTCCACAAATTAAAAGTACATTGATAGGTGTTAGTGAGTAATCCTCACGCATGTGAAGTGTTATTTTCTTCTTTGTAGATTCAGATTTTATTCACAACAGATGCGAATTCATGGGAGTACGTATGTTACATCTCAAAAACTACTCTAATCAAGGAATTCTCGGCCGGAACATGACATGGTCAATACCAAAATCCCAATAAATTGTTCATGTTACAATGTTGTGGCATGAGAACTGTGCCCATTTCATTTCCACTGCAATGGTACATGACAATTTATGAGCACGTCACAAGAATCACCCCATTTATGAGCCAGACCACTCAACGAAAAGACCACTTTAGGTTAAACCCAAAGACAAGTGATTCAAAGGGTGGAAGAAAACAAGAAGATAATTTCATATGAAATATCTAATCAGCAAATTTTAATGATGATTATCAGCTATTAATTAATTTTTAAATAATGAATTTAAACACTTAAATTAAACATTAATGTTCATATTCTGTTAATCCAGTAGGCATCCAGTCATTTAGATTTTTTAATTTTTAATTTTTAGTTTTTTGGGCAAGTGACCTTGGATGGAAGGCATCAATGGATAGAAATTCAGGTGGAACTCACATGTATGAGCTGCAGTCATTTTGCAGTGAAACTGTCCAAGTTGAGGTTCAGGTCCTACATGACCCTAGAGCTTGGTTCAGAGTTATGGGCGCGCTCGAGCAAGCATACAGTGGATCATGCAACCAGGTATACAGTCGAAAATCATAAGAATATCTATTCATATGGGGCATGAATATATATGATGTATGCAAAACTAAATTACATACAAAATATAGACAGGCCTAATGAGAGCTTAGCATGCTTGCAACCCTCAGCACTCTAAGTCAACTTGTTAGAACCCCAAGGAATAACTTAGTTGGTCTAGGATCATAGTTAGCACTTGGAGGTTGTAAATTCGAAACTATACTACTACACTGGGCTACAGGGGAGTTTACCCGGGTTCCCTCTGGGCTCAGAGCGATTAATTTATTTGATAAAAAAAAAGAGTCAACCGGTTAGATCCAAATTAGTACATGTCGATTAAATGGACTCGAATCCAAGTCAGACTCAGGCTGGGTCCAAACCATTGACAGCTTTACCTACCAACAAGTGGAATGTTTACATTGGAAACTAATTCAGTGCCCACCAAGAGAAAGTATGCCTGATAGTGCTCTGCCCCACATCTTTTCCCAAGGTGCACTTACCATTTCAATACTCTATTCCATAAATAACTCTCTCTTCTCTTTCTCAGCAACCGACAATAGACCATCCTAGTCCCAAACAGGGGCCGTTCTTTGTTGAATCCAGACCTTTGATCTCTACATCTCTTTTCTGGTGCATCACAAAAAAGTTACTTTTTACAATTTCATTTAAAAGATGATGCTGCACCAAAATGCATGCATTAAAAGTGGAACATTTTTGATAATATTGATTAAAAGGAAGTGTACCTTTTTCCTCCATGGAACACTATCTTGGCACCTTCCATTGAGAAAAGCATTTTGTGTTGGTACATAATATTAGTTGTTCATTTTATTTTCAACATTTTCAGGAGAGCAAGGTGGAGGCACCAAATATAAGAAAATAGAAATTGACGTTCCTGGTTGCTATTTGCAAATCTCATTCTCACCTAGTGGACCTCGTTTCAAACTTGGCTGTCCTATCAGCTATCCTCTTTCTGTATGTGCCTGCTCTCCGCATATGCGGGCTTTTTTTCATATGCTGCTTAATTATCTTTTTGTGTGCACGCGCTCTCATGTGAGTTTCAACCCCTTGGATGGGCTACTAAAATATTTAAGATAATAAAAAAGAGATTGCAAGTCCAACGGCTTTTAACTTAGAGGAATTCTCGGAGTGAAATTTGCAGTAAGGGCTACCTATTGAAAATGTAGCCGTCCTAAGTTTTTCCCTAATAAAAAGTTGATCTTACCGTAAGATAGATCATTAGATGATAATATAATTAAGAAATATACATTAAATTTTATTAATCCTGTGTTTAATCAAACATCCAGTCTTATAGCCGAGTCGTCTGAATTAGTCTATCCTAATAGATGGTCCGCTGTGAGCGCAAAAACCAAAAAAAAAAAAAAAACGTCGAGTTGTAAGAAGGCATGCCCTGAACTCCACATTTACGAGTCAAAGCCTCTCAGGAACCGTACTCGAGGAAGGGAATGGAAAAAGTTTGTACATGGGGCTACACAAAAAGGTGACTCACCGTGAACTATGAAGTGTGTGAGTAGGAATGTATTCTTCGATTATCCGAGGTTCTCATGTGCTAAAAATTGAGTATGAGTCCTTATTTAGGCTTCGATAAGTAAATGAGTCCGGGTCTGATTTCACTTTGTTCGGACCCGTGGACCCGAGACACGACATATTATCTTACTTTTCGAAAATCTCTCCTAAAAACTATATTTTTTTAATATCATTCTCTATCTAAAATCGGACTCGTCCCGTATATAATTTTGATTTCGGTTCCGAAATCAAAAAATTGATTCCAGGTCTGAATTCAATTTCACATTTTTCCTAACGGTTCTGGTTCCAGGCCCACCATGGACCCGAACCGGAATGGACCCCTTTAAAACTCCACGTGCGAGTAGTGTAAGAATTGTTTAGCTGTGCAGTGTGAGTGTAAGAATTATCATAGTACAGCGAAGTACTGAAATGTTGATTTCGCTCTTCTGTCTCTTCTCTTTCTTCAGCTGCACTGTACGCTTGTGCACCACTCCAACGTCTCTCTCTTGTCCTGCCCTTTCACTTTATTTTATTTTTAAAACGTTCACATCCATCACACCACTCAAAAAAGTTGCAGGTTCTCTCTCTCTCTGCTCTCCCTTTCTCTCATATATTCTCTGTTCTATTCGTACCTTCAGCAGCCTGAAGGAAAGGAAGGCTCGCATCACAGAGAGCTCCTGGTTTTCATTTTCTCAGCTTTGGGTTCTTTTTTGTGTAGTTTCAAGTTAGTGATAGAAAGTGGTGGGTTTTTATTTTTTTTATTTCACTGGGTTGGAGGAGAAGGAGATGAAGATGTTGGAGTGCTGATTTTGGAGGTTTTCTGTAGTGGGTTTTGCTTTAAGATGGGTTTTTGTTGGGTTCATGTCGTGGTGGTGACTTTTGTGGGGTTGTGTTGGGTGGGGGTGTTGTGTCAGGGAGATGGAGCAGTTTACATTGTTACATTGAAACAAGCTCCTGCTGCTGTACATTACTATGATAGTGGTGATATGAGGAGGTTGGAGAGGGATAATGGTGGTAAAGAGAGATTAACTGCACCAAACAAACCAAGGTACCTTCTTATTCAATTTTTTTTCTCTCTTATATTAATATGATGGTCATACTGGATTTTTGTTTTTACTTTATGGGAATTGATGCATCCACCTTTTAAAGGAATTGGTTTCTTAAGTTTTAACTTTTTTTTTTTTTTTTCTCTTTGATAGTCTCTGAAAGACCGATTTATCCTTGGAGGAGGAACTGGTTTTTTTCTTGGGGGAGGTTATCATTTTCTTTTTCTTTCTTATTGTAATTGTTCTTGTTACTATTGTACTTTTCTTTTTTACTTTCTTGTGGGCGTTTATATTAGGTAGTTCAAGTTAGTGATTTTTGTGGTTTTGGCAGTTGTGCAGGGTAACTTTATTTGGGTTTTATGTAGAGTTTTGAGAATTGGTAACTGGGAAGGTGCTCTTTTAGGAGTTGATACATTGAATAACACCCCAGTTATCATTTAAAAAAAAAATGGATTACACACCAGTCTCACTGATATACTGTTTCCCCTGTAGATTTTGGATAATCCTACCACTATTATGTGCTTACAGAAGGGGTTGAGGGTTGGAAATATCATTTTAGGTTTTCTTTCACCCCCACTGTCTCTGTCTCTGTCTCTCTCTCTCTAGGAATGCTAATCTGTTATTAATTTTCACTGGGTTTTTTTCATTACCCTTTTTGGGGCTGCTTTGAACTGGGCAGTGACAGTTAGTGCGACTTTACTGATAGGTTCTTACTGTTTCAGCTGTTGTGATTTTTTTTTGGTGAATGCTGTTGTGATTTGTAAAAGCTATGTGTGTATTTTTTAGTTCTTTCTTCTCTATTTGTAAAATATAGTTACAATTGACTGTTCCTCAGCTTAGGATTGTTTGGTTGGGCCTTTATTCTACATTGTTCTTTTCTTTCTTTTGTCCTCCAACTTCTTTTGTCTCCTTTTCCCTTATTGGGATTTGACTTTTTGGTGTGATGGTTGTAACTTTATTCTGGGAAATACCTCTTTCCCTTTTCCTTTTTATGCTTTTACTTTTGTGTGAAGGGATTTTCATGTTTGTTTCTGCTGTAAAACCTGCATTTTACTGATGGGTGTTTTTCTAGTTCTCCTATAATCTCTCCTGTTGAGTTTGTTTGGTTTAATCAGGGTAAGTTCAGTTGCTTTTGGACTGCATATTGTAGACCAACTGTTGCAATATTTTGGCAGAAGAATGATTCTCTGTTCTGAATTCCACCTTCAGGGTGGAAATGGGAAGCCACAATAGGTTGGGATTTGTTTTTTTTTTTGTTTTTTTTTTCTCCCTGCCTTTTCCATTAAGTTCTTGTCCATTTGCAAACCAACAGTCTGATGGCTGCAATCAAACGGTGGGAGATTAAAGCATGAGGTTGCTGTTCTTTTATGTATCCATTTTCAAAAATCTTTGGAACATGTTGCTGACTTATTGTCTCACGTTGGATATATCTTCATCAAATGATGACTGTTGGCTGCCATTGTCCATTTGCAAGCCACCCATCTAATAGCTACTGATGGGTCAGGCCCAAATGACTCGGTCCACGATGGTGGGTCAGGTCAAAGTGACCCAAGTCCGTGATGAGCCCGGGTCTAAACCCACCCATTAAGGGCCGGGTCCGGATCCACTAAATGACAAAGTCAGCGCATCGTTCCATCTACCTGCTTTTACCAAGTCCCGCGGAGGAGATCCTACCTGCCTCGTCTGTTGGAGGCGGTTCGAAGACTCTGACGGAATGGAGCGTCCGTTGCTGAAGAGTCGTCCCCATCTGTTAGGGGAAGACTATAAAACAAGGAGCCCCACCAGCACTGAGGGGCAAGCGATTCTTCTCCATTTACACACTATCATTGTATTCCCCTGACTTGTAATCTCTACATCGGAGAATAGTAAAATCACCAATTTGAAGTGGACGTAGGTCACACTGACCGAACCACTATAAATCCTCTCTCTCTCCATTAATTTACACATTAATTGCTCATCACTTGACTGGTGGTGCCCGAAACACTTTTTGGCATCATCAGCTACAATGATCCACACATGGAACAGTTTTGTGATTCTTGTTGGCTGTAATGGTTCATTCCCAAGCCATGGATAAGATAGGAAGAGTCTTCTCATTGGGCAAATAAAAGGCCTGACCCATTCATCGTGTGCCTAGCACCAATGGTTTAAATGACTGAAAGTGTGTCTCACTTGCATCATTGCTCTTCTAAGAAAAAATGGAAAAAAAGGAGAAATGAAATGAAAAGAAAAGAAACATACTTTCTTGATCAAGCAATGTAGTAAATGTTGTATCTTTTTATTGTTTCTCTGCCAGCAGGGAAGCAATAATATTTACTAGTTTTATACATATCTTGTTTATTTTTCCTACTTTGCCCTTACATTTGTTTTTAATGGATAAACAGGAATATATCAAGGTCTGATCGACGTTACAGTTCATATTTAGTCCGGCTCCAGGATTCATTACTGAAGCGGGTGTTGAAAGGGGAGAACTATCTCAAGGTTTATAGCTATCATTACTTGATTAATGGGTTTGCTGTTCTTGTCAACCCTCAGCAGGTAATGGGTCTCTCATTTCTCAAATTTTTTTCCCGTTTTGCCTACTTTAAATAAGTTCTTTTATACTTTTCCTTTTCGTTTCATATTTTTATTCATTGGAATTGGTTTTAGTGGGAGTTTCACTATCTCAATTCCACTGGTTTGCATGCTTAGCCAAATAATAAGAAGTGGCGCTTTTTTTTTTAATGGTAGAATATAGAGTTTGTCAATTTCATTTGGCACTGACTTCCTGTATTTGAGGTGTTCATTACTAGGGTGGTTAACAGAAGTTGTTAATCTTCAATCAGTTGCTTATTTATTTATTTTATAAACATGGTTGAAAAATATGACCCTCATTCTGATAATATGAAGGGCCCATAGTTGAGTGATCCATACTGTTTTAATATAACGTGTAATCCCCTGAATAAGCCATGCCTCCAAAGATAAGCCATATATATTGAATAGTTATCCAAGTCTTGGAATTTATAGCCTTTTCTCAGTTCAGTATTAATTGATGCTGAATTTCTTTCTTAACAGGTTTTTTTTTTTTTTTCATGTTAACAATTGAGACTTTAAGCCACTCATGTGTGATAATTCTGATTCTATGATATACCTGGATACTATATGCCCGGCGACTGGTGTATTCAATTATGGTACTGGTACATAATTTAGATATGCATATATTTTTATTAGGTAATGTTCTTGTGCATCCGGTGTGCAAGGTCTTACGTGCATGCTGGCTGTTGGGGCCTACCTGAGGCCCCACAGTTCTCTTTTTTTTGTGTGTGTGTGTGTGTGTGTGTGTGTGTGTGTGTGTGTGTGGATATGAGGTTTTGAGTCAATCCATTTTTTCTGACGCCTTGATCACAGACCCACAATTCAATGCCTTTATATTAAAAAATAAACAAAATGACCCTCGATCCAATGGTCGAGTCCATTTGGATCGGTGCATACTGATCGCTGGAAAGTGAGGTTTGCAAATATAAATTATACCTAGCTACTATCTCTACTTGTGAGAATAGTGATGTTAGCCGGGTGTCGTATCCGCTGGAACAAAAAGGCTAAGTTGCATTGTATTCCAAATTCCTAAATTAATCCCACGGGAGAACGAAATATTGATTTGGGATTTATGATTCCTAAATTAGCGAATTCAAAATGAAGTTTGATTCAATTGAAGAAAGGTCTTAGGGTACGAATCCACTCTAGCCTCGTACAATGGCAAGTATAGATCTAGGGTTTTAATAGCAATGCTTCAAAGACCCGTTTTGGCTACAAACCTCTACGGAGTCACCAAATTTATCACGTGGGTTTGGATCTGGGCATAACCTATCTCTATGGCATAGATTATCTTAGATCTAACTTTATGCACATTCAAGCACCATTACATGAATGGTATTCAAAACTAAAAGGATTAAATACCCAAGCTAAATATTGCATTAATAAACAAATCCAATACATGGATAGCATTTAATCATATAATCAAAGTATTGAAACCAAAATCCTAGAACATATACATCACCAAAAGCACTAGACTAGGGCTTCATCGCAACCCTAAGATGGAGAGTTAGTTTCTCATGGAGAGAGATTGTCGAAGAATCCTTGACGAAACCTCCATTAAAGCTCCTTCGAATGCCTCCAAAATTAGCCTTCGGTTGCCTCTCTCAAGTCTCGAATGACCTAAAACGAGTTTTGTGTTACTTTTTATAGCTTTCTCCCGGATTTTCCTTCAAATCGCGCAAAGAAACGGACTCAATCCGTGTCTGGCGTTCGGACGCCAAGAGGCAGAAGTTGGGGAGGTGTGCGCAAGGCAGGGGCGGAACCAGGAATTTTATTTAGGAGGGGCCAAAGAAAAAAAAAGGACTATAAACAAAATTGCAATATAAAAGAAATTATAAAAGAGAGAGTGGATTTGTCATTCTTCTTCTTTATTCATGTCTTAAGGTTTGTTGGGTAAATGCCGTGGAAGGGGAAATGGTATGCGGAATTTATTTCCTACCACCCTAGGTGGCCTAGGTGGGAAGCGCGGATCCACGCCATCGTGGAATTGAAGCACAAACGGAGGGGAAAATCGGGACATTTCGTTGCGGCACCAAATGCATACCCGGCGCCTTGTCTCCTCTTTCCACGGCAAACTTCTTTGTTCAAAGCCATTTTTTTCTCCAATTAGTTCAGAATTCATTCTCTTCACCTAAAACACTTGCAAACATGAAATTGTCACAATTAAAGTCATATAATATCATCCCAAGGTGTAACAAAGTGATCGTTGAGGGACCTAAATGGTTCATTTAGGCTCTCATCACATACCCATTGGTTCTGGTGACTATTAAGAGGAACTGTTTGTCTGGTCCACTTGACCGATGATAAACATAGGACACATAATATGGCGTGTACCGTAAGACCATGCACACCAGATGCATTGGAGAAATATTGTCCACATCTATATAAATATATATAAATTATAGGGTGCTATCTCTCAAGCAGACTGTAACTAATATGTATTTCTCCAAGTCCCACCCAGTCCTACCTGGTGCACTTGTTGCAAGGTCTTGCGTGCACCTAGGGGAATAGTCATGTTGGCTAAAAATACCATTGGGATGGATACTCACGTCATAAAAAAGACTAATATATATTTGGAGAAGTTTCAAGTGCATCCATCCCTCACCATAGGGTGAGGGATGCTTCCATAAATGAGAATTTTCAAGTACAAAAGTGAATTTTCAAGTACATAGGGTGATGTACACTGACTTGTTTTCATGTGCAAAAAGGAAAAGTGCCCTCACCCTATGGTGAGGGATAGATGCACTTGAAACTTCCCCTATATATATATATCACTATACTGCAGGGATAACTGATGAAAAATAAATAAGTCTGTACAAATAGTTATAGGGTACAATTCGGTGCATTTGAATAATAGTATACAAAGTCCAATAATAATAACCCCACCCCCCCCCCCCCCCCCCCCCCCCCCCACGCACCCAAGCCCCTTACCATCATCGCTACAACCAAGGGATTGTCTAAGCAACTTAGGTACTAGTGCATTGTCTAAGCAGCTCAAAGTCCATTATTTGATAAAGCTATATTATTTTCTTACCGTTTGGCATAATTTTTTTTTATTTAAGAGGAATGCAAGTAGCCACACTTGGGATAAAAATCTTGGTATGGAAGATGAAAATTCATGTAATGAGTAGTAGAGCTGCATCTGTATTTGTATCCTAATCTCAGAAGGTGCAGAGCCGCATCCCTTGTTATGGTGTCTGTGACTCTGTGTCATAGTTGTCATGATGGAACCATAGGTTAGTTTCTGTCCATCATAGTAGGTATTCTTCCATCCAGTTGGTTTCATCAGATCCTTTGTATGAAATGTGGAACCATAGGTCCAACATGTAGATCATATTTGGTACAAGATTGAACATCATTGTGATTGCCGTTGTCAACATCCATCTTGCATTTGTTTTTTAAATTTTACTTCTACTTGCATTGATTTGGCAGATTTATGCAATGCCCAATCAAATTAAGTCTACTTAGTTCTTGATGAGACGCATTTATGGATTTTGAAGGCAGAGAAGCTTGCAAAGAGGCAAGAAGTGGCAAATGTGGTTTTGGATTTTTCGGTTAGAACTGCAACCACTCACACACCAGAATTCTTGGGTCTACCTCAAGGGGCGTGGGTCAAAGCAGGAGGGCCAGAGGTAGCAGGAGAAGGAATTGTGATAGGATTTATTGATACTGGAATTGATCCAACACACCCAAGCTTTGCTGATGGCATCTCAGAAAATGCATATCCTGTTCCAGCCCACTTTTCTGGAAGCTGTGAAGTTACAATAGATTTTCCATCTGGTTCTTGCAACCGGAAGCTTGTTGGTGCTCGCCACTTTGCAGCATCTGCTATAAGTAGGGGAATCTTCAATGCCACTGAAGACTATGCTTCACCTTTTGATGGTGATGGCCATGGAACGTGAGTGCGCTTACATTTTCCTTACATCATGAAAATTACTGATGCAAAATTTCTCTTTGGTTGTCTCGAAAGCATGTCTGGTAGCAGTTACGCTAATTCACAAACATTTTTCATCAAACATGAGTGTTCTCCCATTTTCCTTATATTATTAAAATTATTGATACAAAAAAGTTCCTGTCCTACAATAATTCTTCCTGTGTATGCTGGGTGTTGGTAGACACATGGTATCAATCCACAACTGATAAAATTGGGAATTCCATCAATTGGACCAATATCTAGTGGTCCAATATAGATACAGCATTGGTTGCTAGTTTCTATCCACTTTGCTCAATTGATTTTTTCTAGTCCATTGCTCTATACTCTTTAACATCCATCCAAAAACCAGTGATTGATTAACTACTGCTTTTTACATTTTTGGTTGTAAAACTGAACCACCTATGAAATTTCTTGACATGTGGCTATTTTAATTTTAATTTTCCAATCTTCATTCTTCATTTAAAGGCTTAACCCATGGAACATGAGTGTTCCCTGACCTTTTTGATATACTAAGATAGATGCTGAAATTGCCTATGCAAATTCATTGCCTTTGCAATTTATTTATTTAACTAGACTGTCCAGATTTGCATCAGCAGTCTTGGTGTTGGACATTATTTACTGGATGCAACATGATTGTTCTCATACCTTTTAGATATACTAAGATAACGACTGAATTGCCCACAAGAATTCTTTTCCTTCGCATTTTTTTTTCTTTTTGAACTTGACGGTACAAATTTTCATCAGCAGTCTTGGTGTTGGTCATTCAACATTCCCTTCAGTAGATTTGTTGTCATTTGTTAGATGTTTTCCAGAGATTGCTTGAATTCTTTTTTTATTTTGTCAAATTCAGAAGTTCCATGTGCAAGGAGTCTTAATCCAATTTCGATCCATCTATTAAGCCTAGTCCAATACAAGGTTTAAAAAATTGGACTCGGGACCAGACTCGGCCATTGCCGAGTCCAAGTCGACTTGGCTGAGTTGCATCGGACTTGGCCAAATTGGACCGAGTCCCCAATATCAAAGAAAATGGTTGGGGGTGGCCGAGTTACATGATTTGAGTCTGAGTCCCATAGGACCCAACTCGGGACGTGTCGAGTCTGAGTCAATTCGGCTGAGTCAACTTGGACTCGGCTGATTTTTTAAACCATGGTCCAATCTCTAACAACTCGTGTTGTATCCAACATCTTTTTGAAAGCCCTCTTCAGATGTACATTGCTTCCACTCATTGGAGATTACCTTACATCTTTACTTAAATCCAATTTGGATCCATCTATTAAGCACAATCCAAGTTGACTTGGCTGAGTTGCATGGGACTTGGCCAAGTTGGGCCGAGTCCCCAATTTCAAAGAAAATGGTTGGGGGCGGCCGAGTTACATGATTCGAGTCCGAGTCCCATAGGACCCAACTCGGTATGTATCGAGTCTGAGTCGATTCGGCCGAGTCAACTTGGACTCGGCTGATTTTTTAAACCATGGTCCAATCTCTAACAACTTGTGTTGTATCCAACATCTTTTTGAAAGCCCTCTTCAGATGTACATTGCTTCCACTCATTGGAGATTACCTTACATCTTTACTTAAATCCAATTTAGATCCATCTATTAAGCACAATCCTATCCAAGGTTTAACAAATTGGACTTGGGACTTGACTCTGCCGGTTCACATGATTCGAGCCCGAGTCCCATAGGACCTGAATCAGTATGTGTTGAACTTGAGTCGACTCGGACTTGGCCAATTTTTTAAACCATGGTCCAATCTCTAACAACTCTTGTTTCATCCAGCATCTTTTTGAAAACCCTCTTCAGATGTACATCGCTTCCACTCATTGGAGATTACCTTACATCTTTACTTAATTCTTGTATTTTAGCTTTAATTGTGTGACGTGAAGATTTTCTCGGAGGAGCACACTTCCTGACTGCAACAAAGGTGGGACCCCCCTTTCACTGGGTCCAGGTGATGACTGACACCAATGCACAGGGCGCAAGAGAAAATCGTTCATGTGACATTGTGAGAACACAGTTCTCTATTTTTAGTGTATATAATATTAGATGATCTGTTTGCATGGATGAACTAAACTTCAATGTCGCATTACTGATCAAAGAAAGAAAAACCGACAATTTTTTTTTTATGTTTTATGTAATTTTATAAATGTGTGTGCATTCATTAGGATGTCTCAGCCTTTTGGGTTGTATAATCTCCTTGTTGTGTTCAATGTACAATTCTGGTGTCTATTGCTCTTACTCTATTTCATATTTCTCATGGATCCAGAATAATTTGTTTGCATATGCTTTATTCTCTAATGCGCTTAACCTCATCAAAATGGTCCGTGGCATCTTCATTTTATTCGTTAAATAAAAAGATCTTTTCACTGTATGATGAATTGATGATAGTTATAAATGTTTTTCAGTTAATTGTTCCTTGTTTTTGGCATCTTGAGGTTCCTGATGATCTGTTCCTATGCAGGCACACGGCTTCTATTGCGGCGGGGAATCATGGGATTCCTGTTACTGTAGCAGGACATCGCTTTGGGAATGCAAGTGGAATGGCCCCACGTGCACAGTAATTCATCCAGATCTAGTTTTGTAACTAATACCAAAATGAAGCTCTGTGAAGCCTACTTTCACTCCTAACATTCAAACATGTGTTGCTTATGACATGTAGATGCGGACATACAACCAGATCCTGTCCCATTTGCACTCATAGTCAGCCGACAGTATGCAGGCCTATAGATGCAATCCCTAGACAAAAAATCACCACGTGGTAAATTCATCAGATGGAACTGATGAGTACATGAATCTGGCTTGTAGACCATTTTTCAAGATTCCATTGCTTTTGTTCATCAGGGTCCTGGGTAGGCCTATCATAAGCATTCTAGAGTCTCACATGTGTTTTATTTGAGACTAAAATATAAAATAAAGCGTCGCATGGCTAAGGTACTGGATACAGTTGGCTGAACTCCATAACATTTCACCCTTTGACATTTTGGATATGGGGCACAACAGATACAGGATACGGTAGAGATTTTCATTTAATAAAGAAGATAAACTGATATGCTGATATAATAGATAATGAGGAGCAAGAGTCAATTGATATTGTTTCTGGTAGTCAAGTGGAAGTCACCAATCATGATACTTCTACACTATTGTTTGGAAGAAAGCACATATAAAAAACTCTTTCCCGAGAAACTTTGTTTACGAGATGAGGAAAAAAGTGATGTGCTGTGAATCTGTGATCCCTTTAGCTTAAGTGAAAATACTCTCAAGTAGAGGAGAAAATGGTATGTTACAAATGCAACCCCTATTAAAATTAAGGTAAGACATGCGAATCTTTATAGCTTATAACAATGCAATTACCCAATTAAAATTAATGTAAGACAAGAATCTTTACAAAAATTATGACAAGGCAATGCATGCGCGTTTGTTATTTATCCCTCGTAATTTGAAACGCATGTGCGGTTTATATTGTCCATTTGGTAGTGGAATTAGTGGAATGGAATGAAATGGAAAACTTCAATGTGGCAAGAAATCGGGAGTTTCTTGTGGAATCCATTCCATCATATCATATCTTCTTCACAGTGATTCCAAAAATGAGGCAAAAAGCAAGTAAAAGTCGAGATTTGGAATCTGCTAATTCTGAGAATTCCATTATGTCAACCAGATGCAGAATTATGAGATCATGAACCCACATCGGCACATAGCCCTAATTTTATTTTATTTTTTTAAACACGCAGGACAACTTCATTCTAGAATTCATATAATTCCTTAACCGAACAGAACCATAGTGAGGTATATAAAGTATGCAATAATTGATTAAATAAAGAAACTGATAAAAAACTTGTTTTTATAAAAAAAGGTTTGTGTACAATTAACTTGTCTTATACACATTACATGTAATATATATTGTCTTGTACAAATTACAAACAATTCATACATATGCACACAATATTTTATAGAAGATAACTTGGATTTATCAATAGACTCATGTTGTGTCCTAATTTTTAATATCATTGATTCCTTGCCCACACTGACGCTTATACTGGATCTTTGCTGCAACCCTGTCACCTTCTCTGGATTTTTTATCTTTCACCTATTTTAGCATAGACACGTGGTGTGTCTATGTAGCACATTCCTTTATTTAGCTGTAACAGTAGGGTGATTCCAGTGGGCTTTGCAAAACAGTAGTAGGATATATGAATGTTTCTGTGGAGTTTCACACTATTTTGATGCATTTGTTTGTTGACCTGTTTCAGCATTGCTATTTACAAGGCATTATACAAGAGATTTGGGGGCTTTGCAGCAGATGTTGTTGCAGCCATAGACCAGGTATAAACAGTCAATATTCTTTTACATTATGCATTTGGTTTCTTTGGTTAAACTCCTTGAATTAAATCTGTGCTTCTCATATGTTTGCCAGTGGTCCAGCAATTATTCAGAACTCTTTTGGGAGTTTCTTATATAGACACATGTGGGTACATGTGGATATGATTTTGGGACAAGACTATGAAGAAGAATTCTTGCCACTTTTTTGAATTCTTGGGCATGTTCATATATAGTATATACAGTTACGATCATGTGCATATGATTGATGGGATAATTTCTATAATCTGGATACCATTAAAAAAAAGAAAAGAAAAGAAAAGAAAAGAGAAAAAAATAAAAATGGCTACAATGAGCATGTTTATAATAACTACTTGTGCATTTATTTATAATTATTCAAGTAAATGAGTATCAGAGGAAATTTATGACCTTTGCTCCTTGGTAGAGCTGGATTTCTGACTATCTTATAAGAAGCAAATTACCAGGTCTTAGCTGTAGAAGGGGTTGGCAGGTATGCACTATTGTTTGGCAATGTTCAGTGGATATGATTATGGGACAAGACTATGAAGAAGAATTCTTGCCACTTTTTTGAATTCTTGGGCATGTTCATATATAGTATATACAGTTACGATCATGTGCATATGATTGATGGGATAATTTCTATAATCTGGATACCATTAAAAAAAAGAAAAGAAAAGAAAAGAAAAGAGAAAAAAAATAAAAATGGCTACAATGAGCATGTTTATAATAACTACTTGTGCATTTATTTATAATTATTCAAGTAAATGAGTATCAGAGGAAATTTATGACCTTTGCTCCTTGGTAGAGCTGGATTTCTGACTATCTTATAAGAAGCAAATTACCAGGTCTTAGCTGTAGAAGGGGTTGGCAGGTATGCACTATTGTTTGGCAATGTTCAGTAATAGTTGAAGTCATTCAGGCATTTCAGAATTCAGATTCTTCCTCTTACCTTCTAACTTTACCGTTCGTTAAGAAAACGGAGAAGAAGGGCAAAAAAAGAAAAGAGAGAAACAGAGAATCATTGACATTCATCACTAATTCTTTTCACTGGCAGGCAGCTCAAGATGGAGTGGATATAATAAACTTATCAGTTACTCCCAACAGGCGTCCTCCTGGTCTTGCAACTTTTTTCAATCCTCTTGACATGGCACTGCTTTCAGCTGTAAAGAGTGGCATATTTGTTGTTCAGGCATCTGGGAACACTGGACCTTCAGCCAAGAGCATTTCTTCCTTCAGTCCATGGATTTTCACAGTTGGTGCTTCTGCCCATGACAGGTTCTACAGCAACTCCATTGTTCTTGGCAACAATGCTACAATTTCTGGTGTTGGACTTGCTTGTAAGTTTATCATAATTCATCCATTTCTTTTTCATAGTGACATGCTTAACTATGATAAATTTGTTATATAGTTGTTTGCGCTGTTTTTCTTTTGTGTCTGCTTTTGTAGGGTTTTTTTTTTTTTTTTTTTAATTATGACAACTAGATAGTAAAGTGTGGGTCATGTATTTGCACTATCATGTTTGATACTTGGATAATAAGTTAAAATCATATCATATTTTATTGTTGCTGTATCTTGGTGGTGGCCATAGGTTTGTGTGTTAGGCAGTGCCTTCTTCCAATTCCATCAGATAGGACCTGCCACGTAGATGCTGGCTCCATGTTGATTCAGTTTATTCTCAGGCCTGGACAAACAAAATACTGAACCCACCTGATGAATTGAATCTCAAAGGGGATAAGACATCTGATAGATGTTGCATTGCTCTCAGTTTTCCTAGTATCAGGTTATTCTCACTTGTGTAGTTGAGAATGATCTTGTGTTTTTTTCCTTTCTGTGGTCTCAGAGATTTTTACTTAATTGGTAACAATAAAATTTTATTCATGTAGATTACTTACAACTACTGCTTATATTACAAAAGGATTTTGTTCACTAGGTAATGAAATATTATCTGTAGACTAACTTCATTTTATTATTTTATCAGCGGGAACTGATGGTGGCACAATGTACACTCTGGTTGCTGCAATCCACGCCTTGAATAATGACTCAACAAATACAAAAGATATGTACTTGAGCGAATGCCAAGATCCAAGCCATTTGAATGCAACTTTAGTCCAAGGAAATCTCCTAATCTGTAGCTATTCGCTTCGCTTCGTGCTTGGGCTCTCAACAATTAAACAGGCCTTGCAGACAGCCAAGAACCTTAGTGCTGCTGGTGTTGTCTTTTACATGGATCCTTTTGTTATTGGGTTTCAACTCAACCCAACCCCAATGGAGCTCCCTGGCCTGATAATTCCGTCTCCTGATGATTCCAAGGTCTCTCTCTCTCTCTCTCTCTCTCTCTCTCACACACACACACACACACACACACACACACTATATTAGTTCTGATATATTTAAGAGCATGGCACTTTATCCCTGATCCTTGAGTTTTACGGTTTTTGTTCCATTCATTTTTTATTTTTTATTTTTTTGATCGGTAACAAACTAATTCATTAAAAGGAGAAAACAATACAAAGAGGAAAAACAAGAAAGAATAACAAGGTACAAGAGCATTGTACCCCTTCCCACACCTTAATTACAAAATCATGCCCTCCCAAGGAGAAGTCCTATCAATCCCCTGTTTGGCAAGTGCATCTACCATGTGGTTAGCCGATCTAAGCTCATGACGAAAGACCACATTAATGGAAGAGGATAAAGCTCGAGTTTCATTGAAGAGGAACTGGAATTTCCATGGATTTGCTTTCCGATTTGATACCCAAGCAATGGCGTTGGAAGAGTCACTCTCTACAATAAGGTTGCCCGAAACATTCTTGAAAAGCACCGCAGAGCTTCTAAAATAGCTAACACTTTTGCTTCGTTAGAATCACGAACCCCAACATACTTAGAAAACATGAACAAAACCTCACCTTTATTGTTACGAAGGACACCTCCAATCCCCGCCGGCGCCTTTGTAGGGCCGCAACCCATACAACTTTCCCAATTTATAAGGATATCTATAAGAGAAAAATTAGAGAACTCCTTTCTAAGCAACGCCCACTTTCCAATTCTTAAGGTGATACTACCAATCAACTCCGCTGCAGAAGATGATACGCCCCTGAAAATTCTATCATTCCTTTCCTTCCAAATAGACCACCATTAATCTAACGATTTTTATAAGATGGGCCCATTGCAGATGAAACCAGCCCAAAACTTATTCAATATCGAACTATCCAATTCATGCCATGCAAATAGAAAATTTCTTACGAAATTCAGCATCTATTCAAGGGAAGAAAAATGAAACATTAAGTGGCTGGGGTCATCCAATGTGGCAGTTTAATCACTTTTGGCGTTGGGTATTTCCCCCCTTTTGAGAATGGTTTCCCGTAAGATCACTGTTCCTCTATATCAGTTAGCTGATAGCTAATTCAGCTGATGCATTCTTGACTCTTATCTTTCTTCTAACTTTATTTCATCAGCAATTCTTTTTCACGTTGCTGCATAGACGGCCAGACCCATCAATAGCTACCAGTGGATCAAAATTGCACTATTTCATTTTTTTTTTTAAATAAGAGTTTCTGTTTTGCTCTTTAACGGAAAAGAAAGGTTCTGTTTTGCATGAGGCGTATATGCATTGTGTGGTTATTTCAGTCCTTTTTCATGACTAAGGAGATTCTAATACATGATTGATGTCTACTTTAACGTGACACAAACCACCACTGATTTGGATAGATTGGCAGAGTTGCTGGTTATATATTGTATTTGGGCAGCATGGAAAACTGCAACTGCACTGAGCGGATATTTTCTTAATCCTTTTCAACCCCATATCAACTTCCATTGCTTTCCTTGCCGGGCATGAAAGCATCATGTTTAGTTTTCAAAAACTTTACACCATGGTGAAGCATCCCATTGATCTTGGGCCTACTGACTTAGCTAGCCTTATTTTCTGACACGTATCACTTTTCTCCTTTTTTTTTGGTTCAGTATGGTTAATGATTGTATTGTCTTTTTAACAGATACTACTTCAATACTACAATAGCTCATTAGTAAAGGATGATTTGTCAAACAAAATCATTAAGTTCAGTGCTGTTGCAAGAATATTAGGAGGACTTACAGCAAACTACAGTAATCAGGCACCAAAAGTTACGTATTATTCTGCTAGAGGGCCAGATCCGGAAGACAGTTCCCTTGACGATGCTGATATAATGAAACCCAATTTGATTGCTCCTGGTAATCTCATCTGGGCTGCATGGAGTTCTAAGGCCACTGACTCTGTTGAATTCCAAGGTATTATTTGTACTTGGGGAATGTTTACTCCATTTTATGTTTCACCTCCCAGTGTTTGTACTCTCTCTCTCATGGTGTGTTCATTATTGTTTATAAACTATTAATGAAAATCATTTTGTATAAATATTATGTGCTCACCCAACAGAAAGGGAAAAATATCAAATGGCTAATGTTAAGGTCATTTTCTTTGTTCTTAGGAAAGTGGCATGGAAAGGGTAGGTTGAATATTGAGACCTTTTAGGGAGGTGGCTACCAGTCATCTAGGCTCAGTAGTTGTTTGCGCAACATATTTTAATGGCAGGTTGTCTGGGTAAACTCTCCGGATTTTAGGAAAGTGGGGTTCAAATGTTGTGAGGCCATCAGGATTTACATATCTGGTTGTAGATCTAAGAAGTGATGTTAGGGTCAGGATGAAATGGATGTGGCATGAAGAAAGGGTCAACTATTGGGGCCTTCCAGAGAAATGTCTGTTAGCTTTTAGCTTTATAGGTTTCTTGGTCATCTTATTTTTATGGTAGGTCCTCTTCATCAAAGTGAGACTTCTGGGCTATGATGCCCAGATACGGCATGGATATGGATATGATACGCCATAGACATAGATTTTACACATAAAAGTGAAGTATCAGATACGATACGACATGATACGTTGCCCATTTTGAGGTATCTGTGCATCATAGCTTATGGGGGCATTGGGTTATGCACATCAGAAAGTAAAGGCTGCATAATTCCTCTTCAGATAGATTTAGTGCTTCTGATTGGCATAAAAAACAATTTTATTTAAAACTGAAATGCAATAAACTAAAATGGGATATACGAGACATAGTGATGGGAATTGGGAATTACAAGCAACAGCATAAAAGATGCAGAAAAATTTACAGCATTGAACCAACATACAAGTTCTTTCGATTCCTTGTGTAGCTTATCATGTTAGAGACATTGTAACTTGTAAGCCTCCCCAAAATATGGTGGAACTCAACCTGCATTGACAACAGCAACTCCTTGATGTCATTGAGAATTCAGCTAACTTGGTCTGTTCCAGCCCTCTGCTACCCAATCAATGGCATTGGAAGAGTCATTTTCCGGTAGAAAATGACAACCTTTATACAACATGTCTATATGTCCTCAGATAGACGGAATAAGATTCAGTCTGAAACATGTTTATATTTATAGGTATTTATTTCTAATTTAAACTGGTAAGAGCTTCGCCCCAAAGATGTAGCTCAGCTGGAAAGGGACGTGAGTATGCAAGTTCAAGTCCCCAATGCAGCCAGAAAAAAATAAAAAATAAATAAACAACTGATAGTTTCCACTGAATTTATTATTTCTATTTTGTCTGATGTCTACTTCTGACTTTGATTACATCAATTAGGTGAGAATTTTGCCATGATTTCTGGGTCAAGCATGGCTGCTCCTCACATTGCTGGGCTTGCTGCACTGATCAAGCAGAAGTTTCCCAGTTTCAGTCCTTCGGCTATTGCGTCTGCTCTCTCTACTACTGCCTCTGTTTATGACAAGCAAGGAGGCCCAATAATGGCTCAGCGAGCTTACAGCAACCCAGACTTAAACCAGTCGCCTGCAACTCCTTTTGACATGGGAAGTGGCTTTGTAAATGCAACAGCTTCATTGGACCCTGGTCTGATCTTCGATTCCAGTAAGTTCATGCTAATAATTTAAAGAACAAGAAGTAAAATATCTCCTTCTCTTCTTTTTTTCTTAAACAACTTTTCTTTATCTTTTTTCCTGTAACTATTACATGGATGATGGAACATGTTCACAGAACTAAGCAAACTTCTGATGTTGAGTAACATAAAGGTTATTATATATAAAAACCTTACTCGATTTTAGGAGACACGGATAAGGTTATATAGAAACTGACCTTGGGGAATCAAAAGATTTCATATCCATTTAGTGTCAATAAGTTTTGAACTGTGGCCTGATCCAAGGAGCACTGATGGGGGCTCTGTTGTGGAGCCAATGTGGGCCTGCACATGGTGATTTTGACTGGTGATTGGATGTGACCTACAATGGATTGCTTGACGGTCCAAAGCATGCTGAGTAGATTGTTAAATCCAATTCCAGTTCCTGGCATTGATGGCTTAAATCATATGATCAGATTGCTCTTTTTTATGCAAGTTTATCTACAGTTGGTCTCACGATCCATCTATTGAAGTCGCTATAGGCGGCCCTTGCATAATGTCTGTGCACTGCTCATTGGGCCATTCCTCTGAAATTCCTTTTTTTTTTTTTTTTTTTTTTTTGTCCTTTCAAGTTATAAGGATGAATCATTGATTCTTTGCCAGAGTATGATCCTTGCATGAATGTAACCATTATATATGTTGCATCAGTTCACCCAGTGTTTGTGAGTTGGAAAGGTTTACCTCACCGGTGGTTAGCTGTGAAGGTAATCTGACTGATGGCTGGAAAATATACAGTTAAAACTAGTTAAAACTAGAAGTGATAATTTGTCCAAATTCTACATACAAATGTCTCTTAGTCAAGGCTAAAACCACTCGATTCTCTGACTTACGGATAAAGCTCATCTAAAGTTTAGGAGTGGGTTGTGGGTTTGAAAGGTTTGCTGACTGATTGATTGATTGGTGGTGGGTCAGAAAGATTAGCTAACTGGTGGCTAGTAAACTTCAAATGATAAATTGTTCAAATACAACATACAAATGCCCCTTAATCAAGATGACAGAATCTATCTGATTTCGGATAAATCTCACGTGCACATGATTTGGGAGTTTGGATTGATCTTCATTATGCCACGTATACCAATGGTTGAGTTCTTGCATATGTTTTATTATGCACTGCAGAGTGGCTATTCTTTTATCGCTCAAAAAATGAGTACTGAGTTGTGGAGAATTACTTATGTATAGGAAACCATGGTTTTGATACTAGAAATTCTTAATATTAAAATAATAGTTATTGCCCACCTGAAGCATGTGCATTTCTGGTGTGATGCTTGGTTTTGCTTTGTCAAAAAGCGAAAATTTGCAAGGTTTCCCTCAAAATTGCAATATAATGAATCATTTCTATGATGAGTTTTTTTAATTAATTCATTATTCAGCTGAAATGACCATTGTATTTTGCAATATCATTTTGATGCCCAGATATTACGACATTAAATTATCACCATGCAGTAGTATTTTCAAGTATTGCAATATTTGGCTTGCACATTCTACTTGAGTTCTTGTTATCTGTATAAATGGAACTAACCTGTTGGATACTGCAGGTTTTGATGATTACTTGTCATTCCTCTGTGGCATAAATGGATCGGGTCCTGTTGTTCTGAACTACACTGGTCAAGGCTGTGGGATTTCTACTGGAAATGGAACTGATTTGAACTTACCTTCCATTACCATAGCGAAGCTAAACCAATCTAGAACTGTTCAAAGAACAGTGATCAACATTGCTGGCAACGAAACTTACACGATTAGTTCGAGTGCACCTCTTGGGGTTACAGTTCTGGTGACGCCAACCCGATTTTTCATAGCAAATGGTCAGAAGCAGATCCTGACTATCCTTTTCAATGCGACTATAAACAGCTCTGCTGCCAGCTTTGGAAGAATCGGGCTATATGGCAGCAAGGGCCACATGGCTATAATTCCATTATCTGTGATCTGGAAGGTTGTATCCAACATCACTAACTGAGACTGGTTCTGATTTTTCCTTCTGTTTATTTCTTTGCCATCTTGGTTTTGTTAGCCAATTTTTTATTCGTTTTGTGTAAATGTCAGAAGCATTTGCAGTGTGAATACAGATGATTGATGCCAGTAATCATATGAATTGAATATATTGCATCTTTGCGTGTCTCCATTGTTCATGTTCTTCTTGAAATAAGTGGAATTTGGTACTCTTTCAATGATTGGGCCAGCATTGTCCGCAGGTGCTAATATTTTTTGTGATTGAGATTGTCCATCTGGTGGGCTTACCATGGACTTCATTTTCACTTCATTTGGACAAAATGTGCGTTTCAAACATGAGAAATCACATTCTGCAGCGCAATGTGGTACCTTGATAGATGCTTGCAACAGGTGACTTGAGAAAAAGAAAATTTTTAGCTGACTCATTAAATTTTCTCTAGAAAAAATTGTTTTTGGTGTGTTTATGCAGTCTGGATAGCTATTACCATAGCAAACAGCATATAAATGGGTCTGTTTTTCCGCTTCGCTTTCGTTTTCACCAATTTTATCTTCATCCAATGAAGGCCCAGGTATATTCTTGTCTATTATAGAAAAAAGGAAAGTTTCAAAGTAGAATAAATTTTTTGGCTCATTTTCAAAGAAGTATACGAAGATTTGAATATTTTAAAAGAATATAAAAGTTTTCCCTATTTTTCAGTCAAGTTCTCTTCATAAAAAAAAATGAAAAATGAAAAATATGTAAATACCCTTATGACAGGTTTGTTTTATGTTCTCCTTTCCTCCCCAAAATCCACCACAAAATACTATCGGATATGGACATAGATAGTGTTTTATAAGATGCTTTAATGCAACAAACTTCTGGAAGCTTAGAAATCATAAATCCCACAGCCGGAGCATCAAAATGTTCACCATTCAAAACGCACAATACTTGTTGGGTTATTATATTTTATAATTCTCAAAAACCTCCTATCTCAAAAGGGGAGTTTCTGCCCTATATATATTAGCCAATGATTTTAGAGAATCCATACAAGATCCACAATTTTAGGAGAATATTTAGGAGAGAGACTGGATTAGTGTACCATTGATGCCCTGTGTCACACTTTCTTTAGTTAAAAGAGGGCCTTTTTTTTTGTTGGTAAATTAGCCAACGGTCCCTAAGCACGGTCTTCTAAGGCATCCAGTTCAACAACTTTTTTCCTAATGTCTATAGTTCAGACAGCTGGAGATATTTTGGTGAGAGGTCACTAATACGCCACGTCATATATGTTCATGACTAATTTGCTCCTTTCAACCCTTATTCCTAGGCTAAGTTCTCTCTTATTCTCTGTTGTCCCGGAGAACTCCTTCCGTCTTCTTCTCTCTCATTTTCCATTTTCCGTTCCTATCGATGGTTATGGAATATCGTTGCAGAGCACCTTCCGTCACCACTATGACTTCCGATTCTCTTTCTTTCATTTCTTTAAAGATAAAAATAGTTTTACTTTTTTTTTACTCTTTCACCTGAAGTCTCTTCCAAATCTCTCTCTATAATTGATTTGAAAGAGAGCATACTTTTGCTCTTTTGCTTGTTTTCCCTCTCTTTTCTCAATTGGATCATGGTCATTAAGTGTTCTTGTTTTGGAATTTGGTTTTTATTAGAATCTGATTTTCCGTATTCTGACTTTTGTTGTCGTCGAGCTCAGATAAATTTCCCAGAAATTTTGATAAATTGGACAAAAACTCAGATAAATTTTCCAAAACTCAAATAAATTTATTTGAGTTTTCGGCAAACTTATCTAAACTCTGGCAAAACTCAAATAAATTTATTTGAGTTTTAAACAAGTTTTTTGAGTTTCGAACAACTTTTCTAAGTTTCAAAGAAATTTATCTAAGTTTGGACCAAAACAAATTTATCCTAGTTTGAAAAAAATAAACTCATTTAAAGTCCTTTTTATTTGATATCAGACTAAGACGACTCAGTTAAATACATTTCAAAGTCAGATAAAATGATTTTAAAACTGAGAAAACCCTTTCTGTTTTTTTATTGACTTTGCTCTTGCTTTGGTTGCACTTTTGCTTGCCTTTTTCTCTTGACTTGAGGTAATCGAGGACTTTGTTCTAGGCATTGTCAACATAGAGTTGAGCATAAAGAATAGATAAAATCAGAGAAGAATGAAATCAAATTAGGTTTTTAGTTTTTTTCAGAAGAAATTATATTGTACATCTTCTTTTTAGAAATGGAAGAAGTACTTTTTCTAACATTAAAGTGAAGACAATTTAGATGATGGAGGTATTTGATCAGTTGAGTTTGCTTCTAGATTTTGCAGTTTCCTTCGTTTTTGCCTTTTTGCTTCTGTGATTCAGATGAATCTGTTTTTTACTTCTCTGAAATGGTTTCAAGCGGAGCCTTTTTGCTGACGTGTACAAGGGTCTTTTTGTCTTTTTCACTGTGTCATTTTCATGAGAGGACTACCGTCGGTACGATAAAATATTGTGGACCTTAGGCTATAAAAGCAAATGATGAGGGACCCCCCCCCCCTCTTTTTTTGTGAAAAACGCGAGGGGAGTTTTTGGCCCTCTTATAGCCAATGAAAGTGTGACATGTGTCTCATCAATGATATACATATTCGATTCTCTCTCCTAAACATTCTCCGGCAGAGGTGAATCTTTTTAGATCCTCTTAAAATACTAACAAATCATTGACCATTAGATCGGGCAAGAAACTCCCCTTTTGAGACTGGGGAGTTTTTGAGAATTTATATATATATATATATGATGTAATCTATAATCTTGAACCCTATGGTGAAGCACAACTAGGGAAAAGGAATTGATTGGAGCTCTTTCTGTTGGTGTACGTAGTTTTATTGAACCACATAAATTGTTGTCTACATCTTCTTCGTGGATTGATTGCTCAATTATTGTATGAATTGTGTGTGCATTCTTGATCGTCGATCGCAAGTTTATTCGTTAAGTTGTGCCACTTCCCCAACAGCTGATATCATAGTGAGGTGGAGATCACTCGGGTTTTGTGATCGATGGATCGTTGTTAAAGCCCCGCCTAACTCAATATGAAATTGTCCGCTTTGGCCAAAGTGCACACGTGTGGACTTCTCAGGAGGTCACCCGGCACGCTTAACTCCAGAGCCATCCTAGTACTGTTCCCGTTCGAGCACACCTAACTCCAGAGTTCTTATGATTTCTGGGGCCGCACGTTTTTAAAAGGCTTAATGTTGAGTTAAGATGGAGTTTGACTTACAAGTCCAGCATCAAGACTTGGATATTTTCGATGCGGGCTAATGGAGACTCATCGTTTGAATCTCGTGGTTGACACGCTACGCCTCGTGGTTAAGTGTGCCGCCCGGAACTTGCTGTTTGAAGCCCGTAGTTGACACTCTACGCCTTGTGGTTAAGGGTGCTGTCCGGACCAAGTTCTCACAATCATCGAATCTCTTCTTGGAATCATGCGATTAGCAAGTGTGAGGAAGAAGGTAGGAGACGAAGACATGTATCACAAGGCTAAAAAAAAAAAAAACATAAGAGAACTTTCTTTTGGGGTTTTTGGTGATAAATTTGAGAAAGGAAAGGGCTCTAGTGGTTTCTATGAATAATGTAAGGTCCCGGCCATTTACTGACTTTATTTATGTTAATTTTGTGTGCTCGTGTAGTTTAAAGGGTTAAATGACTAGGTTTGGGTAGTTCTGGTGATTCTGGGCTTAGTTTAGAGAGTTTAGGGGGTTTTTGTGATTTTGGAGAGTTATAGGGGGTGTTCGTAATTTTAGAAATTGTAGGAGGTAGGGCCCTTGGTTGTAGTTTTGTTGGTTGTAGGGTCCTTCAAAGATATTAAGATTTCCTTTGAGCTTTCCACAAATGCCCTTGAAGTTCTTCTTTGTATAACACTTAAGTGGAGGGTATTTTGTCCAATTGACCCACTCTTCTAAAACAATGATACTATCCAAACCCAACTCAAATGACATTTCCCTCCATCTCCATCTCTCTCTCTCTCTCTCATCTCTCTAAGCTTATAGAGCAAGAATCTCTTGGTGTACTCCATTGAGAAATGTCACATCCTGGTCCCAAATTACCCAGGCCTAGGGTAATCCCCGAGGTGAGACACACGTACTCCCGTGATATTGTACCTGTCTCGTGTCAAATACAACATACGAAGGAGAAAAAAGACTTTTCCAGTCGTGAGTCTAACTCACTAGAACTCGTCAATAACATTTAAAAATATAGCGGAAGCTGTAATTACGTACACATCAATGCATCTTTTCTTATTCAGTCCAATTCAAGTTTTATACAATAGAATTACACATGTATATACATTGATTTACAAAAGAGGGTTTATAAAAACACCCTGAACAACTATACCAAAAGTATAACTAATAAACTAAATGTGACCCACACATAAAGGGGCTAGTCACACGCTAAATGTAAAGCCCTCAAAATGTACATAGCGCTCTCCAGTGAAGAAGTATCTACACTGGCCCATCATCCGGCCACTCCTCTAGTCCTGGAGGAACCTCTTCAGCCTCCTCCTCTCCCTCCTGGGCCTGTTCAGGATTGGGAGCTGCACCTGCGTCTGTGACACCAAGTATATCATCTCAATACAACGATTCAACAAGTATAGGCATTGATAAAGAATACATAATGTTTCAAATTGAATTAAATGACAATTGATTAACAGATGTCAATATCAAGTAATAACTAGGCAATTGTGCAAAAATCGAATAATTTATGCTTTACAAATCAAGGGAAAATAAAACATACTAATTTGGCTACTACATTGAGCTCATTCTCTCAAAAGAGAGCGAATCTAGTTGGTATGTCACCAGCGGCCTGGCCAAAAGCTAGCTGGCTATCCGGTTCTGGAGTTCCGGTGCTCTAGATGACTTATTGCAAAAGTCTCGAATAATTAAACCAAGTTTAACTCCGTCGGGTATCACATGGTCGAAGTTAAGTAGTGCCGACTCGGTCGAATCGAATAATAATCGAGTTTGAGTAAGTCTACATTCACTTGTCCATAGTCGAATCGAATAGTAAACACATACACATGAATACTTACTCAATCTATATTTCCAACGAATACCGAAATAGTTGTACGACAATTAAAGCCATGAATTGAAAATAGATAATCGGACCATAATTGACACTAATAATGCAACTAATTTATTGACTAGAAATTGATATCAATAAGGAAATCTGACCTCAATATGAAATGCAATAGATTTAGAGGAATCAAGACATTTTACTAGCCAATTCTAAACTATTATTTATAGTCTCTCATCGTCCAATACAAGGTAGTTTCCAGATGGTGAACGTATTGCTATCTTGTTTGAGTGTCACTTGTTACAAAAATACGTTGAATTTCTAACTAACCTTCATGACATAGTGATAGGCTAATGATTTCCCAGTAGACAATGAAGAGGTTAAAGGTTCGATTTTTAAGGTCATAATGGTCCTCGAAATTGGAACAAGGTGTGCACCATAATTATCAATTAGAGAGGATTATGGAGGGTTAATATAGGCTAGGGGGTGATATTCTACCCTTAAATTGGGTAAAAAAGGGACCCCATCCATTAGTTCAGGTTCGCTCGAACGGATCCATATCCGCTCGAGCGGACCCATCCAGAGGGATGGTCGCTTGGGCGGTTCTTTCGTTCGCTTGAGCGAACATTTCCAGAAAGGGGGTTCATTTGAGCGGACCCATGTTCACTTGAGCGCCCACTCCAGAATTCCTGATTTCCAGAATTCTCATTGTCTCTTTGCCCATTCATTTCTCAACCTCCTTCCATCACATAACCTGCAAAATGGAGCCTCCTTGCTCCCATTTGCAACATAAAATCCCTCCATCCACCTCCATCAACTAACACTGTAAAACAATCCAACCCATTCATTTCATTAAGAAGTAGACCATCAAGAAAAGAATCTTTTTGAATCAATATGTGAATAGACAACATGTAAATCCAAATTAAGCTTATACTTGCCTCAAATAAAAGCTTCTTAACTCCTTTCTCCACTCCTTGCTCAATACACCAAAAAATCCCCAATATCAAACCCTAACAAGGAACCCACATAAAGACATGCTAATGAATGGTCATGCATGGCTAAACATGAGTCTCTTGACTCTAATGCAACTCAGAAACAAAACCAAAGAGGGTTTGTCCGCTCGAGCGGACCCATCCAGAGGGTTGGTCGCTTGGGCGGTTCTTTCGTTCACTTGAGCGAACGTTTCCAGAAAGGGGGTTCGCTCAAGCGGACCCATGTTCACTTGAGCGCCCACTCCAGAATTCCTGATTTCCGGAATTCTCATTGTCTCTTTGCCCATTCATTTCTTAACCTCCTTCCATCACATAACCTGCAAAATGGAGCCTCCTTGCTCCCATTTACAAGATAAAATCCCTCCATCCACCTCCATCAACTAAAACTGTAAAACAATCCAACCCATTCATTTCATTAAGAAGTAGAACCATCAAGAAAAGAATCTTTTTGAATCAATATGTGAATAGACAACATGTAAATCCAAATTAAGCTTATACTTGCCTCAAATAAAAGCTTCTTAACTCCTTCTCCACTCCTTGCTCAATACACCCAAAAATCCCCAATATCAAACCCTAACAAGGAACCCACATAAAGAAATGCTAATGAATGGTCATGCATGGCTAAACATGAGTCTCTTGACTCTAATGCAACTCAGAAACAAAACCAAAGAGGGTTTGACTCTTACCTATAGCAAGAAATCTGAATTTGGGAAGTGTAGGAGATGGGTTCTTATCAACAAAGAGTAGAAAGGGGTGAGGAAGATGAAGGTGACTCCAATCCTAGCTCCCAAAGACACATGCACTCATTCCTTGTAGTGATTGGCCTGGAGAAGAGAGAAAGAGGAAATGAAGGAAAAAGGAGGAAGAGAGACTCCCCTTGCAACCAACAAAAGGAATGAATCAATTAGATTGGGTATTGAAAGGGGTTTTAAGAGATAAGGCTCCCATTTTATAAGAAAGCCCTTCCAATTTCTAGTATTTTCATAATGGGTCAAATGGTGGCCCACTTTGTCAATGACAGCTCAAATGAGGTAGAGTTCAATGCGGAAGTCGACGTACTTGACAAGATACATGCGATGACGCCAAGATGACGTGCAAATGATGCAAAATGAGAGAATCGTGAATTATGTAAAAGCCTCGACTCAACCCAACTGAGTCAAATCGGTTCCAACTCACCTATCTAAGACTCAAGACTCAACTAACTCAACCTATAAGGACTAATTAACACTAATTACCAGAATTAGTAACTAAGTATAATTAAATCCACTAAAACATAATTAATTAGCACTAAACATGATTAATTTGGTTCGGGGTGTTACAAGAAATGTCATAAAAAACTATATCTCAAGCCTCTTTCTCATCATCTCTTCCTAGATATCTCCTCTATCTTTTTCAAGGTGAGTTTCAAACTCTAGTTCTATCTCTAGCTACCTCTTGATGAATTCTTGTTGAAACTCGCCCCTAATACCTCATTATCCCTTGGATTTGGGTCGTGGATGTGAAGATCTAAGAGAATTGGGGGTTAGGAGAATGAGGGGTTTGGTGAGGTTTCTTAACGAGATTCTAGAGATCTTAAGCTTTGAGAGTGGATTCTCCTATTAGTCATTCCAAGGCAAGTACAATATGTGAATTCCATTGTATACAAGTTATTTCCATGACTCTCTGCAGTAGATTTCATGTTTCTTGTAGATTCTCCCAAAATATAAGCTCAATTCATGGACTAGAAACCCTTTTTTCTTATATTTAGGATACCTTGATGATGGATGACCTCTGATGTAGGTGATTAATGCTGGAAATTGCTTTTAAATTATGTAATTTTAATGAAAGGAGGAATTGGAATGGAAAGCATTCGAATGGGTTTCAAATCTGCATAATTAGATGTAGTTCTAAGAGTTATAGCTTGCCGTAGACCTTCAGAAAAGATAATCGTGATTGGGCTTCAGCTAGCTTTTCCAGAGAGCTGATTTTAGATATTTTATTATTATTATTATTGCGAGTTCATTGCTAGCCATAAAACTAGCTGTGAGCACAGAGCCACGATTAACTATAGGCCTATTTTCCAGAAATTGCATAATTTTTATCTTTTGACCCTTAGACTATGTTTGAGACCCCCTAACCTTAATGCATGACTTGTAATTGGAGACATGGAGTGAGTGAAGGATTGAGCTTAGTCTTCACTTATCGGTTGACCAAATTAGGGTAAGTGAGACCAAGTTAATTCAAGGGGATGATGATCATTGGACTTTGGATGCCTAAGAACATTAGAGCACTAATAAGTCCGTAAAAATGCATAATTTCCTCATCATTTTAGACTAATTAAGGACTTAATCATCAAATCATGAACCATTTTAGTAAAAAAATCATGATTCTATGTTTGTGAGCATCAAAGTTTGAATTCGAGTCAAAATTCATTGAAAAATCACATTTTCACATAAAATCATGAATTCTCTATTTCTTAGCATTGGAAGTCACAAAATTCTCATAACTTTTTAGTCACACATGAAATGATGAATTTTCTTTGCACCATTGATTTAATTAAAGAAAATCTGACAAAATGGTGACATTTTATGCATCCATTTAGTGTGATTTGAGCCCGCGTCCTGCAATGTTCTTTTCCTACATAAATAGATAATTATTTGATCATTGATTATATTATTTGTATTTTTGTAGGGAAAATTAATTTCTTGGGGCCCGCAGAAGAGAATTGATGAAGCAAATGCACCATGGGACCCATCTACGTTTGGCATAAATTCCAAGGTAGGGGCGGCTATGGTAGGGTCCTCTCTCATATGCAAGAAAAAATCAGTTTTAATCACTACAAGAAATTTAGGCTGTTGCGACGAAATCTGATGACGATTTTTTTTTTTTGTCTTAAAAGAACACCCAAAGGGGACGAAATATAAATTTTGTCGTCTGTTTTCATTTTTTTCAAAAGTATAGGAGACGAAAATAAAATTTCGTCTGCAAAAATATGGCGCCAACTTGTTTTGTGTTGCCGCCAATTATTTTAGCTCATTAGAGACGAAAATTGTTGTCACAAATTTTTTTTTTTTTTTGCGACGAACGTAATTCGTCACCAATAAGGATAAGTTATGTAAGACGAACATATTTCGTCACCAAAATAAGGCGCCAATTTCATTGGCTTTGGCGCGGATTATTTTAGCTCATTGGAGACGAACCTTTTTGTCACAAAATATAATTTGTTTTTGTGACGAACTTAATTCGTCACTAATAAGGATAAGTTATGGAAGACGAAAATATTTCGTCACTAGAATAAGGTGTCAATTTCATTTGCGGGCGCGAATTATTTTAGCTCATTGGAGACCAAAATTTTTGTCACAAAATATAATTTGTTTTTGCGACGAACGAAATTCGTTACCAATAAGGATAAGTTATAGACAACAAACATATTTCGTCACCAAAATAAGACGCCAATTTCATTTGCGTTGGCGCGAATTATTTTAGCTCATTGGAGACGAAAATTTTTGTCAAAAATATAATTTGTTTTTGTGACAAACATAATTCGTCACTATTAAGGATAAGTTATGGAAGACGAAAATATTTGGTCACCAAAATAAGGCGCTAATTTCATTTGCGGTGGCACCAATTACGTTCGCACTTGAGCCTATTCCTCTCTTACAAGTATTGCTTTGGAAAAGCCTTTAAAATGACTAAAATGGGCCCCCCAAGGCCCTAACGTCCATCCCCCCCCCACCCCAATCCAACGCCCCTTTTCCAAAACCTTTTTTCCCCTTTTCCAAAACCCTTTTCCAGAAGAGGAGAGAACCATTTTCCCCATTTTCCAAAACTCTTTTCCAACATCTCCCACCCATCGTCTCAAGCCGCAGCCCCATGGCCCATTAGCCCCCATCAATCATCATCACCCTCCATCAACACACGCAGTGCAGACCCATCCTTGATCAGTGATCCCTCTCATCTCTACTTCTCTCAGTCTCTCTCGCCTAGAATTCCCAGACGCAGCCACCATCACCAATCACCATCATCTGTGCTCATCATCCTCCATCCAGGAGTCCGCCACTGCCAAGTACACCTACCTCTCTCAGTCTCTGCTACTGTGAGAACTTGGTCCGGGCGGTACCCTTAACCACGGGGCGTAGCGTGTCAACCACGGGCTTCAAACGGTGAGTCTCCGTTAACCCGCATCAGAAATATTCAAGTCCTGACCTTGGGCTTATAAGTCAAACCCCATATTAACTTAGCATGAGGCTTTTTAAAACCATGCGTCCCTGAAAATCGTAAGAACTCCGAAGTTAAGCGTGCTCGGGCGGGAACAATATTAGGACGGGTGACCTCCTGGGAAGTCCTCGCGCGTGCACGTGGGCCAAAGCGGACAATTTCATGCTGAGTTGGGCGGGGCTGTGACAGTTGGTATCAGAGCCGAGGATGACTCTATTTCTAGTGGGGGAGAATATGAGATCTTGGTCCGGGCGGTACCCTTAACAACTGGGCATAGCGTGTTAATCACGGGCTTCAAACTGTGAGTCTACGATAGCCCGTATCGGAAATATTCAAGTCCTGACCATGGGCTTATAAGTTAAACCCTGTATTAACTTAGCATGAGGCTTTTTAAAACCGTGCAGCCCTGGAAATCGTAAGAACTCCGAAGTTAAACGTGCTCGGGCGGGAGCAGTACTAGGATGGGTGACCTCCTGGGAAGTCCTCGCACATACACGTGGGCCAAAGCGGACAATTTCATGCTAACTTGGGCGGGGCTGTGACAGTTGGTATCAGAGCCGAGGACAACTCTATTTCTAGTGGGGGAGAATGTGAGATCTTGGTCCGGGCGGTACTCTTAACCACGGGGCGTAGCGTGTCAGCCACGGGCTTCAAACGATGAGTCTCTGTTAGCCCGCATCGGAAATATCCAAGTCTTGACCATGGATTATAAGTCAAACCCCGTATTAACTTAGCATGAAGTCTTCTAAAATCGTGCAGCTCCAAAAATCGTAAGAACTCTGAAGTTAAGCGTGCTCTGGGCGGGGCTGTGACAGTTGGTATCAGAGCCAAGGACGACTCTATTTCTAGTGGGGGAGAATGTGAGATCTTGGTCCGGGTGGTACTCTTAACCACGGGGCGTAGCGTGTCAACCACGAGCTTCAAACGATGAGTCTCCGTTAGCCCGCATCGGAAATATCCAAGTCTTGACCATGGCTTATAAGTCAAATCCCGTATTAACTTAGCATGAAGTCTTCTAAAATCGCGTGGTTCCAAAAATCGTAAGAACTCCGAAGTTAAGCATGCTCGGGCGGGAGCAGTACTAGGATGAGTGACCTTCTGGGAAGTCCTTGAGTTGGGCGGGGTAAATGCGATAAAAAAAATTCGTCTCTATTTCTTATATTTATGACAAAATATTTTTGTCTCTAATTTATTCCTTTAATGACAAAATATTTTGTCACTAATTACTTACAAGTATGTTTCCAACATAGTGTATTGGAGACGAAAAAAAATTTACTTGTTTCCAACAGAGTATTGGAGACAAAAAAAAAATCGTCACAAATTTATCTTTTTCAATGACGAATTTTTTTCATCTCCAATACCTTTTAGCGACAAGGCTTTGGCAACAAAACGGGTGACGAAAAACTTTCGTCTCAATTAGTTTTGGTGACGAAATATGTACATTTTGGGACAAATTTGTGTCGTCCTTAAACCCCAAATTTCTTGTAGTGAATCTCTTGAAGATAAGTTCCAAATTTGCGGGCCATGTGATGTGAGGTGTCCCTTTCTACTCTCCAACAAATATTGCTTACATGTCATGATGGATGGCTAAGATTCAATTCAAGCCAAACAAAGAAGAAAAAAAATTGCTAAAGAAAATCAAGCCAGGGAGAGGACGTCCATGCATGGTGTGGAGTTCAAATGTTGTATATTTTCAAGTGGGGCCTACTTCTATTCCATGTTTGAAATTAATTTCAGATTTGAAGGAATCTTTTCAAGAGAGAAAGTGGGCCCATCTAAGGATATTTTTCCAGCCATGAAGAGTTAAAAAAAAACATGGAAGATCTTGATTAGCAATCCAAGTTGGCAACAAATTCAAAGAATCCAAGATTTTAGGATTATGTGCAACCCAAGATTCTTCCTAAGAAGCATTCACACGTCCAACCTCCATCCCATATGCTATCACATGTCCAAGGAATTAAGGGGCTGCCATGTGGTTTCAAATTTTGAATTAAATCTAAAGTGGGCCCAAGTGGTAATGTTGCATGAGACATAAAGAATCCTATTTTTAATAGGATTATGTGCCAAGAAATCCAAGAAGATAACAAGATGGAAAACCCCTAGAAACTCTCTCAAAACCCTCCTAATCCTAATCCAACTTGGACTCCACACTACTAATCCTTACCCAAACCAAAATCTTGCAACCCAAGTCATCAAAATTGTATTAAAAGAGATATAAAGGGCTGGACATGCATTCCCATCTCCCCCTCCATGCCTTGGACGACCGGCAACCCAAATCCCTTTTTTTTCCATTAATTTTTTCTCCATCTCTCATTCTTCCATCAATATTTCATCCAAGGCCTTCCCTAAAGCACACCACCACTTGGATTTCTACGCCACCGTCGCACCATCGCCGTTGCTACCGTCACTCTACCATTGGACCAGCCATTCACCATCTTCCCTTGCTTGGATTTCAGATCGCAAAACGAGAGCCGGTTGGATCGCCGTTCAAAACCGCGAGTCCCTCTCCTCCGTTTAGTGTTTCATGTGTCTAGGGTAAGGTTGGATGCACTTTATTTTAATTCAAATAATTTTGTAATGGTTATTTGCTTGTAATGGGTCTTTCATTAATAAATCAAGTTTATGGGGTCTTGGTCTTCACCAATGGGTGAACATCGAATCTTTGTGAGTAGTGATAGTGCGCACTTGGTGCGGTGGTCTTGATATTTCTTGATGGCATTTAGCAAAGTAACCAAAGTTTTAGAATTAAAATCCATTTTTTTATTCTCTGATTTTATTTTATTTTATTTTATTTTTATGCACCTTAACAATTATAGCAATTGGTTGGACTAATAAATCTTATGGTGAATGTAGTTGTTAGATTAGATTTCTAGATTAAATTTTTTTTTTCTTTGGTTGTAATTAATTTTATTCAGATTTGTAATTAATTTTTTATTAAAGTAGGATTTGTGATTCTTTTTATAGATTTTTGATAGGCTAGAATTAGTTTTTCAATAGGACAGGTTTTGCGCGATTAATTACTCCCTGTGGATCGAACTCGGTGAATATTACTACATCGCGGCCTTGCACTTGGGGATGACGATCAAGTTTTTGACGCCGTTGCCGGGGTGTTTTTCTTCGCTTGAGGTAATTTTTCCAACCTATCTTTTTAATTGCTTTGTGGGTGTGCCTTTACTATTCCACAATCATTCTAGATTTAAGGGTAGCATGCTTGGAATGTTTTGACCAGCCCTATTGCATTAGAAAGTGGATTTTTAATCTCTGATTTTTGATAAAATTGGAACTATTTCAGATCCGAAAAATTATTTTTTCTGATTTTTCAAAAATCACATCAATTTCGGAAAATTGCCTAGTTTACTTGTTCTATTTTGGACTAGTTTAGGTTGATTTTTTTTAGTTGCTGGCTAGGATTAATTAAGGTGTGTTAAAATCAGTTATTTTCCATATTTTTAGGTTTTTAAAGTTTCCAAAAAAATTGTAGAACTTTCCCTCACAAAGGCAAGTCTTAGATCGCGCAAATTTGGCTTTTTGGCCACCAAAGTTGCTAAAATCTGAAAATTTCAGAAATTTAATTGGGAACTCAGTTGTTTTAGTTGTTTTTAAATTTAAAAGGACTCTTAAAAGCTTGCTGGAATTTTTTCTAAGAAGGTTAGTTATTTCTTTGTAAAGTCGAACAAACTGCCTTTCTTGATTGGTTCGATGTCTAAGCAAGTCCTGTCCCATTAGATTAGGGAGACAAGTCTCTTGTTCTAGAAGGTGGTTTTTAAGCGGGACCCTTGCAACGTATCGCGACCCCACTACTGATTTGGAGGCTTATTTGGTCAGGCCAGTTTCATAGACTTGAGTTTGGAAACTTTCCTTAGAGATATCAAACTCTCTAAGATTAAGACTTTGCAAGAATTTGAGAATATTCTTTTAAATCTAAAAACAGACTCAGGTAGTTTTTCTTTCTAGGTTTCTTTATAATTTTTTATTTTTTGCAAAATCCCAAGAAAGAAAGAAAGACCATCAACTTCTTAGCAGAGGGACACCTCAAATCGGTTAGAAAGGAAGGAATCACCAGTCAAGAACTTGATTAAATTCTACTTAATCTAGATCTCCTGGTTCTCTTAGGATTTCCAATATGGCTGATGAGCATAGTGATAATGATGAAATTAGGATTGAGAACGGTGATAGGAATGGACCCAATAATAATGGGGAGACATGGTTACCTTCACCCTACACGACAAGCCGGACCTTTGTGCATGGTTATACCCGCAGGTACGGGTCAATTTGATATCAAACCGGGTGTAATCCAACTTCTCCCCAAATTTCATGGACTTGAATCAGAAAGTGCGTATTTGCACAAAAGAGTTTGAAGAAGTGTGTGCAACACTACACTTCAATAATATGAGGGAAGATCTTATCAAATTTCGTTTATTTCCGTTTTCCCTCAAAGATAAGGCCAAGGCGTGGCTTCACTCCTTACAGCCCAATTTGATTGCTTTATGGTCCGACATGGTCTGGGAATTAAAAAAAAAAATTCCATTACATAAGACCAACACTGTAAGGAGAAATATTATGAATTTTAAACAAAAAGACAAGGAGTTTTATTATAGGTGTTGGGAACGCTTTAATGAACTACTCCTTGCATGTCCCCATCACGGATTTGAATTGCACAATACAATTCGTCACTTCTATGAGGGACTTAGTCCAGAAACACGTCAATTCGTGGAGATGATGTGCAATGGGAAGTTCATGGGAAAGAACCCAAATCAAGCATGGACCTACCTTCAGATTTTTGCAGATGGTGCACAAAATTGGGACACATATGAAGGTATAGACCTTGTAAAGCAATCGAATCAGTCCAAAGGAGGGGGGTTATATGTATTAAAAGAAAATGATGATCTTTAGGCAAAAATTGCTTATCTTATAAGAGAAGTTGAGTCCTTAAAATTTGTGAAGAATAAGGAACCTGCTATAGTTTGTGGCATCTGCACTAGTGATAAACACATTTCTTCTGAGTGTCCAACACTCCCTACTTTCCAAGAAGTTTTTCACGAGCAAGCAAATGCCACTAAAACATACAACCAGCAGTTCAACAATTCTTTGGGTAACACGTACAACCCTAATTGGAGGAATCACCCCAACTTTTGTTGGAGGAATGACCCAAATGCTACTCTGCCTAATTTCAACCAAATGTCAAATCAATTTGGGGGTACTTCTGGTACATATGCTCAAAACACACAGCAAATGGTATCCCCTACAACTCAAACGACACCTTGGGATAAACTTGTGGCTAAGTTTATGGTGAATCAAGAGCCCATCAACAAGAAATTTGATCAAAACTTTGAGAATTTACAGATCACCATGCGGAACCTCTGCAAATTGATTGAAGCACAAAATAAGGGGCCTTTTCCAGCCCAACCACAGCCCAATCCAAAAGGGCAATACGAGGTTCATCAAGGTAGTCCGTCAAATTCCAAGGAGCATGTTCAAGCTGTTACGACTTTACGTTGTGGTAAAGAGATTGAAAAGCCTGATCTGAAAAAAGGTAAACAACCTGCATCTTCAGATCAGGAAGGGAAAGAAAATGAAGCCCCTCCTATCAAGGAGAAACGCCTAGTTCCTCCAGGATTCAAGCCCTTACCGCCTTTTCCCAACCAATTAGCTCCTCCCAAGCCATCTATACAGAACCAAGAAATCTTGGATGTGCTTAAAGAGGTCAAAATTAACATCCCGTTGTAAGATGCAATCAAACAAGTCCCATCTTATGCAAAGTTTCTTAAGGAATTGTGCACGTTGAAGCGTAAGATACATGTACAAAAGAAAGTGTTTCTCACTGAGCAAGCTAGTGCAATTCTAAAGCACGACACGCCCCCTAAATTCAAAGATCTAGGATGCCCCACAATTTCGTGCATTATTGGAAATTATCAAATTGAATAAGCATTGCTTGAACTTGGGGCGAGTGTCAACTTACTACCTTACTCGGTCTATGTAAAATTGGGGCTGGGTGAACTCAAGCCCACCCAGGTTACTCTGTAGCTCGCAGATCGATTAATCAAAAGACCGAGAGGGATAGTAGACGATGTGCTTGTGCAGGTTGACAAGTTCTACTTTCCAGTAGACTTCATTGTGCTATACGCTCATCCCGTGGCAGATTCTCATGCTCATATTCCGGTAATTTTGGGGAGACCATTCCTAGCCACATCCAATGCATTGATCAATTGTCGGAATGGAAAAATGACGCTATCTATTGGTAACATGACATTAGAGCTAAATGTTTTTTTATCTTTGCAAACAACCATGGGATGATAATGTAGACTTCCACGGAGTGGATTTCATTGATAGTTTTGAAGAGCCGATTAATTCTGTGCCCATGCTAAATGATACTAGGTTGAATTGTTCTAAGGTATGGCTGGCACGGGCTGACCATGGACCACCCCACTCAGATATGACACCTCTCCCTTTGAACGTAAATGATTCATGCTTAACAGTGGAAGAGAGCTTTTCGGTGGTCACCTCCACATTTGGGCAAAGAACATGCAGTACAAATGTTACCTGCGCTTAATGAATTCATTACTGATAATACCAATAGGGTACTTGTCTATTGTGAAGAGGAAGATATTGTTTGGGATTCAGGTGGATCCACACTTGTACATTGTTAGACTAGATCTTTTTTAGTTTCTTTTTTTTTTTTTTTTTTTTTGTGTGTCTTTTGTCTCACATTGGACAGGATAACGGGAGATCTGTAGTATTCCAGGTGCTTTCTTCCCCTTTTCTCCTCTTACATTTTCACCTCATGTTACATTCCATTTTTCATTTCATGTATGACATCGAGGATGTTGTCTAGTTTAGGTTGGGGGGTGGGAACAAGCACACTTGTTCAATTTTAGACTTTTTTTTTCGTTTTTGTGTAAGTTTTCTAAAAAAAACAAAAAAAGTAGTTTTTCAAAAGAACTTGACGATTCGAAGATGTCTAGAAATCTGGAATTTTAGAATTTTTGGAAGGAAGTAAAATGAAGATTCACAATTTTTTGGAAAAAATAAAAAAAAATACCGACTTTGTTTTTCAGTGTAACACGTGTACATCATTTCAAAAGTCTTGGATAAAAAGATTTAAGTGTCATTTTCAAAGTTCTTTCAAGAGAGAAATAGAGAAGACTTTCTGAAATTTGGTCACATGAGCTCTCTTGGTTCATCGGTAAGGTTAGGCCAACCAATACCAGTGAATTAATTCGAGCGATGTGAAAATGACTGCCTATTGTTGGGGATCGTTTAAAAAAACTAAAAAAAAGGTGATAAGGGATGCACAAATAGGTGTTAAAAAAAGTGTTGAAAAGAATAAAAAGTTGTGTGACTAGTTTGGGTTCGTAGCCTTTTTAACCCGAGCTAGTAAGCCCGGAGGGGTATTTATATACCTAGTGCCCTAAAGACATTTGTTTTGGGAATCATTGGCCTAACACTTGTTACATAGGTTAATTAGAAAGCTTAAGGGACCTGGGCATTGCACAATCACATGTGTATGCTCTAAAAAAAAAATAATAATAATAAAAGAGCATCTCGCGGCCTTTGAAAAAAACAATAGTGCGAAAGCCGTCATTGTAGCCTTGAGAGGAGACTTGCATTTACCTCGAATTTAGGAAAGTTGGAAATCCTGAGAGACAATTTTGTTTTCATGGCATTATCTTAGACATTTAAATTTTTTTGATTTGATGTATACACTTGCACAAGACACCTAAAGTTTTGATATAATTTTTGAAAAGATTTGAAATAAAAAACGTGAACCAGATTTTGAAAAGGCTGAAATCTTGATTATTCGAGGATTTAAGACATCCGATTTAACTCAATCGTCTTTTGAAAAACCTTCCGTTGACTTTTTTATTTTTATTTTTAGGTAAATGAATTTTGTGGGCATATTCACTCCAAACCCTCACGATGCACTTCATACGCTAAATGTAGCCGAGAGTATCAGCGAAAGTGATGTTTTTCTTTTTGTCTTTGCAATTAGTTTAGATTAGATTAGGCTAGAAGACCAACCCTAGTCACATATTTTGCTCGGGACTAGAAAAATGCTGGTTAGGGGCGTGATAAGTCCTTAAAAATGCATAATTTCCTCATCATTTTAGACTAATTAAGGACTTAATCATCAAATCATGCACCATTTTAGTAAAAAGATCATGATTCTATATTTGTGAGCATCAAAGTTTGAATTCAAGTCAAAATTCATTGAAAAATCACATTTTCCCATAAAATCATGAATTTCTCTATTTCTTAGCATTGGAAGTCACAAATTTCTCATAACTTTTTAGTCACACATGAAATGATGATTTTTCTTTGCACCATTGATTTAATTAAAGAAAATCTGACAAAATGGTGACATTTTATGCATCCATTTAGTGTGATTTGAGCCCGCGTCCTGCAATGTTCTTTTCCTGCATAAATAGATAATTATTTGACCATTGATTATATTATTTGTATTTTTGTAGGGAAAATTAATTTCTTGGGGCCCGCAGAAGAGAATTGACGAAACAAATGCACCATGGGACCCATCTACGTGCACCAGGGGCGGCCATGGCAGTGTCCGCTGGCTGCTCTCATATGCAAGAAAAAAAATAAAATTTAATCTCTTGAAGATAAGTTCCAAATTTGTGGGCCATGTGATGTGAGGTGTCCCTTTCTACTCTCCAACAAATATTGCTTACATATCGTGATGGATGGCAAAGATTCAATTCAAGCCAAACAAAGAAGAAAAAATTTTGCAAAAGAAAATCAAGCCACGGTGAGGACGTCCATGCATGGTGTGGAGTTCAAAGGTTGCATATTTTCAAGTGGGGCCTACTTCTATTCCATGTTTGGAATTAATTTCAGATTTGAAGGAATCTTTTCAAGAGAGAAAGTGGGCCCATCTAAGGATATTTTTCCAGCCAAAAAACTTGGAAGATCTTGATTAGCAATCCAAGTTGGAAACAAATTCAAAGAATCCAAGATTTTAGGATTATGTGCAACCCAAGATTCTTCCTAAGAAGCATTCACACGTCCAACCTCCATCCCATATGCTATCACATGTCTAAGGAAGTGGCTGCCATATGGTTTAAAATTTTGAATTAAATCTAAAGTGGGCCCAAGTGGGAAAGTTGCATGAGACATAAAGAATCCTATTTTTAATAGGATTATGTGCCAAAAAATCCAAGAAGATAACAAGATGGAAAACCCCTAGAAACTCTCTCAAAACCCTCCTAATCCTAATCCAACTTGGACCCCACACTACTAATTCTTACCCAAACCAAGATCTTGCAAACCAAGTCATCAAAATTGTATTAAAAGAGCCACAAAGGGCTGGACATGCATTCCCATCTCCCCCTCCATATCTTGGATGACCAACAACCCAAATCCCTCGTTTTCCATTAATTTTTCCTCCATCTCTCATTCTTCCATCAATATTTCATCCAAAGTCTTCCCTAAGGCACACCACCACTTGGATTTCTATGTCACTGTTGCACCACCGCCGTTGCTACCGTCACTCCACCATTGGACCAGCCATTCATCATTTTCCCTTGCTTGGATTTCAAATCTCAAAAAGAGAGCCGGTTGGATTGCCGTTCAAGACCGAGAGTCCCTCTCCTCCGTTTAGTGTTTCATGTGTCTAGGGTAAGTTTGGATGCACTTTATTTTAATTCAAATAATTTTGTAATGGTTATTTACTTGTAATGGGTCTTTCATTAATAAACCACGATTATGGGGTCTTGGTCTTCACCAATGGGTCAACATATAATCTTTGTGCGTAGTGACAGTGCGTACTTGGTGCGGTGGTCTTGATTTTTCTTGATGACATTTAGCAAAGTAACAATTGCAAAGTTTTAGAATTAAAATCCATTTTTTTATTCTTTGATTTTATTTTTATTTTTATGCACCTTAACAATTATTGCAATTGGTTGGACTAATAAGTCTTATGGTGAATGAAGTAGTTAGATTAGATTTTTAGATTAGAACTATTTTTTTTTTCTTTGGTTGTAATTATTTTTTATTCAGATTTGTAATTACTTTTTTATTAAAGTACGATTTGTGATTTTTATAAATTTTTGATAGGCTTGAATTAGTTTTTCAATATGACAGGTTTTGCGCGATTAATTACTCCATGTGGATCGACCTCGGACTTCACCGAGTTATTACCACATTGCGGCCTTGCACTTAGGGCTGATGATCAAGCACTAAATAAATAAATAAATAATTTAATTGGCATTCGGGTACCTTTGTTGACCATTGAGTCAAATTGCTTAGTATCTATACTTGAAGGGCAACCCTTGACCTAGGTGGATTAGGTTATTTGTATCCGTTCTTTGATCGATATGATCCTTATTGCCTCGTTCATTTACCCTCTGATCATATGGGTATATTGTGTTTGGGAAACCTTTTGATTAATTAACTAATGATGAGGTGATGGACTTTGATGGACATAGTGTTGTATTTGTATTTGATGGAGGAGGTGGATTGGATTACTCGTGTCTATGGGGCTAGGCTGGCTATTCAATGGCCTTTTTGGAAGGGACTATATTTGGTAATTTGGCGGATGACTTTGTTTTGAGGACTTCGATAATTAAACTAATTCACTTTGATGGAGATTCTTGCTCACACAAAAGATGCCTAGCCAGACACCATGTTCTGGGGTGTTACCTTGGACCTTCAAGAACCACTTAGCTTGCTGGTCTAGCCATAGCTTGACCAATTGGGATATGTCCCATCTTCTTATGCTGGTTGCAGTCTGGGATTTTAAGGTAGACGTCCACCATCGTGTACCATTTTGACACTTTCGGTACCAACTTTGGCCAGACATTCCTGTACACTTTGTTTTGGCCGGGCTAGTTATCCCATGAATCCCCACCACCACTCTATGGAGTATGAGAGGGCGGAGACATGTTTTTCTATGGTATTTAGCTTATGTGGAGATGCATGTTTTGTCAGGTAGAAATTGGTCCATGCCAATGAAACAGGCACATGCAATCCATTCCTGTATCGTGGGCCCTGAAAGAACATTGACCTTCTAGATGCCTTTGGTTTTACTTGGGATGATAGTTCTCTCTTGTTTATTTATTTCAGAGCCCGCATGCTTTATGCTTTTAAACTTTTGAATGATGATGGACTTGTAACATGGAAGAATAATGAGATTGTGCATTTTAGGCTTTTCTGGTGTACTAGGGATAATTGCACTTGTAGTTCTAATTCTATGCTTTTTGGGGTACCTTTTGAACACTGTCGAAATAAATGTTTATCGCTGCCTGCCACTGTCAAAAACACTTTGCTTGATATCTTTCATGTTGATTCTTTAACTTCACAACATTCATGAAAGCCGACTTTTAAATTTGAAAGATCTTGATTGATTTCACAAGCATGCTATGAACCGGCAAAATTATCATAATATGACAACCGATATGTTTCTACAATCCACACTCCTCTGAATTGAATGATGGAGATTTTTTTTACTACCCCCTTTCCACACCTCATTGAAGAAAGCATTTAGAATTATCCGCTAAAATAAGATGAAAGATGGTTTATGATTGTGTCTTTTTCAAAAAGAGAAGGTGCTTTCATACCCTATTTTTCAAAGCGTAATTATTCTTCATGATCATCATTCTTCCAGAAAAGATTAAACATGCATTTATTGCTAGTTGAACTCTTATACTACGGCGGAATTAGGGTGGCTAAGTGAACAAAGCGTTGCCAACTCAAACAAAAATGACACCAAGTTGACTTGTCAATGATGTTTTCCTCCATGTGTTGTTAACATAAGGGGGATAAAGAACTGTCTTATACATCATTCCTTATCACTTTTTTTTTTTTTTTTTATCAAAAAAGGTAATCTTAGAGTGGAACTAATTCTTTTAGGGTAGAAATCAGAAACATCTTGGACGGATTTTTATTTTGAACAGTTTGGATTTTTAATATCTCCTCCATTTCAGTAACTCCTTTAACTCAGAATTTCTACGAGTCAAAACTCAGAATTTCTATCGAGTCAAAGGATGCCAATAAAAAGGAGTGAGTTGGCGCAAGGTGTACACTAGGGGAGGAAAACGGGAGCGGATCAAAACATGTTCCAATGGGTTGTAACTCAACATGTATCGGACCCAAATTTTCAATTGGAGGAACTAACTTCATCTCACAGCAATCCGGCCTATCCATATAACCCACATTCGATGCAATTCAATCATTTAACCCGACCGAATTTGTAGAATCGTAGCCCAAAACCAATCTATTTAAAGAATTAAGGCTGTTTATTGGGGTTAAGTTATAGGGAAAAAAATGAAAACAGCCCAACACAATTGTATAAAATAGACTATTTTAAGTACCAAGTATTAGATAACAAAATTATATAAATGGGTTTAAATATGCAGGTCGACCATAACACAATACATTTAAATATATTAGCGGGTGACCTGATCTGTTTAAACGTTGGTCAGTGTTTTTTTTTTCTACTCTTGATCAACCCATATATATTGCAGGTCAGATTGTGACGTTCAAATGCGGGTTTGGATTGGGTCAGGTCAGATTTTTCCAGCCCTAGTATACCTAACCATAAAAATTGACAAGGCCGATGGGTTTAATATGAATGTATAGCAATGGAGAAGTCTAACCGAGATGCAGACTTAGTCTTCTATGTCAGATTTTCTTTTGTTCCTAGGTCTAAAAGAATGAGGGTGCTCACATGCTTACTAAACTAAATTATAACTTGAATCAAAACTTTATTTTGGATTGGGGTAGGGACTTAGGTGGGGATGGGTAAGTAGTTTGTTGTTGTTGTTTCGCCTTTTTTCTGTTGTCTTGATTTTGATTTCTTAATGAAATTCTATTTACCCAAAAACTAACTTGAGATGTGGACAATTTGAGGTGAATGAACTTCTATCTCGAACAAGTTTGATTCTTCGCATTAACAAAATTCATAGTTCAACCAAGAGACATTGATGCTTTAAAGCCATGATTTTGACATTAGTAACATTCCACCTAATTTACATTAAAAAATGTTTAAAATATATTAGTTGTAAGCCTGCGTATCAAATTCCAATTTGATTTTCTTTCTCTGTTGAGATGGATAGAGTTTGAACCCCCACAAACTTTAAGAGGACGTTCGACTTTATCTATGATTTAGATGAAAGGATGTGCCATGGGGACAGATTAGAGATGGCGAAATGTGGAAGATAAATGTACAAAAGATTATGATCAATAAAGAAGATCTACTTTATGGGAAATAGTTTTGTATATTTCCTTGATGAAAAGTAACTTTTACCATGTGGGTAAGATCAAGTCTTGATATTTGACCCAACTCTATGCAATGTCTTTCACCTTTTCCTCCTCTCCGATGAGATCTTCATGTATCAGTGGGCAGACTCATAGAGGCCTGCCTCCAAAATCCATATGAAAATTTTGGATCCACTGTTAAAGTCCACGTGAAAATGAAATTTCCCACCAAATTTCACATGAAAATACGGGTTTTGGCCCCAAAACCCAACTAGCTATTTGGTTCCACAATCCTAGGTCCAACACTATACAAGGAAAACTGCGGATCTTTTTCATACATGGCAAAGGCTTCAACCCAAGGTTGGAAAACTCATGACCCACACTCAACTCGTCCAATGTTTAAAAATAAATAAATAAATAAATAAATTGACTATAGGATAGAGTCAATGTGGGGACTCGGGAGAGTCATGTTTATTTAAAATAATTTAAAAATAAATCCATTACTTATAAAATATAGAATTACTTTTATTTACATGCATTCATAATAATCAATTCAATTTAATAAATTTATATATGCAAGAAAAGTTCTACAATAAGGAAAATAAAAAAGAAATATTGCATATTACATAATTTGTTAATCCAAATATTGAATGTAAAAAAGGTCACTTATAAGTTTCAAATTACATTTCAGTCACAATTTCTAAATTATTGACTCCAAACCTTATGCATAATTACATATAAATAAACTTTATTTGTTTAAAATTAACTATGTCCATTAAATGGTTTGAAATGCAAATATTTTATTAAAATGAGATGACTCACCTGAGTCTCCCCTGTTTTTAACTCAGTCCTTCACCAAAATGAAATGACTTGGGAACTCGGAGTTTTCCAACTATGCTTCAACTGTACTGAGAACGTTAAAAAAAAAAAAAAAGTACCACCTTAGGAAGACGTTCATCCTGGCCTAAGTAACTTGAGCTCAAACTTGGCTTGAATAAGTTAATACTTGCAAATACAAGCCAAACCAAAGCTCAAACCCAAGGCCAGCTTGTTAATAAAAATAAGGCGCCATTTGTTAGCATGGACTTGGATCCCTAGGATCTCTAGGCATCCTAATAACTGTATTTCTAAAAGGTGGCTTAAGTTGAAGAAGGTGAATATCAATAAATGGCTATCTAATGAAAAATGAACGGAGAGGATGTTGTAAATGTATTAATCAGCCTTCACCAAAGGAAATAATTTTCCATCTCCCCATAGTTCCATTTTCTACTAAAAGGGAGAATATTTGATAACCATTTATCAATATTCACCCTTATTTCTTCTATTTTAGCCACCTTCATAAACACATTTCTTAAAATTCAATTCAATACCATCATTCAAACGGGCCCAACAGTAATGTATATAGAAGCCAAGCCAAGCCCAAACTCTATATTGGTCTGTCTATAATCAAGCTCGACCTGGACCGAGCTCTGCTCGGGTTAGCTCATATACACTCACTATAAATGACCTTCCACTAGCTTGGCGGGGTATGTTGTTATTGCTAGAGTTTCGTGGCCTCCGGACCCACCCTGGTTTAGCCAACCATGCTAATCTGACCAACCATCAATGGGCCTTCTAGCCTTTGGGGATTTTGGTCCCAACCCAGTCACAGGCCATGTAGGATCGACGTACCAGGCCTAAAATAAACAGATGCAGCACTGGCCAGAGTCCACATTTCTGTAGAATCAAGTATAGTGCATGGCTCATCTCACTTTCTCATGGCTGGATGATACGATGGGGGACTTGAAATCTGGCACTGACAAATAAACGGCTCAGCAGAATATAGTCGACCCAAAATATACAAGAGACGCCACGAAGCCAAAGGCGGTCTGGTGACATCCCTGTAGATTTGTTCTGTTTCTTAAAGCGACTACGGGCATGTTTGTACTACGGTTTTGGGGGCATTTTTCTTCCAGTGAATTCATTAGTCAGAAAAATGAAAATTGATGGCTTTTTTTTTCCCCATTCCCTGGTGCAACAAAACATTTTACTTTCTTCTTGTGTTAGTAAGACGAGAATACAGTTTTACCTCTTGGGTCCAAATCTGCTTTCCACAAAAATAATGAAAAATGCTTCATTATAAAATACAAACTCTGAAACAAGAGAAAACCTCTGAATAGGAACCTTTTAAGATTTTTTTCGCATAAATATACCCTTGGGGCATGTTTGTGAGATATATTTTCAAGTTGACAAATTTTTTTTTTATAGGATTGGCGTGACAATTTTACACATGTAAGATGTACACTTCAGTAACATATTTTTCAATAAATGAAATCAGATGGAGTGTGAAACCACAGCATGATCCGTGAAAATGGAAACAGCAGAGTGCAGAATCATTACGTTAGACAAGTGTGTCCTTAGGGCCTGTTCAATTGAAATATATTAGGGATAAAACATAATATTGAAAGAAGATTCTCCAAACACCCCTTCCCCTAAAATCCTTGAAATTCTCCAAATTCCCTTCACATGGAAACGGGATTCTTTTGAATTTCTCTAAAAAACGCAAGAAATAGACAGTAAAGGCAACGAAATGAGGAATCAAGCATTGGAATCCATTAAGATATTTCCAGAACTGATAAATTCATTATGTATATTGGAAACCAAATAAAGCAGGTAAATCTTACCACCTAAAACCAATGGTTATGGATAATGCTGATGATCAAGTAGAAATAATTTGACCGCAGCTGCTGCAGTTGTTTTCACTTAGCCCTTTCCAAAATGCACAAGCCATTCATTCCATCATCCAAACAGTTGGATACGGGTATATGATAACAAGAGAAAAATATATATGAATGATCAAAAGTGCTGTACAGAGAGAAATCAAGATGGAGAGAGCAGAGGCACCTTACTGATGTCACTTTCACAAATTAGCATCCATCAGGATAAAATCCCACGATGCCCCAAGTCCTTGACTTCGATACACCAACTCTCCTCTGAGGGATGGTTTAGAACTGGTGCATACATAATCCAAGCCCACAGAAACAGTTTTCACGTACTAATTAGCTGTTCTCAAAGCTAAAGCATTTAGGGAACAAAGTATAGAGGGAAAACTTGTAAAAACTTAAAAACAGTTATCATTCAAGCTTGGATCTGCTAAGCTAATCTTTAATGACAATTTCCATTTAAAGGAAAGAAAACCCAAATTAGTAAATAGATAAATGAATAAACAAACAAATTTGTATGGCTTCAATAGTACAGAAGAAAGGTCTAGAATGCAAAAAAAAAGGGTATTAGATACAGTACAAATCAACTGTAGAAAAGCCACACCACTTTGACATATTGGCATGCTCTAATTGCACTAGAGACACAACCGAGCACCAAGAAAGTGGAATTCAGCTTGGAATTGACAAAAAGAAAAGGAATCAAAGGAGAGCTCACACGTGTGAAATAAAGTCTACACGTGGAGAATGGGAGGCCAGGCACATGCACAAGTCTTACAAGTACATTAGGGCATGCAACAGTGCAAGCACATGTGAACCAAACCACACCTAGCTATAGGTTGTGTTCTCACTACAGGGAATGGGCATCAATTCCATTGCCCTCAATGCATATGTCACCATTCTTTGGTTTGTGGATCCTACAAGGCCATGCAATCACCTGGAGCAAATGCTGACCAAGTGGCACAGCCAAGATCCGCAATCGAGCAATAGATCGATCTCCCGAAGGATTGACCGAATCCAAAGATGGATTCTAGCCACTAGAGCAACCTCACAAGAGGATAAAACACCATAACTGAAGAGAAAACCCTCATAACTCAAAAGATTAATTAATAATAAGCATTCTAAATACAATGAGGCCCAACATCCTTATATAGAGGAGTTGGCATAGTCCCTAAGCAACAATATTTCCTAATATCCGACTAATGCCTAAAAAAAAAGAAAACTAACTAATATTAATCAGAAACAAACCAAATTACTAAATAACACTCCTAACTAAATAAATGTCTCGTTGGGCCTATAGACTGGACCCTTGGCCGACTTATTGTCTGGCCTACATCAATTCTCCCCCGCTTGAAAAAACTCTACTCCGGCGAGTTGACAGCTTGATAATAAGAGAGAGAATTTGACCACAAATTCTGAAATATGTTCGTCAAGGTAGAAAATCAATCGCACAAACATTTGTTTCTTCTTTTGATTTGCATTCTCATGACATGGCTTGGAAGCTTGCTGCGGTCTTTTACTCCATTCAGAGGTAGATGGGAGGGTTTGCTTCTGTTGATGTCTGTATTGTGTTCGGATGTGTGATCTGACCATTAGAAGCTTCAATTGTTGCCTTCGTACTGATGGAGCATGAACATTGACTATCCATTGGTGATCGCCAAAAATGAAGTCAATGTGAGGAACTTCAATAACTTGATATGCTTGTGAAACTACCTGGAACAATGGACTTGATTTCTGATGACCCAATTGGATTTTCTGAAAGTGACGTGACAATTGGATCCACCGGATGTTCAATCTTCTTGCTAACCTGATCAGAGTCTTCAATGTATGCTGGTCGTTGCTCTTCCGTAACCTTTTGTGACTCTTGACTGACATTACTTTGGTCAATTGTGTCTGTACTCACGAAATCATCGTTGCCATGAACTTGTTCTTTGATGTCGTCCTTGATGTCTTCTTGCTTCACTTGTGGTGCAGTCATGACTTCTGTTTCAACTGTTTGCTCCTTTTGTGACTTTTCTATGGAAGGTGATAATGTAGACGAAGACGGGGCTCTTGAATTTAGTGAAATGAGTCTAATCCTTGTTCCATTCCATAAAAAAGTATGTGTTCTCATCTTTTTCATTGTGCACTCTCCGATAAAAGACATGGACGTCCAAAAATAATATGAGCAATATTCATATGGATCACATCACACCAAATTTTGTCCTCATAATGGCCCATCTTGAATGATACTAAACAACTATGAGTCACGGGGATAACATGACCATTAGACCATGTGACTTGGTAGGGCTTAGGAAGCTTCTCCATTGGCCAATGAAGTTTGTCAATGACCTCTTACGCGAAAAATTCATTGCACTACCATTGTCAATAATCAAATTCGCAGACTTGTCTTCAACTCTTACCCATGTGTGGAATTTCTTAACATGTCTCCATTCTTCTTCTTCCTTCTCATTTGTATTGAGCAGTTGGCGAATGACAAGTGTGGGATTATCTTCTCCTGGGAAAAGTTTCTCCATAACATGAGCTCTTTGTCGACTTTGTTGCATGCAAGATCTTTTAAGCATATGCTCAACATGGATGGCTTCTAAGTATGTCTCTTGATTAGTTTTGCAATAATTCATTTTTTCCAAGATGTCTGATCTCAAGCCTTGGACATAACGACCTAAATCATGTATCTCATCTTCCTCCACTTCGCAAATGTCGTGCAACTCTTGAAATTGGCAGGTATATTCATCAACCGTCAAAGCTTCTTGCTTCAAATTAAGAAATTGCTCAAAGTAGAACTGATTCTCAATATACCAATCTCCATATGTAAGTTTATACCAAATTTTTTGAATTTTAATTGAGCTCCCAAAAATTTTCATATTGACTTTAATCAAGAGGAAACACGAAGAGATAAGATTTTTCTTTGAATGGACTAACCCGGTTTTGGAGATCGCAGGTACAAGGGGAACACTTTCAAATATTGTTGCTCGATAGTTTGGGCTAATGGCACTTTGAATGAGTCGGACTGGAATTGGGCCCACCTAACTCAAGCCGGCAAATTTTATTTTTTTTTCCGCTACTAATGGACTGGATCTGGGTTCGGACTTAGATGAGGCCCAAATTGCCAAAAAGTCGGACCCAAACTAGAAGGCCTGGTTGAGTGTTATGCAAGTGGGCTGGATTCAGGTTGAAGCTCTGATATCAATTGGCACAGCCAAAATCCGCTATCGAGCAACAAATCAATCTCCCGAAAGATTGATCGAATCCAAAGATGGATTCTAGCCACTAGGGCAACCTCACAAGAGGAGAAAACACCATAACTGAAGAGAAAACCCTCATAACTCAAAAATAAAGATTAATTAATAATAAGCATACTAAATACAATGAAGCTAACATCCTTATATAGCGGAGTTGGCTTAGTCCCTAAGCAACAATATTTCCTAATATCTGACTAATGCCTAAAATAAAAAGGAAACTAACTAATATTAATCATAAACAAACCAAATGACAAAATAATACTCCTAACTAAATAGATGTCTCGTTGGGCCTGCATCACCAAGTTGTGAATCAGACCTACATGTCTGAATTGCAACTGCTATATAAAAGAATTGGTACTATATTCTTATCCCTTGACAGAATAGTTTCAAAGAGATCTCAGCAATTCTGCCCCATCCCCAGCTCTGTTAAGAGGAGACCTTTGATTCCATTATGGCTCGTGATCATATTTGATCATATGACTATTTTGATACTTGCGTTTTCCAATTTGATTATGACTATTAAAGAAAAAAGGTCTCCCTGGTTAAACACATTTTATGTAACTTGATATTTTCAAAAATGGATTTATTCAATACAATTGTTATGGGCATAGTTATCAGAAATTTACAATTCATATCCTAAATCCTAAGGAAAACGATTCAGATCTATACAACGAATCCCATTTACAGATAGATCTTAGGATTCATGTGTGAATCTTATGATTCGATACTCATTTCATCAAATCTTACAATTCAAGCAATTCGGCTGAGTGAGATAACTACAACCAATAAGTTAATATTAACAATCTTTTACCTTTTTCTCTCTCTTAGTGTTTTTACTTTTATAAGGTTATTTAGTAGCTAACGAATCCTCTACAAAATTTATGCGACTTTGGGGAAGTTTTTGAAATGAATAAAAACATTATCTTCTTTTCTTTTTTTCTAATCTTTTCCGATTTTTCTTTCTTGATGAACACTCTTAAATTCAAGAGATGTCATACTATGTAAGATTGATGGTTTGGATTTTATTTTTACTTTTATATTTTTGATTTAAAGATAATAAATATATATATGTTGATACCTTAGACTTATTTAACTATTTACATTTATCATTTATTATATATTAAATGTCATGATGTTCTTGATATAATTGTATGATAAGACTTATTTGTCATTCTATTTACACTACTATAAATAGGAAAATGGATGATTATGAATAACTACTTTTTTTTTTCCTTCTAATTTTTAATTATTTTTTATTTTTATTAGAGAAATAAAAAAATCTTACTATTCGCGATATGATTCACTATTCGATATATGGGTATGAACGATTTGCGATACGATTCCGATTTTCAAAACTATGGCTTCGAGTTCATTTACGCCATGACTCCATATGTAAATTATCACAGAAAATTGTTCCTAAATTTTCAACACCCCAACAAAATGTATTAAACAATCATGTCATCTTCTTCCACCGAAAGCTTCTTTTGAAAAAAAGATCATGTTGTGTGTTATGAGCTGCCCATCTTGCCACTTGTTGTCACACCCTATAGTATCCATAGTTGGTTGCCTACTTGCTGCAACTTTCTTCTTACAAAAGAATTTAGTTTCATATAATATCATAACATTGAAGCTAGGATATGGCTATGGGACAATCAGATGATGATGACGAATGATCGTGAAATGGTACAAGGACATGATGATGAGTGATAATTCACGGTGGGATAAACATAATATACATCTCAATATCATAGGGTGTAAAACAAAGTAAGCGATCAAGTTGTTTATACTCGCTAGTTTTCTCGGTACACTGAATGTGAAAATTCATTATAATGGGATTTTCCAACAATTGATACATTTATTACCTCTTCCACACACCCAAATCCTTTTAGGTTGGGAGATATTTATTGTTACTTAATGCATTTGTTGGTTTTCATAATTTGAATAGTACATTGACGTACACAATCCTCCAGATTGAATGGATCAAAGAGCAGCTAACAATGTAGACATACATAGAAGAATAACCAAAGCACCAATTTTCCACGAAGATTTTAGGCACACTCGTGGGAATTTCCTCACTCCCCAGCGGACTACAAGCTCTTCCTCTTCCGCTGACCATACAACCCACATGCAATTTAAACTTCCACTGTCCACGAGCTTTATTAAACCGACAAATTTAAACTTCCGCTGACGTACACAAACGACAATAAGGTCGAAGAGGAAAGCTAGAAGGAGGAGAAGAAGAAAGGCTCTGATACCATGTCAGATTCAGAACTTTGAGATGAAGAGAAGAAGCTTTGGAATATTGGATGACTGAAACGATCAATCCTTTGCTTTACTTATAGACTTAATGGCCTTAATCAAGGCAAATTACAATCTCTATGAGAGGAAAGAATATAAAGAATATTGATACAGTTTGTATACATGGAAAGAGATTTAAAATAGATTGATAAGTCACAATTCCACGTGATGTATGAGAATGGGCCAATGGGCCTATTGTACATGGGTCTTGGGTCAGCTATTGTTAACATCCCCCTCTCAAATTGATGCTGGTCATATGATTAGAAGCCCCCGAATCCATATACCAGGTAGAGTTTGGTCGTTTGGATTTACCTGAGAGGCCAAGGGCAAAAAAGCATTTACGATCATCTGTTGAACCATTTCCAGGGTAAGAGAGGATGAAGAAGCAGTTGGAGCATGCATCATTGTAGGGGCAACAGGACTCAATGCAGGAGTAGACACATCTAGAGTTGCCAGATTTGCTTTTTGAGAAGAGGTCTGAGCGCGGCGCCGACATTCAGGAAGAACATGGCCCTTGCGTTTGCAGTAAGAGCAGTATTTTCTATTGCATTGGGTGGCAACATGTCCATATTTCTGACACGAGTAACACTGTACTTTAGTCATGTCTCTGTTTTGCTGGTGGGAACAGGCAACATAAGTCGTAGTTAATGGACCGATAGAAACTGCATTTTGAAGAGTAGCCTGGGCTGTTAAACGTTGTTCCTCACGAAGCTCTCCGAAGCAAGAATCAATAGATGGGGAGGGCACCCTGCTCATCAGATTTGAACGAAGTTGTTCAAATTCAGGCCTAAGTTTCATTAGGAACTGATCTCTCTGACTAGTAGAATGGATGTTTTGAACTACCGCAATCGAAGCCTCAGGGAGATTGGAGTAAATGATCACAGTATAGTCCGTCCATAAACGAATAAACTGAATAATATTCTTGAATGGACAATGTCTTGAGTAAACTGAGAGCTCATGTTCCAAATGGAACCTCCGTGCAGAGTTATCCTGTTGATATCCTGTTGATCAAGATCGGATGATGTCCATGATGAACTCTGATGAACTTGGAGTGATCAGAGGTGGGCCACCAGTGATCAGACTTCAAGATATTGATGAAAACACTATGTTAACATGCACGAACAGTCACAAACAGGGTGCCTATGACTGTTATATCACCAAGAGACGACAAAAATGTCGAAAAGGAAAGCTAGAAGGAGAAGAAGAAGAAGAAAGGCTCTGATACCATGTCAGATTCAGAACTTTGAGAAGAAGAGAAGAAGCTTTGGAATATTGGATGATCGAAACGATTAGTCCTTTGCTTTACTTATAGACTTAATGGCCTTGATCAAGGCAAATTACAATCTCTAGGAGCGGAAAGAATATAAAGAATATTGATACAGTTTGTATACATGGAAAGAGATTTAAAATAGATTGATAAGTCACAATTCCACGTGATGTATGAGAATGGGCCAGTGGGCCTATTGTACATGGGTCTTGGGTCAGCTATTGTTAACACAAATCCCCTATGATTTCCATAACTCTAGAAAGAGTCTTGGTCCTGTAAGAAACCATATACCAACCCAAAAGCTTAAGCTCATAGGTGGAAGGCCCATACAGATATATTAAGACATGTCAAGCCTATTACTTAGGCGATGTGGGACTTCCCAACACTCCCCCTCACGTGCAGGCCCAACAGATTTCATGGACGGGCCTGTCACGTGGGATACATAAGAACAACGGGATCGGAATACGCTCTGATACCATGTTAAGATCTGATGATCATGCAATGAGAGAAGATCTGATGATGTCAAGATCTGATGATCATGCAATGAGAGAAGATCTGATGATCATGCAATGAGAAGAATTTGGGGGAAAAGTTGATCTCTTAACAGAGCATCGACTATCCATTTTATAATAGAATTTACCCAATTACAAGCTATTAATCAGCAGCAGTACAAGCTAATTACAATCAGCAATTAAGGAAATAAAGATAAAAGGAATCCTAATCTCTATACATAGAAGTATATCTATGATACAAGCTGTATAAGATTTAACCCAATCCCACACGTGGGATATTCTACATTGGGCCTAGATGGGCCAAGATTAGTGTACATGGGCCTATTTATTTCATGAGTTATCTTCTACATGGTACACACTCAATTTAAGAAGGATATCAAGATCCTTAGATCCGATTCTGGCGGAGAATACTTGTCTCATGAATTCTCTGCTTTTCTTTCTGATAAAGGAATTCTTCATCAAAAATCTTGTCCGCACACTCCTCAGCAGAATGGAATTGCGGAAAGAAAGAACAGGCATATTTTTGAAACTGTTTGCACCCTTTTACTTGCATCCTTAGTTCCTCCAGAATTTTAGTGTGATGCTGCACAGACTGCGGTATATCTGATTAATCATCTTCCCAGTGCTGTTCTAGGCAAAACTACTCTTTATGGAGTTCTCTTTGAACATCCACCTTCATACTCTCACTTACGTGTGTTTGGTTGCTTGAGTTTTGTTCATCTTCCACTGACTGAACGCACTAAGCTATCCCCACAGGCTGCCAAATGCATCTTTCTTGGCTATAGTTCTGAACACAAAGGGTTCTTGTGTTATGATCGGTTTGAAAAACGCATGCGAATCTCTCGTAATGTGATCTTCCTGGAACATTTTCTTTTCTTTTCATTATGTTTAGATCATCATCCCATTGCTGTGTCCTATTTGTCACAATTTCTGGAGTCTGCTACTCCATCACCTGCTCTCAAGGTCTATGTCCGGCATAACAAGGTTCCTCCTGTGGTGCCTCCCTCTCCTGATCATCTCCCAGTGCCGCCTACTACTCCTACAGGTAACCATGCTTCTTCTGATAATCTCATCTCTCTGCGACGATCTAATCGTCTTTACATTGCCCCTAACCGCTATGGCTTTCCTGCTCTCTTTTCATCCTTAGATAGTACTCCTATACCCACCTCATATTGAAGATTGCTTACTGGCAGGATGCTATGAATGAGGAATTGCTCGCTCTCGAAGCTAATCATACATGGGACTTGGTACCGGCTCCTGAAGGGGCCTCTGTGATTGACAGTAAATGGATCTACTCCATCAAAGTTCACTCCGATGGGAGTCTTGATCGCTACAAAGCTCGATTGGTTGCGCATGGTTATAAACAAGAGTATGGAATCGACTGTGAGGAGACATTTGCACCAGTGGCTAAAATGACCACCGTTCGTACTCTCCTCTGTCGCTGCAGCCCGTAACTGGCCTCTGCGGCAAATGGATGTCAAAAATGCATTTCTTCATGGCGAGTTGCAAGAGACTGTTTACTTAAAGCCTCCTTCAGGATATGCATGTCCTCCTCAGCATGTTTGTAAGTTGCGGAAATCTTTGTATGGACTTAAGCAGGAATATGGGATTGACTATGAGGAGACCTTTGCACCCGTGGCTAAAATGACAACTGTTCGCACTTTCCTTTGTGTAGCTGCAGCCCGCAACTGGCCCCTATGGCAAATGGATGTCAAGAATGCCTTTCTGCATGGCGACTTGCGTGAGACTGTGTATTTATAACCACCTCCGGGATATGCTTGTCCTCCACAACATGTTTGTAAATTGAAGAAAGCTCTTTATGGGCTTAAGCAGGCTCCCAGGGCTTGGTTTGATAAATTTCGGACAGCTATCCTTCAAGCTGGCTTTCGCCAGAGTCACTCTGACAGTTCCCTCTTCATCAGATGGACTCCGAAAGGCTACACATTTCTCTTAGTCTATGTTGATGATATGATTCTTAGTGGCAATGACGTTGCTGGCATTATGGATCTCAAACTTCATCTTACTCGCCACTTCAGAATGAAGGATCTTGGTCCTCTCACTTACTTTCTGGGGCTTGAGTTTGTGCGTAACAAATCTGGCATTCGGGTCCATCAGCGCAAATATGCTACAGATTTGATTAATTCGGCAAGGCTTAATGATGCTCACACGGTTGATACGCCTATGGAATTGAACAGCAAACTCAGTTCGAATGATGGCCCTCCCCTGGATGATCCCTCTATTTTCCGGCGAATAGTTGGTAGTTTGCTCTACTTAACTATGACTCGGCCAGATATTTCTCATGTTGTTCATACGGTTAGCCAGTTTGTTAGCAATCCCCACAAATCTCACCTTGCAGCGGCTTTACGCATACTCCGCTATGTTAAAGGCACTCTTCACCATGGTCTATTCTACTCTTCGGGTACTTCTTTGTGCTTATCTGCTTATGCTGATGCCGACTGGCCTGGTTGTCCCGATTCTCGGCGCTCTACTACTGGATGGTGTATGTTTCTTGGGGATTCTCTCATTTCGTGGAAGTGCAAGAAGCAAACCACCGTTTTGAAGTCTTCGGCCGAGGCAGAATATCGGGCAATGTCCTCTGCTAGTGCCGAAATCATCTGGCTACGCCGTCTTTTGTGTGAATTCGGTGTTCTCCTTGGTCGTTCTACACCTCTTCATGGTGACAACACTAGTGCTACCAGAATTGCTAACAATCCAGTCTTTCATGAAAGGACGAAACACATTGAGATTGATTGTCACTTCATCCGTCAGCACGTCGTTACTGAGAAGATATCCCTTCCTCATGTCTCTACTCTTAACCAGTTGGCGGATATCTTCACCAAGGCTCTTCCCAAAACGCGTCATCATGATCTTACTTCCAAATTGATGTTTTCTGCATCACCACATCAATTTGAGGGGGAGTGTAGAAGATAACTCATGAAATAAATAGGCCCATGTACACTAATCTTGGCCCATCTAGGCCCAATGTAGAATATCCCACGTGTGGGATTGGGTTAAATCTTATACAGCTTGTATCATAGATATACTTCTATGTATAGAGATTAGGATTCCTTTTATCTTTATTTCCTTAATTGCTGATTGTAATTAGCTTGTATTGCTGCTGATTGGGTAAATTCTATTATAAAATGGATAGTCGATGCTCTGTTAAGAGATCAACTTTTCCCCCAAATTCTTCTCTCATTGCATGATCATCAGATCTTCTCTCATTGCATGATCATCAGATCTTGACATCATCAGATCTTCTCTCATTGCATGATCATCAGATCTTAACATACCATGTTATAGAATCTTTGAAAAATAGAAAACACTTCCGATTTTAAACGCATGAAATAAATCCAAGTATAATGGGAATGATCGTCAACAAATGTCACATAGTACTTGAATCCTGCCCTACTCAAGGTAGGAGCAATGCCCCAAACATCAGTGAGAATGATATCAAATGATTCTAATGAACGAGTTATGAACAGAAAATGGAAAAATATGACTCTTAAACTACAAGTTTCACATTTTGATTGAGATAAAGAAGACATCATTTTATTATCAATTGAAGAGTCCAAACAACCAAGTTTAAACAAAGAAATTAAATTGGCATTGTTCACATGACCAAGACGTTTATGTCAAACCGTCCACAAGTTTTTGAAATTATTAGAAGAAGAAGCAAAGGAATGATGTCCAATGTCCAGCAAAAACAGGCGCCCATGTTATACTCCCCGTTGCGATCACCTTCCCAGTTTGTCGCCCCTGTATGACACAACCAGAAGAAGAAAAGTGAACAAGATAGCCCTCATCAATAAGTTGTCCTACAGAAAGTAGATTGGCCGATAATTTTGGAACAAAATAGACATTGGAAAGGGTGATGGACTGGCCAGTGACACTAGATAAAGTAATGGTACCAACTCCAGAAATGAGTAGTTGATCACCATTAGCAGTGGTAATTTTTTCTTTTCCAAGATAAGGGTGGGAATCCGTAAAGCTATGTTCTACAGATGTCATATGATTTGAAGCTCCTGAATCTAAAAACCAAGTGGAAGGGGTGATAGAAGAAGAAAGAGATACAGAAGAATGAAAGGCAGGAGATGCTATATGAGAATGAGGTTGATACCGACCACCAGAGAAGCCCATAGACGCATATGCAGAAGTGACTGTGCTTTGGATCAGCTCTTGAATCTGAGCAGGAGTCATGGATATAGCTCCGGAGGAAGTGCTGCCTGTATCTGATAAGGGCGCTTGAGCCTGAAAAGCGGATGGAACATTCTGTCTTGGCATATGGGAGGGAGGCTTCTTAGGCTGTGTCTCATTCCGTCGCTGCAGGCTTCGACAGTCATCAATCACATGACCGGTCCGTTTGCAATATCTGCAAACCAATTTCTTACAACAATTTTTGGCAATATGTTCGAAGCCTTTGCATTCATAACATTGAGTCTGCTTTGGAGTTGCCAGAAGAGCCGAGTCAGCAGGAAGAAGCACAAGGAAGGCTTTGGGTGCTTCAGGTGCTTCCAGAATAGTGCGCTGTGAAGTGAGACGAAGTTCTTCGCAAAGGACTTCTTGGAGGCAAGTATCAAGATTAGCAGTATTCTCCCTATTCATAAATGCAGACCGAACAGATTCAAATTCAGGTCAGAGATTCATAAGAAACTGGCTGATATGAGTTTCTTCTTGTAACTGGAGAGCCTCAGATAGAAATCCAGAAGAGACCGTTTGGATCAGCATGGAATCCCTTTCAGTCCACAAGGTGAGGAAACCATTAAAGTATTCATGCACAGTTTTATCCCCTTGACTGTATCTGGTAATTTCACTATCCAGATGAAATTTTTGGGCTTTATTTGTTTGATGGTAAACTTTCTTCAGATAAGCCCACATATCAGCTGCTGTGGTGTAGGCTTGAAGGGCCACGGCAAAAAAGGGATCAATAGAGTTAAGGATCCAAGTGATGACTTTCGCATTTTCTTTGGACCAGTTGGCTAGGCCTTTTGAGTCGGAAGTGCTTGTAATCTGAGGTTTGGTTATCGATCCATCAAGATAACCAAAAAGACCTTGTCCTTCAACAAAGTTCCTCAAGTGGAAGGACCAGGACATATAATTATGCCCGTTGAACTTAATTGGGATGACGTCGTACTTGTCCATTTACAAGAATGTAGTAAATAAGAGACCAAAGCAAAACAGCAGAAAGAGGAAGAGCACCACCCAAACCAACCAAAAAGGTGTTCTGATTTGCTATAAAAAGGCTAATACAGCAGAATTTATACTACCAGAGCAGTAACCAGCACCGAACAATATTTAATCAGTCATAAGCAGCATCAACAGCATACAACAGCAATAGTAGAAGAGATTAGAGAAGTAGCAGAGGCTTCCAAGCAGAAACCAAACACACACAGTGCAAAAATTGCACTAAAACAGCCAAGACGAACTGAAAAAATGAGGTGGGATCCTTGCGTGAGGCCCACAGAGGGATCTGATTGGTGATCAAATCAATAGCTAGAGACCATTATCTAATTTCCTTTCCAGCAGTTCAAGTTTCATCCAGATCCGATCAGAATTAAGAATGTTGTGCGGCTGTGATGAAAACTATTTAAGGAAAGTGAATAATTACAAGATGGATCAAATCGCCTACCTCTGATCTCTGAAAAATGCTAAAAAAATCTCCAAAATACCAAGGAGAGATGGACAACCAATGCTGGAAGGAAACTTGTGGATTTTGAGATGATCACAGGTGGGCCACAATGATCGCAGTGAGGAAACAGTAGGTTATCACCTACGTTTTTCCTTCCAGACAACACAGATCCTTGATTTGAGTTGCTCTGACGATGTAGATGAGATCTCCAAAGTATTATGGCTCTGATACCATGTAAGATTCTGAACTTTGAGATGAAGAGAAGAAGCTTTGGAATATTGGATGATCTGGTTGATCAGTCCTCTCTTTACTTATAATGATTTCTAGCCTTAATCAAGGCAATTACAATCTATGTATGAGGAAAGAATATAAAGAATATAAATTACAATCTTCTATACATGGAATGAGAATATAAACAGATTGGCATGGAATGAGACAACTAATCCCACGTGATATATGAGTATGGGCCTATTGTATATGGGCCTTGGGTCAGATGGTGCTAACAGTTTTACACGGCCCATTATCTTCTACAGAAATAACATAATGCAATGTTGATTCAGTAGAATGAAATAAATCTAGTTTGTACGTTACTCTTCATTATTTTCCTAGCCTTTTGTTTTTTTTAATGTTAAGGAGGGAATACTAGTTACCTCATCTATTACTACAATGACACAATAATTTTGATTTTTGAAATACTTTACCAAAACGAAACTCCGAAATTTGACACAAACACCAAACCAGCCGAAACATTTTAGTTCAGAGTCAAGCAAAAACTGGGTCTGAAATGAAATTTACAGCTATGCTTAGCTCTTTAGAATTTAAAATTTCCCTTTCACTCATTGAAAGGTTTTTTCGTGAAGGCCACAAGTCACATAATTTCACATGTTCTTACTCTGTGTCTACTCGGTATTTACTCCTAGATTTTCCTTCTACTCAAGATTGATATTCACACATCAAGCAAAGCATGCGAAGCACTCACAACCTAGATACATGTGATACCATCTATAAAGAAGAATAACTTCTTTGCAAAATTTGGAAGTTATTCTTGCGCCCACATAGGATACATGCCAACCAATGGTTTGGGGGTGAGGGTGGGGGTGGATGATAGAGCAGCCAAACCAACCATAATCCTCAAATTGACAGGAAAATAAATGTTGAATTCAAGGAAAAAGCAAAAAGGAAGATTACTCAACAAAAATAGTTTGAATGACCTGCTGTAGTTCTTTAGTTCAGTGGAGAAAATTTCATCCAAGGAGAAGAAAAGAGAGATTTCTGGAGCATGAGGCCTGGTCATCCCATACATATTGCTTTTGTAGTGCTTCAAAGTTAAAACATCATGAAAGAAAGCATAAAGAGATTTCTGGAGCCCAGGTCTGTAATGCGGAGTGGGTAGGGGGCGACTCGCCAGTCGCCATGCCCAATGTTACTAGGCATCACACCTAGTGGCATCACACAATTCCCATTACAGAAGAGAGAGCAAAAGCACACAAAAGAATTCTATTTCATTGATCATTAGGTCTAAAGGGAGCTATTACATCATTATATAAGCAAAGCAAATACCCTAAAACTAATCTCAACCATAGAAACGCTTTAATGTTCAAGATTAAAACACTTAATAAAATCTATGGACCCTACTTTCATAACTCAACAATAACTCCAAATAATTAAAATAAATAAAACAAGAAACATTAATGGGTTAGGCCCAATGGCTGGATCTGTCCTGCAAGAGTTCTCCCCGTCTTAGAGCGAACTCGACCTCGAGTTTTGTAATATCCGGCTTTGTTAATCGAACAAAAACCTGCTGGATCCAAATAGGAAAGAAGGATGGTTCCTTACTCATTACGGATAACACCCCGCATACCTGCCAAGCCAGGATTCCCATTAGCACTACCATCAAAATTAAGCTTAAGAGCACATGAAGGTGGAAGACACAATTTAGGGGAAACCTGCTGCCGGTGAGCTCTGGAAAAGGCTACTTCCTTCCAGTTCTGCATAATGAAGTCACTGAGATACCTTTGAATCAAGGAAGGGGAGAGGCCCAAGTGGCCACTAAATACTTTACCTTGTCAATCAATTTACCAACTTCAGAAAATTTCCCTTCAAAGCACCTCGAGTTTCTCTCGCTCCAAATAGTCCATATATTCGCCAAGAAAGAGAGTCCACATCATCCTTCCCCTCCTAGGTACCACACCAAACCTCCAAAACTCAAATAGAGAAGAAAAGGAGCAGGGGAGTGGACTAGCTACATGAAACCACCTAAACAGTCTTCTGCAGTCGATGAGCAGTTCAACAAAAGATGGCCAATGGATTCCTCCTCTGTCAAGCACATCGGACAAGCATTAATGATAATGACACGATGGCGCTGTAAGTTACCCATAGTCATGATCCCTCCTAGAATAGCAGTCCCCGGGGGGGCGGGGCATTCATACTCCAAAGGCTATCCACCACATCCCTTGTCGTTGACAGAAGAACCACCAAGAACATGCCATCACCAAAATCTATCCAAATCCTTCTATCTTGCCCATCTCTTGTAATAATAACACTGCCAATAATAGTCAACGAGGATCTAAATTGATCTTCCTCTATCTCGTTTAAGTTTCTTCTGAAGATGGGTCCCTAAATAATATTATCCCCTCTTCTTTCCATGTAGTCCATGACTTCCGCATCTTGGTTGCTAGAACAACTAAACAAATCAGGAAATAGGGAAGCTAAAGGGACTTTCCCCACCCATAGGTCCTTCTAGAAATATATTTTGTTTCCTTTTCCGACACGAAATCTCACCTGGTGAAAGAACTCCTCCCTAGCTGCGTGTATTCCTTTCCATAGGGCAGAGAAACAAGGAAGGTCTCGAACTAACCAACCATCCGGTCCATCCCTACTAACATCATATTTTGAGGAAATGACTTGCTTCCATAAACCATGAGTCATCCCCAATTCTCCACAGCCATTTGCCCAAGAGAGCAACGTTCATTTCCTTTAGAGGCTTAATACCCAACCCACCCTCTTTTTTGGGCTTGCAAACTTGAGACCACTTAATCAGGTAGAATTTTTTCTTATCAATGCCATGCCACAGAATATCCCGCTGCAACTTTTGAATACACTTAATCACCTTCAATGGACACGAAGTAAATTGGTAGGTTGGCCAGAACAGCTTTAATTAAAGTAATTCTGCCACCAAGAGACAAATAATTAGCCTTCCATAAAGATGGCCTTTTCTCCATTCTTTCAATCACTGGGGACCATAAGGCTTTTGAGGCCACTCCAACGCATAGAGGAAGGCCTACATAGGAGGAAGAGATCCGGCTTTGCAACAAAAAATGTCAGCTAGCGATGACAGTTGAGTATCTTCCACCCTAACACCAATCATTTCACTTTAAAAAAAATTAACTCTAAGACCTGACACGGCTTCAAAGCATAAAAGAATGGCCTTGACATTGCGAAGTTGGAACTCATTAGCATCACAGAATAAAAGAGTATCATCGGCAAACTGGAGGTGGGAAATAACCTGATCATCATTTGACGGGTAGAAACCTTTGATAAGATTAGCATTATTTGACAAGAATGAGGGTATAAGCTAGCCCAAACCCTGAGATCAAGAATTTGTCCAATCGAGACATAACAGGATGCGTTTGATGATTTAACCACGTGAAGCCCCATTCAGCTGTAAATTCATGAGACCCTGACTGTTTATCCAATTTGAAAAGGCATGCATATCAGCAGTCAATCTACAATCTCCGAGCTTCTTGTTTGGATATCTGATGATATTAAAGCCCCGCACAACCACCCCCCCCCCCCCCCCCCCCCCCACACACACACACACACACCCACCCCAATACACCATGGCCCTGACCAGTTAGCTCTCATTGTGTTTCCTTGGAGTAGCAGACTCTATGGGTATCCCAAATAACAAAAATACCCTAGAGTTCCCATTAGCCGTCAGAGAAGCCCACTTAATAATAAATTTGGCCCCTCCACATCACCCTATCCTCCCCTGAACTAATTTTAGATTCCTGAATAAGAACATCAATTTTCTGCAATCGAATTACCTGCCTGATGATAGATCTATGCTCGGAACTGCCAAGACCCCTTACATTCCACGATAGGATATTCATCGACAGCCTTTTTTCCCCCCCTTAGATCTCTGACGAACTTGAACTTTGCACTAACCCCCCTCTGCCTTTACATCGTAGTTGACTGAAGTCTGAAGTTCTCTGGTAGCTTTTTTCTTGGACCTTTCCACCGCCCTTGTAGCATTGTTAGCATCTTTGCGCCCCTGGAAAAACCTTATCAAATTTTCCCAACCATTCTCGTCCTCCCTATCAGACAGACCCACCGCCTTCCCGCAAGCAATGATCTGAGAGTTGAGCCAATCATTGGAACTAGACCCACCAAACGTCTAGACTTTTTCCTCTAAGTAGGCCTTGTGGGATCTACCAGTGTCTTCTACCATTGTTCCTTGATTTTGCCGATTAACCTGACTTGGCATGTGGATTAGGGATGGCAACGGGGCGGGGCGGGGCCGGAATTGGGCTGCCCCGTCCCCGCCCCGAAATTCCCTGTCCCCGCCCCGCCCCGCCCCGCCATTCGGGGTATGGTAACATACCCCGTCCCCGCCCCGACATGCCCCGCGGGGCGCCCCGCCCCGATGTAGTACAATAATAAATATAATAAATAAATTTTGAATTGACTATAAAAAAAAGGTAAATTAATTTATTTTACATGGTAAAAAGTACATGAATGATTCATCTATGTTGTCTTTATGCCTTTAATAAAATTAAAAAAAAATCTCCCAAAATAGAATAAAAAGATCTCCCCACATAAATATTTTATAAGTGTGGGGCACTGTTAGATTGTTTAAATTTTTTAAAATTATCTAAAATTAATAATATAAATTTTCCTTTTCCTGAAATTTTACCTATTTAAAGTGAGATTTTATTCTTATAAGATTTTCTCTAAGCCCTTGAAGGCCACTAACATACACTTGAAAATATCATATATGCTTTGAGACATTCTTTATAAAAAAGACAATATCTCTCTAAAATATCATGAACTCCATCAATACATGGTTTCACTCCATTTCTGGTATTGAACTGACTACATAATATATGTTCCAATTTTCCCTCAACAAGCTTACCCAACTTTCCATGGTGTGGGCCCCAACCATATGCATACCAACCACAGGTAAGAAAAAGATTGGAAGATCTTAACGAGAATCAAGTCGAGTCAAAATTATTAATAGTTGATGGTCAAATATCATTAAATCTCATTGATTTGGCAGGAACCTCACTTTAAGACCAATGAACTCCACTTACTAATAAAGAGGTTGATTACATATAATTAAAATTAGTATAATTTATAGTGTTGTTAGTATGATTAGAATCATATTAAGTTACTAACTATAATTTACTTTGCTATTATAAGTTACTATAATTTACTTTGCTATTAAAGCATGATCTATCATTCTATTATATATTTATATTCGTTTTATGTAATATGATTTATCTTGTCACAATTTAACATTATATATGATTAAAGTAAAATAAGCTTAGATAGATTTTTTTAACAACTTTAACTTCATTAAATTTGAATTAGAGGGAATGAGATCATATTATATGCTTTTATAATGTCTCATTCAATTACATGTTTAACTTTAAAAAAAGTCTTCAATCAATCTACTTAACCCTTAATAACAACATAAAATCAATATATACATTTACATATAAATATGTTTATTTATTATAAAAGAAATCTAATATATATTTATATTTTAGAGGATTATTAATTTCGGGGCGGGGCATGGGGCGGTATTTCGGGGCGGGGCATGGGGTGGTATTTCGGGGCGGGGCATGGGGCGGTATTTCGGGGCGGGGCATGGGGCGGTAATTCGGGGCGGGGCATGGGGCGGGGCGGGGCGGGGCAAGAGCCATACCCATCCCCGCCCCGCCCTGAATTCAGGGTATGGTTTTTTTCCCCGTCCCCGCCCCATCTAAGAGTCGGGGCGGGGAAAACCCGTACGGGGCGGGGCGGGCACTCCGGGTTGGGGCGGGGCGGGTTAAAAATGCCATCCCTAATGTGGATGGTGGCCCTTTCTGGACTAGACGCAGCAGGCGCTACCTCTTTATCGTTTAACTTGCATGGTGAATATCTCCTATTGGAAGAACCCCTCTTTTTAATAACAGACACCCATACCTGATTAGAGATCTCCATAGGTGGGGATTCCCCCGTAGGAGAGGTCACGAGTCACGACATCCGCAAGAGACCGAGAGAGATCGACTTGATGAGGGATAGGGGAGAGAAGCCACTGGAGAGACGTCCTGTACATCTGTTGTCGCCAAAACCCAAGCTGCTTTGCCTTGACTGAGATGATTTGTCATTGGGGACAGAACAGTCGCTGTTGCAGTGTCTCTGTTACCTAGTTTGCGTTGGAAAGGGATGCAGATGATTTCCTGTCACGAAGATCTCTCCAATCCGCACCTGATTTGAGAGGACAGATTTGATGGGGAGTGTTGTATCAAATGCCATTTCTGCAACAGAGATGCTTGGTGATGCCCTAGATGTTAGACGAGGGTTCTTCTCGGCTTCGAAAGAAGGCAATGCGCTTTTAACTAAAGTGTTGGGCCCTTGGAGGTGGCCCACGTGACCTTTTAAAAGCTTCTGCTATTCGAATCCGTTTTCCAGCCCATGGTCCAGGAAGGGACCCGTTCCAGACGTTAGCTCAGTATCCACTAAAGACTCATGGCCCAAAGGGCAGAGATCCAGGTCCAAAGCGCCGAAACTGAAATTCTGAGCGCAGGGGGGAAGATTTGAATTTGAATTTGAAAATCAAGAGGTGAGAGTCATCGTCTTCCTCCTCTGAGTCATAGAACTTTGAGCTCCTGCAACTGTTTCCTCCAACAATTGAAGCTCCATGCATCCTAGTGTACATTGACCAGCAGATTGCAAATCTCTTACACCCTCTTTTTTAGTCTCCATTACCACATCGATGGGCACGCACTGGTCTTCTAACCAAAGGTAGAGTCTCTGAGGGAGTTTGAGATTTGGATCTCTAGCTACCTTCACCCTTCCAAAGAGCATATTATCTTTCTTGCTTGTAACAGGATCTACCCTCTATCAAGGATCCCAAGCATTCTCCAAGGAGAGAAAAAGTTTCTTCACTGCATACATGCAAGGGGACTCCTTTGATTCTGATCCATGTATGACTTTCTTTTTTTTTTTTTGGTGTGGGGGGGGCGCTTCCCATCACTTCGATCCATCTTTCGATTGCCTGGGGTATGCTCAGACACAGCAGCGAAGTGAAGGATGTCTGCAACTTCTGCTTCAGACTTGAGCTCCAACCACACCATTGATGGACCATTGAACCTGATACCAGTAGGTGTGTTACTGTTACCCAGTGTTGATAAATTCGTTTCGGTCATCGTTTCGGTTTGGCCCCCAAATCGAAATATTTCAGCAAAACGATTCAGATTTATATTTCGGAAAAATATAAAATATATATACACACAGAAATATATGAATAACATTAAAAATAAAAAATATGGTTTCATACATATAGTTTATTCTTCTAAATCAGGGGCAGATAACAGTTGAAAAAAAGGGGGCAGCGAGCTTATTAAAAAAACAGCAGCAAACTGCTAAAAGCTATGCTGAGTTACTGACCCAGCCCAGCCAGCAACAAAACAGCAGCTGAGCTGGCCCAGCCCAACCAGCTGATAAAAGGAGGCACATGTTGAAAGGAAAGGGGGCAGATAAAAAGGCATAACAGGTGTTATCTTTGGTTCAACAGCTCTGGGCAAAAAGAAAGGGGAAAGGGGGAAAGGGGCAAAAAAAGTGCCCATTAACTTCGACAGCAGTAGCAGAAGACGAAAAAAAAAATGAAAAGGAAACGAAGCAGCAGCAGGTTGAAGAAGTAGCAGCAGTACCTGGTTCCAGCGGCAGCGCCAGGTGGTTGGACCAACAGCAGGTGCTTCTGCTTCTTGTTCTTGTTCTTTTCTTGGTCGAACGAAATGAGCAGCAACAGCAGATTCCATTGCTGCTGCTGCTTCTTCTTCGCTTTTCTTGGTCGAACAAAATGACCAGCAGTAGATTCCGTTGCTGCCTATTCTTCTTCTTCTCAAATGAAAGGGATCAAATGAGATGGGATCGGTTAGGGTTTCTTTTTTTTTTACTTCTACTTTTGGATAAAAAAATTACATGTAGCCCCTCATTTTTTTTTTTTCTATTTTAAAGGCTAACTACAAATATCAACTGAACTCTAGAGTTTCGGGTGCTGTTCGGTTAGGTAAAGGGTCCCAACTGAAATAATTCGGAAAATTCGGCCGAACCGAACCAAATTTCATAGCGTTGGTGTTACCCCATTGTGAATGCTGCCATCGCTCGATCTGGTTTAAGCACACAACCCAGTCTTTTAGGAAACCCACCAGGCTATATTTCATGGCTTCTTTTCCTTCAGTAATAATTTTTGAAGCCAGTCTGACCCCTAAAAGATCCCCCCCTTAACAATCCAACCTTCTTTCCTCCTAGAGGTGGGACGCCTGCACACACAACTCAGCAGGATCCATCCAGGCCCGATTGGAAGAAAGCAATGGAAGGCCACCCCTCTTGATCTGTTTAACATTTCTTTGAGTTGCTCTGGCACATTGTTTAAATTTGGACAGCTACACCTGAAACTTCCTGCGTCCCCAAGATCTTCCACGAGCTAAATCCACAGCTTTCTCTGCTTCTTGGAAGGACCCGAACCTTACAAAAGAAAAACCTCGCCTTTTCCCACTCAACGTGTCTATGGGTATGAACGAATCCCAAATTTTACCTGTCCGACTAAACATGGCTTCCAGCTCTGTTGTTGACATCTCCTCTGGATTCTTAGAGACAAACAGGGTGAAGGAGTTCTCTCTGAGTTGAAGAATCCTGCGAGGAAGGGGTGATTTGCTACCATATGTGAGTTGATTCTTGACAGCAACCCTCCAACCTACCCTCTTCTCTTCTACCTCCATATTCTCCATATACTTGTTGGGGTCGGATATTTTCTCTGCCAATTTTACATTTTAGCATTCGCTTCTACCAATTTGCATCTGTCTACATTTTGTATAAGAGGCCGTTTTCCGTTTAAGGATGGGATAGGAAAATGGGCTTTACATATGCAAATGTTACAATGTGAAACACATTACCATGTCATCACCATTTTCACACGAGTAAAGTGCATCCAACAGTTTTAGATGTATTTGGATGCTTTACACAAATTTCTCAAAATCCAAGAAGATTTAAGATTTGCAACTAAAAGACTTAGAGCTAATAAAAAATAAGAGAATATTGAACAATCGGATCATGAACTGGGAGACCAGAAAAGTGCAGGAAATTGGATACATAGGTTCAGATTGTTCACAAATTACTCAATGTATGAAGATTTAAGATAATGGGCTTCAAGGTCCGGGGGGATTATTAGTTCAATAAACAAAATGAACTGTTTGGATTACATATATGGAGCCCACAAAAAGGAAAAAAAGGTGGTTGATGGGGCCCAGGTTAAATGGCCTTATTTTCACACAATTTTCACATCTCATTTATGCATTGCATGCGTAAACAAGCGCAAACAAACGTGATGATGCGTAAGCATTACACACGTGGTTCATTTGCATATGTAAGAGACTGCAAACAAACAACCCCTAAGATATTCACATCTACGAGTCTGATTGTCCTCATATTATATTTTTGATCTGATCTAGAAAAAAAAAAAAACCCTTATATGGGATCAAACATGATCTTCAATTTGATCTCTCCTTGTTAAACCATGGATCATCGATAACATTGCTTACATCTGGATCTGTCATATTTATTTGGACTGGATTTCTGAACCCAATCATCTCTTTATTGGATTTAATCATGCCTTCCGTTCAAATCTTTTCATTGTTGAATTCGTATCGGATTTGATAATTTGCATCGCAATCAGATCTAATATATGACCGTCTGACTTTTAAAAGATCTCTGAATCTGATCATCTACCCGTTCAGTAATGGCAATAACTGCATGTTTCTCTATTTGGGTCTACTGTAAGTTGTATTTGGATAAGATCTTTAACCTTGACCATTTGATTCCAGACTACATTTCTTTATTACTCATTTGCATTATCAATCTCATGCCATTTTCAAGCAGAGATTCTGATCACCAGCCGTCACATTTGGGTCTAATCATTTGTCTGAGTTGGATTGCAACTCCAACAGCACTGTCGGTTCTTGCTTTATCCACACTGACAATCTCAAATTTCATCTTCCATGCCATTCTTGACAGCTGTTTATCATGCAATGGTTTATAGCAACATTACTTGCATTTGGATTGTCAGATTCCTCCATTTTCCATATACAAATTCAAACCGTGAAGTATCTCTGGGTTTGAGGAGAGGGGAGAGGAAGACAGACTAGGACAAATGATATCATTCGTTCGGATGAGTGATATGTTTTCTTTATGATAAGGATAAGTGAAAATTATCTAGTTAGATAATGATAAGATCGAAGTTCAAATATTTCTTGTTTGTCCTTGAAATTGTACTGCATTTATATGGCTTTGTTATTGAAACAGATAAGATAGGTTTTGTGAAATTCTCTGTTACAGAACAGAACTGAGGTCTTGTTTGTTGGTACATATATCAAGATGAACTCCAATTTCTAAAACCAAATGAATCAGATGTAGCAATCCCACCATTGAAAAAAAAAAAGGAAAAGAAAAACAAAAGATGAAATATGATCTCTGAAAAAAATAGGATGTACCAGGTTCAAATCCATATTGACAAATAGAGAATAAGATTATATTTATATCATTTTTCCTTTGTAATGAGACATTGAGTTACAGTTACGTACCTATTGGAAAAGGTGATGGCACAATAATTCTGAAAGGCATCTTTTAAGTTGTCCAAGTTTCCCCTTAACCTTGAAAGAATGGACATGGTCAGCACCAAACATCATAACACAAGGAGCACAAGGGGAATGTAGCCATGTTTCTGAATTCCAAGTGACACTGGCTTAAACCTTCAAGTTTTGATACTTTTACAACATTTTTTTTTTCCAAAAGTGGCCCTTCATCATGCAAACAGAAAAGAAAATATAAAATAACAATGTTTCATCTGTGATAATAAGAACCTCGATACAGAGACATAAATGCATAGAACCATAACCAAGAGACACACACAAGTACACAGATTCACAGAGGAAAAAGGTGCGGGAAAAAAGCTAATATCTTATTTTCTTCAATGCTTTTGTTCTGATTCTTACACATCCATGTGGAAAGAAAATTCCTCATATGGTAGCTATATATGAACAAGTTAAAATCACAGACTCATTCCGATGAAAAACTCCTATAAGTGCTGTTCTGATGAAGGGCGTGCTCCGGTTAATGAGAAACCCTACAAAATTATTGAATAGAATAAATCAATAGTTAGAAGCCACAAGTAAAATAAGAGTAAGACGTTTTGATTTGATGATGATGACATAAAACATCATTATAACAGAGGAAACAGATGATCACTAAATTTAGCAGGTGCACTGCTTGTGCAGGATTCTGTGAACATGCCTGTGTGTATGTGAGAGAGAGAGAGAGAGAGAGAGAGAGAGAGCATCTTTCTCCAGGTCATCTATGGATTACTTGTGAAATATACATATGTTGAGGTTCGATTACTTGTGAAATATACATATGTTGAGGTACAAGCCACCCAAAACATAGTATATTATTATTAGTACATACCTCATTTGTGTTGAGGTGCCTCGGGTTTGCAAGAGAAGCTATCTGGGTGGTGGAAAGTAACCTGAAGTGAGAATGGGGATAAAGATAACCAAGGTAACAAAAACAACCTGAAATTAATGAAAAGTAGGACCTGGAAAAAGCTGGTGTGACCAAAGCTAGGAATAACTGGATTTATATGTGAATCGAAGTGGTCACCAAGCGAAAGACCCCTGTTTCAACCAAACATTTCAGCATCTTAAACATAGGGTTATGTATATAGATTATTTTATAAATGTGCGTCTTCAAAAGAAAAAAGGTTTATCGGGGTCATGCACATTGCAAATTGAATGCAATAAGACAAATGAAAAGAGCAGTTTTACTCACAAAATTCCTTCAGAGAATCCAGGATGTTCCCCTATCCCAGCATGCGCATGCAAATCACTTGGTCCTGTGTCAACTGAAGGAGAAATGGTAAATAAGAGAGGAGCCATAAGTTCTTCACTGAATAGATTAAAAGAGGCTAACTTACACACCTACAAACATGCCACCACCATTGCTGAAATTACTCCTGGAAGATAAACACCATGAGGCCCACATCATTACAAATAAAAATAAATAAATTACCTATAAAAAAAGGTTAAAAAAAAAAGAAGTAATAAGACTTTGAATAATGACAGTACCCTAAAGTTCTCAACCTCGGGCAGCTTGAGTTATCATGACCATTTTCTTTGCATAGAGAACATTTTCTTGCATTCTTGGTGGGCTTCTCTGAACTAGGGTTCAAACTAGAGTTTTTAGGAGGCCGGCCTCTTCTCTTTGGTTGTGGAGGAACACAAGGGGTGATATGCCTCATTAGATTATCTGCTTCACTCTGTAATCCAATATTGTCTCCCTGACTACTACCATAAAGCGGAGTCTCAAGGGGTGCTATCCCTCCAGCCTTCCTTTTCAGAGCAATGATTTTTTCCCATGCTTCTCGCAAAGCACGCACTGCAACGTCATAGTCTTGGACTGATGTGGCCCCTACTTCCGCACATCTGATGGCTTGCTTACATAAAACACTATAGCGTAGGGTTGGAGATTTTCGACAATTAGCTTGCATCGCAACTCCTCGTCTATCCAATCCAACCACACTCTTTGCATTTCTTGTCCATCGTTCTAAGATGTAATGAGATGGAAGTGTCACAACGTTTGATACAGTGAAGACAATTAATGCATGCCTGCAAAGAATGCCAAAAGATTCAAACATCTGACAGCTACAATTTGCTCTCCTCTCAGGTGCATTATAAGTAACTGTGTATTCCCCCTTCTGATCTTCATACTTGGCTACACTATACGTGTTGACAGACCCATCCTCCTCAATTTTATTTGCAACATAGCCAAGACTTTCATATATCTCTTCTTGGAATCTTGAGAACATTGTTCTTGTGTAAGTGTCCGCTGCTTGTTTTTCAGAAGGCAATCTTGTCTTCAAGATTGGTTTGGTGTGCGCTGTTCGAATATCCTCTTCAAGTTCCTTCTCATATCGACTGGCTAAAGCTCTTTCATATTCAGCAACAAACTCTTGAAAAGTGGTGTTTGCCTTTACATACCCATCAAAGAATGAGTTCATGGTTTCACTGTCTTGTGCAAAGAAAATGTCACGTAAGTACACTGGGACCCATTTCTGGCGAGCACTATATAATGATAGAAACCATTCATTTTTCCTGAGTCTATATCTATGAACAAGTGACTCCCAACAAGATTCAAATTCACTGACTTCCTCTGTGAGATTGACACATCTCAGGAATTCCTCTTTGAAAGCAGGATGTGTACGATATACATGAGCCAACTGCTTTTCAGCTTGATTAAATATGTGCAACTTGCAAAAACAATGATTGCTCTTAGGAAACACTTGTGCTACTGCTGCTCCTATGACATCACTTTGATTTGTAATTATCGTGATTGGATGACGACCAGACATAGCTTCAAGCCATGTGTTGAACAACCAAACAAAAGATGACTCCGTTTCATCAAAAAGCAGTGCACCACCAAATAAGGTACACTGTTGATGATGGTTCACTCCCAAGAATGGAGTGAATGGCACTTCATATTGATCTGCCACATATGTTGTGTCAAAGTAGACTACATCGCCAAAATAATTGTATGCCATTCTTGACCTTGGGTCAACCCAGAAAATACACTGCACATTATCATCTTCATCAACTTTTGTAGCATAAAAGAAGGCAGGATTCTCAGATTGCATGCGCTCCAAGTAGTCTAAGACATCCTCAGGATCCTTTCCTCCAAGAGTCCTTTTCCTCTTTCGGACATTTTGTATGTGACTGCTACCATCTTGCTCAGAAATGCTCTCATTGCTGAGTCCAACAGTACTTGAACCAACCACGGGAGTTGTCTCGTGCGCGCCTGTTCTTCCTCCATTAGAAACAACAGTCAAACTTTTTGGAGTACTCGATGCATTCCCATCTGATCGAAGGGAACGCACTTTACTTTGATTGATCATTGGATGATTATGTTCCTTTACAAATTTTGAAACAACCCATTTCCCGGTCTCTGTTTTCTTCACATAAATCATTGCTTCACACCCTTGCCTTACAACTGCTCGTGGGCGATAAATTCTTTCTTTTTTATTGTCAAGGTTCCCTGCACGATAGCCCTCTCTGTAACATACAAATTTTCGAGCAATAATTTCTCCATCTTTCCTTGAACGGCGGTTCTTACTGATGCGACTGCGAAAGCCAAGCTGCCTAGCATATGCACTATAGAATATCCTTGCAGCATCTTCAGATTCAAGCTCCATACCCTCACAGGGTTCTAGATTCCCATCTCCTTCCAACTTTTCTATTATTTCACGTTCCTTATCTGCCTGATCAGGCAGATCTGACTTTTTCGGAGTTCTACTAACTTCCCTATGTGATCGAAGAGCACACACTTCATTTGGACTAAGCAGTGGATGATTATGTTCTTTAACGAATTTTGAAACAGCCCATTTACAAAGATTTGTTTTCTTAACTGTAATCATTGCCCCACAACCTTCCCTAGTGACTGCTCGATTCCGCCGGATTCTGCCTTCATTATCTTTACCCTTCCTTAAGCGATAGCCCTCTTTGCAACACACAAAGTTCCGAGCAATAGTCTCTCCATCTTTCCGTGAACGACGGTTCCTACTGATACGGCTTCCAAAACCAAAACTCATAGCATACTTATTGTAATAGATCCTAGCAGCCTCCTCAGATTCAAATTCCATCCCCTCATATGGCTCTTGAACAACATCTCCTTCAATACTTTCTCCATTTGCACGGTCCTCACCTGCATAAGTTTCAGTGTCTTGATGTGTACTTCCCCCAAAACTATCTATGACTTCATGGTCATTGCCCTCTTGGTTTTCCATATCTAGCGACATGCTACATTCTGATATATCTTGGTTTGTATTGCTTTCCATGATATCTCGAGAACCCATATAATTGATTGCTGTGTTTTGATACATGGCACTTCACATGACGGATTCTGGTTAAAATCTAGTTCTGGGTATCCAAACAGAGCAAAATAGTAAATATCAGTTATTTTAAATGAAATAATATATTTTTCAACATTGACTGAAGATAAAGTGGATAAGGATGTGAACAGCCATATCCAGAACCTTAAAATGTTGAAGAGTCGCCGAAATCAAAGGTCAGACATGCTGGAGCCACATGCTGCTTAGACTTCCTATAACCGATTGATTAAAAACCAAAATATAACCCAAAGTCAAATCATGTGAGAAGTTCAGCTGAATTTAACATGAGGAATATGATCACATCACACCCAAAAATAATTGAAACCAACAAGTAAATCATAATCTATGCAGTCTTGAACAGAAATCCATATTACTGTGTCAATCAAGTTGTCTGATTGTGAAAAGCTACGGTTATGAACCAACGGTTGTGGTGTAAAGCAAAATGTGAGATTTATGCCATTCACTATGGCCGGACCATCCACTTATCTGACACGCCACCCACACAAATTATTAAAACCAACAAGCCAATCATAATCTATAAAATTTTGAACAGAAATCAATATTCATTATTGTGTCAATCAAGTTGTCTGATTACCAAAAGCAACAGTTATGAACCAAGGTACGTGGCAGACAGTAAATGCGAGACTTCTGCCATTCAATTTGTCAGGACCATCCACTCATCTGACAGGCCACATGTATACTGAGTGTACATCATTAATCATTTTTATAACATGTTCTGATACATAAGGCCCACCTATTGAGTGGACCAGCCCTTTTTTTTTTTTTACTAGGTTGGCCTATTGGCCAGGAGTGCTTAACACCGACCTGAAGACCCAGGGACAGATCCCTTGGCGTGTGTGATACTGAGGTGCAAACACCACTCAACCATGAGTGTGTTGGCAGACTAGCCTATCTTTGGGGCAGGGACGCAGGGTTCCTCATGGTATGCCCAACCTAGGATCCCTGCTTTCAAAGATCTGCACAATCATCATAACATGAAGATCCTCCATATTTCACTATGGAAAAAAAAAAAAAAACAAGAACTTGAAAACAGAAAATGTGATACAAAGAGAGACAGTTACAAGAAATAATGATTAACAGGAGGATCTGACTTTCTAAACCAACAAGTCAAGCAGAAAACATACCAAGGAAATATACTTACATGATGCTATGCCTTTAATTTTTACTTTTCGTAACTGTATGCATATCAGGTTGCTGGTCAAGATGGTCTTTTTATTAATGAAATACGATTACATAATTCTGTACGCCTTCAGTTTTACTTTTTATGACTACATGCAATACTAGATTGATGTTACTTCCAAAATAGAGGATAGCGCAAAGGTTAGACATATTGTCATTGCAAGATCTGATCCTACTGTAACTCGCATAATCCAATTCAGTAGGAGATACACATACTAGATATTATGGCTACTTGTTCTATGTATGACATTACAGGTTATGATGGATCCTCAGGATCCCAAATCCTTTAGATATGGCGTATGGGGGATTGGTTGACTAATAGGTATAATCAAGTTAAAATATATCCTCAAATCAAAATAGCAGATCGCTGTTGCTGCCCAAATAGTATAATTTACAATAAATTCTAAATATCTAGTTGGTAGAAAGTTCAAAATCCACATAATCTACAGTTCCCAAGTCACAATCAAGGGGATACCCTTGTTTGAATATCTAACTCGAGTAATCCACTGTCTATCAATGATCCAGATAACATAGGCAAAAAAGCATCTATAAATGAGATTTACAAGAATATTTTCATCTTGGAACTGTTGCCCAATTGGTATCTTTCAAAGTATTATCACTAGTAGGTATAGAATCAGTGATTTAAAAATCAGACTTGGCCTTGGCAGGGGTCGGGTTGACTTGAGGTGAGCCAGCCACATTTTTCTCATCCTTTTCTTTTGTTCGTCCCAAGTATTTATAGAGAGAGAGAGAGAGAGTTTTTTTTTTAGGAATTAGCAAAAAGAGATCATCACTCATTCGGATCCGGCTTTGAGATTGAGAGGACAAATTATGAGAAAGTTAGAATCCATCTTGAAAGGGTTTGGAGAGGGATGGAAGGGTTTGAAGAGGATGTCAGAGTCTCTCTCTCTCTCTCTCTCTCTCTCTCTCTCTCTCTCTCTCTCTCTCTCTCTCTCTCTCTCTCTCTCTCTCTCTCTCTCTCTCTCTCTCTCTCTCTCTCACACACACACACACACACACACACACACGAAACAGGCGGCAGAAGAAAAGAAAAGAGAGAGAGCATCTGCGTTTAAATAAGATTCGGCCAAGTCCTACCCAACCCGACTCGGCAGTGGCTGAGTCCGAGTTGACTCAGCCTAGTTGTCAAACACTGTATTGAATCTAAAATCTGATTAAATCTAAGGTACAAATCTTAGCAAAGTAGGAGCTTTTTTTCCGAACTCTCACCTCAATATCAAGCTCAGATAATCCTTTTCTTTTTCTTCTTTTTTTTTTTTTTTCCTACATTGCTACTGGTCTGAGTGATACTTTGACTGGAGGAGCCAGGCATCAATCACTGGAGATGTATGCAAAACCAAGGTGCCAACCCAGCTCAGATACTCCTTTGTCATCAAAGTATCCAAGCATTGTAGGAAATAGAAGAATCCCAGTTACATAAAATGCAAACAAAATTTAGAGGGGAGGAAGCATAAATCCCCAAAGCATGGGAGCCCACATGAGGTCACCTGATTGACTCCATCCACATAATGTCAGAATGACCCAGACCACTGATACTGGTGGCTTCCAAATGGGCAATGCCATACATCAACAAAATTACAAAAAAGACTTCAACAACCCTAACTATGAAAATTGTCAGGTTAAGAAAAGGTACGCAAAACAGGAAAGACAAGCACCAGCACAAAATCAAAATGCAATTGGTAACTGTAAGTCCTCCAATTGGATGGCCTTGAATGAGTGATTGCAACTGCAATGGGGCCACCCACTGAATTGTCCATATTTAACAAAATTGCATGGATTGATCACACACAAGTCAGAAATGGCAGAACTAAAACATCAGCAGAGCCCACTAGCTGCTTCATGCTGATTTTGCACACAACGTTATAATCCTTGGGCCCGTTTGGCACTTTACTAGATTAGTAAAAATTAAGTAAAGCCCCATTTTTCAGACAAGGGGTCACATCAATAGCACTTTAATTCAAAATTTCCTCCATCTTTTTCAAAAAAAAGTCAAAAAGCAACCTCCCTTTTCCACTACAAGACAAAAAAGCTCCACTTTTCTATACAAAAAGTCAAAAATATTCCATACCAAACAACTAAAAACAAAATACCATCACAACCCTATTATATTTTATTCTCTCTCGATTTGATGCTTTCCTACCAAATGGGCCCTTAAGAGAACCACAAGGTCGGGAAAACATGATTGCAAAAAACTCAGGTTATAATCCTCCAAATGGCACACACCCAGATAAATGGTATGGGTACAGTAGGCAAAAACATTCTATTGGATGGCTTGGATCACGCAGCCGGTGTAAAATGGAGTGGTAGCATCTTAATGATGGGCTGAGGTTACAGCAGAAAATAAGACTATACATGGGAATAGCTTTTCCCATTGATATAGTGTGCAATTCTTCAAGCTAAAACCAGACAACTGGTTGCCAGTAATAAAATTAAAATAAGGGTACCAGTTACATCGCAATCCATCTATATATGTTAGCCTCTATATATTATATCGTCATGTTAGTTACATTAAATAAATTGAAAAGCTATAGAATCCTTACATAATTAAGAAAACAATAATGAATGTAACTTTTTACATTAATTGATAAAGCACAAAGATACAGATAATTCAATTGCAGTGGACACTGCTAAACAATACATTAATTGATAAGCATAAGATGATTATAATAATGATCTTAATGATGGGACTCCATATGAACAGATCACGCAGGCCTTCCCTGGGGGTGGTAAAAACCAACACTCAATAATGATCTTAACGATGGGACATCATATGACCAGATCACATGGGCCTTCCATGAGGGGGGATTAAAAACCAACTCTCAGTCCTGAAACTTGTAACAGATTACTTCAGGCAGTTGTATATTGGATTTGAAGAAAACTTGAGAAAAAGATGAAAGATGAAAAAATAGACTGGATCAGAAAATCCTGTGGCACATCAGGAAGATGTTCATTGTGGCAACCTGGACCTGGAGGTTTCATAGTTCTGACTCACGTTTCCATTGATACAAAATGAAAGATGAAAGAAAGAGGACAGTAGGAGAAAGATATGAAGATGTGTTTGCAGAAGAATAAGAGAGAATCATAGGAAAAGAATAGGTTGGGTGTTCAAATTAGAATTGGGCCACTAGAAGAGTATGTTTATAGTATTATAAACATATTTATATTTGCATATAGAACTCAGAAAATTTGCATAACTGCCAGTTCCATCCTGGATAAAGGAGGTTGCGTCAGGTTGACAACTGCCATAAAACTCTGTCACAACTCCAACATGGATTTTGAGAAGATATTCCGTGACCATGCAAGTGTAAGATTATGATAGATTCAGAACTTTGAGATGAAGAGAAGAAGCTTTTGGAATATTGGATGATCACGTTGATCAGTCCTCTCTTTACTTATAATGATTTCTAGCCTTAATCAAGGCAATTACAATCTATGTATGAGGAAAGAATATAAAGAATATAAATTACAATCTACTATATACATGGAAAGGGAATATAAACAGATTGATGATGAGTCAACTAATCCCACGTGATGTATGAGTATGCGCCTATTGTATATGGGCCTTGGGCCCATTATCTTCTACACTCCCCCTCAAATTGATGTGGTAAGGCAGAAAACATCAATTTGCTAGTAAGATCACGATGACGCGTTTTGGGAAGAGCTTTTGTGAAGACATCCGCCAACTGGTTAAGAGTAGAGACATGTGGCAGAGTTATCTTTTCAGTAACAACATGCTGACAGATGAAGTGGCAATCAATCTCAATATGCTTCGTTCTTTCATGAAAGACCGGATTGTTTGCAATTCGGGTAGCACTGGTGTTGTCCCCATGAAGAGGTGTAGGGCTACCAACAGTGACACCGAATTCACAGAGAAGACGGCGTAGCCAGATGATTTCAGCACTCGCGGATGACATGGCCCGATATTCTGCCTCAGCAGAAGATTTCGAAACGGTGGTTTGCTTCTTGCACTTCCATGAAATCAGTGAGTCCCCAAGAAACATACACCAGCCAGTGGTAGATCGCCGAGAATCGGGGCAACCAGCCCAGTCGGCATCCACATAAGCAGATAAGTGCAGGGAAGCGCTCGAAGGGTAAAAGAGACCATGATTAAGGGTGCCTTTGACATAGCGAGGTATGCGCAAGGCAGCAGCAAGGTGAGGTTTGTGAGGATTGCTCACAAACTGGCTAACCGTATGAACGGCATGAGAGATATCTGGCCGAGTCATAGTTAAGTAGAGCAAACTATCAACTATCCGCCGAAAAACAGAGGGATCATCCAGGGGAAGGCCATCATCCGCACTGAGCTTGCTGTTTAACTCCATAGGTGTATCAAAAGTGTGAGCAGCATCAAGTCGTGCCGAAGTGATCAAATCTGTAGCATATTTCCGCTGATGAACCCGAATGCCAGATTTGCTACGCAAGAATTCCAGCCCCAGAAAGTAGGTGAGAGGTCCAAGATCCTTCATTCTGAAATGTCGAGTGAGATGATGTTTGAGATCCGTAACGCCAGCACTATCATTGCCACTGATAATCATATCATCAACATAGACTAAAAGGAACTTGTAGCCCTTCGTTGTCCATCGAAGAAACAGTGAGCTATCCGAGTAACTCTGACGAAATCCAGCTTGAAGAATTGCAGTCCGGAATTTATCAAACCACGCTCTGGGAGCTTGCTTAAGTCCATACAAAGATTTCTGCAACTTACAAACATGCTGAGGAGGACATGCATATCCTGGAGGAGGCTTTAAGTAAACAGTCTCTTGCAAATCGCCATGAAGAAATGCATTTTTGACATCCATTTGCCACAGAGGCCAGTTACGGGTTGTAGCGATACAGAGGAGAGTACAAACGGTGGTCATTTTAGCCACTGGTGCAAATGTCTCCTCATAGTCGATTCCATACTCCTGTTTATAACCCTGCGCAACCAATCGAGCTTTATAGCAATCGAGACTCCCATCGGAGTGAACTTCTATGGAGTAGATCCATTTACTGCCAATCACAGAGGCACCTTCGGGAGCCGGTACCAAGTCCCATGTATGATTAGCTTCGAGAGAGAGCAATTCCTTATTCATAGCATCCTGCCAGTAAGCAATCTTCGAGGCCTGTGAATATGAGGTGGGTATAGGAGTACTATCTAAGGATGAAAATGTCAATCCAGCCCAAGCAAGCCCAGGCCCATTCTGGGCCCAGACTGTATATATTACTTAGTCAAAGCCTTTTAGTTTGTAAAACAGTTTTTTAGGATCTGATTAGTGATACTTGCATGTAATCAGGGATTTCATCCCCTTTATAATGAGAAGAACAGTCGACCAAGAAGGTCACTGCATTCAGCACATCTCTTCAGAATTCTTTCCATCTCTCTAAATGATATGGTATCAGAGCCTTGATATCTAGATCATCCTAGATCATCCACTCCCATCCGGTGTGGCCCACCTGAGATCTTCTTCATCAACTCAGCGGAACCAGACCATGTTGGTCGACTGGAATTGCCTGTATTTATGGTGATTTTTCAGGAATTTATTTCCCATCAGAAGTAGGTTTTCCATCGCAATTTCTGGTTCGTCAGATTTCTCAATCTGATTTCATCTCGGCCGTCTAAAATCAAGGATCTTGGTTATTTTTGGCTGAATCTTCTTCCCTCACTTGCGAAAATATGCTGTGGCTTCATCCCCGACCTCTGATCTATCCTATGATGATCTGGTGGGGCTTCCGTTTATGGAATCATACTGACAGAATGGTCGTCAGTCAGTTTTAGTGCAGATCTGTGCACTGTTTCGATTGCACCTTCTCTATTTGTGCATCTTCTTCATTATCAGACACATATTCTTCACTGGAAGACATTTTCTGCCACCTGATCGTCTGTGATCATCTCTGATCATCTCCGATCAGCCGTGGCCCACCTGCGATCATCGACATCATATCAGCGGAAGAAGCTCATCTTGGTCGCCTGGGTCTCTTCTTATTTCTGGACATTTTTTCAAGATTTATGGATCATCAGAGGTAGGCCTTCTACTATTTTTTGTGGAAATTCAGTTTTATCAACTTGTTTTCATCTCAGCCGTCCAGAATTTTGGATTCCTGTTGGTTCTGGCTGGGACCACTTCCATTAGGTGCGAAAATATTCCACCCTTCCATCCCCACCCTTTGATCTGGCTATTGATCAGTTACTGGGGAACACGTGGGAATCTACCCACTGAACGACGGGACGACGTGCACTCTGTTGTGCATTTTTTTTGTTCTGGCTATTGTTTATGCTACAGTACTGTGCTGTGTGATATCTGCCTGCTGCCTGGAGAAAATTGCATTTTCTTCTCAATATAGCTACTGTGAGACGTTTTATCTGGTCCGGCTGTTCTCTGTTCTTGTTCATTCCGGTGTGAAGTTTTTTTTGTCTGCTCATCATGGACAAATCTGACATTAAAATGATTAGATTTGATGGAAACAATTATAACTCCTGGGCCTTCCAATTTCAAATTTACTTAGAAGGCAAGGAACTCTGGTCATATATTGATGGATCTGAACTTATACCGGCAGAAGATGAAAAAAAGATTTTAGCTTGGAAAACTAAAGATGCTAAAATCAAAACCTGGTTGTTAGGCTCGGTTGAGCACCATTTTATCCTCAACCTCCGCCCTTGCAAAACTGCCAGGGAAATGTGGGATTATCTTAAGAAGATCTATCAACAAGGCAATGCTGCCCGTCAATTTCAATTGGAACTTGACATTTCTCAATTCACTCAAGGCACCCAGTCTATTCAGGAGTATTACAATGGTTTTCGACGACTGTGGTCAGAATATGATGAGATTAAGTTTGCCAAGGTGTCTGATGCACTCCTACCTGAACTCCTTCCCTTACAACAAAGTAGCCATCGGGATCAGTTTCTGATGAAACTTCGTCGGGAGTTTGAGACAGTTCGCTCTAACTTAATGAGCAGGGCTTCTCTTCCCAGCTTGGATGACTGTCTTCAGGAGCTTCTGCGGGAAGAACAACGTTTGGTCACGAAAACTAGTTTGGAACAACAGGGTTCTACTGAGGCTCCGCTTGCCTATGTTGCTACCACCAGACCATCTCCCCGGGATATCAGTAAAGTTCAGTGCCATAACTGCAGGAAATATGGTCACTATGCAAATCAATGCAAGGCAAAAATTTGCCGATATTGTAAGGCAACTGGTCATGTTATTGAAGAATGCCGGAAGAAGAATCGCAATTCTACTTCCCGCAATTATGTGCAGTCAGGCCCTGGTACTTCCACCGTGTCGTCAGCTCCCACTGCTTATACAATAACCACTCCACCATATGCATCATCGGACTTCAGTGGTTCTCTGCAGTATGATTCATCCTCACAGCCTGGTTCCTCATCACAATCTGCGTCTCCAGCTCCTCTCACCCCTGAGATGGTTAACCAAATGATCATCAATGCATTGGCATCCATGAACATCACAGGTACTGATTCCTCTCTTTCCAATACATGGTACTTAGATTCTAGTGCAAGTAACCATATGACCTCTTCACCCATAACATTACAGAATGTCGTTCCTTACACTGGTCATCTCACTGTTCAAGCTGCCAACGGAGATCATCTCCCTATCACCTCTGTTGGTGATACCCCTGGCCCTTTACACTTGACCAATGTTTTAGTTTCTCCTCATCTTGCTACCAATTTGGTTTCTGTGGGTCAACTTGTTGAAAATAATTGCAATGTCTCCTTTTCTTCTTCTGGCTGTGTTGTGCAGGACCAGGAGTCGGGGGAAGTGATCGCGAGGGGGCCTAAGCGTGGCAGACTTTTTCCCTTACCAATGTCTTCCGTTATTGAGAATAAAACTTTGCATCAATTCTTTTGTTTTTTTATTCAGAATAATTCTCGATTGTGGCATAATAGACTTGGTCATCCGAATGCTTCTACAATGTCTACTTTATTTCAATCTGGATTAATAAATAAACCTGTTGACTCTGCTTCTTTTGAATGTGATAGTTGTAAATTAGGAAAGAGTAAAACTTTACCTTTTCCACACTCCACCACAGGGAGCACTGCATGTTTTGACTTGATTCACAGTGATGTTTGGGGCATTGCTCCGACCCTTTCCCATAGTCATTTCAAGTACTTTGTAACATTCATTGATGACTACAGCAGATTTACTTGGATTTATTTATTACATTCGAAGTCTGATGTTCTTAATGCATTTAAATTTTTTGTTAACTATGTTGAAAACCAATTCTCTAAATGCATTAAAACTTTGCGATCAGACTCAGGGGGGGAGTATGTTTCCAAGGATTTTCAATCCTTTTTAAACAATAAAGGAATTATTTCTCAACGTACATGTCCGTATACTCCACAACAAAATGGAGTCGCAGAACGGAAAAACAGGCATCTTCTTGATGTAACTCGAACTCTTCTGATTGAATCATCCGTTCCCCCTCGTTTTTGGACTGAAGCTCTCACCACGGCTGTCTATCTCATTAACCGCCTTCCATCACATACCATTGCTCATTTAACGCCTCATTTTAAATTGTTTGGTCATCATCCTGTGTTTGATCACCTACATACATTTGGTTGTGTTTGCTTTGTTCATCTACCTCCCACAGAGAGAACGAAACTCACAGCACAATCTCGCAGGTGTGCTTTTTTGGGTTATGCTACTAATCAAAAAGGTTTTGTTTGTTATGATCCCATTGGTCGGCGTATCAGGGTTTCTCGAAATGTTGTTTTCTTTGAAAATCAATATTTCTTCCAAACTCACATAGATTGTCCTCACCCCTCTTCACCAGCTCTCTTACCAGGTTTTTCGGATCAAACCTCTGTTACTAGGTTTAATCCTGCTTTTGTATACCACCGACGGGATAAACCTCCCATTGCAGATGGCCCTCCCCCTGATCCTCCACCGACAACTGGTTCCACGCCTACTCCTGCTTTACGTCGCTCCTCCAGAAATTCTAGACCGCCTGAGCGGTATGGCTTTACCCATACTTCTTTGATGACTACTCTCTCTTCTATCCCTATCCCAAGTTCTTATTTGCAGGCTGTCCAACAAGATTGCTGGAACCAGGCCATGAAGGAGGAATTAGATGCATTGGCTCTGAATCACACATGGGATATTGTGGAGTGTCCTACGGCAGTTAAGCCTATTGGTTGCAAATGGATCTACTCGATCAAACTTAAATCTGATGGGTCCTTGGATAGACACAAAGCTAGACTTGTGGCACTTGGAAACAGACAGGAGTATGGCATTGACTACGAGGATACATTTGCACCTGTGGCAAAGATGACCTCTGTTCGGTTACTTCTTGCCATTGCTGCATCTCAGTCTTGGCCATTATACCAAATGGATGTCAAAAATGCATTTCTCCATGGGGATTTGCACGAAGAAGTCTATATGCGTATACCACAAGGCGTCCCCTCTCCCTCCAAGAGGTCTGTCTGTCGGTTGCGGAAATCACTTTATGGTCTCAAGCAAGCTCCTCGGGCATGGTTCGAAACATTCAGGGGTCGATTATGCGAAAGTGGGTTTACTCAGAGCCCTTATGATCCATCTCTCTTTCTATGCCACACATCTACAGGGGTTACTGTACTTTTGGTGTATGTTGACGATATTATTATCACTGGCACGGATGATGGTATGATCAAATCTCTCCAAGCTTCCCTCCGGACTTACTTTCATATGAAAGATTTGGGTCCTTTGCATTATTTCTTGGGCTTAGAGGTGCATCAATCTCCCAAAGGTCTTTTTGTTAATCAACACAAATATACTTCAGACCTTATCGAGTTGGCTGGCCTCCATGATTCTTCGCCTGTTGATACACCCGTCGAGGTAAATCTCAAGCTGAGTAAAACTGATGGAGACCTTCTTCCTGATCCTCATACATATCGGCGCCTGGTGGGCAGTCTTGTCTATCTCACCATCACTAGACCTGACATTTCCTATGCTGTTAATCTGGTGAGCCAGTTCATGACCGCTCCTCGACACCTTCATTTGACAGCTGTGAAACGCATTATCCGTTATCTGCTAAGCACTGTCTCTCGTGGCTTATATTATCCAAAGGATAATCCTCTTCATCTAACTGCTTATGCGGATGCTGACTGGGCAGGCTGTCAAAACACACGTCGTTCTACTACTGGTTGGTGCATGTACCTTGGCAATTCACTCATTTCTTGGAAATGCAAGAAACAAGCACGTGTATCCAGATCTTCCACAGAAGCTGAATATAGGGCGATGTCTTCTGCTTGTTCTGAAGTCTTATGGCTACGGGGCCTTCTTTCAGAACTTGGATTCACTCAAACCTCTCCTACTCCATTGCATGCCGACAATACTGGGGCTATCCGGATCACTGAAAATCCAGTATTCCATGAACGCACCAAGCATATTGAAGTTGACTGCCACTTTATTCGGGATGAATTTAAGCGGGATGTCATTACTCTACCTCATGTCCCTACAGAGTTTCAGTTTGCAGATATCTTCACAAAGGGACTTCCTCGGCCTCGACATCAATTTCTTGTTTCCAAATTGTTGTTTTATGACTCCCCAGCATCAATTTGAGGGGGGGTGTCAATCCAGCCCAAGCAAGCCCAGGCCCATTCTGGGCCCAGACTGTATATATTACTTAGTCAAAGCCTTTTAGTTTGTAAAACAGTTTTTTAGGATCTGATTAGTGATACTTGCATGTAATCAGGGATTTCATCCCCTTTATAATGAGAAGAACAGTCGACCAAGAAGGTCACTGCATTCAGCACATCTCTTCAGAATTCTTTCCATCTCTCTAAATGATAGAAAAGAGAGCAGGAAAGCCATAGCGGTTAGGGGCAATGGAAAGACGATTAGATCGTCGCAGAGAGATGAGATTATCAGAAGAAGCATGGTTACCTGTAGAAGCAGTAGGCGTCACTGGGAGATGATCAGAAGAGGGAGGCACCATAGGAGGAACCTTGTTACGCCGGACATAGACCTTGAGAGCAGGTGATGTAGCAGACTCCGGGAATTGTGGCAAATAGGACACAGCAATGGGATGATGATCTAAACGTAATGAAAAGAAAGGAATATGTTCCAGGAAGATCGCATTACGAGAGATTCGCATGCGTTTTTCAAACCGATCATAACACAAGAACCCTTTGTGTTCAGAACTATAGCCAAGAAAAATGCATTTGGCAGCCTGTGGGGATAGCTTAGTGCGTTCAGTCGGTGGAAGATGAACAAAACACAAGCAACCAAACACACGTAAGTGAGAGTATGAAGGTGGATGTTCAAAGAGAACTCCATAAAGAGTAGTTTTGCCTAGAACAGCACTGGGAAGACGATTAATCAGATATACCGCAGTCTGTGCAGCATCACACCAAAATTCTGGAGGAACTAAGGATGCAAGTAAAAGGGTGCGAACAGTTTCAAAAATATGCCTGTTCTTTCTTTCCGCAATTCCATTCTGCTGAGGAGTGTGCGGACAAGATTTTTGATGAAGAATTCCTTTGTCAAAAAGAAAAGCAGAGAATTCATGAGACAAGTATTCTCCGCTAGAATCGGATCTAAGGATCTTGATATCCTTCTTAAATTGAGTGTGTACCATGTTATAGAATCTTTGAAAAATAGAAAACACTTCAGATTTTAAACGCATGAAATAAATCCAAGTATAATGGGAATGATCATCAATAAATGTCACATAGTACTTGAATCCTGCCCTACTCAAGGTAGGAGCAATGCCCCAAACATCAGTGTGAATGATATCAAATGATGCTAATGAACGAGAGTTATGAACAGAAAATGGCAAAATATGACTCTTACTTAAACAACAAGTTTCACATTTTGATTGAGATAAAGAAAACATCATTTTATTATCAATTGAAGGGTCCAAAAAACCAAGTTTAAACAAAGAAATTAAATTGGCATTGTTCACATGACCAAGACGTTTATGCCAAACCGTCCACAAGTTTTTGAAATTATTAGAAGACGAAGCAAAGAAGGAATGATGTCCAATGTCCAACAAAAACAGGCGCCCCTGTTTACTCCTCGTCGCGATCACCTTCCCAGTTTGTCGCCCCTGTATGACACAACCAGAAGAAGAAAAGTGAACAAGATAGCCCTCATCAATAAGTTGTCCTACAGAAAGTAGATTGGCCGATAATTTTGGAACAAAATAGACATTGGAAAGGGTGATGGACTGGCCAGTGACACTAGATAAAGTAATGGTACCAACTCCAGAAATGAGTAGTTGATCACCATTAGCAGTGGTAATTTTTTCTTTTCCAAGGTAAGGGTGGGAATCTGTAAAGCTATGTTCTACAGATGTCATATGATTTGAGGCTCCTGAATCTAAAAACCATGTGGAAGAGGTGATAGAAGAAGAAAGAGATGCAGAAGAATAAAAGGCAGGAGATGCTATATGAGAATGAGGTTGATACCGACCACCAGAGAAGCCCATAGAAGCATATGCAGAAGTGACTGTCCTCTGGATCAGCTCTTGAATCTGAGCAGGAGTCATGGATATAGCTACGGAGGAAGTGCTGCCTGTATCTGATAAGGGCACTTGAGCCTGAAAAGCGGATGGAACATTCTGTCTTGGCATGTGAGAGGGAGGCTTCTTAGGCTGTCTCATTCCGTCGCTGCAGGCTTCGACAATCATCAATCACATGACCGGTCCGTTTGCAATATCTGCAAACCAATGTCTTGCGACAATTTTTGGCAATATGTCCGAAGCCTTTGCATTCATAACATTGAGTCTGCTTTGGAGTTGCCAGGAGAGCCGAGTCAGTAGGAAGAGGCGCAAGGAAGGCTTTGGGTGCTTCGGGTGCTTCCAGAATAGTGCGCTGTGAAGTGAGACGAAGTTCTTCGCGAAGGACTTCTTGGAGGCAAGTATCAAGATTAGCAGTATTCTCCCTATTCATAAGTGCAGACCGAACAGATTCAAATTCAGGTCGGAGATTCATAAGAAACTGACTGATATGAATTTCTTCTTGTAACTGGAGAGCCTCAGATAGAAATCCAGAAGAGACTGTTTGGATCAGCATGGAATCCCTTTCAGTCCACAAGGTGAGGAAACCATTAAAGTATTCCTGCACAGTTTAATCCCCTTGACTGTATCTGGCAATTTCACTATCCAGATGAAATTTCCGGGCTTTATTTGTTTGATGGTAAACTTTCTTCAGATGAGCCCACATATCAGCTGCTGTGGTGTAGGCTTGAAGGGCCACGGCAAGAGAGGGATCAATAGAGTTAAGGATCCAAGTGATGACTTTCGCATTTTCTTTGGACCAGGTGGCTAAGCCTTTTGAGTCGGAAGCACTTGTAGTCTGAGGTTTGGTTATCGATCCATCAAGATAACCAAAAAGGCCCTGTCCTTCTACAAAGTTCCTTAAGTGGAAGGACCAGGACATATAATTTTGCCCATTGAATTTAATTGGGATAACATCATACTTATCCATTGCAGAATAAAGTGAAAAAGGCAGCAGACCACACAAATCAGTAGTAAAGGGATGAGATCAGCCCTCAGATCTAAAGTATCCAATCAATATTAAGAAGCAGAACAAGATTGATTTGATACGAATGGCTTAATCTACCAGCAAACAGCCCACAACAGTGCACTAAAGGTGCAGATTTCCACCAGACAGCATGAATCAGTAACAATGAGCACTAATCAGAAGCACTAACAGTAGCAATCAGTACTAATCAGAAGCACTAACAGTAGCAAATCGACAAGCAAGGGCGTTCCTCACCACAAGCAGCATTATAGCCATGACAAGCAAGGGTTTGCTAGGGCATTCCTCACTATAAGTGACGCACCACAACAGCGGACGGTTGCTGTGGAGTGTAGGCAAGGGTTCCTACACCAATCTAGATGAGTGCGAGTAAAGAAGTTAGTTCAGGAGAAAAGGAGAATTCGACTTGCCGCTTGGAATATAGGTACTTTGAAAAGCAAGGCATAAAAAAAAGTGGATAGGGATAAAGCTAAGGAGCTCAGTGATTATAAAAACAAGGATCAAAATAGTGGTTGTGGCCGGCATAGCGGCCAGTGGCCAAAACGCTACTTAGTTGTTGCGGCAATACGTAGCAGTGTAGCGGTGTGAATTATTTAAGTGGTAAAAAAAATTGAATTTTGTATAACAGTCAATCTTGTGTTTTTTTAGCGATGTGAAATCATATAAGGGTAATAGATAAAGATTTAAAAGAACAATGCGCCAATTGGCCTAAAGAACAATGCTAGAACCTAATAGAGCCAAATTGGTTTTACAAACTCTACTACAGCAAAAAGAACAACGCTAGAAATGGAGTAGGAATAGTGGTAATAGATAAAGATTTGAAAGAGGAAAAATGTAGGGGTAATGATATTGAGTGATAGACTTACAATAATTAAACTAATGTTAGAGGAAGATATAAATATAATTCATATCATTAGTGCCTACGCACCCTAAGTAGGATCAAGTGAAAGTATTAAGAGACACTTTTGGGAGGATATAGATGGTTTAATGCGAAAAATTCCAATTAGAAAAATTATCTTCCTTGGAGGGGACTTAAATGGACATGTAGGAAAGGATAATAGAGGGCATGAGAAAGTGCATGGAGGATAAGGATTTGGAGAAAAGAATGAGCTGGGATAGTATCAACTTGTGCTAGCATTTGAAATTGTAATAGCAAAAACCTACTTGTATCGAGTGTCCCTCGGGCTCAAGGCCAAAGGCTCCTGGGCTGGGCAGGGCAGAAGATTCCCAGGGTTAGAGAGAGAGATAGAGAGAGAGAGAGAGGAGCATTCAATCCAATCACCTAAAGAGCGGAACTAATCAGAGCCACAAACTTTTTTCCTACCTAGGAAACATGGTCGACTAGCTTATAAAAAATGTAGGGTTATTCTCAGAGAGAGAGAGGGCATACAACAAGGGATAATAGTTGATGTAGTGTGGTCCAAGAAGAAGTGGTTGATGTGTGGTCCAAGAAGAAGAGGGGCCCCTAATGGATCCCACCAAGGAATCTTTTCCATTAAGTGATTTCCTTAGTTGGATTGATTTAATTTTGTTAGAAAATAATTGATTTGAATCAATTAGAGTGATTTTAGCAATCATACATTAATTAGATTTTTCCTCATTAAGCCATTCCTCTATTATAAATAGAGAGGAGCTTTTGATTGTAAGGCATGCTATTGATAATAAAGATATTCAGTGTTCTCATGAGTTATTTACTTGGGTGTTTCTATTGAGAAGCCTTAGGGCTCGAGTCTGAGAGACCAATCACACCCTTAGAGGTGCTGATCTTTTGTAGATCGTGGCTGGGCTGCACCAAATTGATTAAATCAATCCATCTAAGGAAATCACTTAATGGAAATGATTCCTTGGTGGGGTCCATTAGGGGGGCCCTCTTCTTCTTGGACCGCACTGCATCAATAGTTTTAAATGTTTGCATTAGAAGAAGAAAAAGATGGGTAGTAAATAAAAGGTTCCATAAAACAAGGTGGGCGATTTGAAAGGGGAAAGTGCACAATATTTAAAATTGAAGTGATTAAGGGGGAGAATGGAATTTAGAGGGAGATGCTATGGTGATGTAGAACCAAGTTATTGATTATATTAGAAAGGTTGCAAAAGAGGCACTTGGAGGGTTGAAAGGGAAAAGACACATTTGAATAAAAAAATTAATGGTGGATTGCAGAGGTTTAGGCAGACGTTTGACAAAAAAACTTTGTAACAATTTTTGCAGAGGACTAAGAATACGGAAAGCTGTGAAATGTATAAAAAGGCAAAGAAAGAAGTTCAAAAAGTAATAAGTGATGCAAAGTCCAAAGCAGATGATGACCTAATAAATAATAATTTAGCAACAAGAGAAGGATAGATATTTTCAAGCTTGGTAGAATTAGGGAAAGGAAAAGTAGCAAATTAGATCATGCCAGATGCATAAAGAGAATGGATGAAAATTGCAGTATCGGCTGACCTCAAAAGCCGATACTGTCATAATTCACAATTGTCTTGGCGTATTTTTTTTTACCCTGAAATTTTTTGAAAAAAAAACATCCAAATAATCCAAAATATTATAAAATACTAGAAAACAATGTCTTTTTGCATTAGTACACATAGTAAAGCAAAATATCGGTCCCTCTAAGTCATTACATCCTATATCGCAGTTTTGTCTGAAACAGTTACATATTGTTAAGTTTTAGTGTTTTATCCTTGGCCCCATCCTTGTAGTTTAATAAACCCATCGAGTAGCCCAGAACAAAAACCCCAATCGCTTAAAATAATTATCACTCATTTATATTAAATTTGTGAAAATTTTCACTTTTTATACTCAAGAGAAGGGCATTTATTGTCAGTGGCTTATAATTTTCAATAGTATAACTATTATAGGGTTACTGTAAAATCAAAAGTTTGGATACTTAATTAAAAAATTTAAATATTTTATTGACATATTTTACTGTCAATTATGTTGATAATATGTGATAAGGGCCAGAGAGGTTAACATTTTTTAGTGGTTTAGAAGTTTTTTAAATCAGCCTATTAAAGGGTATAATTTCTTCTTTCAAAAAACATGCCTTATTAGCATCATCGCTGAGATTTCATTAAATATGTCACTCAGCCCTTGTTAAAAACCATATTATATTAGCTTTGTGAAAAAGAGCCAATAGGACTAAGGCCCATTGTTAGATTCACTACTATAGAACAACATTTTTTAGTTAAAAAGCTGGTATCTAAAAATTGAGGTTTTTTAATATTTTATTTGAATGTTTATAAGTGATCAACATGACATTGGACTAACAAAGATCCTTGCCTACATGGATCTAACGGAGGACATGGCCCTAAACAAATTTGATTGGCGTCGTCAAATCCATATAGCCGACCCCACCTAGTGGGAAAAGGCTTGGTCTGGTTTGGTTTGGTTTGGTTTATAAGTGATCAACATGACATTGGACTAACTCTTATTTAATTAAAATTTATTAGGGACTATTTAAGAGATCGTAGTTATTTTGAGTGGGGCAATTAAAAGGAGGTTTAGAATTTAAGTGGGGGCTTTTAATGATTTAGATTTTTAAATTCTAAAATTTATTGAGGGTCCATTTAAGACGTGGCATTTAATTGGTTTGGGTTTTAAACCATGGTAATTGCTTACAGATTAAAATCTATTACGTGGGTCCATTTATATAAAAAACCACTAAAATGAAAGGCCTCAAATGGAGCCCATAAATTACCGTGAATGAAGGCCTCGAATCCCATAGTAGCAAGAGAAAAGAATCCATTTGCATTTGCCCTTTCATTGCTTCCAAAGGAGGAAAGGAGGAAAGAGGGAAATTTAAAAAAATAAAATAAAAGAGAGAGAGAGAGACGAGGACAAGCAGAAAGAGGCGAAGAGAAGACGAAGAAGAAGTGGGGCAACTGAGGAACCTAGCCAAACCACTGCAGGAGTGCGGTATGCCTCTCTCTCTATATATATATATATATATATATATATATATATGCCTCCCCACTCTCTCTGTTCTTTTTTATTCTGTAAGCATGTTGCATGCCAATCTCTCTCCCTCTTTCCTTTCTTTTCCAGACCGCCAACATGCAATAATGTATAGGACAATCTTCATCCCCCTTTCTCCTCCCTCTTCATCTTCCTCTTTATTTCTTTCCTTTTTCTTCAAGCCCTAATAACTGTCAAAAAGAATGCATCAATACCAATATTTTTTGGCCAATATTTGTAAATATTGATCAAAAAATTGACCGATATGACTGATATTTTAATGTGCTGAGACTAAAATCGATACCCAGTAAAATAACAGTTCGGTCATGAGTGATACAAGCATGTATCGGCCGATATTTTAAGCAATGATAAAGGAAGACTACAAAAAGGTGTTAGTGAAGTGCAATGATATTAAAGAAAGGTGCGGAATAATTTTAAGAAATTCTTAAATGAAGGTTCTATAGGAGACTTAGGAACAAGGGTGTCTACTATATTAGCAAGAGATACCTTCTATAGCAAAATTAGGGTAATGGAAGTAAAGAAAAGCATTGGCAAGAATGAAGAGCAAAACTATGGAGTTAAAAAGCATTCCAAAAGAGGCTTAGAAAAGTTTAAAAGAAATCATTTTGGATCGATCGGTAATTGGTTAGGCTCTTCAATAAGATATTAAGAAGTAAAGACAGAAAATGCTGGATGAATGGAGAAGTGTTAAAATACCTATACATAAGAACAAAAGAGAATATACAAAGTTGCACCAATTATCGTGGGATTAATCTTATGACACCATGAAACTATGGGAGAAAGTAATGACCAAAGACTTAGCAGCCGTTTGTAAAGTCGAAAAATAATTAGGATTTGGAGCTTATTTACATATTAGAGCGTTTGGAAAACCTCTAATTGTGATTTGGGCCTTATTTACATATTACAACGTTTGGTAAACCTCTAGTTGTGTTTTCTATTTTTCAAAGCTTATTTACAAATTAGAGGTCTGGCCTATAGAAAAAATTAATCTAAGGGGGCTGCTTTTTTAGTATAGCTTTTTTAGCTAAAGTGGATAGAGGTGGACAATGCAAAATTTAGTAATTTCCAAGTGTTTTGGATGAAAATGATGTCATAAATTTTCAAAATGATGCAATGGTGGGTTATTACGTTGTAATTTTTAAAACATGGGCCCCAATTACCACAATTCCTAAGGGCCAGTTTGGTAACTCTACTAATTGAGTCAAGTTAAGTAAAGTTGATTTTGAAGAAAGAATAAAATATAAGTGGGTTATGATGATATTTTGTTTTTAGTTGTTTGTTATGGAATCTTTTTGACTTTTTGTATGGAAAAGTGGAGTATTTTTGTATTTTAGTGGATAAAGTTAGTTGCTTTTTGACTTTCTGTATGAAAAAGATGGGGGGGAATTTTAAATGAAGTGCATTTGATGTGACATCTTGTCCGGAAAATGGAAGCTTTACTTGACTTGTATTATATTAGTAAAGTGCTAAACGGGCCCTAAGGGCATGTTTGTTTGTAAGGAATAGTAGAATGAAATAAAATTGAGTGTCAAATCAAGATAAAAGGAAAGTGGAGGGAATTGAAGGAAAAACAAAAAATGACAAAAATGGCACAATATGACAAAAATGGTACTCTTCAAAAGCCCAAAATGGCAAAAAAGGCACTCTTAAAAAGCACAAAATGGAAAAAAAAAAAAAGTACCCTTAAACGACACCAAATTGAAAAAAAAAAAAAGTTGTTTTTCCCTCCAACTCCCTCCACTTTCTTTTTATGTTAATTTGACACCCCACCCCCCCCCCCCCCCCCACAAAAAAAAAAAAAAAAAAAAACACACGCACAAACAGGCCCAAAGGGTTGGTCCATGCTCACAATCACAAAAGATGAGTCCAATGTTCGCAATCACAAAAATTGGCCAACATTGTAATTCCTATAAAGGTAGGCCCACATTGTAATTCCTATAAAGTGGGCCCCATGTTGTAATTTCAAAAAGTGGGTCCCATGTTGTAATTTCTAAAGGTAGGTCACATGTACAACAATTCCTAAGCGGGTCCTTGTTGTAATTCCTACAAGTGGACCTGCGTTGTAATTCCTAAAGTGGGCCCCATGTTCTAATTCCTATAAAGTCGTGTTCTAAGTCCTAAAGGTGAGTGTCATGTTGTAATTTCTAAACATGGGCCCCATGTACAACAATTCATAAAAGTATGCCCAAGTTGTAATTCCTAAAGGGGGTCTCATGTTCACAATCGCAAAAGGTGGGCCACATTTCAATTCCAAATAAACGGAGTCCCATGTTCTAATTCCTAAAGGTGGGACCCGTGGCCCATGGACAAAGAATTTTTGGAAAATGAAAAAGAAATGCCCCTATAATAAGCACTTATTTATGCATTTACCAAACACTTTATGAGCTTATGAACTTTTTATGGGTTTAACTTTGAGCCTTTAACTTTTCGGAATGATTATGGATGTGTAAACTGTTCACATTTAAGAGGGGGTGTTTTTTTTTTTTTTTTCCCCTCCTCAGATGGTAAATGAATTCAGTGTTAGCGTGATGCAAAACTAGAGAGATGGCAGGAGTCTTTAGAATCCAGGGCTTTAAAATAAGTCATACAAAGATGGAATATATGAATTGCAATTTTAGCGAGGCTGTGCAAAGAGATGTAACTCATATACGAATTAAAGTTCAAGAGATGCCACGAAGAGATTCCTTCCAATATCTTGGCCCTATAATTAGTGTGGACAGTAAGATTGAAAAGGATGTCAAACATAAGATGGCCAGATGGATTTTTTTTTTTTTTTTGGTAAAAGATGGAGCCAGATGGTTGAAGTGGATGCTTGCTTCTCAAGTTCTTTGTGTTGGAAGGAGAATTTTACAATACAACGATTAGCCAGCTATGGCCTATAGAATGTTGGTCAATCAGGAAACAACACCTACAAAAAATAACTGTAGTAGAGATGAGAATGTCAAGATGGGTGTGTAGTAAATCTAGAAAGATATAATCAGAAATGAGCACATTCAAGAGCATTTATGGGCATCATCAATAGGTGATAAATTAATAAAGACTCGTTCAAGAGGGTTTGTACATGTCCAGTGTGTGCGAACAATAGTGCTATACAGGTGGATGGCCCCTCAAAAGGTGTAAGGATGAAGAGGACATTGATGTTAGTAAGCATACATTTGAAGAAGTGCAACCTATGCAAGGAAATAGCCTCTTGGAGTGGTGAAATAGAATTCATGAAGTTGACTCCAACATGGTTTGGACAAGGCTTTGGTAATGATGATGATGACAACAACAACAACAATGGTATTTGATTATATCCTCCAGAAGTTTCAAAAAAAAAAAAAAAAATCCCTGCATTAGTATAAAATTGCAAGCCAATACCTATATGAATCTCAACACTCCCCTCAAGTCAGTGTATACATAGATATCTAAAATGCCTAAAATCGAGCAACAGTAAGTTGTTTCTTACTCTCCATGATATATTATCACAAACAACCAAGACAAAATGAGCAATGATAGACCTATCTTATTTTTACCTTGTCCAAGTTGCATCACTGGACAGTTCCACATTCAAGTGAAGTACCTCAAAAATTGATTACAATTTGTGGAGCATGCATAAATTGACTAATCACACTAACTGCATATGATATATTTGGTCATGTGATGGTTAGATAAGTTCATTTCCTAACTAAACTTTGATATGCACTAGGATCATGCAACAACTCAAGACTATTAGAATCAAGCACATGACTTTATTCTATTGCCTTGATAGGATTTACACTCGTCTCCAAAAGCAAATCTAATGTATACTTGCACAAAGAAATTACAAGCCAAAAAATATTTTAATATTTTTAAATTCAGTATCTCAAAATTCGTTCTTAAGACCAAGAGAAGAGGAAAAGGCTTCATATGGTCTTCATCAACGTAGGGAAAGCCTACCACAAGATATATAAAGATTCGTTTTGGTGGGTTCAAGATAAAAGGAAAGCCTACCACAAGATATATAAAGATTCGTTTTGGTGGGTTCAAGATAAAACGAATGCCCAAAGGGTGGTTATATTAACATCATAAATGCATACAAGAAAGCGAAAACAAGTGTGAGAATTACCTATAGAGGGATAGGTGATTTTTCAATGACTATAGTTTGCACCAAAGGTCAACTTTAAGCCCTTATCTCTTTGTACTAACTGTGGATGAGTTAACTGTTTATAGTGAAGAGAAGGTCCCTTGGTGTAAGTTGTTTACAGATGATATAGTGTTAGACAATGTGAATGGAAAACTTGAGAAACGACAAGAAGCTTTAGAATCCAAGGGTTTAAAATAAGTCATAGAAAGATGAAACATAAGAATATAACTTCAATGGGGATGTGCAAAGAGATATAACTCTTGCGAGAATTGAAGGTCAAGAGATACCACAAAAAGAGTCCTTCCAATACCTTCGCTCTACAATTAGTAAGTAAGGGGAGATTGAGGAGGATGTTGAACTATGATAAGAGCGAGATCCTTGAAGTGGAGACTTGCTGATGGAGTGCTTTGTGGTCAGTGGATACCAATAAGACCAAAGGAAAAATCTTAAAGATAGAGAATAGACCAGCTATGACCTATGCATAATGTTTGCCAATTAAGAAACAAAAAATGCAAAAATAATGAGTGTAGAAGAGATGAGAATGTTGGGATGGATGTGTAAGCAAACTAGGAAAAGTAAAATAAAAAAAGCACATTTAGGAGCATTTAGGGGTAGAATAAAAAAAAAGCACACTCAAGAGTATTTAGGGGTAGCATCAATGGATGATAAATTAAGAGAGTCTCGTTTGAGATGGTTTGGACATATTCAACACAAGCCAGCAACGGCACCAGTAAGGAAAAGTTTCTCCTCTATGTAGGTTAATGGCCCCACAAGGAAAAGGGATATGCCAAAGAGGGCATAGATGGGAAGTAGCAAGGATAGAACTAAAGAAGTGCAATCCATCCAAGGATTTGACCTAAGAGAAACAAGAAAAGCAAAATAGAATTCATGTCGAATACTCCCAACATAGTTGAAACAAGGCTTCCATAATGATGATATGATGATGATGAAGTATGTTTTTAGTTGCTTATTTTCATCTCATTATTGCCTAACAGAACATTATCATTTGTAATACTCAGGATAGTCACTATAACATTACTTATCTCAACAAACAAAGTGAGATCTGTCTGGCATGTTTTATGTTCATCATGAACATAGCCTGACTGAACCTTAAAACTAGGCTCAAAGTGATTTTTGAAGCCCACATAAAACGCTCAAGGTGATTGTTTAAGCCCACATACAGCCTTTTATAACAGACAGATCTCTCTTTCTTTAACTTTTTGGAATAAACCCACATGGTAGGCCAATAGAAACCCCTGGAAATTTATCGTCACATCCAATTGATACAAAGGCTATGAAAATTTTGCAACATAGACAGAATAACCCTCACCATATTTAACTTTGCCACAGGAGAAGATGATTAAAAGTAATTAACCCCATATCCAAAAATAAATCCTTTGGCTAGTTATAGGGTTTTATACTTTTGGATTGACGAGTCCAGATTGTACTTTAAAATACACATACACACTCATTTAATACCCACAATATGCTTCCTAACTAAACATCTATCCCCAGTCCCCACATGCTCCATTTTTCCAAGGACTTTCATCTCACTAATTATAGCTGCTTTCTGTCAAAGATGAGAAAAGGTATCAAACACACGTGACAGTAAGCATTAAGAGAACATATGAAATACAAATGAATGATATACAGCAGACAAAGAATCATATTAACACATTTCGAATTGAATGCCTTGACACAAGAACAAGCTCCCTTGCTCAGGGCAATAAAGTGATCAAAATCGGAATCATAGAAATCAGACCAAGGGCTTGTTTGTGTAAAGCCACGGTGTAAGAAAACGTGAGCGGAAATAGAAATCCAAAGAAAGATAATTAATAAACAACCATTTTCTGCGGCACTTGTGTCACACCGAACACGAACATTACACACACATCGTGGATAGATACCTTCTGCTTCCACAGAAAAACTGGTCCATAAACATGCCCTAAATGGGTTACCTGAACATTTGTCTGAATTTGGCACTTTTATCAGCAAGGGCTTCAACGAAAATAATGGTGTCACTTTCTCTTTTCATTGAGAATGCACTTGAAAAACTTAATCTGGAACTGTTTTTGGAGTTTTATCACTCTGACTATTAGCAGCACATGAGAAGGATGAAAACCTGACCAACTAGAGGTGGGGACTTCTCTTGTCAACTAGTTCAACAATGTCCCCAATTTGGAGAGTCAGAAAGGCAAATCCTTGAAGAATGACACATGCTTAGTCAGAAATGGTTTTTCATTCTATCATCACAAATAACACTTTTAAACCCTTTCAGTACAAGGATATTCCACAGATATATAAATATATATATATATATTATACATATTAATATAGTATATATTTGTTTAGCATCTAATTTATCGCTTTGTTGTTTAAGAATATGAATGAAACAAATGCATCCAAATACCTCAAGAGAAATTGAGAATAATGGAGCACTGGGGTAGAAAAATTGTAAAGGACTCTTTCCCCCAAAAAAAAAACACAAGCAAGCATGCGTATGAGAAAAGCAGTTGTTAAAACACCATCAGACCGATAACACTTTGGAGCATTCAATTCAAGTAGAACAGTCTAAGTAACTTTTAGAAGATTAATTTTACACTAGACTACTACATTGTGTTCAAAAGTTAAAGCACATGAACTCTGAGACTCTCCCACTTTCTGCCAAGTAGAACTAAAATTGTGTGAGAAGTATTCACACCAATCTATCAGACAGTAAAAATTCTACTTTTGCATCAATCTTGTTATAATCATCCTGCGAAAAATCTCAAAAAAGAAAAGTGAGCTAAGTACGAGTTTTCAGAAGGTAAACCCATCGACACTTAGCAAAATTATCAACAATTGAAACAACTTATGGTGACCTAGCTCAGAAATAGCAGAAGTCAGAAGCATACCCTACATCAGCATGTATCAAAGTAAAAGGAATAGCACTTCTTTCATATATACTAGCTAGTAGGATCAACTAGCAAAACCCCCATGCTATGCACGGACCACTGAATTTTTTCCTCTCCCCTCTCTGATGGGCCACTACCTACTGGGTCGCCCGTGGGTCCTCCTTCGGATCCACGGATCAGATGGGTCATCGGGTGGCCCACCTGGGTCCCGGTATCAACGTAGGAAAATCAGTTCCCTGTACCAACGGGGATCGGAAGAGGAAGGCAAAATGACCCAAGAGTATAGTGGTGGACATAATCAAAGGAGGACCAGATAATTTGAGTGGCCTTATGTAGGGAATGATAACATTGATATTTAATATACTCTGATCGGGCACGGGTTATCGCCCTAGCAACAATTAGGTGGATACATGTTTTATCGTATATTAATACTGTTTCAATAGGTTTATAACATGCCCTAGCACGAGGTGTTGCTAGGGCAGGTGTAAAATGATATCCACCTTACTAAGGTGATGTTGCCGCCTATAATGAAATATCATGGCTAGCACGTTAATCCTGAGTGGAAAATGAATATTTATATCATTAATATACGTGTTGTGTATATTTGCATTATTTATTTAAATTTTTTACAAACCATATTCATAACCTGCTAGCACGGATTGGCCACCGGACGATACATTCCCTCTCTAATAAGATATACGTTATTAGTATATTCATTACCTGAATATACTAATAATTGCGTCGCCCATATACTCACACGGCCATAAACGTGTTAGATATTTATTGTTTTAGTGTAAACTTTAATATTCATGTCCCTTAATAATGATTAATATTTTAATATTATAAGATCGGAGAATATTGATATCCTTGTTACCCTATAATATATTAATAAAAGTATTGACTTATTGCCACTATATAAATTATAGTGGCAATGTATATAGTTATAGTTTATATCAATATATAAATAGGTACTTGTACATTAATTATATATATATATGAAAAAATATACTATTAAGTGGTATATTATTACAATGGAGAAAAATAGTAGGTTAAGAATAGTACAAACGAACAATATACTATTAAATATATTATAACAATTAAAAATATGTAATTACTGATATATACAATCTTATAATATATTATCCCTGATTTATCTATAGTACTATTTTGAATATATATTGTAGATATATCTATAGTACTATTAGAGATAATAAAATTACATTATTAATATATTAGGTCAAAAAAATGAATATAATAATATTCATACCATTTAATAAATTATTAAATTTTAAATACTGGTGTACATATATATTTGTATCAGGACCAAGGTGTATATTATGTACAAATATTAATAAGTATATCAATATTATCCAATTAATTGGATACACATTTATATTATTGTGTACAAAAGGTAATATCCTTTATATTCTTAAATATATTATAAGAGTCATCGTACATATTCATTTTTGGACATACTATTTTAATCACAGGCTTGTTAAATTACATATAATTATACAATATATAATTATATTTAATTATATTTCTAAATATATATTAAATTATACTATTTAATATATATTATTAATATATTAATATACTAATATAGACATGACTTAATAATAAAATATCTCTAATATATTTTTAAAATACAATAATGGATATAATATGTACCTTATATTGTACAATAATGGTGTTTATCAACACCCCGTGTTCCACATTTATTTCAGTATGCCTACATCTTATTACAATATATTTCCCGTGTCATGAATATCCCATTTACCATGGTATAGAAATTATGTGGGAAATATTGTAATGAAATATTATAATATATTATAATGTAATTACCAAAGATATTATCAAAAATATTCAACAACGGATCCAACCACATGGGTTAGAGGAAATGGAGTCAATGAGACGGTGGAGCTTGTGGAGAATCTGGGATGGGAGATGCAAACATGGTTTCTTGGGTTTTTTGGAGAGGCACTGGATTTGGGGTTTCAAGCCCTTGGAGACCTTTCTGCTGGTGATGGAGGGAAAGTTCGCCAGGATAATGGTTGGGTTGTTGTGGTACTGTTGTGGTTGAAGCGGGTAAATGAGTGGTTGGATCAGGATGTGAGGGAAACGGAGGAGACAAAGTTGAAGAATTTCTTGAGGAAGTTATGTGGAAGTTAGTGGAGGGAGAGCATAACATGACAGGTGGCTTGATGAAGGAGGATAGGTGTCTTCATATGAAGGAGGACATGTGTCTTCATTTAAGGCAAACTGCATTCCCTTAGAAATATAGATATAATTATATCTAATTGTATTTCTAAATATATATTAAATTATACTATTTAATATATATTATTAATATATTAATATACTAATATAGACATGACTTAATAATAAAATATCTCTAATATATTTTTAAAATCCAATAATGGATATAATATGTACCTAATATTGTACAATAATGGTGTTTATCAACACCCCGTGTTCCACATTTATTCCAGTATGCCTACATCTTATTACAATATATTTCCCGTGTCATGAATATCTCATTTACCATGGTACAGAAATTATGTGGGAAATATTGTAATGAAATATTATAATATATTATAATGTAATTACCAAAGATATTATAAAAAATATCCAACAACGGATCCAACCACATGGGTTAGAGGGAATGGAGTCAAGGAGACGGTGGAGCTTGTGGAGAATCTGCGATGGGAGATGCAAACATGCTTTCTTGGGTTTGTTGGAGAGGCATTGGATTTGGGGTTTCAAGCCCTTGGAGACCTTTCTGCTGGTGATGGAGGGAAAGTTCGCCAGGATAATGGTTGGGTTGTTGTGGTGCTGTTGTGGTTGAAGTGGGTAAATGAGTGATTGGATTAGGTTGTGAGGGAAACAGAGGAGACAAAGTTGAAGAATTTCTTGAGGAAGTTATGTGGAAGTTAGTGGAGGGAGAGCATAACATGACAGGTGGCTTGATGAAGGAGGATAGGTGTCTTCATATGAAGGAGGACATGTGTCTTCATTTAAGGGAAACTACATTCCCTTAGCAATATAGATAACTATAACGATTGAAATTCTTTTAGATCCATGGGGTAAATCCTAAATCTCTGCTTATGTTCAAAAAAGGAAAAAGACCCTTAAGATGCTGTAATGGAATATGGCCTAAATCACACGCTGTTGCATATTGCATATTGACCTAAAAGATGAGCGTTAAAGAACTTCTCTTCAGAGAATCGAGTTATAGAGCATTACCCTCACACCCACCACCAATCATTTATCCCATCTTCAGATCTTGGAAGACATAGTAACAAAAGAACATAATACTATAGTTATTTGATTTAATTAGACTACGAACAGAGATAAGATTGCGAGAAAATTGAGGTACACAAAGAATTAAGACAGATAAGGTGGAAGATACACTAATGGGCACTTGACCTGCATCTTGAATGAAGGAAACATTAAAAACTGAAATGCTATAATTTGTAGAAGGTGTATGCCATAAAAACTATGAACACATACTTATCATGTGACCTATTGCACAAGAAACAATAATCCAAGACAAGGTAGTGGAAGTCGTAGACACCAAGTATGATGTAGAAACATTAAGAGGTGCATGTGGCATTGTAGATTGAAGTACACCCGCTAATACCTAAAGTCTTTGACGGAACATGAAATCTCATAACATGCACTTTATTTTTTTTTTTCTTTATATCTCAGGGCATTCCCACCTTTGGCATGACTAATCCCTGGGCCCCACGCCCACACCCACACAGACGGGGGACAGTTAACGCCCGGGGGAATCGATGACAAGACCTCTGGGAGCAAAACCCAGTGTCCTAACTACCAAGCAGACACCCGGTTGGGTACATGCACTTCATTCTTCTTTATTAGGTATAAAATCACCGACTGGCTATTCTCTAGCTTGAATGAATATGCAGAAGTGTTCAGCATAAGATTGCCAACCAGATCTCAATAGGTATCTCTAGGATGCCAACAGTGACCATAGTGTGCAATAGAGTGTATGACCTATCAGTCATACAAATTCTGCCAAGACCATGTTCACCGACATTACAATCTCTCAAACCATCTCCATAGCATCATCCTTGCCGTCCATCACCATGACCTCCACCATTAATAGTTAGTGTTACAAAATTCGGTTTGTTTCGGCCAAAATTTCCGATTAATTTCGGTTCGTTCGCTCTACCGAAACGAACATGACCCTGTAATTAATTGTCCCAGAATTCATTCCAATTTGTCCGATTCAATCCGAATTTTATGATTTCGTCCGATTCGTCTGCTTATTTGTCCCAGCATTTCGGTTTCCTTTAAAATTAAAAAAAAATGAAAAATAAAGGGGCTAAACATTTTTTTAAAAACTTAAAAAGTAAAAGTTAAAATACCTTTTTGGCCTTTTGGCTTAGAGATATGAGTGCGCTCCGATGTGGAGCCGCCCATCTATTAAAATCTAAATAACTATATTAATGGGCCTGGGCCCTATCGCCCTAATTAAATTATATTCCTATAAAAAACATTTTATTATGAATAAGCTAGCCAAGTTTCACTCTAATATGAAATAGTCCATCAAATAGAAATCAACATATTGCATTGATTTAGTACAATAAATTAAATGTATCGTATATTATTTTTTATATTAATATATATAATTTTTTTTCCCGAAATATTTCACTGAAATCTCCGAATCAGCCGAAACATTTCATTTGGAGGGCAAACCGCAATGGCGTCCGAACCAAATTTTGTAACACTGGGTATAGTACTAGATAAGGATGAACTGTAAAAAAAACAACTAACATCACCCGCCACCCACTCTCTTCATTCTGAAGTATCATCAGCACAGTCCTCGATGGAAGTGGGTCCCAACACAATTTGTGCACATAAGCTCATATTCCGAGCTCAAGCCAACCAACAGTTTAAAGATATGTTGTGCTTCTAGTTCTTCGGCTTGTTCCTTCGCACAAGGGAAATGAAAAGGAATACATAGACTGACATGTACTTAACTCATGCCATATTCCTTTAATTTGAGGATAGAGACAAAGTATCATGTCTTAATTATGCTGTCACCGGTCAACTGATACATTCTGGCGTTATTTTTCTTATGAGCATAGGTTCCAGATACTGAATCCCACTCTTTTTGTAGTTTTACATTATCAGAGTTAAGAAAAAATCAGCCCTAGCATGTTTCAGATTTAAATCACTATAAATCACTATATTTTGGATTATCAGTTGATGATTCCTTAATGAGCCCATCCATGTCTCCAAGCCTTTCACCACATCAATTGCATCCTATCAGAACAAGACCACACTTTTTTTTTTTTTCACTAAACAGATTCACTGTAATTGAGGTGTTTGGATTAACTCCAAATTCTTTCAGTCCCGATGATGGAACTCTCTGGAGTTTTATATCCTTTGCCAATTAGAAGAATCTCCAAAAGGATAGTAATCACCAAAAAGATAAAAGAGAATTGTAGATTTAATCCCTCGACACTTAACAATTAAGCTCTTGAACACCGCCTTCCACACCTCTTTTCTCTTCAAACTGTCACTGAAAAATTCTTTCTCCGCAAGCAAACTTGTTAAGAAACACAAAAAGGTACCAAACAGTTACATGCCCGTTGTGCCAACATTTAAAACACTCTGTTCAGCACCAGAATTGTGATTCCCTAACCCTGGAATGTTGAAATCAGCATATAGGGCCTAGATTGGCCACTTGCTGCTGTACAACCCTAAAAAAGTTGTTTTCTTCCTCTTGAGTTCTATTGAGGCCCTGGTAGCAGTCTGTCAGATTGGATTTAAAGAAGATTTTGAGAAGAATGATGAAAGAAGAGAAAATTAGGAGAAGATAAGAATCTAAACACCAAGCTGCAGTATGTCCAACATGGCCCCCACTGGATGGTCAGTCAAGACTCAAATCTCAAATTTCATTATCATCGCATTGTCAAGACTGCACTATCCAAACATCATCTACGGCATGGCATCCACCATAGCGCACACAGCAAGCCATTCAAACGCATCGGCATCCAATATGACATCCTTCATAGGAGCAACCAGAGAACCACCCAAATCTTTGGTGCTCTGCAAAATCCTCCATAGTGGGTCCCTGTAGATGGTGCTAGCATCATTCAAACGGGACCCATGGAGGAAGATCTCATTCCACCACACCCAACACAACAAGCAACCATCAAAATAAGTAGCCAATACAAGCAACTAAACTATAGACAACGGGAAGAGAAAAAAGGGATGATTTTGTTTGGGTTGGGACTTGGAATACAACACCACAAACCCAAAACTAGCAAAAGGAAATAGGGGAAGAAAAAAACAAAATATACGCGAAACACGCCACCGATCTTTCTCATGAACAACTGAAACGAGAATATCGAGTGTCATTTGTTAGCTCATATCTGCTTCAATTAGCTACTAGAAACGGAATCGAGATGTTGAATTGAACAAAAACAGTCTATAAAAGAGAAATCAATAGCTCCAAGTGCATTCATAGCTAAGTGAAGATTAAAAGGAAGAGAGTAGATTTATTGCAGAGGGGAATTGAAAGATTTACCTGCGGAAGTCCCAAAACCCTAATCTAGGGTTTGGACGCTTTTGAATCTTAGGACCGATCGAATGCGACGTCCTTCTTCCGGTACTAGTAGGGTCTTTTTTTATGTAGCTCTGATTGATTGATTGATTTGGTGCATGCTTTTTTGTTCGAGGTTGGTTGCAGAGGAGGAAGGAAAGGAAGCCGAAGAGGGAGAGATCTTTGGGTATATATGGTAGTCCACTGGAGTACCGTGTTTTTGCCTTTTGTACGTTGGAGGGAGGAGACGGTGGCACGTGCTATTCACGTGAAGGGGCCTTGAAGTGGCACGAGTCACGACCCTCATTGGGCTGGATCTGGACTGTGCGTTTATCCCCTGGATTTGGCCTGGGCCTCATTTTTTAGTTTATGGTTGGATGGATGGGCTTGTACTTCTGAATGCATAAAGAATGATTCCGTTTTTGAGTCGAAAAAATCTATACGGCCCGACTGGGGTGGCCCGACTCCCGGCCCGATCCCCCAAGGGGCCGTTGGATCCCAGCACTCCCTGGGATCCAACGGCCCCCCTGGGGGACCGGGCCGGGAGTCGGTCCCCCAGTCGGGCCGTGTAGCAGCGCTGTTTTGAGTCAGTGGGGTTGTTCATGGGGCGGGGGGGGCATGTCCGCCAGGCCAAGCCTGAGACAGTCTATAAGTGTCAAATTTAAGCCCCCCATTTAGTCAATTGGGCCTGACAAAGCAGGCTTTTAATAATTGTTTAGGTTTTTAGAGATTTTATGGACAAATTATAACAAAATTACAAGCACTCCTTATTTCGGTTGGGCCGAGCAAGCTTTAGGCTTTCTATCACTTAAACAACGCTTGGCCCAAATATTAAATGGGATCGGAATATATATATCCAGGTGTGGGTTGCCCTGCGCTCAAACGCCCCCTATTTGGACATAATCGATGCAGCTACTGTATTTGCATGAAGGATATGGACTCTTGTGAATATAAGATGCAAGCCAATTAGAAGCAAGAGAGAAAAAAGATTTCATTGTCCAATGGATAAAGGTTATTTTAGAGGATTTTATTGGAAAATTTCCCTTAGACTCATTGAAGATCAAAAAGGCCTTCAAGTTTTAATATAAACCATATGGGTCCTCTCGGTACTTTTTGTCCTTTTTCCGTATTTTCGTTGAGTGGCGATATCCCCGATGATTTATACTTAAGAGGGGATACCACTTTTTAGTCCCTTTTTTCGCTTTTTCTATGAGCGGGGATATCCCCGTTGTGGGATTTGACTCAAAAGGTCCAACGGGCCTTATCGAAAGCTTTACTTGGGGTTCACTTAATTAGGGCTAGTTCATTATGAATGCTCTCTTTGGGTCATTCTTTGTAAGTAAGCACAGGGGAACAATGAGAGAGCATTGTTCGGGGAGAGGCTACGAGAGCGTGATTGAGATTTGTGGTTGGGGAGAGAGTAGGCTAAGTGTTAGACGATTTGGAATTATTATAATAAGTTGCACAATTTCTTACATAGAGAATTGAGCGGAACGCTCATAGCTCTGTGAATCTCTTGTATTGTGTGATTGCTTGGAGTTGTGATTGATCGTTCGTGGTCGCCCTAATCAATTCCTATCAATTGGTGTCAGAACCTAAGGTTTCCTAGGGCTGGGGTTACACGATCAATTGACAGAGATTCGACAAATCGAATCAAGGGCCACTATTCAAATTTGTCGCTGATCAGGAAGGAAACAGATCAGCTAATTAAGGTGGGCCAATCGTCGTCATTGAGAAGACAAAATAGGGTTTTATTCGCAGGCATATCGAAGTGTTGACACCAAAAATGTCACTTTACCTCTTCATACACATTCAACATCAAATAAGCTCTATGAAGCTGTATCCGACCACAACAGACAATGCTACATCAAGCATCAGATCTTGTCAGAACCATCCAAAAACTTCAAGATCCTTTAAAACAGTCAAAAGAAGAGTACACATGAAGTTTTAGGCCATTTCGACATCATCTGGATTAACTCCACTCTTCCAGCAGCTGAACAAGAGCCCCAGCGGCGGTGAAGTAGGAGACTTTATTTCACAAAATAGAGCACACAGTTGGCCTCAAAATACCACTAGAATACTCTGCCTCAAACTCTAGGCAATTCCAACACCTTTTGGCCCAAAATGCAAAAAAGTCACATTCTCCATACGACAAAGTCAGCCCTTTCGATAACAACAGCATTAGAGACATCAATTCTTCAATCAGAGCCTATGGATGACCTTAAAATACTTCTAAGAGGCTCTATGTCAAACTTCTGGTCAAACCGACAACATTTGACCCAACATCAACCCATGAAGAGCAAAATTAGACCTTCCGGTGGCGAAAACCACGAAGGGCATCACTCATCAAACAAAGCACATGGATGGTCTCAAAATACTTCCAAGGGGCTACATGTCAAGTTTCGGGTCACTGCAACATCATTTGACCAAACTTTGACCCCATGGAAGCTAAATCAAGTCTCCCAGCGACGGAGCCTCTCGGAACCGTGATTTATGAATAAGAGCTAATGGATCATCTTAAAATAATTCCAAAAGGTTTCATATCAAATTTTAGTTCAATCGGACATCATTTGATCATACATCAGAGCATGTCATCTCCCTCGTAACGAATTCAAGTAAACTAGCGACAAGACCCCAAATGGTTTCAAAACTCAAAAAAAATAAAAAATAAATAAAGCCTGTGGTTGGCCTTATCTCTTACCCATGAAGCTTTACCTCAGATTTCAAATCATTCCGACATCATTTGACCTGGTTTTGGCTCATAGCGACAAATTAGCACCCGTGCGCGACAAAGTCTTCGGCTTTCCTTGAAAATCAGAAACTTTGCCCTCTCTTTTGCAGGGGTTCTCGTCAAGTTTTATGTAGGGGAAATGATGCCAAAAATTAAATAAAAGTGCCAAGAAAAATATGCCAAAGAAGAAAAATCTAAAAAAAATAAGAAAACGGTCGAAAAATCAGAAAGCCCCAATTTTGGGTCCTTTTCGCGTTTTGAGATATTTGGCCTCTGATTTTCCAAAAATCTGATTTTTGGGGCACGAAATCAGTCAATCTTTAACAACATCACGGATTTACCGTTGAAATTGTAGGTTCGTAATCGGATACTTCGAAATCGCCAACTGGCCAACCAAGAAAGCACATGTTCTGTTCGACCAATCAAAAAATCGACAAGATAGATACTACCAGCCCAATGGTAGCAATGAATGTTTGAAATCACAAGATCATCCGATGAAAATTGACATGAGAAATCCACTGGCGATCAAGGCTCCCTACGTCATGGGTAGAATTCAAAATGACACAGCGTGGCCCGCGACCCTCGAACTACTTCGGCGACCACTTAATATGGTTAATGACCTATTTTCATGACAAGTTAATGTTGTTAATTACCCATTATTATGGACGGCCCAATCAGAATCCAAGGAATGTGGGTTACAAGCCAACACAATTATGGTATTAAACCATATAACTCATGCCATCATGAAGTTTAAATGCAAAAAAAAGCCCATTATTCTCCAACGGCCAATCAAAACTCAAGAAAATAAAAAAGAGTTATAAAAATACAAATTCAAAACATGTAACTCTTCCCATCATGGAGCATTAATGCAATTAATGCATTTAAAGCCCATAAAGCTCTCATATGCCCACCAAAAGCCTATAAAAGGAGGCCATTTTCACCATTCCAATGCATGATGATGTGCAAATCCCAAAAAAAAAAATTACCCTACATCGTTGCTACAACCCTCCTACGACAATTTATCCTCCGTTGAAGAAGCTTTGCAGTGACCACCAATACAAGGTGATTGAAGACCCTTACGGGGCTACCCCCCCCCCCCCCCCCCCCCCCCCACCCAAGGCCCTCTCCTTCTATCTATATGGCTTAGATGTGGCTTTTCAACCACTCTACTTAGATTTTTATTAGATATAGGATCTCCTCTTGCTCCTTATTATCTAAAAACTTGAGGTTTAAGCTGAGTCAAAAGAATCAAAAGCATCCTCTGTTATCATCTGAAGGATGACGGCGAAGCCCAAAATGACTTACGACTATCAATCTATATATACAAGGCCCCGCAATCTCTTGTGAAGTTAGATTTTCTTTTCTTTCTTCTCATTAGATTTGTATTTTTAAAAGAGACGCAAAAATCAAAAATCTTGTCTTTTTTTTATGAGAGTTGTAAATCTCCTTTCACGGAAAAAACACAAAATCGTTCAGGGCAAAAACATCACATTTCATGGCAAAAAAATAAAATTCGGCTTTCACGGCATCCAAATTCTAAATTATGTCTCTTTTCTTAACACTGCAATGAAAGATAGAAAAAAGTTTATTTTCTTTTCTACTTGAGAAGGTGGATCTACGGACCACTGCTTATTATTTCTAAGTATAATAGAAAATTTGACATGTAGCCCCTTGGAAGTATTCTGAGACTATCCATGTGCTTTGTTTAATGAGTGATGGTCTCCGTGGTTTCTGCCGCTGAGAGGCTTGATTTTGTTGTTTGAGTGTTGATGTTGGGTCAAATGTTGTCAGCTTGACCTGAAATTTGAAATAGAGCCTCTTAGAAGTATTTTAAGACCATCCATAGGCTTTTATTGAAGATCTGATGTCTTCGACGCTGTCGCCTCCGAGAGAGCTAACTTTGTTGCGGCCTTTTTTATTTTGGGCCAAACTGTTTCGGAATGAACTGGAACTTGATGTAGAGCCTTCTAGTGGCATTTTGAGTCCAACTATGTGCTCTGTTTTATGAAACAAGGCTTCACCACTGTTGGGGAGATCTTGTTCAGTTGCTGAAAAGTGAAGTTAGGCCAACTAATGTCGAAATGGCCCGAAACTTCATATGTACTCTTTTTATGGCTATTTTGAAGGATCTTGAAGTTTCTGGATGATTTTGACAAGATCTGATGCTTGAAGTAGCATTGCCTTTTTTGGTCAGATGCAACTTCATGTAGCTTATTGATGTTTGAAAGGGTATGAAGAGGCAAAGTGATATTTTTTGTGTCAACAAATGCCCCCTCGAGGTATAGCGATGAGTTGCATAACTTTTTATCATCAAAGTACCTCGAAGAGAACTTTGAAGGAGAGCGTCTAACTTGACCAAGAGTCTTGAGCAAGTTTTCTTTTGGTGGAGTAGCCTTTTGAGTCTCCAAAGGAACTTCATGGTTGTGAGAGGGATCATTTACCATCTCAAGGCAAAGTTTTTTTCTTAAATAACATGAGAGATTTAGATATGGGTTTTTGGGTTTTTGAATTTTGGATTTTGGGTTTTGGTTTTTCTTTTTGACCCTATGAACCTAAAGACGTTATGCGGCCCATTAGGCGGTCAAAAGGAGGTTTTATTCTTGGGGGTTTTTTTTATTTTTGATATTGTGACCTAAGGAGCTGTATGTGGCAGGCTAGGGGGTCAGGATTTGGATTTTTGTTTTTGACCTTGTGACCCTACAAGCTCTATTTGGCAAAGTAGGGGGTCAGAATTTGGTTTTTGGTTACTCTTTGGGACTATTTTGGGTCCATTGCAGTGGCTTAGATTTTTGTGGAATGTCAATTTCAAGGTTTTGGCTTAATTTGGTGCATGAGGTTGGATGGTTTGAATTTTGGAAGCTCACAAGGCTTGGATTTTTTTGTATGGTTCAATCAACTCAAAAGAGGCATGGTATGCTCTTGATAAGAGGGCTTTTCAATGGAAAAGGATTTCCAAAATTTTGGGTGGGATTTAATTGGTAGGAAGCCCTTTTTAGTGCCTAGGTAGTCAAACCTGGCTCACATGGGCTAACCCATGGGACCTTAAACCTTTAAAGATGGCTTAGATCTCATGTGATGTCACTTTGTAAAGAATATCTCAAAATATCTCCTTTGGGTGGAGAATATCTCAAAATATCCTTTCTTAGAGAGAATCTCTCAAATTTCTGCTAATTTGTAGCACTTACCTCCTTGTTTTTCTCCTTGTTTCATTCTTTGGTTTGGTCTCTTTTATAAAAGCAAAGGGAGATTGGATCCCTGCTCTTGTTGCTTTCTTTTGCAAAGATCTCAAAAGTTCTTCAAGACCAATAACTCTTTTTTTTTATAAGGATCTTCAAGTTCTTTTTCTTCTTTATCAATGGCTTCAAGTAAGTTTGTTTTTTCAGAAAGAAACTCCATGTAGAAGTAGGGAAAAACTTTCTTTTCTTCTTTCTTTCTTTTCTATTTTTTTTCTTTTTCTCTTTTTTTTTTTTTCCTTCTCTTTTTTTTTCTATTTTCACGGTTTTTTCTCTTTCTTTTTTGTTTTTGATTTTTTTTTCGTCTCTTTTTTCTCTTTTTTTCTGTTTTTTTGTATGGCTCTGTCCTTACGGCCACGTGGCAATAGGCCACCTCCTTTTTTCTATTTTTTTTCTTTTGTCTTTTTTTAAGAGGTTTCTTTCTTCTTTTTTTCCTTTTTTTTTTGCTCACCATGGCAATGAGTTTATGCAAATCAATATGTTCATGTGTTTTTTTATGCATCAAATAAAAGGCTAGGGTTTCTAGGTATAGCCAACATGATTTTTGACTTGGACAAAGTTTGATTTGTTTTGACCAAGTTAGGTTGGAATTGGTCAAACTTTGATCAAGGGTTTCCTAGCATCTAATGCATGAAAAAAATTATTTTTATGCATGAGTTTATAAATTGAATTGGAAGAATGGCATGATAATGCATACTTAGAAAGTTTGCAAGTTTTGGAGTTCGTAGCTTGCAGCAATGTTGAATCCTTTGTCAATCTTGTGGGGATTTGAGAAGAGTTGCTTGATCTCGCAGCAATATTTGAGTCCAAACTTTCTTCAAGATTCCCACCTTTTTCGGGGTGTTTCCTTTTTCTTCAAAATTGCCCCGAAACCATGTCGAAATTTCGTTAGAATTTTTTTTTCTTAACGAAATTCTTTCATTTTGGTGATTGATCTTTTCTTTTCCAACATTTGTAAGTGGTTCTTCTAGAACGAGCAAGGGTAAGTGGCCTGTTACCGGCATACCCCGCTGATCTACTAGATCTTCCAATGTGGCCATACAGCAGGCCTGGGAGAAGGTCCAGTACATGGAGAGAAATTTGGAAGAGTGTGGCTCTCTTAATAGGGATGAGATGAGGAGATGAGGCAGCAATTAATCGCCCTCAAAGATGAGGAGTTTTATAAGATTATGGTAAGCAATCGTCCTTGGGTCACGGATGATCAAAGTAGTTTGTAGAAGCCTACTTTTTTCTTTGGTGAAGTAGTCCTTATGACTTGACATACTAGAGGCGATGCTTCCAGTTCTCTTACGCATCGGATGGTGAGGAAAAGACTGTTGGTACCCAATCGTTTTTTATTGTACTATCTCGATTATGAGCCTATCTCCCACATGCTCTAAGAGAGAAGATCCTCCAAGCTAGGTGAAAATGACCATTGTGATCAAGACCGGGATTTTTATTGGTGGTCCCTTAGGATATACGGAGAAGTCGCCCTCCCATATGGATATGCTGACGCTAGCTGGTGGATACCAGGTTTTCAATCATCCATCGATTGATTTGAGACCTGTAGGTCTTGGCATTTTCAGAGGTGACGACGACAACTGAGTAAAGCCTTTCAAGTTTAGTGGTCGTTTTAGTGCTGGCTCAGACTGGAACTCATGGACTTATCACGTCCTGCAAACTGGTGGCGTCATTCTGAAGGAAGCTGAGATCTTTGATGAATAAAGACTATTTTCTTATGGATTTTGCAGATTGCCTTATTGAAGGCTTCTGCTAATCTGTTTGCTGCCAGATTATAATGGAGTTGAAGGACGGCTTTGCATTTTATATTTGTCGTAAAACCTGTAGAATCGGTGATCCCAGAATTGTGATCCGTTATCATTAACGAATCTTTTAGGTATACCGAAATGACAAATGATGTTGGTGCGCAAGAACTGAAGGACTAATGAGGTCTTTATTTTGCCGAGCGTAAATGCTTCTGACCACTTGGAGAAATAATCCGTAACAGCAAAGATAAAGTGATAACCTTTGCTTGATGGGGGAGAGATAGGACCTATGTTGTCCATACTCCTGGCTTCGAAAGGCCATGAGATTGTTATACGATATAACCATTCTGGAGTCAAATGAACATAATTTCCATGAACTTGGAATTATTAGCAGCGCTTAACAAATTCTATAGCGTCAGCTACCATGGTAAGCCAATAATAACCCAACCTTTTTAGCTGATCATAGAGCTTAGGACCAGCCTGATGAGCTCCACAAAGACAAGCATGAACTTTTTTGAGTGTTTCTTTGGCCTCTTGTTGTGACAAGCAACGTGGAAGTAATACGTTGAAGGATTTTCTATAAAGGATTTTTTAAGGAATATCCAAATGAAAGTTTGGGGCTCGTCTTTGAATACTTACCCGTTGTTTTGGATCTTCAGGCAGGATTCCGAACATGGGGTAATAAAAAAAACGGATCCATCCAGTCGCTGATTGGAGTTTTAACGATGGAGATCCGACTTTCAACTACTTGGTGGCATTCAACAACTGCTTAGTGTGTGTTAAGAGGAGGCAAGATCATTCTTTGACACATCGTAACTTGCATGGTTTCCCCTTCTTGTATTACCATAGATGCGGCAAGTCTAGTTAGGGCATTTACACGGACATTTTCACCTTTTAGGACGTGGGTGATGTGACAGATGTCAAATTTATACTGAAGTGATTGTGCCTTGTTGTAGTATGGTTTCCCCTCCTTGTATTACCATAGATGCGGCAAGTCCAGCTAGGGCATCTACACAGACGTTTTCATCTCTGAGGATGTGGGTGATGTGACAGATGTCAAATTTATGCCGAAGTGATTGTGCCTTGTTGTAGTAAGGCAACAGATCAGGTTCATTGACTTCATATTTTTTATTCATCTGGTTGACGATTAGGTGAGAGTCTCCGAGGACTTCCAGCATGGTAATGGCAGATTCGAGGGCGAGTTCCAATCCTAAGATCAAAGCTTGGTATTCGACAGCATTGTTTGAGCATGGTTCAAATAGCTAGAAAGCATATGGAATCATGTATTTGGCGGGGCTAACAAAGAGGATGCCAACTCCCGAGATCAGCTTTTCCTTTTCATTTGTCTTGGTTGCACCATCAAAGTACATGTTCCAGGAGGCATTTAGTGAGGAAGTCTCCATGTTGTAGATAGGTTCGTTAGGGAGATCATCTCAGACTTGAGAGTCTTTAGGCAATGGATGCTTTGCGAGATAGTTTGCCAGAGCTTGGCCTTTGATTGCCTTTTGTGGTTCATACCTAATATCAAATTGTGATAGAAGGATTGCCAATCAGGCATTGAGAGAACCTGTTTTTGTGATAAGGACCTTTAAGAGGTTGATTGTCGAAATTAGGTAGACTGTGTTGGAAAGAACGTAGTGGTGTAGCTTTTGCATGGCGAACATCACTGCAAGGCATTCTTTTTCAACCGAAGAGTAGCGATGCTCTACACCTACCAACATACGATCGGGGTAATATACAACAACTTCTTTTCCTCCATCATTTTTATGTGCGAGTAGCATCAAAGAATGGTCGAGGGCAATTGTGTACAAGATGTACGGTCTTCCAGGTGTAGGGGCTGCCAGCACCGAAGGTTTGGTTAGGTATGACTTGATATCTTGAAATGCGGTTTCACATTTAGCATCCTAAACGAAGTCTACACCTTTCTTCATTAACCGTGAAAATGGATGGCACTTCCCCGAAAGATTAGAGATGAACTGTAGGATGTATGCCAATCATCCTTGGAGTCATTTTAGTTATCGTAAGGTTCTTGGCGAGGGAATTTCTAGAATAGCCTTAACTTTGATGGGGTCAGGTTCTATTCCAGCTTTCTGAATTAGAAATCTGAGGAACGTACCCGATGAGACACCAAAGAAGCACTTTAGAGGATTCATTTGCAGTTTGTGTTTGCGAAGTGATCGGACCCCAAGTATAGGGTGCAATTGTAGTCATAATTTGGTGAGTCCAGGTCAATCCACAGGGAGCAATGCCTTTTGAAAGTTTTTTCAACTTTGACCTATCCTAAATAAATACTGAATCTGGCCTAAATGGATACTAATTAAATTACATCAACTTTCCAAACCTAATCTAATTAAACTAAAACCTGCAAAAGAATACACAAATCAAACAACCAATTTAATATAAAATAATCAAAACAAAAATTCCTAAATTAGATCCTAATTACCAAAATCACTTTTTACGAAAATATGAATGATCTATAATTCCCAAAACGCTAACAATTAAATTTTATGCAAGTTTCTAAAAATCTGATGCATGCTGTCAAAAATTCCAAGTATGAAAACTCTTGCACAGGCCCAATTTAGCTGGACTATACGACTAGTCTAAGATGATATGAACCTAAATCTAATGGCTGGAATCAATACTCTTATGATTCATGAATACAACAAAAAAAGAAGAATGAAAAAAAGACTTAAAACGAAAAAGATATGATCACCTAAAGATGCCTACTTGAACTAGTTATACTGCTGAAATCTGGTACAGGCTTTGCTGGGTACCCCTGTTTGTGCCTCTGGTTGACATGGTTCCCAAGGTTATTTTGACTGAACTTCTAGGTTTTCAAAGTCATATTACCATACTTTAAATATGCTATTTTTCGGACCAAAACAATCATGTTTACCTGGTTTTTAAATCGCACACTTTTGTAACATAGTTGGGTCAATTCTACTGAAACTATGCATAATTTTTCACTATTCTCCTACCAAGTCCGAATTTAGTCTTTCTAATCAGTTAATAATGTTGTGATTTCAGCAACAAAAACTTTGTTCTAATGCAATTTCTAAATATGAAGTATGCACAAAGACACTTTCCAACCATATATTTTGCAAGTAATAAAAATAAAAAGTTTCTACTAAACATGGAAAGACGCAAGTTGGGTTTCTAAATCAGAATTTGCAAGTAAAAAAATCAGAATATTAACTAAAAAATAAAAAAAACAAAAGGGTGGAAAAATGAAAAGCGGAAAAGATATACCAAAAATCTAGAAACAAGACGATCCTACAAGTATTGACAATGCGATAATGATGTCCTCTCTTCTCAGAGTAGGAGAAATTTATGCAAGTGATTACTTGTTGTCTCTCGACTTTTGATCCTTTTATTTGATTTTCAACTGCTAGATCTAATCATGTGAAATATTGTCTCCAATCAAAACACATAAAAGGACCAGAATGAGAAAATTAACACACTTACATAGAGAACGCGCAAAATAATCCAAGTAATGTCTTTATTCCTAGATCTTGAAGTACAAAAAATTAGGATTCTTCTCTCTTCATCATTCTCTCAACATGATCTCTCAATCTATGTCTAAAGAATTAGAATGGAGAAGAAGAAGAAAGGACTTAGAGAGAAAGGGTGGATGGGAGTGGAAAGGGAGAGAGCACCTCCAAGATTTCTCACCTACAAGACATTGGACGTCTAGCCCCTTTGGCCGGATCCCTTTTATATATTTTGATGCTCCTTGTTGCCAATAATTCCCCTCCATAGGGCTTTTGTTTCCTCTTTTGCCTTAATTCTTTTCTTCATCTCCAAGCTACTCTTCTATCTTTGGAAAGACTTTCAAATTTGAGAGATCTCCTTGCCTTACTAGGTTTCTTGATGCACACACCTTCCTTGTATAATTCCAAGAATATCTATAAAAATTGCATGATGATGTAGAGGGAAGAAACTTTCCAAATATTGAGATTTCTTGCAATTCCCGCCTAAAACTGTAGCAGACAACTTCCCGAGGTCATATCTCCCTTAATATAGCTCTGATTTACGTAATCTTGGGCTCCATGGATATCGACTCGAAAAGAACTTTCCAACGGTAGCTAAATTGTACCAATCTGACACTTGGTTTGAGGATTATGGCCATTTTAAGTTGTTTCCCCTGAAAAATTCAGAGATAATTGTGCACAAATGGAAGCTTCTATGTTGGCATGCAATGGGGTGTATGGGGCCCATGTTGGACATCCAAGGCATGCTTGGACTCTTTCCTTGCTTGCTTATTTGACTTTCCTTTGACTTCTCTTTTCAAATTTCACCAATGTTGGTTCCATGTTGATTTCTCCTACAAATTGAAAGAAATAAATTTATCATCAATCACCTGTAATAAAATAAATATGAATCATGCATGGGACCCTACATACCTAGTGATGCACCCAAATGACAAACTTTCCAAAAATAGTTCATGGTGCCAAAAAAGTATGTATATATTGATGAAGCCAAAAAAATTGATTTTGGGGTGATAAATGAGATGAAGAACCTTCATTTCATAAAAGACATGCAATGTGATGAATTTTGACCAATTCGGACCATGTTTCCAAAAATAACCCCAAATGCATGTAATCATGAAATTAAGTGCAATTTTATGCAATTAAACATAATTAGGTCCACAAATGCTAATGAAATGATGACCTAGTTTTGTGGACTTGTCACACCCCCTAACCAGCTTTTTGCTAGGCCCTTAGCAAAATAAGCGACAAGGAATAAAACACATAAACTAATCCTAAAGAAAATAAACTAATGCAGAAAACTGAAATGAAAAAAAAAAACACCACTTTCGTTGGTACTCTCGACTGCATTTAGCGTATGCAGTAAGCCCTTAAACCCCTACGTTCCCCCTAGTGGATAAGTTGTGCCTTGTGAGAGTTTGTAGTGAATATACCCACAAAATTCTACTTTTTTTTTCAATCCAAACTAGAAACTTATCAAAACCCTGAGAACTTCTCAAAAGAAAATTTACAAACACCAGATATTCTCGATTCTTGAAAAATTTCACAGGCAAATCTTGAATTAAGTTCACAAATCTTATCTTTTGGTCTGAAATTCTTAAAATCATGTTGAATTGATTGTGCATGGTGATAAGTGTGTATACGAAAAAACATAGGTATCAAATGATCCACCAAAAGTTTGCATAAAAATTATTTTTCATCCAAAATTCTGGGCCACCTAACCTTGGCAATAAAAAAAAAAGTCTTCCTCTCAAGGCGACCATGACTGTTTTCACACAACTGATTTTTTAAAGGCTGCAATTTTTTTTATGCACACATATGTGACTGTGCATTGCCTAGGTCCCTTAAGCTTTCTAATTAACCTATGTAACGAGCATTCGGCCAATGACTCCCAAGACAAATGTCTTTAGGGCACTAGGTATGTAAATACCCCTACGGGCTTACTAGCTCGAGTTGAAAAGGCTACGAACCCCAACTAGTCATATAACTTTTTATTCTTTTCAAGATTTATAACTAAACACTTTTTTTTTTTTTTATTTACGGCCCCCAGCAATAACAGCCCTTTCCATGTGCCCGAATTAATTCAGTGGTTTGTGGCTGATCAAACCACCCATAGTGAACCATTTTATTTTTTTCCTCGCCCAAAGCATCGAAAATTCAGAAATTCAAGATATCTTCGTTTTATAAAAATTCTCTCGAAATTTCCTTATTCTTTCAAAAACCCTAAAACCAATAGCAATAGCAAAAATTTTGACAATTTTTAGAAATTCTTCCTAGAAAAAAAACTAAAAACCAAAAAACAAATGTGTAAAAATTATGTCTGACAACAAACAAGTGTGCTTGTCCCCACCCCCCAACCTAGCATGAACATCATCCTCGATGTTTAAATGAATGAAATGCAATGAAACATATGAAACATGAGGATTAGAAGTATCGGAGGGTCAAGTGAAGAAATCACCTTTAGAGTCTGAAACTTTTCAGAAACCCTGCCCATGGTTAGACAAAATACACAAAAACAAACAAGAAATAGAAAAAAACAGAAGCTACACTACTGGGTACTCAATAAGGAATCCACCTGGATCCCAAACAAAATTTTCCTCTACACATTGGACAAAGACTAGATGAGAATTTTCAGCAATTTGGACTACACATTTCTTGTCCAATGGTGAGAAGGTAACCACCATTAAAGTCTCTTCCTTTATAAATGGTCCATGAAAGTTTGAAGGAAAAGATTGCATAGATGAGCTCGACGGTTCAAGTGATTCTCGTGCATGTAATTCCTCAAAATCGAATTTCTCAAATTCTTCTAGTACGGATGCGGAACATGCAGTGACTGTCAACATTTGAATATTTGGAGGGATCCACGCATGATTATGAAAATTCAGGCTCGAAGATTTGAAGAAGGCCATTTTCCTTAAATTTGGCAGCAGGGTCCTCCTTAGGGCCCAGAATGAACACATTTTCTATTTCCCATAACGATTGATCATTAAAAGCTAGGGAATGAGTAATGCACGAGTCCAATGATTTCAAATTATCAGAGTTGGGAATTTGAAAAGCATCCACGAAAGTTTTAAACCGATTTATCAATAAAATCATGTTTTCCTTTCATGAGATGAATGATGATTTATTACTTAATGCACATGACCAATACATATGACATAATGGTTCATGAGATGAACCGGGTCCCATTAGTATATTAGATGTGATATATGTATATGGATGAGATCCACATACGGGAGATATGTGTCGCAAATCTTATACTTAAAAATATCTTCACAACCATTGATGAGACTGGGCATCTCATCTGATAAGGTTGCAACACTTTGATCACTATGAGATAGTATGATTTGTCTCGATCATCAGAATGTAAGATTCTGGATCATAGTGGTGGTACATTGGATGTATTGAAGGACCATGAGAAACACCTTATGAAATACTGTCTCGATTTAAGGATTGCTCTCATAATTCCCTAACAATAGGCTCTCAATCCTAAGACATTGATGAACTCAAGTTTTTGTCTATTCATTTGCTTTGAGCCACCAATGCGTGAGGCCAATTGTAGGTCAACACCTCGGTGTCTTGGGTACATGGTAGTAGGACTGTGGGAACATCCAATGATGAAATCTATCTATATTATCCTCTTGTGCCAATTAATGGATTTATCATTAGTAAGTGCGCACCCATCTTGATTAAGAGTTAATTGGATGGTACTGATGATCACTGTGATTAATTGGGGCTCATGGATAATAAGATGTGGATCTAATATTGGATGAGACAGATTTATTCCAATTGATCCATGTATATTGATAGAGGGGCCTACTTGTGGTAATTGGGAAGTTTAGGGTCTTCATTGTAATTTATTCCTAAGACTGGAGTGCAATTGCATTTATATAGTGGTGTTATTTGCAATTAACTGTGGGTCCGGATTGCACATGAGATGTGGGGTTGCGTGTCCCAATTGGAGCTAGCTTTCTAAGGAATCCCTAGTGGTCCCCACGCTAGCCCAAGATATTAGAAAGTTACTAATCTTACTTGAGCTAAAAAAAAGGAAGGAATTAGAAAGTTACTATTTCTATTTGAAGTGGGACTTCTAATAATGGTAATAGTAAGCTACTAATTTGTGTGAAGTGTGACTTCTAATACAAATAAGTAAGAGAGCTAAAAGAGGAGTGATGAGGGCTATAAATAAGGGAATAAACACCCTTGGACATTCTACACATTGATTCACGCCCAATCTCTTTATTTGTGCAAGTGTTGCACAATTTTCTCCTCTTCTCTCTCTTCTTGTTCTCTTCTAGTTCCTTGGAGTTTCTAGTAGGGTTTTCTCTTGGAGATCTCACCCATCTTCTTGAGAAAAGAGATCTGATAGAGGGTCATAGTGTGGTAGACAACAAGGTCTTGGAGATCTCTAATTGCTTCAAGAAGTGGTCTTGTTCTAGTTGATTGTCTTCTCCTCGATTAGAGCACTACCGGGCTCCAAAGGTATAATCTGCTTCTCCTCTTGTGGTAGATTATTTTGTTACATGTAGTTGTTGATTTCTATCTTCTAAATAGGTTATATTGCTGTACATGATTGATGAGAATGAGGGATTGCATCCTAGATTGGGTTTTGTAGCCTTATGGATAGTTGATCCCTGAGTCAAGTGGGTCAAATTTTTTGAAAATCAATCCACGAGGCCCACCTACTTCCAACATCACGAAAGTCCAAGATCCGAACTCGAGAGGGGGGTGAGTATGGTGAGCTAAAAAACCTAGACCAATTTTAATTTTCCAATGCCAATTATCCTATGGAGATAATTATCATGACTACCAGTGAAGTTTCTAAGACATACATGAATAAGTAAAGAAACTATGTAATTGTTCAACATTGGCATTAACAAGAAACATTAAACTAAGCATATTAACATCATCCATGAAGTAAAAGATCAAACACCACAACAACCAAATTTATAGTGGTTCGGCCAATCATGCCTACATCCACGCCCGATTTTCTACCGAATTTTCCACTATTTCAACTTGAAGTTTATGCTCACCTCTAATCTTACAACCACATACGCTTTTTAAAGGCTTGACATTACCCTTTACAACCACTTATGCTTTTCTAAGGCTTAGCAATAACCTTTACAACAAGATTTTTTTTAATATCTCATTTTTGATGTCTTAGAATGCACTAGAAGAGATGAAATTAAGTACATATTGATGCCTCTTAACATAGGCTAATGTAAAAGTGAAAATTCAATCTAAGACATATGCATGATGAATGCAAAGATCTATAAAAGATGCAATGCTTTTAGCCTTCTATCTCTTTTTGAAATTTAATGCTCATAAATGATCCCAAGGTGAAAACCATAAATGAGAGATAGAGAGGTTAAATGATGCACACATTTTTTGAAATGATGAATAGACTAATTTTAGATTACTCAACCGAATTTTAGCATGTTTGTTCAAAACATGAATTTAATATATAACATGTGTAAATCTATTTAAATATTGAAGTCGAATCATTAATCATGTTTAAAATCAAAGCATGTTAAGAAACCAACATTTGAATAAGTTAGGTGAACACTAAATCATGCCATTTAGTGAGAACAAATATTTAAAGACAAGCATGAATTAATTTTGAGATAAAGAAAGCAAACCCTTTTGACGAATCAAAGGTTGAAATTATAGATTTTCCCTCCTAACCTTCTTCTAGCCTAACATGGATGCCCCACCTTCCTTGGCCTTCAAAAGTCTCAAAAGTGTTGATACAAATCCCAATTAAAGGCTCATTTATATAGCAAAAAGGTCACATTTAAGGAGATTACATATTCCAAGAATTGGAATGGCACTGAAGGTGATTGATCGCATCAAGTGCTTTTCATAAGTGGAGTTGCAAAGAAACGTAGAGGCAAATGTAATTTTGGTAATTGACTTCAGAAAGAAAGATGCATGGATAGGATCTGTGGCGGAGACAGAGGCATCTCACTCATGGAACATATTCTTGGCTAGTGAAGGCTATGTTTTTCACTATGGAGCTCGGTATCGTCTAAGTTCTGGCTTTTATAATAGATGAAAACGTGGTGTTACCAAATCTCTCCTTCATATGAGAGCTTCTCATATCGCTCAAGACTCAAAAAGTGACTTGTTGAATTACGTTTACAACATGTCAAAAAGGGCCATGCGCCTACCCCTAAAGGAGATCGTAATCCATGCTGAGATTGAGATAAAAACCATCTTTCAATTCTGATCAACAGCATTCCATTATGGCATTAACATGATGCAACCACGACCGTATGTGTCTAGTAGCAACTTGACACGATTAGATGAGTCAATTATCTTCACTGGGGACATGACTCTAATGCCATTACAACCACGTACTGGGGATGCATTACAGACCTAGACGATCATTTTAGTCAAGAACGTCTAATGGAGCTGTAATTGTGATGCCCTCACACAAGTCACTTAGACGAGTCGCAAAACTTGGATGTTGTGCTAGAGGAGCCGCTGCAATTAGCTGATGAGAGGGGACCTACTATTGTTCCTTCATCAACAATAGTTGCAATAGAAGAACTGGAGACAACAGTTCCAATAGAAGAACTAGAGACAGAGGAATTTATAGGAGAAGAAGAGATTATGGTTGAGCTTGACACCTATTCAATTTTCTTGGCTTCCCTCATGGATGTGAATGATGGTATGGCGCTTAGGTGCATGCCCTGCATGCATGTTTTTCATGAAGACTGCATCATGACATGGTTACAAGACAACAAATTTTGCCCACTATGCAGATTCACTCTCTAAAATTCAACACCCCATGCATTGCAGGTTTTTTATTTTCTTTCATAATCAGTTTATAATGCACTTAAAAGGAGTTTGTTGATGCATTGTATTTGGAATCATTATTTTGAATTCTAAGTTGAATGCATAGATATTTTTCTTTTTTTATATCAAACTATCTTTGCAATGATGCAAATTTTTTCTTAAAAAATTGAACTATTTCAAACTATTTTTTCTAAGTTGAATGCAGAGATATCTTTGCAATGATATTTCCTACCTTCTCTGTTTGTGAAAAAATAATCTTACAAAAATGATGGAAATAGTTGGATGGTGTGATAGTGAACCTCATCATTGTAACTATATGTAGAGACTTCTAGTAATGGTATTATAATCCTTTAGACTGCTATAATAGTAATACATATTCATTACTCCCATTTCACATCTGAGATTTTAAAATAGAATTTGTAAATACTCAGTTGGTCAATTGTAGTTTGAAATTTTAGCCTTGGATCTTGCTTTTGCAACCGTTTTTCCTGAGTGCTCTGAATGACCCATTTCATGGTTGCAGAGCAATTGTAGTTTTATGCTATTCCTTTAGGAAACCCAATGTACCATTTTTTTAAAATTTAGATGCTTCACTTTTCTCTTAAAAGAAATTTCATTGGATATCTAGTTCACGGTTTCCTTGATGTAGAATTTAAATGAATGATGGAAGAAGTTTAATTCATTGTTTGTTGAAGTGTAAGTTGCAGCTGTTTTCTTAGGTCTTCTATTTGAGGGTTTTGTAGCCTACAATATTCATGTGTTCTATTTATGAACTGAGAAAGAGAGCTCATGGGATGCATTTCTTTCATGAATTCGATTCAATGCTTTTGCTTTTGTGATACTGATGGAGGATGAGTTGGTTGGGAAGTATATAAGGATTTCTCGTATTCCATATATACCTTGCTATAGTGACCGACATACATTGGAAGAATGGCAATGCACATTGCCACAGTGGTGGACCCAAATGGGTAGTTGGATTTTCAGGGCAAACCTAGGATTTTCATGTGGGTATGGATGTGGCCCCGGAATCTTTGTATGAGTTTTGGAGGCGAAGTGCAACAAGGGGCGTCTGCCCACAAAACCATTTATGTTGGTAATGCTAATGGCCAAAACCAAATATCAAACAACAGATGGTTTGATTGGGTTACCAAAGTGTGATGGAGGCACTCCAAATTATTTGAGCCATATGGGAGTTTCCAAGTACTTAGAATTTGTAGATTCTTGTCACTATTGTAATGCTTAGTGATTGAGTGCTTATGGGTTAGCTTAATACAATAAGTATCGGGAGCGACACACTATAGGCCAGGAAAGCTCTTTATTGAGTTTAGAGATGTCAAATGCCGAGCCTTGTATTGCCTAAAGATTTGGTTAGTGTATCCCACGGAACGGGGTCAGACCGTCTCTCCCCATTCGCCACCCCATGCCAAAGAAATCAAGATTATGTTGACTAATGAATCAAGTGGAGTAGCAAATAATAGCTGTGAAATTGATAGTTTATTCCTCCAACGAAACGGGTGAGGCGGTCATTATCCCACTTCTATGAATATATATGGCTTTGTTGAGGTGAGAACTAGGATGGGAATGGGGGGATAGAAAGATCTATGTGGGACCACCCCACGTGTCAAGTTTGAACCTAACCCCATGCCCCTAAGCCCATCATTCGCGGCCCACAAGTTTAATGGCTTTATATTAAAAAAAAGGGCCCTCCATCCAGCGGTCCAATCCATTTAGATAAGTGCCAAACCTCGGGATCAATGACTATGAAGGGATGGGTTGCTAGGTGGACCCCACTAATAGTTCTTACGGAAGCACCGCTAGAACTAGTTCACACCTGAATATTCTCAAGATGTGTGTATGTATTGCAGATAGATAATAGATAGATAGAGAGAGTAATGCTCTTGTACAAGCTTTCTTTGCCATCTTACGGTACAAGCCACCTCGAGTGGCCCACTTGAGACCCTGCAAATCATGGAATGAGGGGGTGGATCGAAAGATCCAAGCAAGGCCAACCTAGATATCAAATTCGAAGTCAATCTAAATAGCTTTAACCCATCTCTAGTCGATTAACCGAACTCAATAGTCATATTTCAATGGTCATAAAATTTGAATTTGATTAACCGAGCTTCCTCATGTCGGTTAACCAAATTGATGTCTGTTAACCGACAGTTAACTGACATATGACCGAAATTCTAGGTTTTAGCTTTTCTTACATTATGGAATTGGAACCAAGAGCTGACGGAACTGGAGTTCGGCTACCGAACTTTCCCTGAGAAAAAGGTGTGAAAAAAAAATTTGTAAAGGGGAAATTTGGTCATGGAGAACTAGACTTGAATAGAGGCTAACATGTTTGAAAAATGAGTTTCAAAATGCGATTCAAAACATGTTTATGCATGACTTTTCAAAATACTTTTGATGCTAACATGACAAACTCAAAACATGCATAAATATCAAGACTTAATTAATTATATGATGCCACAAACTAAAAGATGCATGGAGATTCCAAGATTGAAAGTATGAGTGCATGAGAGATCAAGCTATGATTAAAAAGAATACATCTAGTCAAATTCAACAAAAACAACTCTAACAAATCGAAGACCAATACATCTAGAGGAGAGGAATAACAGGAGGCTCAGTAGAAGCCCACAAGTCTAGCACAGGGAATAGCTAAGAGAACCATCAAGCCACCTCAAAGGTATGGATGGGATGAGGATGAAGTACATTTTGCTCTTATCACCAGCGGTGGTGATCCAACAACATTTTAAGAAGCCATGAAAGTAATGAAAGGGAAGGTCGAATGGGTGCTATGATGGATGAGATGGAATCTCTCCAAAAACACTCTGTCTGGAGTTAGTTCCAAAATCCAAAAACAGGAAACCTGAAAACTTCTGGAGGTGTGATAATCACAAACCCTAACAAAAAATAATAAAAATCCCAACACAGATATAAATATGGAATAAAAGGAACAATAACCTAAGTTATTCAATCAAGCAATCAAGAAGATGGACACACGATATTTTACGTGGAAAACCCTAAGTAGGGAAAAAACCACGGGACCTAGCACCGGTCCATAAAGATCAAGCACTAATAATCAAAGGCTACAAGAGAAACTCACTACCCTTTATAGTTGAACTCAACCTAAGGACCACAGTGATTTTTGTCGACGACCACGCCGTTCACATTCTCTAGCACTTCGATCTCCACGCCTTAAACAAGACGAATCGACTGGAACGTGGATGATGAATCTCCAGATGGACAATGCTTTAGCACATTAATCTCTCAAAGGGACTCTCTGGAGGAAGGTAATCTCTCTAAAAATAATCTAGGGTTTAGACTGAGAGAGGTAGGTTCTTTAAAGGGGTTAAACCCTTAAATAAGCTTTTGGAAACATATAGGAGAGATTAGGTTTGAATAGGATTGAAATACAGGGCAGAATAGGGAAGCTCCTAAAAAATAGGTGAGATTCGCCGCTGTCCGATCGATCGGTCTGTCTTTTAACTGAGAGTATTTCTGGTCCGATCGATTGGTCAAGGGGTCCGATCGATCGGTCTGACTTTTAACTGAGACCATTTCTGGGGCGATCGATCGGTCATGGGGCTCGATCGATCGAACAAATTGAACTGAAGAAATCTTGCTCTTTTCTACGTCTTTTGAATTCTTCCAATCTGAAGTGGTCCATCTAAAAATCTCAAATTACATTAAATCCCATGTTTTGTCCAACCACATGAATTACCAAACACTCAAAAATACTAACAATGTCCCCCTTTGGCAATTCATGGACAAAAGCATCTAATACATTAAGTCTACCTAGAAACTGCCAAAAAAAAAAAAATACTCCAAGAAAATCTGTCATCCATAGCTGATACCTACAATACCTGTCACAAGCAATCTTTGACAAAAGATCATGATCAAATAGTATGTAAAATAAGCACTCATTTATAAAGAGTATGAAAACTAAACTGAACTATATCTCCCCCTTTTTGGACATAAATTGACAAGGATGAAAAATTGTAAATGAAGACGAATTAGTCCATTAACGAAACAGAGAGATCAAAATGGGGGAAAGATGTGCCATTAGACGAATTAGTAAGTCTAGTTAACATATAGCAGGAAAAGATTGATGCGAGGACACAAAGATAGTTGCCACGGACTATTGAGGAGGAGGGCCACACACATGGTTATGAGGTTTTTGAAGTTTGAGGAGTCCTCGAACCAATTCTTTCTTAGAGAGTTTTTCCAAATCAGAATGGTTAATGTGACCTAGCCTTTGATGCCAAAGGTCAACATTATTAACAGTAGCAGAATTGCAGCTCAAGACATTTTCATTGACGACCACATAGCAATTATCGGAATTCTTTTTACCAAAAAGAACATGTTTTCCATTATTGTCTACAATTGAGCAAGTATTTAGAGAAAAATGAACCTCATTACCAGACTCATAGAATTGATTGATACTTAGCAAGTTTGCCTTAAGGCCATCAACCAGAAAAACATTATGGATAGTTGACATACCTAGTATGTTGATAGATCCTTTACCAATGACTTTTGATTTGCTTCCATCTCCAAATTGAACATTACCACCATGATGACTTTCAAGAGATGTGAAAAGAGACTTATCCCCTGACATGTGACTAGAGCACCCGCTGTCTAAATACCATTCATGTGAACTTTGTGCTTTAAGAGCAGTTAAAACGACATTGCAGCAAAGTTCAGTTTTGCGTACCCAAATGGATTTTTGTTTGATCTTATAAGGGGTCAAATTGATCTTCCTTTTTTCATTGCGAAGTTTGTTACACAGTCTATTGTAATGAGGCCTAATATGTCCAATGATTCCACAAAAATGACAAGTCAGGACATATTTACGATGAGGCATGTAATTCTTGAGGTTGGAGTTCACATGTTTAGGATGATAAACAACAGGCTCAATAGCAAACAGTGTATTACCCCGAACAAATTTACCTGGGTTTTCGGAGGATGATGCACCATAGTCAAGTCCAAGGCCATGCTTGCTGCTAGATATGATTTGCACACCCAAAATTTCATCAAGTTTCTTTGACCATGTGTTCATCCGATTAAGATCAGCTTTGGTAGAGACCAATTCAGAATTAGTCATCTTGAGTTTTTCCGAGATGCTAGCTTTTTCAGCTTTGCAGGAATCCAGTTCTTTCTTTAGGATTAGAATTTCCTTGTAAGCTTGAACAGAGTGCTCATGTAGTAAGTCAAGTTCATTCCCTACAGAAATTAGCTTGTTAGATAGAATTGTACATTGTGATTCAACTTGAGATACTTTACCTTGGGCTTCATTGAATTCAGTTTTAAGAACAAGATTTTCTTTTTCAGTTGTCTTTCATTTTCCTTTCAGAATGTCATTCAATTGAGTCATCCTCCTTGAGTGCTTGAGAAGACTATGATATGCTTCTACTAAATCCTGTTCATTATTTGACAAAGAATTAAGATCCTCTGAAATAATTTCATCTGATTTTTCCACACTTTCCTGTAAAAAGGAATCGTTAGATCTTGCCATAAAAGCCATAAACTTTCCATGTTTAGGTGATGATGATTCAGGTTCAGTATCATTGCAATCTTGATCTGAATCATCATCCCATGTGACATTCAAAACATTTCCTTGAGTTCTGAAAGTTCTATTGACACATTGAGATGACCAAAACCTTTGCATTAATAACAGTGAGTATTCTTGGCAGGGATTTTGGACACATTTTTCTCAGAGTTTTGACTAGTATTGGATTTAGAAGAAGAAGAAAGTCTATTTTGTCCTTTTTGAGAAGAATTTTTAAAATTCTTTTTAAAATTCTTTTTATCATTTTTCAATTTTTTTTAACTTTTTAACAAAGAGAGCATCAATATTTGGGTCTTCAATCTCTTGTTCGGAGTCATTATCATGTTCCAAATGACACTTCAAAGCCAATATTCCTTTAGTTTTCTTTGTTTTTCTGAAATTGGCTTCAACGGTTTGCATATTTCCAACTAACTGATCAACTTTGATTAAATCCAAATTGCTGGATTCCTCAATAGCTACTACTTTTGGGTCAAATCTCTCAGGAAAAGATCTTAAATTTTTTTTTAACAATTTTGTGTTTAGGAATGATTTCACCCAAGTAGAAACTAGAATTCACAATATGGATAATTTATCATTGAAATCATCAAAAACTTCATTTTCATCCATTTTCAGATTTTCAAAAGCAGTAGTCAAACTTTGAAGTTTGGCTTGCTTAACTTTGAGAGTACCTTCATGAACAGTTTCTAATATAGCCCATGCTTCCTTAGCAAGTTTGCAAATAGATATCCTATGAAATTCGGAAGGAGAAACACCATTAAAAATGGCATTTAAATCTCTACTGTTAAAATTAAAGGCTTGTTATTCATCCTTGGTCCATTGAGGCATTGGTTTTTCAATGATCTTGTTGCCATCAGTTGTGACAGTAGGCTTGGTGTAACCAAATTCCACACAGTTCCAAACATCCACATCTATGGATTGAAGGAAAACAATCATTTGAACTTTCCAATAATGGTAATTAGATCCATCCAAAAGAGGGGGTTTGGAAATTGAAGATCCATTTCTAATAATATCCATATCAGAAAATCTGTGAAGATCTCACATAACAAGTTGGTGTGAACTGCTCTGATACCAATTGAAAACTTCTGGAGGGTTGATAATCACAAACCCTAACAGAAAATAATAAAAATCCCAACACAGATATAAATATGGAATAAAGGAACAATAACCTAAGTTATTCAATCAAGCAATCAAGAAGATGGACACACGATATTTTACGTGGAAAACCCTGAATAGGGAAAAAACCATGGGACCTAGCACCGGTCCATAAAGATCAAGCACTAATAATCAAAGGCTACAAGAGAAACTCACTACCCTTTATAGTTGAACTCAACCTAAGGACCACAGTAATTCTTGTCGATGACCACGCCGTTCACATTCTTTAGCACTTCGATCTCCACGCCTTAAACAGGACGAATCGACTGGAACGTGGATGATGAATCTCCAGATGGACAATGCTTTAGCACATTAATCTCTCAAAGGGACTCTCTGGAGGAAGGTAATCTCTCTGAAAATAATCTAGGGTTTAGAACTGAGAGAGGTAGGTTCTTTAAAGGGGTTAAACCCTTAAATAAGCTTTTGGAAACATATAAGAGAGATTAGGTTTGAATAGGATTGAAATACAGGGCAGAAGAGGGAAGCTCTTAAAAAATAGGTGAGATTCGCCGCTGTTCGATCGATCAGACTGACTTTTAACTGAGACAAAAATTGGTCCGATCGATCGGTCAAGGGGTCTGATCGATCGGTCTGTCTTTTAACTGAGAGTATTTCTGGTCCGATCAACCGGTCTGACTTTTAACTGAGACCATTTCTAGGGCGATCGATCGGTCATGGGGCCCGATCGATCGGACAGACTGAACTGAAGAAATCTTGCTCTTTTCTGCGTCTTTTGGCATGAATTCTTCCAATCTGAAGTGGTCCATCTAAAAATCTCAAATTACATTAAATCTCATGTTTTGTCCAACCACATGAATTAGCCAACACTAAAAAATACTAATAAAACCGGTTAGCTTCAAATGGGTGTTTCGAAAAAAAAAAGTATTACAAGAAAGTGACATGCCAAGGTTCAAAGCATGTCTCATAGTAAAGGAGTACTCACAGAGAGAAGAGGTTGACTATGATGAAATATTTTCCCCAATTGTGAAGCATACATAAATCAAGGTGTTATTGGCTTTGGTATCATGGAGCTTGAACGGTTAGTTGTAATGACAACTTTCCTATACGGTTACTTAGAGGAAACAATTTACATGGAGCAACCTGAAGGATTTACAGAAGCCAGGAAAGAACACTATGTCTGTAAATTGAAGAAATCAGTGACAATGGTACAAGTGCTTCGACCCCTACATGTTGCAAATTAGCTACCATCGAACTGTGTATGATCATTATGTTTATTATAAAGCATTTGATGATGATTCTTTTATCATGTTGCTACTTTATGTGGATGATATGCTTATTGCATGTAAGATCATGTCAAAGATAGAAGAACTTAAATCTCAATGGATAAAGGAGTTTGACATGAAAGACATTGGGGCAGTCACAAAGATGTTGGGAATGGAAATTAGGAGGGACAAGAGGGCTGGAAAGCTATGGTTATAACAAAAGAAAGGCATCTCAAAAGCACTTTAGAAATTCAACATGCAAGACGCCAAGCTCGTGTCTACTCCACCTGCAAGTCACTTTAGTTTGAGTACCATACAATGTTCAAGTAAGGACAAAGACATTGAAGAAATGTCCTTAATTCGGTGGGATGTTTAATGTATGCCATGGTTTGCACAAGACCGGATATTGCTCAAGCGGCTGATATGGATGGTGAATCCAGGGAAGAGCATTGGAAAGTTCAATGACGAAGCCTTGATTTTCTTTCAGAGGCGATACGCGATAGTCAACTAGCAACGATGAAGCTAGAATTTCTTTTAGAGGAGATCGATAATATTTCCATATTTATTGATTTCTTTTACTCATCATTTAAAGACATATTTATTTATTTATTTCAAAATATTCTTTAATAATATCCAAAGAAAAAAATCTTAGTTTTGAAAATACCAATTAAATTTAAAGACAATTTATCAAAACTTTGTGAATAATTAAAATACAAAAATACTAGTGCTCACCATAATGAATCTAAACTGGTCAAAATACCCATTTACTCTTCATTTCTTTTTTTTTTTTTTTAGGATAGAGAGTTGTATCTCACTCTAATCAAAGTAGGGCCTATGCCGGCGTGTGGGGTGTTTTCCTAAGAGTAGGATTACGCTGGTCTCGGTAGCGGTACCAGCTCAGCGTATCCCGATCTCGGTATCCAAGTTCAGCCACAGTGGCTAGATCCAACTAGTTCGGTAACGTTACCAGCTAGACATCTCTTCTCAGCTTAGCAAACAGTGCCAGCTTGCGCCAAGCTTGAGCCAGTCTCGGTAAGAGTACCAGTTGGGCTCATCTCGGTCTCGGTATAAGGCACCTCGGCAATAGTGCCAGGATGCATCCAAACCCGGCCTCAGTACCATCCTCGGCTCGGTCCGTCCATAGGGATGGGTACTAGGCCATCATTGTACTTCCATGAAGTTATGGCTACGTTGCAGGACGTGCTGACAGACAAGACAAGCGCCGAATAGTGGTCAGGTGTCGCCTTGATCAATCACATCCACGTTAATGCTAGGGGTCATCTCTTGATTCGACATGACGGTTTCTCCACGTACCCCCCCTAAGGGTGCGCCAGGTGAAACGTCTACATAAACAAGGGTAAGAATCCCTTCGGAGGTATGGAAAAAGGGAATTAATGGATTTATGGATTCATGGATTAATGTTATGTTCATCTTACATTACATAGCGCATTACAGAACGCTTTGCATAAGAGCATACTTTCCTCTCATCTCCATCCTTTGTTCAGTGACAGCCCTAACTTAGACATCGGAGAGCCTTCGGCTGGCGGCAGTCAGGGTCTCTGATCCATATTTCTTCTTTCCTTTCAGGTCATAAGGCGATCCATCTTCCCCAAAGGAGCTTAAACAGCAAATCACAAATCTTACACTAACCTAATCTGGGTCCTGAACTTTTAGGCACTCACAGCCAGATTAATTACTTGTAAATTAATCCTCCCATAATCAATTCATTAATTGATTCATTACTTGTGATTGTTTAATAGGTCACGAGCTCGTAATAGACATGGATGGTTGAAAATCTATAAATTAATGACTTAAAATCTTTTGATGGGCCATGATGCTTGTAGTAGAATATATGATTGAAGAGAACATCATTGATAGCTCATTTACTAATGTTATAAAATGTTGAACAACGTAGAAAGATTCATGCTACTCAGAGTAAAAGCTCTTCCCTTAAGTGGTTTCCTAAAGTTTTACTCCAATAGGAGTTAGTCCCACCATAAGGTTGAGCATATGATATTTTTAATCGTGTGCTCAATATGGTGGGACCAACTCCTATCGAGTAAACATTGTGGGCTGCCCATAAAGGAAAGGGGCTTCATTTTTAACAGCCCAATTTACTTATTTTTCTAGATCATCCAAGCCCTTGATTTAATAGCCATAATGTTTTAGTGGTTTTCTAGCCATAGATTTCTTTGAGATTCAATCTAATGTTGGATAGATGCTTGAAATTCAAACCCAAGAAAAAGCCAAGATGCCCAAATCTAGTTGTGGAAAGGCTTCTCTCAAATTGCCATGAAGATAAACATCTGGGAGATAAAGAGGCAATGGATTGATGGATTGATTGCACCCTGCAATCTCTCCTTAAAATTTGGAGAATCATTTAATTGTATCTTTGGAAATAATTAAAAGAGAAAAATATCCTTGAGTCTTCTTAAATTCTCTCCTTTTTTTTAATGAAAATTAAGTGAGTGGGAGAAAAATTATAAGGAACAAAAATGCCATAAAATTCTTTATGACCTCTTTCATATATTCAAACAAATTCCAAAAGTTGAGAGGGGTCAATTAACTCCACCCCACCAACCCCCCCCCCCCCCCCCCCCCCCCCCCCCATCCGGTCCCTTGGAATGTTGTAAAGTGGATTATTAGATACTTGAAGGGCATCAAAGACTTGGGAACAATTTTTGAAAGAAAATAGGGGTCAGAAAGTGTAGTGGGATATGTAGATTCTGATTTTATAGGGGACCTGAACAAGAGAGATCCACCATGGGTTATGTTTACACGCTTGCTAGTGAACCGATAAGTTAGCTAGAGATCCGTGCTTCAGTCTACATTCGCATTATCCACCACAAAGGTAGAATACATGGCAGTTACATAGGTTTCTAAAGAAGCAATCTAGTTGAGAGGTTTGGTAAATGAAATCGGGATCAAGCAGGAATCAATCTCGACTATGATAGTCAAAGTGCCATATGTTTGACAAAGAATAAGGTACATCATGCACATACAAAGCACATAGCAGTGATGTAGTAAAGAATTCGAGATTGAGTTGCTACATGTGAGATATCTATTCAGAAGATTCGCACGGATGAAAATGTAGCTAGTATGCTTAACAAGCCAGTCACTATGGAGAAGTTCAGGCATTGCCTAGACTTGCTCAATCTCTCCTCTTGTTAGAGACTGAAGGTGCACCTCATCTTCAGCGATGTGAAAATATGGTGGGAGGGTAATCCCAAAATGTGCGGGTGTTATAAATACTAACAACAATTATTCAAAGGGTCGTACATTTTTCGCCAAGGTGGAGATTGTTGGATTTGGGTCAAAAGGTCCAACGGGCCTTATTGAGTAGTTTACTTGGGGCCCACTTCATTCGGGCCAGTTCCTTATAAATACTCTCTTTGGTTTATTCTTTGTAAGCAAGCAAGCAAAGGGGAACATTGAGAGAGCATTATAAGGGAAGAGGTTGTGAGAGTGAGATTAAGATCTGTGGGGAGAGAGTAGGCTAAGTGTTATAGGGTTTGGAATCCTTATAATGAGTTTCCCAATCTCCTGCATAGTGAAATCGAGCGGAATGCTCATAGCCCTGTGGACGTAGGCAAGTTTGTCGAACCACATAAATCTCTTGTATCGTGTGATTGCTTTTGCTTGTGATTGATCATGCGTGATTGCCCTAATTAATTCCTAGGAACATCCCTACTTAGATGAGTGTGCTAAATGTGTTGAGTGAGTAATATTAGGTGGGTACTATTTCTTTTCTTTTTCCATCTCAATCTTTATAAGTTCCTATCACACTCTTTAAAAGGGCTAGAAATGTTTAAAAGAAATGAAAATTTTGATCCATTTGGTAGTAATTATTTATAGAAGAAATGCCCTTCTAGGTGAAGAGAACAACAGGGCCCCAGTTGGGGTTGGTCATGATTGAAAGAGAAAGAGGGAATAGGAAGAGACAAAGAGGGAAGAAGGGGAAAGAGGGAGGGAAGAGAAGTAACTCGGGGCCACCTTGTGGTGGCAGATGCTCGCCATTGATGGAGGAGAGTAAAGGTTGAAGGTGAAAAAAGAACAAGGAAGAAGGAGATGAAGAAGAAAAAGAGAACTCGTGGAGAAGAAGAGTGGAGGAAGAAGAAAAGAGGGATGCTCGCGGAGGAGAATAGTAGAGGAGGAAGAATAAAGCTTATAGAGGAGAGAAAAAGATGAGGAAGAAGAAACCTCATGGGGAAGAAGAGATTTGGGTGAGTTTTAAAGAACAAGGGAGTGGGGTTATCCCCACTCAGGAGATTTTGGAAATGAAAAACTAGAAAGAGACCCTAAGACCACTACGGTGGATAACTATACTTTGGGTTCTTTTTTGTCTCCACTCAGTCTAAGAGGATTTTTTAGGTAAAATCCTCTTCTATTTAATTAGTTTATAAGAAAGGAAATAAAAAATTCTAAATTGATGCTAAGCTTTCCATAAATTAAGATAGTTCATCGAACATTTAATCCAACGTACAATTGCCACTAACTAGTCCTAAGTCACAACAACCTACAATTCCCCATCCTATGCTCAAGACCATTCTTTTGTTCTTTTCTTTTCTTTACTACATGGAGGACTCAAATTCATGCACTCGCATACTCGCAATGTCCCTAGACATAGGAAGTTCTATTTTGTGCTACTATATCTTTCACTAGAAAATGAAGACTTCTAAATGAAAGGTATGGTAGGGGAAAAAAGGAATGTTGAAAAGGAGGAGATGGGTCTAATTCAATATGAGTTTGCTTTTTAAAAAGTATAGGGAGTTGAGTATAGCTGTAACATAATATGAAAGGCGTAGCCTATTTTTGTTGTAAAGGGGTTATATTAGAATTGATGAAAAGGTAGGGGGCATTCAGAAAAGCTCTCAACAAATTTTTTGCGTACACATCTAAATTCTCTTTATGTAAAATTGTATATTTGGTACACCCCTCCACCTTGAAAGTCCAGGGTGAGCTTAATTTTATGTCAATTATGCCAACTTTTAACTCTATAAAATATTAGGCACAAGTGATGATTAAGAAACTAATGTGCAAAAGCTATCAAGATAAATCATCACAAAGCATTCACCATAACTCAACGATGTATAGTGGTTCAGCTTCAATGCCTACATCCACTCCTGGCTTATGTTCTTACACCCCATCGGAATTCCACTATCAATGCTTTTCAATATGCTAAGCAATAACCTTTACAAAATGCTTTTCAATAGGCTAAGAAATAACCTCTACACTATGCTTTCCAAGGCTAAGCAATAACCTTACAATATGCTTTTCTAGGCAAAGCAATAACCTTTACAACAACTCTAAAGATTCTCTCTATAAAATGTATCTAAAGTACACAAGAAGATATACAATTTGAGCTCAATACAATGCCTCTAAGATAGACGGATGTGAAAGTAAAAGAATACAATCTATGAATGCAAAGATCTATAATCAATGTGCATATATGATGACTTCAATCAAGTCTTAAAAATATAGCTCGATAAATGTAAGCCTAAAGCTTTTGAAAGTTGAAGTCATTGAAAAGACTTGATTGAAGTTAAGGATGCAAATCACATGTAATTCAAAAACAACTTGATAATGATATTACTAATCAAGTGCTCACACGTTGTATGGAATTTCAAAGCTAAAACATGTGATGCACGAACTTTTTGTTTCCAAAAATAAAATAGTTTAACTATAGGTCTAAGTTATGAATAACAACAAGATAAAGATTCAACCAAGTGTTAGAAACATGCTACTAATGATTTCAAAGATATTTGCTAAGCATGATAAAAATGTTAGTCTAACTTCTTTTGAATCAAGGTGAAGAATCCAAAACAACAAAATAATTAAAAGTCATGTACATGTTATGGATTCAACAAATCATAGTTATCATGCTTAAATTAATTTATCAATAATTTAAACAGAGCATGAGAAATATATGATGAGGAAAACAAAGCTTACTTAGATAATTTAACTTAATGAATCTGAGCTTTGGCTTTCCAAATGACCTCTAGCCTTCCTTGGCTCATTTTCCTTTCTTTAGCCTCGATACACCTCAAAAACTCCCTCCAAGTCTAGTTGTTTTGGCTCTAGAATGAACTGAAATTTATACTAAAAGATGGCCAACGGCTAGTTCTCGGACGACCTGGAACAAGGCCAATAGACCATTCTCCAACGGTATAAAATTTTAGATGGTTGAAGAAAAAAAAAACGGCTATGTCCGTGGTTGACCGTGGACTAGTCGTCAATTGACCGAGCCCATGGTCTCGGTCGACCGAGGACAACACAGTCCAAAATCCCAAAATTGTGATTTTTCAAGATTTCTTCTTATAGGAGTTGGGGGATATGTAAATCATGCTTAGATTAAATGTTTAAATCATTTTAAAATATCTTCAAAAACATGAATCCTATTATGTCTAAGATGATTTAATTTCTAAGACCCTAGGCATGCATGATTGAAAATCAAATAAATCAACTTTTCAATATTAATGCATCTAAGTTCAAAATCCACAACATGCATAAAATCAATTTTGAAAGTTATAAAACCATGCATGTGAAAATTCAAAGATTTTCAAAATCAATACATGTGTGAAAATTTGAATGATGGAAAAATGATCATGCATCCATCAAATTGCAATACAAAAAATTTGTAACTCCCCCAACCCCCTTTCTCACATATGCCCAACTTAGAAGATTCAAATGGGCCGTGCTGTGTAGCACGACAGTCAACGGTCCTAAGCATGTCACAACACGGTCAACAGCACGACGAGGTTGTCATGACCTGCATGCACGAGCCATGCCAGGCCTTAATACCCAACCCATAGGCACAACACGGGCATGGTACGCCATGACAGATTGTGCCAATCTGTCATATTTTGTGCATTTTGATCGTTTTACCTCTCCAATATAGTCTTTTACTTTTTTATTTTTTTATTACTTACAAAAATTGTAAAGATTTCGAATGTAATCCTATTGAAAAACCTTCAATAGAAAAGATCAAAATGGTTCTATTATAAATGGAGTAGGTCGAGTTTGACCGAATAACTTAAATATCTGTGTCATACTCTTCTTTGTGTGTATCTTTTAAATTCTTTTTAGCCTAAAATCCTAAACATGGAAGCACGGCATATTAGAATGGCATGGCTCAGACCCAGGCCTGAATGGCTCGGCCCTAACCCATGCACGATTCAGGCTCGTGCCGAGCTGAGTTGTGCTATCCGGCGTGCGGGCCGGCCCATCCCGTGGCACAGCCGTGCCTATGTTGAGGCGTGCCTTGTTGTCCTCTAGCCCAACTTATAGGAAGTAGTTTTTCATGCTATAGTGTAAAAACCCATTCAAAGTTTTTCTTTAACATGTGAAAAACCACGTACCCTACCACAATAATGGAAATTGAATTTTGCAATTTTTTTGTGTGCAAGTGCTAAATCTTCAACTTTACAAAAACACTATCAAAATGTTCACAGAAAAAGTTATAGTTTTTACAAGTTGTGAAATCCAAACTTATTTCCAAATATGCCTCTAAAGCTGTTTTTCTGAGGCATTGTGTAAAATTGGTTCCATGGACAACTTTTTCAAAGCTCTACAGAAAATCAAGTATGAACCCTCCACAAAAATGGTTTTTCTGTAGAATTGTGAAAAAATTAGTTCATCTTTTGCTTTTCCCATGAAAGCATGGCAGCACCAAAGATGGAACTTTCAACTCTATGGAAAACCATTTTCATCTTACACAAATGTTCCTTGATTTTGACCAAGTGAGTAAAATTTCTAATGTCCATGTGGCTTCAGTCTTTGTTGATTTGGTGTTCTTTTCAATGCAAAAGAAGGAAAATTCTAAACCAATTTGTTTAGCAAGACAAATATGTTGGCGGAAAATATGCATTATCTTGCTCCTTTCTCCATTATTGCACCAAAAACTTTGTTATTCTATATATGCGGAATCCACGTACACTTTAGATTTGAGATGTTTATAGAAGAAGTACACCATAGATTTCACAAGCCATAGAGTTTGTAGTTGTTTCCAAATGATCGTGATTTGTTTCACCTTGACCTGGCACTAGATTTACCTTTCAGTGCTAACCTCATTTGAAATATGATGGCCATGCCCTTTTTTATGTTTTATTCTTCTTCATATATGACCACTTATATTTTTTCTTTTTTTCTTTTTTCTTTTAATAAACCACACCTCCCCCCACCCCCACAAAAAAAAAAAAAAAAAACTTATAGTTCTATGTGAACCATAGATTTCACAAGCCATAGAAAACTGCATTTACACAATTACACTTGAGATGTTTATAGAAAAACACACCATAGATTTCACAAGCCATAGAATTCATGGTTGTTTCTAAATGTTCCCTCTAGGGCTAGTATGTTTGCCATGGGTAGAATAGAAGGGGAGTAAAAAAAAGTTGTAACGGTTGAGATTTTTACCTTAAAGCGTGTTTGGATGGAGCACAGAGGACAAGTGAAATAAAGTTGTTGGGTGACATGGCACCTGACCCCCTTTACTCTACTCATCCCATCAAGATTTCATTCTAGCCAACCTGAATAAATTGTTTACTTTACCTCTACCTTTTTTCTTTCCCATGAAAGTTGCTACCCCGCACTTTCATCTTACTTTATTCTAACAAACCAAACACATTTTTAAGTAACTCAATACTCATTTTATTTCAACCCACTCCACCTTAATTTTATTCCTAATATGAGATTTACTCTACTCTTACTCTATCCCTCTTGGGAACAAACAGGCCCTAAGGAATAGTGATTGGTTCCACCTTGACTTGGCACTAATTTACCGCTGGCACTAACCTCATGTGAAATGTGATGGTCATGCCCCTTATTTTAAATCTTATTCTTCTTCAAATATGATTCCTTACATTTTTTTAATCTTTTCTTATAACCCACTCGCACTAAAAAAAACTTATTTAGTTCCATGTGACACACTAAATCTAAGAGGCCTCCCTCACATTATATTTATATATATAGGGGATGTTCCTGTGCATCCTTCTATGGTGAGGGACAAACTTAATGGGCCCCACCTAGAGACCAACTAGCCATGGGACTTGTGGGGGATGGGAAGAGACACCTTGGATGAGACCATATATCAAATTTGGGGTCAATCCTATGCCTCTAACCCCTTTATCTGTGACCCACAGATTTAATGACTTTATATTAAAGGAAAAAATCTGACCCTCGATCCAACGGTCCAATCCATTTGAATAGGTGAGAATTCAATGGATGTAGTGTACTTAAGGGGGTTCCATGTGTGTGACTCGTTTGGATGTGTTATAAAGTCAACCCTACTATGTTGTCCCTCATAATAACATGGTGAGGGATGGATGCACATGAATATATATATATATATATGGGAGATGCTCCTGTAAGTTCTCTCTCATAGTAAGGTGAGAGCATCTCTCATAGGCATACATCCTTGTAGTGCCATGTGAGCACCCTATTTTATGAAAGAACATTTCTTTCTAAAGCCACATAAGGCCTTAGCATATGCATGTGGGTTGGATGGGCCCCATGGGCGGACTTAGGTTATACAGACCTGGGGCAAATCCCATTGAATTTCTCATTTTATTTTTAGAATCATGAAATTTGAATGGGGCCTTGGAGCAGGGGTGGACCTACATTGGCGTGATTTGGGAAGTTGCCCCTGGTCGGAATTGAAACCCCCGTAGAGTTGAATGGGCCTTGGAGAATGCCCCATATATATGAACTTGTCGTTCCACATATGTCTAAAGATAGCCCACATATGTAAACCTTCGTTGGTTAAAAAAAGAAAAAAGAAGAAGAAAACACTGAGGGAACACATCACTCCCTTTTCTTTAACCTTTTCTTTCGAAATCCGTTCATGCCGATTGTCGATCGAGCTCATCGTCCCCAATTCTATGTAGTGTATATATTACTACATCTTAATCTGTCAAACATACCTAGTATAATCCTTCATAATCACTCTAGACCTAAATATGAACGCTTAATCTCCAAATCCTGATTCCAAACCATGAATCCCTAAATCCTAATCCAAACCCTAAGCCCTAAACCATCAAATCTAAGTATATCTACAAATCTAAAGATGACAAAATCCATGCCCGGCCCACTATGAATCAAAGATTGAATTCCACTCTCATTATCCAAAGGTTGGAGGCTTTAAGAAAGTGAAAAGGGAAAGGATGGGTGTCCTCAAAATATTCTTGTACTCAATTTTTTCTTACACACCCACTCACCTTGAACTTGCAGCGATCTCCATTGGGCATTGATTTTGACATAGAAATTTAGTGAAACATGATAATGTGAGTTTGAGTATCTAAAATTAAGGTTAGAAGCATTTTTTATCCATCTAATGCTTTTTGGTACTTCTGATTAACATCCTAATTCCTATCCTCTTCATTGCCTAATCTTTAATAATTATCATGCATCTAGTTGAGTTCCACGAATTAAAAATTTTCTAAAGAAAAACTTATAGGTGCTATTTGGTAATGTGAAAAAATCTATCAAAGTCTAGCAAATTTTTTTTTCAAATGTGGCGTCTAGCAAAATTTTGGCCCCACCCAAATGAAAATCCTGGGTTTGCCACTATGGGTGGCCCATATAATTCCTAGTTATAAACGTATAGTTTGAATTTCTAATTCTTACACAGTCAAATCTGCCCCTATGCTGTTTGCAACTATTATAGACTTGTTCTTTGATTTTGTGTTAACAACAATGACCAGATAAATCTTCCTTTAAGATACATCTTCCTTCTCATTAATGAGGCAATATCAAGGAATGGTGTCACGTCCCCAAAATACAACCAAGTGATAACATGAAAAATAAAAATAAACATTCAATTTCCTGTGTTTAATGCAACACAAGCTCCCCAAAATGGACCCACAAAATTACAAAACATGATCAGTCATAATAAAATTTTTGCGGAAGCATTTAAATCAATTTGTATCAATATCCAAAATCCAAACCAACACATAACTAACTGAATATTTAAGGTTAAAGTTTCCAAAATAACCTAAACAAAACAACTAAATAAAATATATAATGGAATTAAATAAACTAAGGACTCTAACATGTCGATATCTCATGTGCGGACTCAGACGGCTCCGTAGCCAACTCCGACTTTGCACTCGGGTTCGTTAACTGGCTCAAACGCTTGAAATGTTTGACCCTCCTCCGTCTCCACGGTAGGGTAGGGGTCCGTACCTATGCACCATTAAACAAAGTAAACAGCAGGCATGAAAGAAAAATTTATAAATAAAACACAAGATCAATGTGAGTAATGATATGTAATGATCATAAAAGAATAACACTATGACAATGACGGAAATAACATATCACCTAAATACAATCTACACAATAGAGCAATACAATAATCACACAGAAGCACTGCGACTGTTTTGGGTGCTCAGCCCTAACTATCTCAATCATGTCGGTGGTCATAAACCGATCAATAATCTGGAATACCAGTCAATCAATCAATCAATTTAGATATTAGATTGTCCGCTCATATCAGTAATCAGCCGTCAAATTACAACTGCAGTCGTTCAATTATGACCCAATCGCTACACACACACACACATATATATATATATATATGTGGGAGATGCTTCTATGAGAGCATCTTTCACCTTATATGAGAGATTGTGTGGGGGCCCTCACATCCATATCCAATCCCAACAACTTAAATGTGAGGGCCCCCTGTGAGGTCCCACCCTTGGTGGGCCCTCTAATTACTATTTTATAGGCTAATTTATGCTAATCTATGTTAATTATTGGTTAATTATGCTAATTACTACTAATCTTTGCTAATTATTGCTAATTACCATTTAATTGGGCTAATTAGGGGTTGATTAGTGAGACTAGTTAGATCTCCTAAGTCTTTGGGTTAGACTAGCTTAGTTGGGTTATTTTAGTAGTTGGGTGCTTTGGATTTAATCCTAGGCTATTAGTGTGGGGTAGGCTTAGTTAGTGAGTCTAATTAAATTAATTAAGGTTGGGTTAGTGCAAAAGGTGCTCTTCTAGAAGCTTCCTAACCAAAAGACCTAATCTACCCTAACCCTAACCCTAACCACATGAAAACCCTAAGGTTAATCTAGTCATTAGTCACCCCCCCTTAAACCTATAAAACCATCTCTTATCCCAAGATAAACCCTAATCCCTAGATCAGCCCCCATCCCAAGAAAAACCTCCAGCAACTACTTCATTCCCATTGCCTCTCTTCCCCTCCTTCCATTTCTAACTTCCTCTCCTACGTTGAGCTAAGCTTGGTTGCTGAAACTCCATCTTGGTGATACTGCTGCTGTGCTCTTCCTCTTCTTCACTTCAGCTGGAGCAGCCACCCCCCCTTCATCTTCTTATTTCCCCTCTCCTTTCCTCTCATTTTCCCTGCCTACTGGAACCACTACCTTGCTGAAACTCCATCTTGAAGACTACTGTTGCAGCCCCTGCTACTCCATTTCTTTCCTCATTCCATTCTCCCAACTGTTGTGGTGGTTCTGTGCTAGAAGAAATCCACCTGGGAAGCTATTGTTGCGGGGATTTTCCAATTATAGCTGCTGTACCCCTTTTCTCCATTTTCTTCCCCCTCTCATTTCTTCACTGGGATACTGTTACCCTGCTGGGATTTTTATTGAGGAGCTACTGTGGTGCTGAAATTCTTCAATTGAGAGTTGCTACTACTGCTGCTACACTGCTGCAGCTGCTGTGTCATCATTTTCTTCTCCTTCCTCTGCATTTCAGCTGGACTGGGCTCTTTATCTTCTCTTCTATTGATTTCTTTCTCTTTACAATCCTCTCTCTCTCAAGCTAAAAGGCAAGTGCATCTTACTGTTAATGTAGCATATGTGTTGTCTCTCATGATTTAGTAGTTTCATTTCATGTTTATGTTCAGTTAGTCTTAGAAATACACCTGGAGCTCTGTTTTCTGTGTTTGGATGGAAAGGTCATTGATGGATGGGGGTTTCACCCCCCATTTGGAAGATCAATGGGCCACAAGGTTGTCAATTAATGGGCATTAGAGTTGTTTGATGTTTGGAGATGATTTGGTGAAGTTTGGGACTGATTGGAAGTGATTTGGTGGAAAAACGGGTTGAAATGAAGAAAACCTGAAAACTGGTCTCAGTGCATGGCCGAGACCAGTACATGGCCGAGACCAGTGCAGTGCATGGCCGAGACCAGTGCAGTGCAGTGCATGGCCGAGACCAGTGCAGTGCAGTGCATGGCCGAGACCAGTGTAGTGCATTGCATGGCCGAGACCAGTGCATGGCCGAGACCAGTGCAGTGCAGTGCATGGCCGAGACCAGTGCAGTGCAGTGCATGGCCTAGACCAGTGCAGTACATGGCCGAAACCAGTGCAGTGCAGTGCATGGCCGAGACCAGTGCAGTGCAGTGCATGGCCGAGACCAGTGCAGTGCTGTGCATGGCCGAGACCAGTGCAGTACATGGCCGAGACCAGTGCAGTGCAGTGCATGGCCGAGACCAGTGCAGGACCGAGCTCAGTACATGGCCGAGACCAGTGCAGTGCAGTGCATGGCCGAGACCAGTGCAGTGCAGTGCATGGCCGAGACCAGTGCAGGACCGAGCTCAGTGACTGAAATTTCATGGAAAAGATGACCTGATACTTGGGATTTACAGTAGAAAATGTTTAAAGCTGGGACATCCATCTTTCTAGGGTTTTTGGTGTATGCGGTCAATCACCCAGGCCAGGTGTTTGACCGGACACGCTGGAAACCTTTAGAAATGAATTAAGTCTTCCAGGAGGCCTGACTTAGGTTAGTCAGTGCACTCGGTTGGTCCTCCCGGCCAGGAGATCAACCGAGCTCACAACACATCAGGTTCACCTGGAAAAACCCTGATTGTTCCAGTTTTCAACATTTAGGAGTTATGATCAGTTGTGGGGCCCATTGACCATCCAAATGAGCATTTATCAGTGATCTAAGCCCGAGTCAACGGTGTGGCTCAACCTTGACTCGCGGGGACCACAGTTTAGGGTTTAGGTTATTAATCTAAGATGATTCGACCTCTAAGAGTTGTCAACAATGCCCTTAACCAACTAAGCACCAAATATAGTATTTTATGGCATTAATGACACCGTTTAGAGATCGAATTACCGGAGATAGACCTGGATCTAAAGTGGCCCATTACCTAGGATTGGACCGTTGCTTTCCCCGTTGATTCCCTGATTGAAGTTTATACTTCAATGTTATTTTACTCTGTCATTCTTAGATCTTAGAATAGCTGTTTACTATTAATTAAACATAATTGGAAGACTTGAACCTAGGGTATCTAGAGGTGACCCGATGATGTGTTTTCGGAGATCATTGACCCGTGTCTGTGTCTAGGCGGGCCCTTATTGGGCCTAAGTGTGGAGATGTGAACCCTTTAGCTTGAAGAGGTAGTTTCTATTGGACTGTTAAGTTATATGGTTTATAATGGAACTGTTTATCAGTAGTAGATGGATTGTTGCCTCGTTTGGACGGTTATAGACCAGGCCATGTACTGATGGGCCTTGGTATGGATCCAACGAGTGGGCCTGGACCTTGAATGAGATCCAGAGACTGTATTGAGATGTGTAGACCTCTTAGAGATATTGTTAGGACCTTGTTCACGCAAGGCAAAGCCTAGACAGACACAGACCTTAGAGTTATTCTTGAGTCGGCATGAACATTCACTCGGTTGATTTAAGCTCAGCCTGTGGACTGATCATCCCCGGTAGGAGCTAGTTGAGTGTTGTGGAGCTATCATGATGAGCCGTGTGGTTAAGACGGCAAGGTGTCATACCGTGCCGATCTGGAGTGATGAGATGATGAGTTGATGAGTGATATTCAGGATTAGTTATTCCCTGGTGAGATTCCCCACCGCGACTGTGTTCAGTATGGGAGGGCCGCGGCATAATATCCCGCGGTATTCCAGCTCGTGTGAATGTGCCATCTTGTTTATAGTAGTTTAGATGTTTCTATTTATACTGATTCCTTATGATTTAAATGCACAACTGCCTAGTTCTTTTCCCTTGCTATTCATTTAATTTATGTACTCGTCTTTACTTCCTTTGATATATATGTTCTATGTTAGTAGTATGCTGTAACTTGCCAGATCGTTTAGATCTGACCCATTCTATGGTGCTTAGGCCTTGATCCCGAGATCCCAGACGATGCACTAGCTGTAGTCGAGGCACCCGTTGCAGGAGAGTACGCGTGGGGCCCGGCCGACACGGATGTCGAGCCGGAGGGCGAGGAGTTTATACACGGGTTTTGAGGGACTCCATTTATTTTGGGTTTGAGCGAAACTTTGTAGTGAGTTGGGTAGACTCAAAATGTATTAACTTTGATTAATATTGAATCATTTTAATTAGACTGATGTTCCGCTCATACTTAATATATATATACATCGATACCTATTGCTTCCGCTTTGTTTAAATCGTTATGCTTCCGCAATTTAAATGTTATAACTATGTTGGTCAAAAAGTTTTAAATTGGACCTCACTGCGGCCTACGATCTTGGAAGTTCTCGGATTTTCCGGGAAGTAGCGCGCCAATTTCGGGTAATCGAACGAGTATATCGGTATCCGGAATTGGGGCGTTACACCCCCACCCATATCTCTCATATAAGGTGAGATATATCTCTCATAGGAGCATCTCCCTATATATATATATATCATAATAGAATAAACCTAGTGACTTGTAAAGCTCTAACATAGAAACCTAGGTTAAAGTGAAGGGCTGGCTGCACAACAATCAACAATCGAATTCCAATCAAATCATTCAATTAGACCTCTACACTATCTCAATCGATTGCCACGCCACATCACAGTCCATATCCAATCCATGTAGGGTATGCAACTAATAAATCAACATCAATCTGAGTCACATATGCAAACCTGAAGGTCAAGGATAATTCACAAGCCAATCTAAGGTCAAACAGAAGGTCTCGTACCTGGCAACCACATGAATCTCTAAAAGATAAAAGATCAACGCACCCCTTCTCAATCAATGGTGCATAGACCCAATTAAGGGTTTTCCAATAAAGATGGGTTTAGCTCAAATCCACTAGGATTTCCCGGATGTCATACGAGGTACTAAACCCCACGTTAGTAATATACCGTGTGCCCGAACGGTATTTACTCGGTCCAAAGATCCAATTAATAAGACCAAAGATACAATTTAAAATTTAATTTCCAATGAATAATAAGAATTAACAATCTTGGTCTTTCATTTTAGAAAACATGTGGACCCCATCCAAAATATTTTTCCACATTCAAAATAGACCAAGAATCTAATTTTGAGTCTATAAAACAGTCAAGGTCCTCAACCCAAATATCTAGAAACTAAAAGGGGCCAGTTACACATTTAAACACAAAAAGGATAAAGTACACAAAAGCGGTGGCCATACTTTCCCATACACCCTAGACCGCCGAACTACTCATCTCTTCTTCCTATCCACACTCGTTCTGTAACAAAACGTCTCCAAACAAAAAACAAGCTTCTCGCTTGGATATGGAGGCTGTTGAAATCGTGGGTCCCAGTGGTCAAGACCCAGATCAGGCCTCACCATCATGGTCACCCAGGCCCCCTCTTCAAGATCTATGGTCCCGATTTCCATTGGTGACCCACCTGGGCCCCATAGTCTCCAAAAATGGAATTATCCCCTTTTCTTCTTCACTACCGTCATGCCCCCCTTTGTGTCTTTGGATGTTGGACCAAATGGGGTCCACCTCACGAGTCCACATACCTAACATTGCCCCACCATGTCCGACCCGATGGACGGACCGAATCTGCGATCGGATCAACCAATGGGTCCCACTACCATCTACTGCCCAAACTGAATCTTCCCCCCAAACACGCCCTCTGTGATTAGTCTACAAGATGTTGGCCCAAACAGGGTCCGCTGCCTACGGGTCCAACCTCTTTAAGCTCGTCCGTGGGTCCTCCTTCGGATCCACAAATCGGACCTAACATCAGGGCCCACCCGGGGTCCCATGGTCCAATCACACTCACGGTTCAAGTCCGGAGCCATCCAGATTCTTCCTTCGCAAGTCTTAGGGAGGATAGAGTTACAGAACACATTCACTTCACCTTACAGTAATATACATGGTTTCAAACTGATCGATAAGGGCTGCCTTGTCTACTAAATTGAAGAACCTTAAAGAATAGAATAGAGAAATCAAACATTAGAGGGCCAAAAGGGTTTCTATATGCATTAACACACAAATAAAAAAAGATTACAAGTATTAAATCTTCAAATTATGGTTAAGCACTTGCCTGAGGTCCGCCGTTGAGGGAAACGGTCTAAAATTCCTATTGCCAAAGCCCAATGTGCTATCCCAGATAAAAGTTGGAAGGGAGAGAGTTGTGTGTGAAAATAAAAGAGTGTGGTGTATAAGTAGAAAATAAGAATAAGAGTTGTAATCTATCTTAAATTCTAAAAAGAATAGAGTTTGGGTTCTAAATAGATAAGAGTCTGGATTATAAAATAACCAGAGTTTTGGTTTGAAAAGAACCATACAACTAAACTGGTCCCTGGTTAACTATGAGTCAAGACACCTATCCAACAAGCCTAACTCACCAAACCTAAGTCTAACGTGGTCTCCACTTAGACTAATCGAGTATTTAACTAAAATACAATCAGTTACATAATAATAAAATAAATAATATAATGATGAAATAACCAAAACATCACATTCTCTCCCCCTTAGGATATTTGGTCCTCCAAATGACTAGCATAACTCTAAAAGGCGATACAGGTACTACTTCTTTATTGAGATTAAAACGGTACCTTCCACGACGCCTGCCAAAGCATCTGCACCCTTGTGGGTAAAAGCATACACCCTGCCTTGCTGGGGTTGGTTTTTTTTTTTTCTTGTGCTGGCCCAAGTGGCCTCTGTTGACCCCCTTGATACTGCCTCTACTGACCTTGAACTTGCCTCTGTTGCTGTGGAGCTTGTCCCCTAAACTGCTGATTCTGAGGAGCCCTAAATTGGTGTTGATGCTACTACGACGACCGAGGGGCCTACTGACCCGTCTGTTGTGGTCCTTGCTGAGGTACTATCCTCCAATACTGTTGTGAAGGAGCATGGGGCCCTATTGCCTGAGATGTCACGGTCTGACCGCCTTTTCTAGGACAATCTTGGACTTTTTGTCCAAGTTGCCCATAGTGAAGGCATGCTCCAATCTGTGTATAACACTGCTCTGTTGTGTGATTCCTCCAACCACATCGCTCACACTATTGATTCTAACTAGCTGGGGGTTGAGTTTGAGATTTCTGCCTCTTCGAGTTATTCTGATTGTCCTAGCTTGCCGATTGCCTTAACTGATTCTGCTGCATTTTAGCCTGTCGCTCCATAGCTCTCTTCTTTAGCACAACCTCCGCCCAATATTAGCTGAAAGACCATCAAGGATACGCCTGATATTTTCTTCTTCCGGGGCCATGAGTATAGAAGCATATTTAGCTAATCTGGTAAACTGATGCTCATACTATTGCTGATGTAAATTTAAATTCAATCTTTTAATACTGCAAGGGCACAGCTGTCCTTTTGAGAGAGTGACAAGTACAGGTCGAATCCCACAAGGAGCACTACTAAGATAAAATTTAAAATCTGATTTTTTTAATCAAAGATTAATAAGTAATTGAGATCCAAGAAAAAAAAAACTAGAAAAATTTAGAAACACAAACCAATCAAATATATAAAATAGATCAGAGCATCCAGAATCCACTAAGCAAGATAATTAATCCATCCATGCAATTATTCTACTATTTGTCTAAAAAATTAACTCAGATCATAAACAAATCAATGTTTTGGATCCGGAGGATTTGTCTTTCACAAAAATCAATTTTTAATAAAAAGAATAAGGTTACAACCCAAGACCTCCTTCACCTCATAAAAGAATGAAAAATCATAAGCATGACTTATCAAATTAAGCATAAACTATCAAAGGATTTCAGCGCTAAGCATAATCTATCAAAATAAGTATAAATCATCAAACTAATTTCACTGGAAATCAAAATAGAGGTTGCCTAAAGCATTAAGACAGATCTATTATTCTAATAGAGCATATATTTAAAAGAGACAAGAAAGTAATAGAAGAATCACATAGATTAGATTAAAGATCTACTTAGCTTCATCTGTGTGCTCCAATCTAGAAATCTAGCCAGCCATCGAAAAGAACTCCATAAGTAATTTCATTGATAGCATCTCCTTGTACAATGGTCTCTCATAAATCTTTTTTTCTAAAAATCCTAATTTCTGGAACAGGGCACCAGAATACCCAAAAACAATTCTTAAATTCTATTAATTAGAGAAAGAAGAGAAAGAGGAGAGAGAATCATTATGGACGTCCAAGGGGAGGGAGTTACTCTCGTATGCTACCTTTGTTCCTTTTATTTCTCCGGTTATCTATCAGATACATTGAATCTGGACACCTTCTCTACAGATTTGGTTTATCTTCATTGATGAGGTATATCTCTTATCCTTTTTTAATTTGAATGATGTGGAAGTTTCTGGAAACCTCTGGGTGGCTTGGCTAATCTTCAAATGGGGTTCCACAAGGGATGTGCAACAATTGATTATCAACGGTGTGGATTTAATTTGCAATCTCGTCTAAAAATGAACATGAAAAATCTCCGGACCTATAACTTTGTCAATATAGCTCTGATTTGCACATTCTTGGGTCCACGAGTATCTACTTTGAATAAGCTTTAGAACGGTAGGTAAATTTCATCGATCCGACGGTCGGATTAAAAGTTATGGCTATTTGAAGATGAGTTGTCCTGAGAAAAACGGGATTAACTTTTAAAATTTAATTTGCAATGAATTCTATCTCTGCACAACTTCCATTTTTGAATGGACATCAGATGTGAATGGTTCAAACTCTTCTTCTTTTGTTCAGAATGGTACTCTTTGAATTATCCATTAATAATTTCAAATTTACAACCACTGTAGACCCCACCATGTGAGGCATTTCATCTGTTTGAACAGTGGGCCCTATGAGAAGTCTTCCACTGTAGTTAGGATTCTTCAACTGACATGATGAGTGGACCCCTCCTTTGATTGATTTGCATATGGCTTGTATGTGGGGTCTATGTGGTGAATTCTTCAATTTTCTTCTTTTCAATCTTCCATTCAGCAATGCAGGGCCCAGGATGACTATGTGTTCTTGAAAGTGGGCTCCGTGACAGAGGTCTGTAATTCTCATTTTCTGCACATTCTAATTTAATACATTAAATACTGTACAACCCATATTGAAGCGGGACCCATCTGGACAGAGTTCTACTCCAACTGGGACTCTTAGGAGAAAATTTGCAAAACAATCTAAGTTAATGCAGAAAATGTACGAAAAGTATGAAAATTCAGGCTCCTAGGTGAAAATGCATGAAATGATGAAATTAGATGAATAATGATGCAATGCACCCAATTAAATCTCTAATTCATCATAAAATGATGCGTAAATGTGCAAATTCATGAACTCAACACACCCCCAACCAGCATTTTGCTAGTCCCTTAGCAAAAGTTGCGAACAAAAAGGTTTGAAGTTCTTTGACATAATAGAAAAAGTAAATATGAAAACAAAACCACTTTCGCTGGTGTTGTCAGTTGCATTTAGCGTATGCAATAAGCCCTTAAACCCCTAGGTTATACCCACAAGATTCATTTATCCTAAAAACACATAGAAATAAAAACAAAGAAACTTTTTTTTTTCTTTTTAAAAAAGAAATCAAGTTATCTCGAATACTCTTTGTGTAACCTAGAATAGTCATAATCTAAAACTTTTCAAAATTCGGTTCGTCCTTCTAATTTCAAACTTTTCTTTTCTTCTTTTTTTTTTCTTTTAAACACCAAACTTTTGTGTGCCTTGTGCAAGTGTATACATCCAATCAATCTTTCAAATGTTCCACTATGATGTCATGAAAACAAAACTCTCCCTTCAATGCTCTGATCTTTCCTAGATTTAGTGGCTCATAAGTTCCCTCTCAAGGCTACTATAACGGCTTTCGAACTACTGTTTTTTCAAAGGACGCGAGATGCATCTCTATTTTCCTTTTTTTTTTTTTTTTGGCAAACACACTGACTGTGCAATGCTTAGGTCCCTTAAGCTTTTTAATTAACCCATGTAACGAGCATTCGGCCAATGACTCCCAAAATAGATGTCTTTAGGGCACTAGGTATGTAAATACCCCTAAGGGCTTACTGGCTCGGGTTAAAAAGGCTACGAACCCAAACTAGTCACAAAACACTTACTTTTTTTTTTTTGCAGTCCCTAAACAATAGGCAGCCTTTTTCAATTTGCCCGAATTAATCCGATGGTGTTGGTTGGCCTAACCATCCCGATGAACCAGGTAGACTTACAAGGCTAGACTTCAGAAAGTCATCCCACCTTTCTTGAGAAACTCTACATTCAACACCAAGGCTTCCTATCCAAAATCTTGATAAATGTATACGTGTTTCAGTGAAAACCAACGTTTAATACTATTTTGATATATTTTAGAAAAGATGAACCTTCATTTTACTTCCTTCCAAAATTTTTGAAATTCCAGGTTTTCGAGCATCGTTGATTTTTATCAATTCCTTTCAAAACTACTCAAAAATAAAAGAAATTGCACAAAAAAAATTCCTAAATTTTTAAAAAAAATTAAAAGTTTGCCTAAATTTGAAAAAAAAACACCTAAAAATTGGACAAGTGTGCTTGTTCCCACCCCCAAATCTAAACTAGACAGCGACCTCGATGTCATGCATGCCATGCAGAAAATGATAATGTAACATGAGGAAAAAGAAATTGTAGGAGGTAAAGGGAAGAAGTTACCTGATGATTTTGCATGGCGCTCCCCTGTCCAAGGTAAGTAAAAAAAAATGAAAAAAGATAACCTAAACTAATAATAATATATATATAAAGAAAGAAAAAAAAAACTACCCTATTTGACACCTAACATGGAATCCACCTGGATCCCAAACAAGCTTACCTTCGAAAATTGAGGTCAAGATCTCTCGCTTAGGTTGCCACCTATTCTTTTCCATGAATGGGGTTGAATCTAGTAGTTCATACATCTTTTCAATGTGGCCATCTATATCAAATCACGTCCAAAGTGGGCCAGACAAGCCTCTAGTGGATCTTTAAGCTTCAAATGGGGTAAGTGATTTTCCACCAATTCTTGAATGTAACTAACTTCAAAAACCCCAACATCCTCATCAGGATTGCTTAGTGACATTAAAAATGTTCACTTGAACTGTCATGGTCCAAAAAGAAATTTGCATTACTCCATTCCTACAATTGATCAAGGCATTTGAGGTGGCTAGGAATGGTCTCCCCAAGATTACTGGAATTTTGGGTTCAGCTCCAAATGTGTGTTTGGTATCCAAGACAATAAAATCGACAGGAAACACAAAGTCTCCGACTTTGATAAGAACATCTTCGACTACCCCCTTGGGGTATCGAATCGATGCATCGGCCAATTGCAAGGTCACATGCGTCCTTTTCTCAACTCCCCCAAACCTAATTCTTCATAAACAGAGTACGAAAGAAGGTTCACACTTGCACCCAAGTCTAGCAAAGCTTTCTCTATGTGATGGTCCCCTATTTGGCAAGAAATGGTAGGACACCCTGTGTCCTTATATTTGATCGGGGTTGGACAGGAAATGATTGAGCTAGCTTGTTGAGCTAGAAAAGCCTTCTTGGGCACATTGGTAGTCCTTTTGAAGGTGCAAAGGTCCTTTAGAAATTTTACCTAGGCCGGAATCTGTTGGATAGCATCAAGTAGTGGGATATTAATCTGCACTTGTTTGAATACTTCTAGCATTTTATCTAACTGAACAATTGATTTTGCTGGGCCTAGCCTCTGTGGGTATGGCGACTTGGGAACATAGGTCCTGGGAGTGGGCTCACTAGGTGATGGTTCAGTATTGACTGGGTTCTCTGGTTCTAATATGGGTGTATCTTTCACACTTGGTTCCTCAGTTTCCACTTTCTTACTTGATTCTTCATCAGGTTCCTTGGGTAGTTTGACCTTATTATCAACCTGTGTACCCGGCCTAAGAGTGATTATAGATTTAACTTGTTCCGAGCCTTTTCCTTTAGGATCATGAACAACTTGGCCCTTGGGATTAGGTTCGGGTTGACTAGGGAAGGTTCCCTTGTCTCTGGCACTGATGGAGTTAGCCAGTTGGCCCATTTGATATTCCAATTTTGCAAGGGTTTGAGTGTGGCCATTCAAAAGTTGAGTAGTAGTCTGTTGGAATTGAGCTGTACTTTGAGACAATTGGGTCGTGATTTGAGACATGAGTTTCATGGCCTCTTATAAAGAATCTACCCTATGGGTCAATGGATTGGAGTTGAAATTGGGCTTTTGGAAACCGGGTGGGGCATTGACTTGAGATTGATTGGGCTGAAATTGAGTGAACTGAGATGGGCCACCTTGAGTTAGGCCTTTGGTCCAAAAAAAGTTCGGGTTGTCCCTCCAACCTGGATTGTAAGTGTTAGGGTACGGGTCATACCTCTGACGATTATCAAAATGAGTGTTTTGATATAGCGCATTCACCTCCTCAACAAATTCAGTCTGACCCAAAGTTGTTGGGTCAATCCCTCCATTCATGGCCTGATTATATCTTAATGACTCCAAAGTGTTTGGAGTGGGCTTTTGGTTCAGCTCTAAGGCCTCTATTCTCCTTACCAGAGTGGCTAATTTAGCCTCTGCCTCAATTTTGGGTTCAAGTTTGAACATCCCCCCCATTTCAGGAATGGTGGTTTTAGTGGGCTCCATCTTGATTGGGGCCCACTGCAAAGTATTCTCAGCGGTATCTTCCAAAAATGTCCAAGCTTCTTCTGCTGTTTTCTGTGTAAAGTTCCCACTACAGAAAAATTCCACCATTTGTTTGGTTGGGTAATCCAAGCCTTCATACACAATTTGGACTAATCGAATTTTTTCAAATCCATGGTGGGGACACGGGATTAAGAGGTCCTTGAATCGTTCCAAATAATTCTAAAGTGTCTCCCCTTCCATTTGATGGAATCCATTTATGGCCTGCCTAATCGAAGCAGTTTTTTGCTTGGAGTAGAATTTTTTGTAAAATTCTTCGACTAGCTTGGCCCATGTAGTGATGGACCCGGCCTGTAAGGCAAAAAGCCAAGCCTTAGCCTTCTCTTTTAAGGAAAAAGGGAATAATCTAAGTTTAAGGGCCTCCTCAGTCATATAATTGATTCTCATGGTCCCACAAATGTCCTCAAATTCCCTAACATGTTGATATGGGTATTCCTGGTTTAGCCCACGAAATACTGGGAGCATCTGAATTATGCCAGATTTTAGCTCAAATGTGGCATTGGTTTGAGGCAGGGTGATGCAGGATGGTTAAGTTGTCCTGGTGGGGTACATGTAGTCCTTCAAAGTCATGGGTGGGTCCATTTGATCAGCCATTCTAATAATTTCTTCAAAGATGGAAGATTTTCTGACAACAGTTAAGGGTACCCACAATTTCTCTCTCTAAAGTCTAGAGCGCATGCATCGGGTTCAACCTTAAAGAAATGCAAGCCTAATCTATATGCGGGGTCCTAATGGTCTTACTAGATGATGCACAAGCAGTCAAGCACAAAGATTGAGCACAAGAAATTATCCTAGGGTTAGCCTAACTTACTAGACAACTCTTAACTGGTTTGAAGAATGCACTAAGGCCTCCAATCCGGTCTTATGAAGCCAAATCAACCAGGTAAGTCCCCAGGATGAGTGGTGGGGGTCACAATGCACTTGGCAAGGGTCCTGCTTAAGAACCAAACTCCTAGAATAGAGACTGCCACCCTTTTTGGTAGGGACAGGACTTACCTAGACATCGACTTAACCAAAGAGCGCAATTGGTGCAACCTTTTGTGGTCTTCGTCCTAATGAGCTCGAGTCCTATGGTCTCGTTTCTACTTGATTTTAATTAATGTTTAGGTTACTATGTGAGAGGTGGTTAAACCTAATTAGGCAAGGATCTGGTGATGAAATCCACTCCTTATCTTATTGGGGTGATTGCCCTTAACTAAGTGTATAGGATCCAGTTTACTTGGTGTGTCAATCATACAATCATACTTGCTGAAATTTAAATCACCGAATCCCCACTTGCAAGTAAAAGATTCGTGGGGTAAAGTTTAGAAACTCGGGCCCACGCCTCTTTTTTTTCTTTTTTTTGCAAATTTTGCAATTTTGAGAGCAATTTGTTATTAGCAATTCTGAGAGCAACTTGATTACTAAGAGCAAATCCACGCAGTTTCCTGTTTTTGTGCAATTCTCCCCTTACAAAGTAACGTATTCAAAAGAAACTCTTGTTAGTAAATCCTAAGTTAACAAATCAACTCAAAATTCTATCTTATCCTAATTTTAAAAAAATAAGAAAATTCAAAAGACACCAAGTTAATAAAAACTCTATCAAAGTGGATTCTAAGTTATTGAAACAAATAAAAAAATTGATCTACAAAATAAAAAAAATCAGAAATTCTAAATTATCCAAACAAGTGTCTAGATATGGTTAGAGTTTTCAAAAAGCTTTCAATTATATGAAATCCAATCTTATCCAATTCAAATTTGAGATTTTAAAACTCTAACTAATCTAAACAACTTAAGAGATAGAATTTTAAAATTTCGAACTACCTAACTTCAGAATTCAAAAGTTAGCATATTAATCAAAACAACTAATCCTAAAGATTTTAAACTTTATCTTACCAATCCTAATCTAATCAGGACACTAGTTAAACCAATCTAAAATAATTTTTTTTTATTTACTGAAATTCGGAATTAAAAGAAATCCTTTAGAAAAAAATATCAGAAAAATAAAAAAAGTCTGAAAAATTAGCAAGGTGAAATACTAACTAATACTAAGTGCAAATAACACTACTAATGCAAATTAGATGACTAAACAACTAATACAACCTAAATATGAGCATGCATATGAATCTAATAAAAAAAAATTCAGATTTTTGATAAAATCTCAGATTTGGCTCCCCGGCAAAGGCGCCAAAAAGTTGATGTGAATTTAAATTCAATCTTTTAATACTGCAAGTGCACAACTGTCCTTTTGAGAGAGTGACAAGTACAGGTCGAATCCCACAAGGAGCACTACTAAGATAAAATTTAAAATCTGATTTTTTTAATCAAAGATTAATAAGTAATTGAGATCCAAGAAAAAAAAACTAGAAAAATTTAGAAACGCAAACCAATCAAATATATAAAATAGATCAGAGCATCCAGAATCCACTAAGCAAGATAATTAATCCATCCATGCAATTATTCTACTATTTGTCTAAAAAATTAACTCAGATCATAAACAAATCAATGTTTTGGATCCGGAGGATTTGTCTTTCACAAAAATCAATTTTTAATAAAAAGAATAAGGTTACAACCCAAGACCTCCTTCACCTCATAAAAGAATGAAAAATCATAAGCATGACTTATCAAATTAAGCATAAACTATCAAAGGATTTCAGCGCTAAGCATAATCTATCAAAATAAGTATAAATCATCAAACTAATTTCACTAGAAATCAAAATAGAGGTTGCCTAAAGCATTAAGACAGATCTATTATTCTAATAGAGCATATATTTAAAAGAGACAAGAAAGTAATAGAAGAATCACATAGATTAGATTAAAGATCTACTTAGCTTCATCTGTGTGCTCCAATCCAGAAATCTAGCCAGACATCGAAAAGAACTCCATAAGTAATTTCATTGATAGCATCTCCTTGTACAATGGTCTCTCATAAATCTCTTTTCTAAAATTCCTAATTTCTGGAACAGGGCCCCAGAATACCCAAAAATAATTCTTAAATTCTATTAATTAGAGAAAGAGGAGAGAGAATCATTATGGACGTCCAAGGGGAGGGAGTTACTCTCGTATGCTACCTTTGTTCCTTTTATTTCTCCGGTTATCTATCACATACATTGAATCTGGACACCTTCTCTGTAGATTTGGTTTATCTTCATTGATAAGGTATATCTCTTATCCTTTTTGAATTTGAATAAGGTGGAAGCTTCTGGAAACCTCTGGGTGGCTTGGCTAATCTTCAAATGGGGTCCCACAAGGGATGTGCAACAATTGATTATCAACGGTGTGGATTTAATTTGCAATCTCGTCTAAAAATGAACATGAAAATCTCCAGACCCATAACTTTGTCAATATAGCTCTGATTTGCACATTCTTGGGTCCACAAGTATCTACTCTGAATAAGCTTTAGAACGGTAGGTAAATTTCATCCATACGACGGTCGGATTGAAAGTTATGGCCATTTGAAGATGAGTTGTCCTGAGAAAAACGGGATTAGCTTTTAAAATTTGATTTGCAATGGATTCTATCTCTACACAACTTCCATTTTTGAAAGGACATCAGATGTGAATGGTTCAAACTCTTCTTCTTTTGTTCCAATCAAAATGGTACTCTTTGAATTATCCATTAATAATTTCAAATTTACAACCACTGTGGACCCTGCCATGTAAGACATTTCATTTGTTTGAATAGTGGGACCTATGAGAAGTCTTCTACTATAGTTAGGATTCTTCAACTGATATGATGAGTGGAGCCCTCCTTTGATTGATTTGCATATGGCTTGTATGTGGGGTCGACGTGGTGAATTCTTAAATTTTCTTCTTTTGAATCTTCAATTCAGCAATGCAGGGCCCAGGATGACTATGTGTGCTTGAAAGTGAGCTCCGTTACAGAGGTCTGCAATTCTCATTTTCTGCACATTCTAATTTAACACATTAAATACTGAAGAGCCCATATTGAAGCGGGACCCATCCGGACAGAGTTCTACTCCAACCGGGACTCTCCGGAGAAAATTTGCAAAACAATCTAAGTTAATGTAGAAAATGTACGAAAAGTATGAAAATTCAGGCTCCTAAGTGAAAATGCATGAAATGATGAAATTAGATGAATAATGATGCAATTCACCCAATTAAATCTCTAATTCAACATAAAATGATGCGTAAATGTGCAAATTCATGAACTCAACAGTTGCACTGACATATCACATTGTTTCAGATTCTGGAAATCCTTCTTCCACTGATCCTTGACGTACTTAGGAATGAACTTATCCATAAATTCTTTAGTGAACGTCTTCCATGCATCTTCTTCTGTCACGGTGTCTGCTTGGATTACTGCTTTAATCAAATTCCACCACTGAAGGGCTATTCCTCGAAACATGTAAGCTAACAAACTAACTTTCTGCATCTGGGTGCAACGAAAGACTGCAAATATTTACTCAAGCTGTTCAATGAAATCGTCCGCTAACATTGGGTCTTCTGAACCGTGAAATTCTGGAGAAAACCTCTTCCTAAATTTCTCATATAGGTCATTTAGATCCATTACTTTAGGAAGCATAACTACTTACACTAGCTGAGCTGCCCGATTTGTCAATTCCAGAATTTGGGCTTGAAACCCTGCATGATCTAAATCAGCCTGTGCCCTTTCTGTAGCTCGTTCTTTTTTTTTTTTTCTTGATGCCTCTCTACAACTCGCTCCTCTTCAGCCTTCTTTTGTTGCTCAATCTGATTAGTTTGTGACTGCGTAAAGGTTTTCATGACCCAGTTGAAGCAATCAACATTAGAGTTCGACCCACTTCCATTATTATCTGTGATTGAGTTTCTTAGTGTGTCATTTCCTGTAACAAAGCGTTAGCAATTGATTCCTAATAATTTGTCAAACAAACAACACTATAGACTTTACCGTGCGCAGGTAAAGCCTGTCTAACGACTGAAAGTCTAGAATCGAACCCTAGAGGAGGGGGGGGGGGGTGAATAGGGTACACTCAATTCCAATGGCCAATTCTTCTAAAATCAATTATGTTTTGATAGTTCATTAACTTGATTATTGATTAAAGGTCTAATACCAAGCAAAGAACTCATGAAAACAGTTAAAGTTGGCATTGATAAGAAGAGAATGAATTTATGTACATCATCCACACAATCACCATAACAAGGAAATTTATAGTGGTTCGCCAATCATGCCTACATCCACTCCCGGTATTCCTACCGGTGTTCCACTATCATATTAAGGTTTAGGCTCACCTCCAACCTTACAACCACAAATGCTTTTTACTCAAGGCTAAGCATTAACCTATACAACCTCATATGCTTTTCAATAGGCTAAGCATAAACCTTTACAACAAGACTTTTAATCTCAAAAACTATGCCTAAACAAGCATACTATGAGATGCAAAGGAATACACATAAATGCCTCTTGACATAGGCTGATATGAAAATGATAATTTAACTAAGACATATGCATGATAAATGCAAAGATCAATAAATGATACATATGCCTTTAAATCTACTTCTATCTCTTCTGAAAATCAAGACTCATAAATGATATGAGATAGAGTGACTACACATGTTTTTGAAAGAAAACATTAAATGTCTTCTAACATGTGAGTTTTCTTAATCAAATGATGAAGTAAAAATGATAAACATATTTTAAAATCAAATCATGTTTCAACATTTGAACACTTTTAATCATGCCTTTTAAGAAATCAAAGATTTAAAGACAAGCATGAATAAAATAAGGATAAGAGAAGCAAACCCAATGAAGAATAAAAGTTTTGTCATGATGATTTGCCCTCCTAACTTCCATCTAGCCTAGCATGGATGTCCCACCTTCCTTGGCCATCAAAAGTCTCAAAAGTGTTGGCACAAATCCCAAGGAAGAATTCATTTTATAGAGAAAACGAGCTCCAACGGAACTATTGTCGGTCGACCGACAAACAGGGTTCGGTCGACCGACCCCCCAACGGTCATATTACAACGGCTATATTTTTGAAAATTTTGGACTGTTGGAAAAGGTGTCAGTTCACCGAACTGGAGTTCGGTAGACCAACAGTTGACCGACACTCGACCGACGATCCCTGATGCACTGATTTTACATTCTGGAATAGGAGCCGACAGGTGACCGACTAGAGCTCGGCTGACCGACCATTCCTGAATTTTTAAAGACTTAAAAATGATTTCAAAAAGGAATTTTTGGTCTTGGGGGTAAGGCTAGACTAAGGGCTAACATGTTTGATAAAATAGGTTTTAAAGAGCAAATTAAAACATGTTTGAGCAAGAATTAACATAAGACTTTTTTGATGCTAAGATTAAAAACATTTGATGCATGAAGATTCCAATAAAGAAGTATGAGATGTCAAGCTTATGAAAATGCATATATCCAATCTAATTGCAAACTAATGAAAACCCTAACAACGATATCAAAATCCTCACCACGTCCAAGTTGTTTCGATCCAATTTTAAGTTCCGAGAAATGTGTTGGCTCTGATACCAACTGTTGTCCCCAAAATACAACCAAGGGATAACGTGAAAAATAAAAATAAACATTCAATTTCCTGTGTTTAATGCAACACAACCTCCCAAATGTGGACCCACAAAATTTCGAAACATGATGAGTCATAAAAAATTTTTTGCAGAAGCATTTAAATCAATTTGTATCAATATCCAAAATACAAACCAACACATAACTAACTGAATAGTTAAGGTTAAAGTTTCCAAAATAACCTAAACAAAACAACTAATTAAAATATATTATGGAATTAAATCAACTAAGGACTCTAAGAAGTCGATATCTCATGGGCGGACTCAGACGGCTCTGTAGCCAACTCTGGCTCTGCACTCGGGTTTGTCAACTGGCTCAAACGCTTGAAACGTTTGACCCTCCTCCGTCTCCAGGGCAGGGTAGGGTTCGGTACCTATGCTCCAATAAACAAAGTAAACAGCAAGCATGAAAGCATAATTTAAAAATAAAACACAAGATCAATGTGAGTGATGGACCTGGCTTCTGTCCTCTCCTTCCGCCCCGAGGCCGCCGGGGTCTGGCGGAGGAGAAAAGCGAGAATCAATATTTTTTTGTACGGGTATGCCAGATTTTCTATTCTATTTAGAATTTGAAGTGGTGATCCGGAGATTCACCTTCATAGTAGTAGAAAGGAAATCAACTCTTCTTTATAACTTTCCATTGCACATATATTTTTAAGAAAGAGGCACAATTTTTTTAAATGTCGTGAGAGGCGATTTCATTTTGTTTGTCGTGAAAAGTGGTTTTGTTTTTGTGCCATAAAAGGCGGTTTTGCAGTAGAAGGCGATTTTATGCCATGAAAGGCGGTTTTGCCGTAGAAGGCGATTTTCAAATCTCATCAATAATGAAAGACAAGAATTGTGATTTTTTTGTCTCTTTAAAAATACAAACTACAATAGAAAAGTAAGAAAATGAATCTAACTTCTCAGGAGATTGTGGGGACTTGTTCAGATCGAGTATGGGCTTCGCCATCGTCCTTCAGATGAGAACATATGATGCTTTGATTCTTTTGGCTTGGCTCTAACCTCAGATTTTTAGAGGATAAAGACCAAGGGGAGGTCCTATAACCAATAAAAAACCGAGTAAACGGGTTGAAAAAAGCTGCGTTTAGGCCATGTTGGATAGAAGGAGAGGGGACCTTGCCTTAGGGGGGTGGCCCCCCAATGGGCTTTGATCACCTTGTGGTGTTTGCTGCAGTAGAGTAGCAGTACTTCTTTAGAATTTCTCTCTCTCTTGCTTGTGTGTTTGTGTGTATGGATATGTATATCTCCTCCTCTTGGAATGACCCCTTTTTATAGGCTCTTGGTAGCCGTGGGGTGATTTATGGCATTGATGACCCATGATGAGAGAATTGATGGCATTTATGCTCCATGATGGAAGGGGTTACAAGTCTTAATTCTTTTATTTTGTAACTCCTTTTTCTTGGCTTGTGATTGGCCGATGGAGAATGATGGGCAATTAATCGCCTTTAATCTCCATGATGAAAGGAGTTTCATGATTTTAATGCCATGATTGTTTGGATTTGTAACTCCCATTTGCTTGATTCTGACTGGGCTGTCCAAAATAATGGGTTAATGATCGCATTAAGTTGTCATAAAACGGATCAATTAACAACATTAAGTGGTCGCCAGGGCATTTGAAGAGTAGCGGGCCGTACCCCATCTTTTGAAATTCTTCTTATGACGATCGCCGATGGATCCACATGTTGTTTGATATCAGATGGCGATGCAACTTCAGACATTGATTGGTGTCAGTGGGCCAGTGACATCTGTCTTGTCGATTTCTCGATCAGTCGGACAGAAAGTGTACTTTCTTGGTCAGCCGGTTGATGATCTTAAAGCAATCAATGATGATTTCATGCTCTTGACGGCGGATCCGAAATGTTGATGAAGATCAGTCGATTTCAAGCATCAAGAATCAGATTTTCGGAAAACCACAAGGGCTGAAATTCCTGAAACGTGAAAAGGGTTGGAAAACGGGCCACCCGGCATGGGGGATCTTCCCCTTTTGGTCGCCGTTTTTTTGTCGTTTCTCTGATTTTTTTATTCTTTCTTCTCCTATATTTTTCTTGACATTTTTCCACATTTATTGACTTGAATATCCTAAAGAAAATCTAATGAGAAGCCACGTAAATCGAAGCATAAAGTTTTCTATTTTCCGGAAAGGCCGAGGACTTTGTTGCCGATTTTCCGTCAAGAGTCAAAACTAGTTCAAACAATGTCGGAATGACTTGAAATTTGAGGTGACACCTCCTGAGTAGTAGGTAGGACCAACCATGGGCTTTTATTTGAGTTTTGAAGCCATGTGGTGTCCCGTCGCCAGTAGACTTGATTTTGCCGCGAGGAAGATGCTCGCTTTGATGTACGGTCAACCGATATCTGATCAACTTGAAATTTGACAGGGAGCCTATTGGAGTCATTTTGAGACGATCCATTAGCTCCGATTTGGATGTCATGGTCCCGGAAAGCTCCGCCGCCGGGAGGCTTGATTTTGTTCCGGAGCATCAAAGTCGGGTCAAACGTTGTCGGACTGACCTGAAATTTGACGTGCAGCCCTTTGGAAGCATGTTGAAGCCACCCATGTGCTCTGTTTGATGAGTGACGACCTTGATAGTTCTCGCAGCCGAGAGACTTGATTTTACTGCTTGAGGGTTGATGGAGGATCAAACGTTGTTGGTTTGACTTGAAATTTGACATGGAGCCTTTTGGGGGGTATTTTGAGACCATCCATAGGCTCTGATCGAAGTTTTAATGTCTTCGACACCGTCGCCGCCAGGAGCACTTATTCAGCTGCTGGAGAAATGAAGTTAGACCAAATGATGTTGAAATGGCCTGAAACTTCACATGGAGCCTCCTAGTGGCATTTTGAGGCCAGTTGTGTGCTTTGTTTTGTGTGTTAGGGTCTCTAGCTTCACCGTCGTCGAGAGCGCCTGCTCAGCTGTTGGAGGAGTGAAGTTAGGCCAAATGATGTTAAAATGGCCCGAAACTTTATGTGTACCCATCTTTGTGCTGTTTTGAAGAATCTTGCAGTTTTTGTTTGACTCTAACAAGATCTAATGCTTGAAGTAGCATTGCCTGTTTATAGTAGGATGCGGCTTCATGTGGCTTCTTGATGTTGAGGGGGCAATGTGACTTTTTTGGTGTCAACAGTGAGTAATGACAGGTAATAATCATAAAAGAATAACACTATGACAATGATAGAAAGAACATATAACCTAAATCCAATCTACACAATAGATCAATACAATAATCACCTAAAAGCACTGCTACTGTTTTGGGTGGTCAGCCTAACTATCTCAATCACGTCGGTGGTCATAAACCGATCAATAATCCGGAATACCGATCAATCAATAAATCAATTCAAATATTACATTGTCCTCTCACATCGGTGATCAGCCATCCAATTACATTTGTAGTCGTTCAATTATGACCCCATTGCTATACATATATATATATATATATATATCAATAATAGAATAAACCTAGTGACTTGTGAAGCTCTGACGCAAAAACCTAGGTCAAAGTGAAGGGCTAGTTGCACAACAATCCACAATCGAATTCTAATCAAATCATTCAATTAGACCTTTACACTATCTCAATCGATTGCCACACCACATCGCAGTCCATATCCAATCCATATAGGGTATGCAGCTAATAAATCAACATCAATCTTAGTCACATATTCAAACCCGAAGGTCAAGGATAATTCACAAGCCAATACTAAGGTCAAACAAAAGGTCTCGTACCCGACAACCATATGAATCTCTAAAAGATAAAAGATCAACGCACCCATTCTCAATATCAATGGTGCATAGACCCAATTAAGGGTTTTCCAATAAAGATGGGTTGAGCTAAAATCCACTGAGATTTCTCGGATGTCATACAAGGTACTAAACCCCATATTAGTAATATACCGTGTGCTGGATGGTATTTACTTGGTCCAAATATCCAATTAATAAAGTACAAAAATATAATTTTAACATATTAAAACCAAATATACAATTTAAAATTTAATTTCCAATGAATAATAAGAAAAAACAATCTTAGTTTTTAATTTTAGAAAACTTGCGGACCCCATCCAAAATATTTTTCCACATTCAAAATAGGCCTAGAATCTAATTTTGAGTCAATAAAACAATCAAGGTCCTTAACCCAAATTTCTAGAAATTAAAAGCGGCCAGTTACTAATTTAAACACAAAAAGGATAAAGTGGCCATACTTTCCCATACACCTCAGATCGCCGGACTACTCATCCTTTCTTCCCATCCACACTTGTTCTGTAACAAAACATCTCCAAACAGAAAACAAGCTTCTCGCCTGGGATATGGAGGCTGGTGAAATTGTGGGTCCCACTGGTCAAGACCCAGATCAGGCTGCACCATCATGGTCGCCCAGGCCCCCTCTTCAAGATCTATGGTCCCGATTTCCATTGGTGACCTACTTGGGCCCCATAGTCTACAAAAACAGAATTATCCCCCTTTCTTCTTCACTATCGTCATGCCCCCCCTTGGGTCTTTGGATGGTTGACCAAACGGGGTCCACCTCACGAGTCCACATACCTAACGTTGCCCCACCATGTCAGACCTGATGGACAGACCAAATCTGCAATCGGATCAACCAATGGGTCCCACAACCATCTGCTGCCCAAACTGAATCTTCCCCCCAAGCGCGCCCTTCGCTGATCAGTCTACAAGATGATGGCCCAAACGTGGTCCGCTGCCTACGTGTCTAGCCTCTTTAAGGTCGCCTCTGGGTCCTCCTTCGGACCCACTGATCGGATCTAACATCAGGGCCCACCCGGGGTCCCATGGTCCAATACTCCAATCACACTCACGGTTCAAGTCCGGAGCCATCCAGATTCTTCCTTCGCAAGTCTTGGGGAGGATAAAATTAGAGAATGCATTCACGTCACCTTACAGTAATATACAGGGTTTCAAACTGATCGATAAGGGGCTGCCATGTCTACTAAATTGAAGAACATTAAAGAATAGGATAGAGAAATCAAACCTTAAAGGGCCAAAAGGGTTTCTAAATGCATTAACATGCAAATAGAAAAAGAATATAAGTATTAAATCTATAAATTATGATTAAACACTTGCTTGAGGTCCACGGTTGAAGGAGACGGTCTAGAATTCCTATTGCCAAAGCCTAATGTGCTATCCCTGAGAAAAGTTGGAAGGGAGAAAGTTGTGTATGAAAATAAAAGAGTGTGGTATATAAATAGAAAATAAGAATAAGAGTTGTAATCTAACTTAAATTATAAAAAGAATAGAGTTTGAGTTCTAAAGAGATAAGAGTTTGGATTATAAGATAACCAGAGTTTTGGTTTGAGAAGAACTATACCACTAAATTGGGCCTGGGTTAACTTTGAGTCAAGACGCCTATCCAACAAGCCTAACGCGCCAAACCTAACCCTAATGTGGTCCCCACTTAGACTAATCGCGTGTTTAACTAAAATACAATCAATTACATAATAATAAAATATATATATATATATAATGAAATAACCAAAACGTCACAAATGGCATCAAGCAAACGGCTATCAATAAATCCACAGTGAAAGCTAAGTTTATGACATACATTGGAGCCACTAGACAAGAATTATGGATGCAAAATTTATCCCAAGGCTTCAAGTGATGGACTCTAATTCTACGTTGTTATATTTTGTGATAATGCCAAGGAAGTCTTCTCAAAAATTGGAAAGATTTCCTAAGATACTAGACATGCAAACTAGATATCATTACAAAGTTGATGGTGACAAATCCTACGACCAAAGGATTGACACCAAAGACCTGTGAAGTCGAGTTAGTGAAATAGGTCCTTATAGACTTTCAGTTCAAGTTAGTGAATTAGGTCCTTCTCTGGTAACATCCTGAGTTCAATTTTTAGTGCATTGGGAATTCCTCTGCCTCCGTGCTCTGGCTGATTGCAATCTTTCCTGCTGCTTGTGGTTTGACATCTTTTTTTATTTTCCATACGGTCTCATATTTTTTTATTTTCTTCCCTTCATGTATAATTCTTGTCCTGGTCAACTGCATTTCAGCTGGTCTCAATTTTTAGGGGGCCTGTTTTGATGTATAGGGGGCCGGGCCACTTTTGAATCTTTTGCCTTGTCTGAGGCTCTCTTAGCTGACGTTTAGTAGCCTTTTTTTTTTTTTATTCATGGGGGCTGATTTTCAGCCCATATTTTCTTTCACTTTCAATAAACTTAACCTTACGGAAAAAGAAAAAAAAAGGCCCCACTATACTGACAAATAGATTATAATGGTTTATTTGAGCTGTAGAATTGCAAATTAAATATTGGATACTTGCCTTTTCAGTTTAAATATTTGGACACTAATTATTTATCAATTTACTTTGGTGCACATCTAGTAGGTTGGAGATCTACGTAAAAAGGGCTAAAAAACGATGGCCATGAACCGTTGCTTTCCAAAAAAATGACACATACGTCCGTCGACAGGTCCGTCGGTTATTTTGTAGTCGTTTTAAAAAACGATAGTTAAGTGTCGATAATCTTTAAATTAATGATGGTTTTTGTATATCGCTAATATTTAAATTACCGACAGTTAGTAACCATCGTTTAATCAAATCATTAACGACACATGAACTCAACTTACCGACAACTTAACATCGGATAAAATGACGGTTTGCATGTGTCATTTATTTTAAATTTAATTATAATTAAAAGTCATAATATAATAGAAAATAATGGCTGAAAACTGCCGTTTTATTTATTTTCTAAAAAAAAATAATAATAATAATAATTTACCTATTGAAATCAAGTAATAATCACCACACATGTACATCACCCACTCTTTTCCATTCAAATACCAATATACAACCATTAACCTTTCAAAGATCTATCAACACACCATATCCATAACCATTTAAAATAACAGTAGAAATGAACATCCATTACCATATTCAAAGATCAAAAAGTTGTCCAGGAAACAAAGCTCCATACAAATATCCATCCATCCAAAACAATTGAACATCCATCCCATAATCAAAACCCATGTGACAGAGAAAAGAAAAAACTAGCATCCATCCAAAATAATTGAAGAACCATCCCATAATCAAAACCCAGTTGTAATATAGAAAAGAAAAAACTAGCAAGGTAAAGTCCTAAAATGCCGGTCAATCAATAATGTCTGCAAGCATAATGTCTTCCATCTTCCTAACTCCATCCATCAACTCGATGTCGCCATCCACGATCTCATCTATAACAATCCTATAATAATCTGAATTCTCTGATGATACCCCCATCAAACTCCCATAGGCTACAATTGTGCTCTTCCTTAAATGCATTAACTTTTATGTGCCTGGGAGTATTGTTCTTGAGCCTGCATGTGTCGTTTGATGTGTGGATGTCGGTCTCACCTACATTATAATTAAGAAACACATAATGCGAGTACTTTATCATACTCAATAATCTAGATAAGTTTATGAATCTACATTTTATATGTAAAGTTTTGTCTTACTTGAGAGGAACTCTCGTGATCAGTTGAAGACCGCATTTGCGTCACACTTTGAGAAGGGAAGCAACAATCTTCTCCATGTCTGCCATTCAAGATTTCAACCCACCCATTTCAATCTCGATGGCCACATGTGATTTGTGATCTTCTTTATAAGCTCTCTTATAAGGATTTGAATGATGCACGATTGACCTTGCCCCTGACACGTCCACGAGTATCGGTACCAAAAACCTATTTTAAAAATAAAAAATGTCAACCTCTACTCTTAATATGTATTCATTGTTAAGTATTAATTAAAATCAAGTTGACATCGATCCAAATATAAATATAAGATAACCTGCATACCTTTGTAACCCCATCATTGTCGATATCATCTTGTGCAATGGAGGGGTCATTGTTGAAAGTCCTGGATCCTAACCCTAGAGAGGGGGTGAATAGGGTGAGCTACAAGTAAGTGACCAATTATGACCAATTTGAACTTCTTTAAAATTAACTAGTCACAAGTGATGATTATCAAACAAAATGCGGAAGCTAATAAAAATAATAAGCACAAAGCAATCACCATCACACAAGAATTTATAGTGGTTCGGCCTCAATGCCACATCCATTACCGGCTTGTGATCCAACACCCCACCGGATTTCCACTATCTATGTTTTTCAATAGGCTAAGCAATAACCTTTACAATGTTATTTTTCTAGGCTAAATAACAACCTATCAATGTGTTTTTCTAGTCTAAGCAATAACCTTTACAAGATGTTTTTCCAAGGCTAAGCAATAACCTCTACGATGTGCTTTTCTTAGGCTTAGCAATAACCTTTACAATAAAAAGATTTCCTCTCAATGTAGTGTCTACACAAACACTTTAAGATATACAATTAAAGCTCAATTGCATTGCCTCTTAGTTAGGCAGATATGAAAGTGAAAAACTAACCCACACAAACACTAAATGAATGCAAAGGTGTATGCTTATGATGTGTGTGTGTGTGTGTGTGATAACTTCAATCAAGTTAAAAAGATAAGCTCAATTAATATATGCTCAAAGCATTTAAAAGTTTAAGGCACATATAAAGATTTGATTGAAGTGAAATGCAAATCACATGTATGAATACAAACTTGTTAATGAAATAAAAATCAAAGGTTCACAAGTTGTATGAAATTAATTAACTTAAGACATGTGATGCATGTGCAATGTTGTTTTCAAAACTAAACAAATTTGACTAAGGTTTAAATGAATGAAAACAACAAATAAAGTTTCAACCAAGTAAATGAATCGTGCTAAAAGGAATCAAAGATTTTGGCTAAGCATGATTAATGAAGATTTTAACACAAACTTGGTTTGAAATCAAAGTGAAGAATCCAATCCAACTTAGATCAAAGATTAAATGAAAAATTGATTCAACACATCTTAGTTATCATGCTAAAAATCATTTACCAAAGATTTAAACAAAGCATCTAACATATGATTAAGAAATGGAAAGCTTACTTAGAGATTTAACTTCATTAATCCAAGCTTTTGCTTTCCAAATGACCAATTGGTCTCTCTTAGTTCATCCCCTTTGTCTTGTCTCCAAACACCTCAAGGATGGTTTAAAAATCTCTAACTTTGGCAAAGGAATAAACTTCATTTTATAGCCAAAAAATGCCCAACGGCTAGTCCCCGGTCGACCTGGACCCTTGCCCGGTCGACCGGTACTCAACGGTCATAAATATAGCCGTTTGAAAAACTGCTTTTAGCGGAGGTCAGAGACCGCCGGTAAAAGTGGTTTTGGCCCGCCGGTATAAGTCCCGTTTTCCCAAAAATGTGTTTTTTAAAGTAATTTTGATTGGGAATTTTTTGGCCATTAAATCAAGCTTGGAAACATGTTTTAAATCATTCTAAAGGTTTTAAAACATGAAACATAAAAAAGCCAAAAATGATTCGAAACTTTAAAACCAATGGCTTGGTTGATTAAAAAAAAATTCTTTTCAAATTTAAATGCATCCAAGATCTAAAACCAAATATGCATGAAACATGACTTTTAAAAGTCTTAAAACCAATGCATGTGAAAATCAAGATTTCAAGATATTCTAAATCAATGCATGTGTGAAAATTCGAATGATGATTAAAATGTTAATGCATCCATCAAATTGCAAAACACAAAATCCCTAACAATTGTCATACATTCTACTGCCTTTCTTGTAAAACAAGTTGTTAAATGAAACACGGTAGGAATTAACAATATTATAACTAGCACGATAACTTTTATTCTAGTAAATGATATCGTTGATAAAAGTCACAGGCCAATCATGGACCCATGGACCCAATAGAAACAACTCATTTCAAAAGTCCAATTGACCCAATCAGATGAAGCTCAATCTAAGTAGTTGTCTACTTTAACAGAAGAATGAGCCAATCTCTACTATAGCTAAACAAAATTGATCCCTTTTTTCTAGAGTTGACACAGTCAATGATTATTTGTATGAGTTGTAAAGAGTATAATGAAAGGAAGGAACATATTTTATATGAGCACTACACATGTAATTTCATCTCTTGTCTATAATAAGTTCAATCTTTTGTAAAGGATGTGAAACAACATATAATATAGCAAAGGAACTAGAACTGAAACTGTGAAAACAGATTTAGATTTGTGATTTGATATTTTATCAACAGTTTTAACATATGAAATGAAAATTGTATTTCTCTATTGTATATAAGAGATGAAGAGACCACTCTCAAACACACTAAGCATGAAAGACAAAGTACTAAAAGTTGAAAATTGATATTAAGATCCATTAAACGGATCAAATGCTTCAAAAAATATATGGAGATTTCCCAACCATTCCTATCTTGGAATGTTAATCCATTGAGCAACCTTCAACTTTTCATTGTAACATGAGAATGAGAAGTTCCACTATATAGGACCACTTAACAACTTCAAGGTAAGGTAAACAAATGAATCAAAGTAAAAGATAGCTTAAGCATACCACACATCAAAGATACAATTGATTATCATGCCATGTATGGAAATATACAATTGAAGACTCTCCGTAACACAACACATCATCATCTAGCAAAGAGAGATTGATAGTAAATTAATTAAGGCAAAACCCATAACCTTTTAATCCACCCCATCTTGAAATAAAAGCCAAGTCTTATCATAATGATGCATCATTAAGCATTTCTAGTAATGGAGTGATAAAACTTTGAAGATATTTAAGGTAATGAATTACCCAAAACCTCTCATTGCTTAATTTCTACATTTGATGTTTCCAATCTACAAGACAATTTTTCAGTTGAGTTACGGTGGGATTCTCACAATATTGCTGAGTTAAAGTGGATTCTTTTGTATAGAAGATTGTTTGTATGCTAAGATAATTGTATCAATCTAAGATCGAGGAATATATCATTTTTAGTAATGAAACCAAATCAGTCATCCGAAATATGCATCTCAAAAAGGTTGATGTCTCTTTACCACATGGTGATGGTGACTTGAAGCAGTGCCATCTTTTTCTTGTAATGTGTCTTGATAAAGATCTCACATCGGGTGACCTCCCATTCAGGATGCTGTTGTTGCTGAAAATGTCAAAAGGAAACGTTGGCATTACATAATAAATTAATTGAGGAGCTAAAATAATTTGAAATAATCATACTTACCAACTCGTCAGCAACCCTCGCCTGCCCTTTTCTGCCAGAAGTATGTGGGCTCTTCAAAGATGCCCTCGCAACCTTTCCTACCCTCCTCCTTGACTGCGCCTCATATGTTCCTTCTAAATCCACAAAACTTTCCCGATCCTCTCTTTTCAAGTATTGCGGTAAAGTATTCTTTATCTCCGCATCCGTGTTATATTTATCATACACTTTGCGTCAGAGATCACACTTCCAATCCCTCCACAATGCATTCACTCTTGTAAGGACACATGGGCGGTGGCATTCATGAACATCAAAAAGTGTCTGCACAATCATAACGTTTAAAGATAAAATCATGTTTACAATTTATAAATCCAAAATTTACATTGTAAATCACCAATTAAAAATGGACAAATACTCACGAGAACATGCTTCCATACATCCTCCTTAAGGTGATGTGGCACTTTTTTCCAACTGTTGTAAGTTGGTGGTACATGGGTCTTCACAATCCGACCAATGTTAGTGGAAAAGGTTGTAAAAGTTGGCCCTATAGGTTGGTCAGCCGGGTTAAATCTCAACTTGATGAGATGAGCTTTTACAAATATCATTAATGAAAATGGAAAATAAGAAGGTTTAAGGGTAAAGATGAGTTAACTCGTGATACATACTCTCCATGGAAGATCCCGACATTGATATGGATGCAGACACTGATGTTGACATAATGCCTGCAACCAGAAATATTAAAATCCAAAACTCCCATAATCATAACAATATAAGAATTTAAAAGAGCTTACATTAAAGAATATGCAACAAAAGACAATAAGATATATTAGAAACTCATGTTTATATAAAATATCATAAAATAATATGCAATCCAAGATAAGATGATTATTTAAGTTAAAGAAAATAAGAGTAAAAGAAAAAAAGATAAGTATGAATATTACGTGCTCAAAGCCATACATGATTAATCCTCGTCACCAATGACATCATCCTGTAATGCTTTTGTTAAGGCATTTTCATTCATTCTGGGTTTGAAGGCTAAGGGATCTTCAAAAGAATCCACATCTTGGTTTAATCTCTTTGGAACATCTAAGACAACATGCCATTCTTCCTCGGGTCTACTATGATCTTTGCAATAGAAGACCTGAGTTGCTTGTTGAGCAAGAACAAACGGTTCATCATCTTCTTTTATATTTCTTTTTAACCTAATCAAATTAACATATATCAAATTTGTTTCTGGATCAACTATGCATCCATGGTCATCTTCTATACGCACTCAATCACAATAGAACATGACATGTTTTAAGTCATAGTAGTCCAGCTCAAGAATTTGTTTGACAATGCCATAGTACGTGACTTCTTCATGTATGAGATTTGTGCCCTTGGTATTTCTCCTAAAAGGAGTTATTACTGTCATTGAAACCCCATTGTTCTGTGTTGTTTTATTCATTTCCGCATCCGCAGTATAGAAAACAAAACCATTTATTGCATATGCAGTATATGAAATGGCTGTAAAGCTCGGTCCATCAGCAAGCCTTTTGATGGTATAATTTTATGTATTTTCTAATTGTTTTCTAAGCCAAGGAATGTAGTCCAAATCCTTTTCGGCTCGCATATTCCCTTTCCGATATCCAATTGAATGTCTTTGGCTTTGAAGGTATACAACGTATCTCCTATAATCAATTATACAATGTGATGGCACTATAAGACTAAAGAAATAAAACTGTACAAAGGATATAGTCAATATTTTGTTTACCTATCCCACTCAGCATTTTCAATAGAATGAAGCAATACCCACTTACGTGCCTGTTGATATTGAACATTCTAAAGATTATAGACCTTCCCCTTTTTATCAACAGGGTATGCACACTCACCACCCTCATCCATCCATATCTCATGTCCTTGTTTAGGGTTTTTTTTTTTTTTTTTAATACCATCAGGCATGTAATTCATGGCATACAACATAGACTCCTCCATAAGGAAGCATTCTGCAATAGGCCTTCTGGATATGTTTGATTGACTACATATCGTTTGAATGTCTTCATCTTCCTGATACAAGATACCTAAATTAGACTCCGAAGCAAAATTGAGATTAATAAGAATGAATTAAAATGAACCGAAATATTTTAATTACTGCTCAAAAGGATACATCCATTGATATCTAACAGGCCTACAAAGTTGCACCTCCTCCGCCAAATGCACAAGAAGGTGTGTCATGGAAACAAAAAATGAAGGCATGAAATACTTTTCAAAGACACATAGGGTTTCCACGATGCGTTCTTTCATCTTTGAAGGTTCTTCATGATTGATAACCCTTTGAACATAAGACATTAAAGAATATCGATAAATTTCGAATGGCTGCACGTAGTGGCTTATGTGACTCAAATGCGTGCATTAGTAGCACCGTTAGTAATTGTTGCATGAGAATGTGACAATCATGTGACTTGAGGTTTTTAAGCTCCCTATCCTCCAAGCACACCTTGTGCTTCCAATAGTCACTATATCTAATGGGAACCTTCAAATGATACAATGTTTTACATATCAAGTCTTTCTCATGTTGGGATAGAGTGTAATGAGCTTTAGGACAAGTCAACTTGCCATTTTTTTCCACAGGCCACAACTTTTTCCTAATTTGCATATCCTTCAGATCTTGACGAGCTTTAAGACCATCCTTAGTCTTATCCTTTGTGCTCATAATTGTCGCAAATAGATTTTATGCCACCTTTTTCTCCACGTGCATCACATCTAGCTTATGGCGAATGGGCAAATCCTATAAAATTATTTATTGTTGTTAGTATGGAAGTTCAACATATAGTATAATTTAAATAATAAAAATATATCATAGCGCACCTTCCAATAAATCAAGTCAAAAAATATTGATCTTTTTGTCCATCCAGTGATCTCGTTCTCCTCCGCACTTCTTTTCCTCTTCTTGCGTGCCAGCTTTCTGAAATGAGTCTGAATAGTTTCCATTTTTCTTAATACCTCAGAACCACTTAAACGTTGGGATTTTTTCCATGCTCTTCTTTTCCATTAAATTGTGATTTTTGGCTCCTGAATGGATGCTTCATTTTTATAAGGAGTTTTTTGTGTCCCGTGTAAGCAAACTTCCTACCATATTTTAACCGCATTGAATCAATCGCTATACTACACACAGGACAACCATACTTTCCTACTGTCCTACAACCCGACAAATGGCCATATGCAGGAAAGTCATGTATAGCTCATATAACAAAATTGCTTTCATTGAGAACCTACTTTTACTGTAAGAGTCATATGTTATGGCTCCAGTGGACCACAATTCATTCAACTCATCCACCAACGGCTGCAAGTATACATCAATGTCATGTCCTAGACATTTCTTCCTGGGAATCAATAATGTTAGCATAGTAAACTCTTTGCTCATGCATAGAGATGGAGGAAGATTGTATGGAACAATCATAACAGGCCAACAACTATATGAGTAATTATTGTTTCCAAAAGGATTAAATCCATCTGTTGCAAGTCCCAGACGAACATTAAATTTCTCTGATGCGAAGATAGTCCATTTACGATTTATGTTTTTCCAACACGACGAATCAATTGGATGGCACATAATTGATTCGGTCCGTACTAAGCTCGCATTTGCGTGCCTTGTCATACTCTCCGCAATCCAGGGTACACTATACATTCTCTACAACCGTGGTGTTAACAGAAAGTATCTTAGCTTTTTCCATGGCTTAGGTTTGCTTCTTAGCTTTGATCCATTCTCCGATTTCCACCTGCTTTCACCACACGTAGGACAATCAACCCTATTTTCGTGCCCTTTCCAATAAAGTATGCAATCATTTTTGCATGCATGGATAATCTTGCACTCCATACGTAAAGAATTGATCATCTTCTTGGCCGCATAGGTGTTATTAGGCAAGTTGTTCTCTTCTAGTAGAACATTTATGAACATCTGTAACAACTCCGTTAAACATTCATTAGACCACTTATGTCGAGCCTTCATGCTCAATAAATCAACCGTCACTGACAACTTTGTATGTTCAACTCGACACGAGGGATATAATGGTTGTATTGCATCATCCATCAACTTTTTGTACCAAATATTCTCCATCGAATCATCTGGAGCTTGAGGAAATTCTTCATCATTAGCTTCATCGAAATAGGCTGAGGAACAAACCCCCACTTGAGCTTCAACGACATTCTCGCCATGCTCATGTCCAAATAAGTCATTCACCATATCGACCATTCTTGGGAATGCATCTTCATTACTGCTACCATTCCCTACATTGACATGACTATGAGGATGTATTTCTCCATGGTGGAACCATGTTATGTAAGTTGCATCTATACCATCACATATTAAATGTGTACGAATATCTCTTAATGTCTTCTTCCCTCCTATCAAATTGCGGCACTTGACACAAGGGCAGCAATACCAATCATCGCTTCCTAATTTATGTTTATTAGCTCTTATGAAATCAAAGAACGATTCAATGCCTTCTAAGTATTCATTAGAAAGCCTTGGTGCTGTCATCCACTCTTTGATTGGGGCCATGTTCTGAAAAAATAAATCCATGGAATAAGGTACATAAAATGGTTAAATATGAATATGACTCAATTCCTGTTAGATTGTATGGTCTCAATCCATTAGTTGATGTAATAAATTGATTAATTTCTTTATTTATCAATAAAATCATGCTTTCCTTTCATGAGATGAATGGTGATTTATTACTTAATGCATATGACCAATACATATGACATAATGGTTCATGAGATGAACCGGGTCCCATTAGTATATTAGATGTGATATATGTATATGGATGAGATCCACATACGGGAGACACATGTCACAAATCTTATACTTTAAAATATCTTCACAACCAGTGATGAGACTGGGCATCTCATCTGATAAGGTTGCAACACTTTGATCACTATGAGATAGTGTGATTTGTCTCGATCATCAGAATGTAAGATTCTAGATCATAGTGCTGGTACATTGAATGTATTGAAGGACCATGATAAGCACCTTATGAAATATTGTCTCAATTTTAAGGTATTCTCTCATAATTCCCTAGCAATAGGATCTCAATCGTGAGACATTGATGAACTCAAGTTTCTATCTATTCATTTGCTTTGAGTCACCAATAAGTGAAGCCAGTTGTAGGTCAACACCTCGATGTCTTGGGTACGTGGTAATAGGACTGTGGGAACATCCAATGGTCAAGATGAAATCTATCCATATTATCCCCTTGTGCCAATTAATGGATTTGTCATTAGTAAGTGCGCACACATCTCGATTAAGAGTTAATTAGATGGTACCGATGATCACTGTGATTAATTGGGGCTCAAGGATAATAAGATGTGGATCTAAGATTGGATGGGACAGATTTATTCCAATTGATCCATAGATAATGATGGAGGGGCCTAAATGTGGTAATGTGGAAGTTTAGGGTCTTCATTGTAATATATTCCTAAGACTGGAGTGCAATTGCATTTATATAGTGGTGTTATTTGTAATTAACTGTGGGCCCGGATTGCACATGAGATGTGGGGTCGCGAGTTGCAATTGTAGCCAGCTTTCTAAGGAATCCCTAGTGGTCCCCACGCTGGCCTAAGTTATTAGAAAGATACTAATCTTACTTGAACTCCAAAAGGAAGAAATTAGAAAGTTACTATTTCTATTTGAAGTGGGACTTCTAATAGTGGTAATAGTATGTTGCTAATTAGTGTATAAGTAAGACTTCTAATACAAATTAGTAAGAGAGTTAAAAGATGAGTCATGAGGGCTATAAATAAGGGAATAAACACCCTTGGACGTCCATACATAGAGAAGTGCATGCACAGCCCTCCCTTTTGCAAGAGTTGCACATCTCTCTTTTAGTTCTATTCTAGTTTGTTGGAGTTTCTAGTAGGGTTTTCTCTTGGAGATCCCACTCATCTTCTTGAGAAAAGAGATCTGATAAACGGGTCATAACGTGGAAGATCAATAGGTCTTGGAGATTCTTGTTTGATACGTTCAAGAATTTCATCATCAAAGAAAGACGCAACTTCTTCATTAGAGCACAACCGGGCTCCTAAGGTATAATCTACTTCCTTACATGTTATAGATTTTTATGGATGCTTGTTAGCTGCTGTTCTATCTTCTAAATAGGTTTATTTACTGATCATGATGGCTGAGATTGAGGACATGGATCCTTGATTGGTTTTATAGCCTTTTGGATAGTTGATCCCTGACTCAAGTGGGTTAAAAGTTTTGAAAACCTATCCACGAGGCCCACCTACTTCCAACAATTCCCACATGATATTATCATTTGTGTAATTAATCTTTAACAGAGTGATCTAGTCTTGGTAAGGGAACTTAGGTTTAAACTATTCATACAATGTGCATGCTCAATGCTCTTCGTCCCAACCCACTTACAACTATCTTATGAAGCCTCTTTTAGATGGTGGGCCCACTAAATCACAATAAATTAGGATGTCACTCTTCTCTTCGTCCAATCTCCAACGAAAGTAAAAGAAAAAGATGGAAAGAAAAAAAAAAACATATAAAACAATTCATCAATGATAATGTAAGAACCCATTTCAGTTACTTTCAGAAGAAATAATCAACTAAAGAAGAATAACAAAATCCTACCATGTAAAAGAACACATGCATTTTCGGTAGAGGAATAAGAGAACAAAGATGAGAAGAAAAGTAAATAGCTTTTCAATAAAAAAGGGAAAAACATCAAGGTCATACCAATGGAGTGCGAAGAAAAAGAGTACACAGAGTAGGGTCTTGGTCTGTGTGTAAAAAGAGGAGAGGTTCTTGAAAACGATGAATAGTTTCAACCAAGCAAATAAAAATCATTTAATCATGAATAAAATCAACCATAAAATTAGTTAGAAAACTATGATCCTATCACAGATTACTTCAATCACACACACATATGTTCATTTAGGAAAATCAACCCATTTCATTCCAACACAAAATATTTTATTACCGAAATAAGAAATAAGAGCTAATTATCCTAGTTGTTTGTAAGACAATATAAACATTCATTCACAGCTAACTATTAAAATAACCCGTATAGATGGATGCATGATTGAAAAAACATATTACATCTGCAACATGTCTCCAGTCTACACCAATAAACAACAGGAGTGTTAATGAAGTGGACTTACCACAATGACAACAAGAATACAAGTTACTTTCCCTTGACCCTCAGAGAAAAGCAATTGAGCTGCAAGAAGAGAAGGTACATCATGAGCAAACACGAGGAAAAATTAACAATAAAAATAATTAAATTTCCCAATGCTAAATTTGCATCATAATGGGCATATATGATGTCCATGTTGGCTAATTCCAAGTCAACTCTAAATTAAATTATTAGAGGAAGTTAGAATATCACGATAATCAGAGTGACGTAAGGCTAGGCAGGCTATCCAACAATTGGGTTGCATGATAAAAAAAACCAAAGACAAAAAGAAGTTAATAATGCCACTGTTAAAGAGGTTCACAAAGCAGGGTCAATTAGGATGTGGGTTTGTAGACTTTGAAAATTTAAATGCAATGAGTACAATGGGTGTTAAGTGAATGTAATAAACCTCATTTATGCATACTCAATTTTTGAAAATCTCAAAGGGCCCAAAAGTTATTGCTGATACACTCATCAGGAAAGAGAAACAAAATGTAATTTTCTTTGTTGTTAATTACTAAAATATTCTAGCAGAAAAGCATATGCATCTACCAATTTCACAATAATAGCCAACTGTATCACCACCTTATCGACATAGTACCAATTGCCCATATTGATTTGGGTTAAAGAGGTCTCACAAAACAGGGTCATAGTGATTCCAACATCAGTTTAATTATTCTAACCAAACAACAGCAGTACTTAGACCTACTATATTATATGAAGTTGAATCTTAGGAAATGAAGAAACAAGAAGTGAAAGAAAATATTGCAGAGATATGCATACCAAGAGGGATGTATGGAGTTATAAGAGAGTAAATAATTAGGAATAAGTGCATAAGTAAAAAAAATTACAAGTAGCTTCAATTAAAAGAGAAAAATCAAGGAATGCCACTTGAAATGGTATGAATGCATACATGTAAAACTCAAAACAGAGGACAACCAGCTGTCCAGGCACATGGTTGGGCGGCCTGAGGCCCAAAGCTTGCCCAGCTCAGAGTGGACAACCAGTTCTCCTATATCTCTTTAAATGTGTTTGAGTTGGACGGAGAGAAAAATGGAGTGGTTGACCTTGAAGATATTTCAGTCACTTAATAAGAAGAAATCTAGCAAGAAATGCTGGTAAAATGTAGTTGTGCAATTCTTAATTGTTTGATTCAGGCTTTTGAAAACTATTAATATATACACAAAACTCTGCCTAGGCATTGAGCCATAGTACGCATATCAAATCTTCAAATAGGAAGCTGATTACAGAAGTAAAACAAATTTAAACACTTTAGACCACGTACACTACTCAATAAGAAAAAAAAGGATCATCAACAACTGTTTTGACCGATCAAACATGGTCAAGTTAAATTTTTGGCGATTGGAATTACTTTATCACAGATTTTACTTTACCACTTGCAAAACAAACATTAGATTAGGCTGCATTTGACTTGGGCGAACAATTATATAAATGATACATCCCTTGACTAGCAAGCACTAACATTACTACCCATATGAAACGAGATTAGGAATCTCAAGTGGCTGCTGCACAAAGCTACAACAATTATCACCTCAACCAGTATCACCTCGTCATCTCAGGAGCACCTCAAACTACAACATTTAGTCAGACTAGACACTCTTCTTTAGAGAAAGAGAGAGGAGCATCTTAGTGTGAGTGAAATAATCTATTATGGCTAGAAAAGCATCAGGTCCAATAATAGGCTAACAAATTTTATAAAACGTAGTAGTGAATCCATGGGGACCAGAGCCATTCAGAGGGTACATATGTTTCACGGCTAGCTCAACTTCCTCAATGGTGATGTCCTCACTAATAAAAAACTGTCACCAAAATCCCATCACCAAGCAAACCCCTGCCAAATCCAACTAAATAAACCACATTTATCTCAACCCCACCCCCCACCCCCACCCCCACCCCCACCGTCCCTAACCACACAGGCCCCCATTAAAGTCCCACACCCATAGTCAAACCCTACACCCATTCCCAAGACCTTTTCTAGCCCAAAACCCATTCTCCATCAACCGAACCCCAAACACATACTCCAAATCTCGAACTTCCAATACACCAACAAAACCCCATGCCATCAAAAACATAAAAGAGGTTTGGAAAAAAAAGAAAGAAAAGACAGAAAATGGAATGATAAAGAGGCGATGGGGTATGGAAAAAACAGAGGAGAGAAGATGAAGAAATAGAAATAAAGGAAATAAAAGAAGAAGAGGAGAAGAGGAAGAGAACCTGTAGGGAGATTGATGTCGGAGTCAACGCGAGAAGATGCCGGAAGAGAGCAGTCTGAGTGTCTTCACTAGAGATTCAAGTGGGAGAGATGCATAGGTTATAATATTAGGGCGCGAAATGAAACAGGGTAGTGGAACGGGCGCGCGCGGGAGAGAGAGAGAAACTTATTAGCAGGCGACGGTCTTTATTCATCAGTAATTTTAGCGTGGATACGACAATAAATTTGCCGTCGTTCTGGCAAAAGTGAGGGGGTAATTTCGTCGTAATAACTGACAATTTTTAGATGTTGGTAATCCCGTAAGTTACCGTCGCTGATCAAGCATTTTGAGGCAGTGAGAACGCAAACTGTCAAAGCTTGTGACATTTCAATTTGGACCAAGGTTCATGCATTTGGATGACATAAAAGTTTGTCTAGTTCTTAGGATCATAAGAGGACCTAATTAAACATGATTTTTCTGAAGCGCCAAAACCAATGTTTTCCTTTTGTTAGCAGGAAGTATGAAAACATGTTTAATTTACTGTTCAAAACTGATTTAATTCATAAATACATGAACAATTCAACTGATAGTGATTTCAACTATGGGCTTTGGGTTCTCAGTATGATAGTGATTTCAACTATCCAAGGTTAGCACACTTTTAGTGGCTGCTATTTCAAGGGAAAACAAGTTGCAATGCCAATAGATACAGGAACCTGCATCCCAAGTTGCTTCTAATTGTGGATAGTTTTTGTTTTGCTGCTGCATTCTTTGGACTTCAACAGCAAATACTTACTGAGTCTATGCTCATTTTATGAAAAAGGATAGACCCATGGTCCCCAATGAGTCAATCAGCCAATGGACCCAGCCCATCCATCTCAACCTATCATCTTTGGCCTGAGCTGCATACTATCTCATGTTTAGAGTTTTATCTATATTTTAAGTTATTTTTATTAGATATTTTAATCATAGCCATCAATGTGTTTGGATGGTCTCGATTAGTTATAGGGTTTGTTCTCATCTATTTAAGTGATATAAAGCCTCTTGGCTAGTTAGTTGAAGATGATGAATGGAGATTTTCAAGATGTTTTTGGGTTTCCCGGGTCCATTTCTCCCTCCTTGTGATAGGGAGTTTGGTGTGAGGCCAAGATTATCAGAATTTCCCTGACCTACCTCTGATCTTCCATCTCCATCTCCATCTCCATTCACCCCGCATCTCGATCCTACATCACATCATTTTAATATGCTCATTTTTTTGTGTGTGTGGATTCAGTGGGTAGGTAAGAAACAGAAGTGCTGAAGTGATGGAGCAAAATCTACAGTCATGTCTTCGGGCTATAGTGATTTATTGTGATTTTGCGCATGTTAAGCAATTGGACCCATCTCTTTTTTTTGAAGCATTTACAGTGAAGTTGAATTCAAGAATCATTTCTTTCGATATTTTGTATCTTTCTACCACTGAGATTCATTTACATTAAGCCTTTTTTTTATTTTTTATTTCTTGATATAAGGATGGAACAATTGCTAGACATACAATATATAAACAAGAAGGAAAATAAATTGCATCTTCATCAACAACTGTGGCGGTTAGTATGACGAGCCTACGAGTGGTATGCATTATTCAAGTTGAAACTACAAGTGAAAAAGATATATATGTTGGAACAGAGATGGCATTAGAGACCAAAGTCTGATGTAGTTGGTGTTAAATTTTAACAATGGCTACAGACTAGAAGTAATAGTGAAAAGAAACAATAGTACTGATCTGCAGTCTTGTCGAAAAATGTATCCTTCTGGAATCGGCAGAAATCAAAGGCAGAAGCTTGTGACCGAGGCACGTCTAGCGATGCTTTCTTTAGGACGAGTTCTGCCCTTTCAGGATAAACCCAGATGCGAAGAGGATCTCTGCAGGAACTGCCCCCAGGATACAACGACCTTCACAGATCAGGCTTGGTCGCACACCAAGCTCAGATCAATCTCCAAGAATCACAGAATGCTCACGAGAAAGGAAGAGAAGAGAAAAACAGAGAAGTTTTTTTTCATATCTATCGTTGAACCCAGACCAAGTTATTTTATAAGAGAAATCAATTGAGCCACAATCAATTACGATTAAACCAGCGATTAATATTCACAACGTTAAACATTAACTAATATAATGCACAACGTTTTAGCAAGCAATTAAAAACTGGGTTTTTTTTTTTTTTTTTTTTTTGAATCAACGTTTAAAAACCGTTATAAATCAAGCAATTAATATTAATAAAAAAGTTTTAGAAGCAAAAAAAAATGAATTTGGAATTTCCCCCTGTGCGCGATATACACGCAGGATGCGCGTCGTGGACGCACGCCCAGTTAAATGTTTTCCTGACCCGGAGCCCTGGGTTGAGCCGGACTCGCGTGCGTGCATATGGCTCATGGTAAAAAGGTTTCATTTGTTCTAATGTGTATAGGAAAGGGAAAAACATATAAAGCCACCATTAGAAATGAACTTTAGCAATGTGGGATGCCAAGTTCTCAAGTAGCCTTCACTTTCCACATAAAGCAAAAGAACAAAAGACAAAATACCTTTTTTCAAGTCAAACTTTTGAATTTTTTGAAACACATTAAAAAAACTCAACAATCTCCCCTCTGTTTCAAAATATTTAATGAGCATTATACTGGTAAGGTGACAGAGCTTGAACCTTATTGCCATGATATATTTTTGAACTTTTAGGAGTTAAAGTGACTAGAGTATTGAACTTCAACTCTTTATATCGGTTAAAAAATATATCAAGTTTTATATACCTGGAGTTTATAGGTCAGCACTTTACGGCCATGCGCTTAATCCTGATTTCATGAGTGCTCTAGAGAATCTGCCCATATTCTCATAGGAAGCGGCCCCACTTCCACACTCATATAGGTGAGTCTATCAAGAGTGATCTTGTAGCTTTGCACCCCACCATATAGGCTATAGATCTCATTAAGGACTAAATCCAACCTCATTCGCTATAAATTATGTACCAACAAATAATCTCACACAATAGGGATGAGTACTCTAAATGTCAGTACACTATATCATCAGGATAACTTGTTTTTCCCATTGAACCTAGTTCTTGGGATCTCCGGTCATTAGGTTGGGTTACTGCTATTGATGATTTATGGGCTTAAGACTCATCCCTTTGGTTGTTTCTTTTATCTTTTCTCTTGCAAGGCCTTTTGTCAAGGGATCTGCTAAGTTGTCCTTTGATTTTACATAATCAATTACAATCACTTCTCCACCGAGTAATTGTCTCACATAGCTATGTTGCAATCTTACTTGTCTAGACTTTCCATTGTATGTGGCATTGTGTGCATTTATAATTGCTGCAGTATTATCACAATGAATAGTAATAGGAGGAAAATGTTTAGTCCACAAAGGAATATCATATAATAAATTTCTAATCCATTCGGCTTCCGTAGCAGCGGCTCCCATAACCAAGAATTCTGAATCCTTAGTGGATTGTGTAATTGTAGTTTTTTTTTTTTTTTATTTCCATGATATTGCAGCACCTCCCAACGTGAAAATATAGCCACTAGTAGACTTAGAATCGTCTAAGTCCATGTTCCAATCGGCATCGCTGTAACATTCAACTACAGCTGGAAAACTAGAATAACACAATGCATAGTTTATAGTATGCTTTAAATACTTAAGTACTCTAGATACAACATTCCAATGTTCAACACCAGGATTATTAGTGTATCTACTTAATTTGCTCACAGCATAAGCTATATCAGGGCGAGTACAGTTCATAGCATACATCAAGCTACCAATCACACTAGCATAGTCAAGCTGTGCTACACTATCACCATTATTCTTTACTAATTTAATACTTGGATCAAAAGGAGTGGACACTGGTTTACAATTAAAGTGATCAAACTTTTTCAACACTTTTTCAATGTAATGTGATTGAGACAATTTAATTCCAGTGTCATCTCTAATAATCTTAATTCCCAGAATTACACTTGCTTCTCCCAAGTCTTTCATATCAAAATTATTGGAGAGAAGTGACTTTGTTTCTTTGAAACAATCCAAATTAGTTCCAAAGATCAACAAATCATCTACATATAAGCATAAAATTATTGTAGACTCACCAAAAGTTTTATAGTAAATACATTTTTCAGCCTCATTTATTTTGAAGTCATTTGAAAGAATAACCTCATCGAACTTCATATGCCACTGTTTTGGTGCCTGTTTTAGTCCATATAAGGACTTTAATAACTTACACACCTTATGCTCTTGTCCTTTTATTTCATAACCCTCTGGTTTATACATATAAATTTTCTCCTCTAGATCACCATTGAGAAAAGCTGTTTTTATATCCATCTGATGAATATATAAATTATGCACAGCAGCTATAGAAATCAAAGTCCTAATGGAACCTATTCCTGATACAGGTGAATAAGTATCAAATAAATCTACCCCCTCCTTTTGCCTAAAGCCTTTGGCTACTAGCCCAGCTTTGTATTTCTCTATTGTTCCATCAGGTCTTAGTTTTTTCTTAAGAACCCATTTGCACCCTAAGGCTTAGTACCCGAAGGTAAATCAGCTAGTTCCCAAGTATTATTTGCTAAAATTGATTCTATTTCATCATCTAATGCTTCCTTCCAAAAGGCAGCATCATGGGCAGTCATTGCCTCCTTATAAGTAGATGGGTCCTTTTCTATTAGATAAGTCTCAAAGTCAGGACCGAAACTAGTGGATGTCCTAACCTATGAACACACATTCCCATGAGTGGGGTCCTAACTTGGGCCTTTTTGGGGTCAACTATCCTAACATGGGCTAGACAACCCCAAACTCTAAAATATCTAAGGTTAGGCTTTCTTCCCTCCCAAATTTCAAAAGGAGAACAATTAGTCTTAGAATGTAAATATAACAAGAAGTCAGCAAAGCTTCAACCCACAGATTTTTTGGACAACCGGATGAATTCATCATACAATTAACCATTTCAATCAAAGTCCGATTTTTTCTTTCTGCTATCCCATTTTGTTGAGGTGTGTAAGGAGCAGTAGTAGTTCTTTTAATACCTTTGGATTCACAAAAGTCCAGAAAGTCTTTAGAGGTGTATTCTCCTCCTCTATCACTTCGAAATTTAATTACTTTTCTATTTAATTTATTTTCAACTTCAGAGAAATAAATTTTAAATTTAGATAAAGCGTCATCTTTAGTTCTAAGTAAATATACGTAGGTATATCTAGAGCAATCATTAATAAAAGTAATAAAATAGTATTTTCCACCTCTAGTCATAGTGTTACTTAAATCACATATATCAGAATGCACTAACTGAAGTAACTCAATTTCTCTGTCCACTTTATGAAAAGGTTTTTGAGTAATTTTGGATTGAGAACATATTTCACATTTCTTATTTTCATCTTTATATTTTTCAATCAATCCATCATTACTCATACTTTTTAATTTTTTAAAATTAATATGTCCTAGTCTACCATGCCAGTCAAAGACAGAAGCAACTATGTAAGTAGAAGAGGATGCATTATTATTGATTACATTTAACTTAAACATACCATCACAAGCATAACCCTTACCAACAAAAATACCTTTTTTTACTGATTACAAACTTATCAGACTCTATTACCTGCTTGAAGCCAGCTTTGTTGAGAAGAAAACCAGAAACTAAGTTTTTTCTCATCTCTGGAGCATGAAGCACATTCAACAATGTCATAGTTTTTCCGGAAGTGAACTGAAGTTCAATCTTCCCTTTACCAATTACTTGTGTAGTAACGGTAGTTCCTAGAGCGAGCTTGAAGTCTTGCTTGACTTCCTCATAGGTCTTAAACAGACCTCTATCAAATGTAACATGTGTGGTTGCACCTGTGTCAATCCACCATCCTTCGCTCTTTCCTGTGCTGAGTGTATTTACTTCAGAAATGACAGCAACAAAGTGTTCTTCTTCAATAATATTGGCTTGAGGCTTATTGAATTGGGATTGTTGTGGGAGCTTCTTTCGGTGGCGGCATTCTCTTGCAAAATGACCTGGTTTCCCACAAACAAAACAACCACCCTTTGTCTGCGGCTTGTTTGACCCATGGTGCTGATGTTTGATCGAACTTTTTTTCTGATTCTGGTTAGGTGTTTTATTTTTGAAAGAAGGATTGCTTTTCTTGTTCCTGCCCAGATGTTGATCAAATTTTCCTTTCTTTTCACCATCACCTGTTGGTTCAACCACATTTATTTTTCCACTGTTTTTAGGTAGATTTTTCTGATCACTCATCCGAGCTTCTTCTTCAATCCTCAAATAGCGCTGGAGGCGCTCTAGTGAGTAATCCCTCCGTTTATGCCTCAAAGTTTTTTGAATATCCTTCCAAGTTGATGGCAGTTTCTCAATTATTGTTGCTACTTGAAATTGTTCATCAACTTGGATCCCTTCTTTGACAATTTCATTTACCAAAGTCTGTAACTCACGAACTTGAGGAAGAATTGGTTTATTGTCTAGTATTTTGAAATTTAAGTACCGACCCACTGTATATTTTTTTTGCCCCAGATTCCTCTATTTTATACTTCTTATCAAGGTCTTTCCAGAGTTCTCTTGCAGTTCTGGCATCAGAGTAAAGATTATAGATGTTGTCTGCAACCAGGTTTAGGATATGGCCTTTGCACAAATAGTCATCTTCTTTCCATTTTTTTCGTGCATATGAACCACCTGGTTTCTCTTCACGATCGGGACATGATTCAGTTAAAACATATGCTACTTTTAGAGATGTTTACAGAAATAAGACTTTCTGTTGCCATCGGCGGAAGTTGGATCCGTCAAAACTATCCAACCGAACCAAGTCCTGATGCATAAACTTAACAGCAGATGTAGCCATTGAACAAAGAAATCGTCCTAAAATTGTTAAATTTTAACAATGGCTACAGACTAGAAGTAATAGTGAAAAGAAACAATCGTACCGATATGTAGTCTTGTCGAAAAATGTATCCTTCTGGAATCGGTAGAAATCAAAGGCAGAAGCTTGTGACCGAGGCATGTCTAGCGACGCTTTCTTTAGGATGAGTTCTGCCCTTCCAGGATAAACCCAGGTGCGAAGAGGATCTCTGTAGGAACTGCCCCCAGGATACAACGGCCTTCACAGATCAGGCTTGGTCGCACACCAAGTTCAGATCAATCTCCAGGAATCACAGAATGCTCACGAGAAAGGAAGGGAAGAGAAAAACAGAGAAGTGTTTTTTCGTATCTATCGTTTAACCTAGACCATGTTATTTTATAAGATAAATCAATTGAGCCACAATCAATTACGATTAAACCAGCGATTAATATTCACAACGTTAAACATTAACTAATATAATGCACAACGTTTTAGCAAGCAATTAAAAACTGTGTTTGCAAAATTAATATTAATAAAAACGTTTTAGAAGCAAAAAAAAAAATGAATTTGAAATTTCTGCAAAACCATAGCTGATGCGCTTCGCGGACGCACTCCTGGTTAAACGTTTTCCGAACCCGGAGCCCTGCAGGGTCGAGCCGGACTCGTGTGCGTGCATATGGCTCATGGTAAAAAAGTTCCAATTGTTCTAATGTGTATAGGAAATGGAAAAACATATAAAGCCACCTTAAGAAGTGAACTTTAGCAATGTGGGATGCCAAGTTCTCAAGTAGCCTTTACTTTCCACATAAAGCAAAAGAACAAAAGACAAAACACCTTTTTTCAAGTCAAACTTTTGAATTTTTTGAAACACATTAAAAAAACTCAACAGTTGGAGCACATATATGAATGTGAAATGAAGCTGAATGGACTTCATTATTAATTGAATGTAACAGTTTTATAATATTACAGGTTGTAGACATTGTTGAATGGAGTGAAATGAATGACACTAAAAATGTTACGAATTTTGTATTAGGTTAGTACGAATTATGGAATGGAATGATTGTTCTAGTTTTGTATTGTTTCAAATTATGAACATTGTGAAATATAAAAAAATGTATGGAATGGAATGTAGTGGAATGTTGTATGTAGGTCGTCAGTGGGTGTACTCAGTTTAAATTTAGAATGGACATGTGCTGCTTTTTTCATATATTTAAAAAAAAAAATCAAGTACACATAAACTTGAGAAAACACATTTACTTAAATTTGAAATATGTTCAGGCATTTCAACTTAGCAAGTATAAGTTGCTAATTAAACTTCACCACTGGACTATTACAGTGAACAATTCAAACCTTATGCCTTTAACCACTAATCACTGCCTCCTCTTAATTTCTCTCATATATACTTCATGGTTACATTGTTTTCTGAAACATGTTAGAGTTTTTTTTTTTTTTTTTCCTCAGAAAGTGTTGAATTTTTTTAAAGAGAGTTTAAAAAAAAAAAAATTTAATGTTAATTTTTCTTAAAAATTATTTTCTAGAAAAGGCTAAAAAGGCCAAGTAATTTTTATATGGGGCACACAGAGAATGAACATCTATAATTTTGTGTTGGGCCATTTTATTTACCTACGTGGCACCTACATATTATGTAAAAACTTTAATAAAATAATTATATATATATATATTTGATAATTTTATGTTTAACATTGCTATCTATATATCTAACCAAACAGTACTTTTGATGTTAAAATGTTGGCATAGAAATTGAGCTAATCTAACATCCCTTTCAGCTAATCAAACAACCCTTTAAGGAGTTACCTAAAAAAAGTAGCACGTTAACACACCCATAATCAGCCTTCAGAACCATCAGGACCGACCTGGTCTATAAGCAAACTGGCTCAACACAACACAATAAGGGGCTGGGTTGAAGCTAGAGGTGGCAAATGGGCTGGGTTGGGCTAAACGGTTCGAATCTATTTATTAAATATTAGATGCTCCTAACCTGCACTATGAGTTAGCCCGCCTAACCACACTAACCCGCATAACCATTGTGGGTTACTACGAGCCGGGTTGACAAACATAACTTGCACCCAAGCCTAAATTTATTAACAATCCTCTAAGGTTTTTACTCTTTCAGTTATGGTAAGCCTAATGTTAAGTTGTTTCTTCTAGGATCTTAACTCAGACTTCGGCTCAACTAATATTGGGTTGAAAATTTAGGCCTAGGCTAGGGTCATGATGCCATGATTCACCATTCTCTCTAGCTTGTGCCGGTGTAAAGAGAAACTAGTGTAAAAACTAGCATGAATTAACTTAGCTATTACTTGATTATTTTATTTTATGTCATATCCATTGTATTTTCTTCATATCCACAATCCATCTAAGAGAAGAAAAGCACACAAACATTCAAAAGCTAACAAACGGTGTACTTGAGAAAAAAGAAAGAAAAGAAATTATTTATACAATGAGTATAGTATACATTTTTTAAATAGTGACTATAGAAATAGGATAGCAAAACTAATAAAATTAAAATAACATTCTCATAAAAATGAGAAAAACATCATATCAAAGTAAAAGGATACACTCTATAGAATTAAGTATTGAGTATAAGTTTTAGTTGTATGAAAAGGGAAAAAAAGTTATGTGGGTCATGCGGGTTAAACGAGTTGACTCTAACCCGATCCATTTAAATGAGGGTCAAGAAAGCTTGACCTACAACCGACCCATATATTATGCGGGTTGGGTTGGGCCAAATTGACGGGTCGGGTTGGCTTTTATCAACTTAAGTGTCACATCATAAGTTTACTTTTTCACTCCACTTTTTTCACCAAGACATGGGAAAATGCAAATCACCACATCACATACTTGCTTTAACTCCACCTGTATTGCCTTTTGTTTTAACAAACCCCCCGTTCCAATCTTACCCAAAATGCCCACCACATTTTTATTTTTTATTTTTTATTTTTGTTATTATCTATAGGTAGTGGGAAGACTACCGTGAGACCCACCCACTTGGACAACTATACATAAATTAAGTAGAGCACGGATCCTCCCACGCTCAAACTCACAAATATGGTTGCAAACAGGACAGTTTTGGGTCGGAACCATAATAGACCTAAACTCAAACCCATTTTTAAATAACGGTTCCGGGTATGGGTCCAGTTCTGTCTTAGAACCTATTTTGTTGGTTTCAGAGCCGGTTTCGATAGGAAAACTCGAATAAGGCTCCGGAACTAGGTCCACCAGAGGACCGGACTCTAGTTCCAAACTCTTCTAATTTCTTTTCATTTTCTACTTTTTCTAAAAATAAGTAGATCGTTCAACTTATAATAGTGTATCAAATCTACTACCTTGAGGATTAAACATAAAAATGTAAATAAAAAAAAGTTGACTTTTGAGCTATAGTTTGCAACATCAAAGACTCGTATGCCGTGTCATGGGTTGGAACCTATATGGACCCGTTTATCAATTGAAACCTAAATTGATTTCCGGTCCTTCCGGATCCAAACCCATTTATAAATCGGAACCTAAAATAAGTTCCAAACCCTCTTTTTTTTTTTTTTCGGAACTTCCAAATGATCATGGAATCGGCTACCCGTTTGCAACCTTACTTGCAAGGAATTTGTGTCTCTTGTGAGCTCATTGATTAAAAATCTAAGCCGCAGAGAATAAATATTCATTTCTTGTACTGGCTCTGAAGAAGAAACCCTCGTCAAATTGATCACAAGTAATACCGATCACAAGCTGCTTACATGATGATAAATATCAAAATCTGTTAGAAAAGGAGAAAACTTAGAGAAAGAAGATTAGAGGGAGAAAAGAGAGACAAAGTTTTCTATTATCTCAAGTAAGTATCCAAGTACAATGGAGGAGATTTATTTATACGCAAAGTAACCTCTTAATTTAAAAAAACCTAATCACAATAGTATTCTAAATGTAATTCATCTCAAGTGGGCATCCACCGATGATCCATATCTCATAACACTCCCCCTTGGATGACCACCACCCAATGACAATTGCCTCATTAAAAACCTTGCTAAGAAAAAACTCAATGAGAAAAAAACCAAAGCAAAGGGAAAAAGAGTACAAGATTCTTCAAAATCATTGAACTAGTATTGGACGTGCATAATGTTGTCTCGTTAAAACCTTAACTAGGAAAACCGAGTGAGATAAAACCTAAAAAAGGAAAAGAGTATAGCGCACAGATGTTCTGGGTAGCATACTTCAGGATGCCCCTTGATTAACTACTCCCCCTGATGATAGCAACTATTCACATAGTTTGATTATGAACTTTACGCATGCCAATCTCATATACAAACTTCTAGAATACTGATTTGTCCTACAGGGACATTAATCCTGGCATGTGCATTCATAGTTGGCACATGTGACTTTGTCACCTTTGTTGCATCATTAAATGCACCAGGTAATCTGTTTGCAATTTCTTATAAGTATACAATTCTTTGTACTTCATTTTCACATTGTGAAGTTTGTAGATCCAGATGAGACAGAGTAGAAGTATTTCATGTTAATTCTCGTTGTTCTTCAGGAACATGTTGTTCTATAGGAACAATATGTTCTTTAGGAACTATCTTATCTCCCCTAACGACGGGAATTTTGTCTCATCGAATTGACAATCGGGAAAACAAGCAGTGAAGACATCTCATGTCATTAACTACAAGAAACTTGACATTTAGCGGCGACTTTTTTTGCCGCGGTCTAATTTTCGCCACTAAAAACCCACATTTAGTGGCAAATATTTGATGTTGCCACTGAAGGCATTATAATACCCACATTTAGTGACAACTTATATGTTGTAGCTAAATTTCGCCACTAATTCCTTGGCGGGAATTTTTGGCGCAATGGGATTTTGGAGGGAAAGAGATTTAGTGGCAAGTCTTAATTTATCGCCACTAATGGTGTCCGGTTTTAGTGACAACTTTTTATGGTCGCCACTAATTTCTTAGATTCTTACATTTAGCCGTAGAATATTTTTTGCCACTGTATGTTCTATTTTTTGTGGCTAGTTTATATTGTCACTAAAGATATATCATAAGAAAGTTGACTTTTAATGGCAACACTTTTTGCCATAATTTAATTTTCGCCACTAAAAACTCACCTTTAGCGGCGAAGCTAGATGTTGACACTAAAAGTATTATGTGATCACATTTAATGACAATTTATATGTTGTAGCTAAAGGTCATTTTGGAGGGGAAGGAGATTTAGTGGCGAGTTTTCTTTTTGTGCCACTAATGGTCTAGGAGTTTAGTGGTAACTTTTTATTTTCGTGGCTAAATGTTTAGTTGTTATATTTTCGCCACCTTTTGCGGCGACTTTCTATTGCCACTAAAAATATATTATATGAAAGCCAGCTTTTAGTGGCGACACTTCTAGCCACAAAGTTATTTTTGCCACAAAAGACTCACTTTAGTGAAGGTATTATAGTGATCACATTTAGTGACAACTTATTTGTTGTGGCTAAAGGTCATTTTGGAGGGGAAAAAGAATTAGTGGCGAGTTTTAATCTTTTACCCCTAATGTGGTCCAGGAGTCTAGGATGTCAGCGCCCTCCTCGAGCTTGATAATTCCATTGGAATATTGGCTTCCTACAAGCTTTTGTACATTCTCTTCATTCAAGTCCCATGCTCGGCTCACAAACTCGGTGGTGAATCCAGTGAAGATACCGGTCATCCCAGTGAGTTGGAAATTGGTGAACTCACCGACTCGGTGAGCTTTTTAGGTGTCACCCAAGAAGAGGATAACTAGTTCAGTGTCATTGCTGTTGAACCACCATGTAACCACGCCGAAGGGAAGGGCAATGGCATCACCCTTCTTGATTGCTACAACCTTCTCCTTGGTTGCCTCAGGCAATGCTATCCCAACCCTTCCACTGCCTGAAACAGAACATATGGGCAGGGAAAATGAGTTCAACTCAGTCAAGCAATGGCCAGTGATTAGTGTGAAAATAATTTAAACGGATAAATGTATGACATCTCTGTTTCTAGTGATCCATCCCCAGCTTACTTAGATCACTATGACACCCAGTGATCAGCAATCTGGGTCATTCAGATACTGGGTTAGTTCCCTATGGGTCAGCAATATAACTGTAGTACAAATATTTATTTCAGTCACTGGTTACAAAGTTGATTCTTTTAGATTGTACCCAAACTTCCCAACCACAGATAGACTGGGATCAGAACATAGCGCATTATATCACAGAATTGAAATCATAGATCTTAATGTGAGCAGTCATGTAAGTTAAAAGAAAGGTTATGCAAGCAAAGGATACAAAAAATAAATAACTTCATCCAACTACCCCTAGCAAACTGGGGTCACTGACGCGAACCTCGACTAAATTGCAATCCAATGTCCAGGTAACACTGAATCCCACATACTTTCGGCTGAATTCTAGTAGTCAAGTCTACTGGCCAGGAGGCCATGAAACAGATGAAAATACTTTGGCCCCAATATATGTTCAAACCTATCCTAAAAGCCTTGTTAAAAGGATCATCAAAACTCTTACCATACACTTAGTTTATCTGTAAATCTAATTGTGTAGAACTCTACTTACTGGTAATTGATTATCACAAAAACAAAACAACTGTAAGGTATAGGCGATTAGGATCATTAACCAAACACATGAATTCTGATTTATGAATAAACTGAGTGACCTCGCAAGGTTTAGGAAGAATTCTTTCTACTCTAACAAGAAATGGAAAAAAAGTTTCCAACAAACTGCCAATTCTCAATAGCGGTCTCTGTTTTTTTTCAACAAATATTCAGAACAGGGGAACATACAAACAGGAAGAAGTGGTCCCAACATAACATCAGCCAGTACATAAATGTTTGGAATGAAGACAATGATTTTAAAACTGCTTTTGTTCCCATATAGGTCATGTCCAACATAAAAAACCAAGTCCATATCTTGATATTCTGTCTCTTTTGATATTTTACAAATATTCCAACACTTACAAATTGAACATCTTGATTTTCAGTGGTGTTTATGATGATTTACACATGAATAAAACCTTGTCCTATCATACAATGGTGGAGATAATAGAGACTTTGACAATTTAATGTTTCAAACTAATTCCATAAAAAATAACAAATGGGGCAATACGTATCAGTTTATGCAGAAACCTTGAACCAAGAAATACCATTCCAATGCCATGTAGATTAAGGCCCCTGCCTGGACCATGACTCAGACTAGTTAAATTGATCTGTTTTAAACCTGATACAATTTGGGGGGAAAATTGCCTTTTAGATAGAATGAGGGGAAGATTGCCCCTCTTTCCCTTCTAATACACATTTACCATTTAGCAAAAAACAAAGTTGTTGTAAAAGAATACAATAATTTACTATTTTCTTGATCTGTAGATCATTCATACAAGACTCTTGCTCTGAGTTGCCACCCCTAAATTCTTTCAAGATATTCTAATTAAGATTTTCTTCTTATTTTTGTAATGTTTTGTTTGCCAATTTTTAGGCCTGGCTTGTCATCTTAGCCTCTGTTTCTTTCTTTTCTTCTCCTCTTGTTTCATGGCCTTCTTTGCTTCTCTCCTATGGGCTTTCTGCCTCTGTTCTCCCTTTCTTTTTCTTCTTTCTTGTTGTGGAGCTGTGCTGTGTGCTGGTTTTTGTCCTTCCATGTTGGAGCTGTGCAGTGCTGAGCAGTGATTCGTGTTGCTGTTTTGTGCTGTTTTGCTGCCATCTTGTGGTGTCGTGCAGTTCTTCCTGTGGTGCTGTGAGGCTCTCTGTTTTTGTGGGCTATTTTGTTCCTCTGCTGCAAAGTGGAGCTGTGCAGTGTGCTGCTTCTGCAGGCCTTTTGGTTTTCTATTGCTTGCTCCTCTAGTTGTTGTGCTGTGCGGTTTTGTTTTAATTCTGTTTTCCTGCGCTGCTGTGGTTTTTTGTGCTGCTTCTGCTGTGCCTCGGTGAGCCCAGTTGAAGGGTTGGGTACTGCAGTGCTTGTGTAGCTTCCTGTGATGTTGTTTTGAGAGGTACCTAGATCAGGGTCACGTATGCGATGCCAGAAAAGTTTATGATGATATCCATGATAAAGACATCACTGCTTTTAATTTGGCAATCCAAGCATGCATTAGACATGGTCATAGAGCAGAAGTTGTTGGTTTATTTTATGAAGTCCTTGTGATGGGGAGGGAACCAGATGAGACCAAATTGACATCTCTTTTGACTAGAATCAGTGAACTGAAGCAAGGGTTGCGGTTCCATGCTCTAGTTCTCAAGTTCCCAGTTTACAATGGTAGTGCGTCTATTGCTAGCTCATTAGTTAGAATGTATGCAGAATTTCATTCCTTAGATGATGCAAGTAGAGTGTTCAATTGCATTTGGCGCCCTGACCTAGCCTTATGGACTCCATTAATCTCAGGCTTTTCTCAGAGTGGTGAAAGCCAAGATGCACTGAAACTTTACACACGAATGATGTCTGAGCAACAAGTAGAGCCTAACCATTACACTTTTTCAAGTCTCCTACATTCATGTGCAAAGTTCCTGCCTTTATATATTCCATTTTCACATGTTCTTTTGATTTTAAGCTGTAATTTTTTGGATTTCATAATTATTGGTATACATTTCTGATTCGAAAGATGGTGATTTTATCTGTGTTTTCTTTTTCTAACTCGCTGTTTTCTGTTTGATGCGCAGGCCTTTGGTGACTCTAGCTTATCCCTTGTAAGTGTATTCCTGGTTTTTCCTTCAGATAGCTTGAGTTGTATTCATGTATTAGTATTTTGAATGTTTACCATCTGTCTTAAATAGAGTTGATTATTAAAAGACTAATTTTTTATTTTATTTAGAAAAGTTAATCTGCTCATCTAACTTTTAACTACATAACAAGTTTCATATCTAAAACTTGTTATGTAGAAGTTTTAGCCATGAAACTTGTCACAGCACTATATAGCAAGTTTGTTTGTAATACTACTTTCAATATAATATATGACAAGTATTTTTATACTATTGTATTTTTACATGGCCCTTCCAAAAAATTCCAAAAAATATACAATCCACATCCTTTATTTATTTGTTTTGCTGGACCAATCCATATTTGGGTGTGCATGGCTACAGGTGTTTGTAGTCTCGAATGTGCCATGATGGAGCTTGTCAAAGCCTAACCCATTTAGTTATCGGGTCATGTGCTTTGATTGAGATCCAGCCCATGTGCCTAAAAGATCAGCTCATTTGTAAAAATACACACTTCACCATGTTGGATATATATAAGGCAGTGTTGCACATTTGAGCATATATATCTAAGCCTAGGCTCAAACTCATCTATCTTCCTGATATAACCAGTTCTCTTTGTTACAATTGAAAAGTCGGGCCTTGTATGAAAAGTTTGGCCTTTAGTTGGAAGTTAAATTGCAAAGCTTTAAAAAAGGATAAATGAAAGTTAAATTGCACATCAATAATCTTATCATTAACTAAGCATGTGGTTAATTGTAGCTAAGGGTCTGCCATCGATGGTGGTGTTAGGGGCAGATCAAAGGAAAGAACGGTCGTCAGCAACTAGTTCCAAAACTTGGGTGGATAAGAAGTTGGATACTAGAAACAAGAGCATAAAGAGATTGTGAAGGATGTTGGGACTTTGTATTACTATTTTTTTTTTTTTTTGTATCATGATAAATCCCTAATTCTTGTTTGGAAAATCTTATTTGTATGAATCAGACTTATGGATAATAGATGTGTATAATAGATCTATATAAAACAAATAATGTTTTATAATTATACTGTTTTTCAAGACCATTCTACTATTTGAAATAGATGTTTTAGGATCCTCTTGTTCAATGGTTTTTATGAATTTCTCAAGATCCACAAGGAATTAAGGACTCAAATTTGGCCCCAAAAATGCTCTTGGGCTTAGGAAGAGGATTGACGGCTCAGATCTTGAGATTTGGGTTCACAAGTGAAACCCGGTTAGTTTAAAAAGCATTGGCATCAATGGTCTCATGGTTTTCCATGATTTTCTCAAGATTATAAAGGGACTAAAGGCTGAAATTAGACCCTATAGCCTTTTTTGGGTTTCTGAAGAGGATCAATGGTTCTGATCTTGATAGAGAATCCAACAGAAGGTTAGAAATGTACCACATCTTCCTCCTTCAGACATACATTTTTCTAAAAATGCTTCGATTCTTAATAAATGGGACTCATATGATGATTCTAATTATCTGGTAACACCATTTGGATATATAGGAATGCTAGAATGTTTAATCTCATGCCACTTATCTGTCTATATTATCTTCAGTGTATCTTGTCTTATTGCATATGCCTCCTTTTTCAATTTACTCCATGTTGTTTGGTTGTCTAGGGGACCCGTGAGTGCGATTTTTTATTTATTCCTCACTCTTTGTGTTAGGTACATCGATATGGATAAGAGTTGGATGAAAATTGAGGATAGACGACACCCTAAGTACATAGATGGAGTTAAACAGTTTTTGGAGTTTGCATATGCACATATTGAGCCAGGGAAAAAGATTCGGTGTCCGTGTGTCAAATGCAACAATATCTATTTCCGTACTCGGGATGATGTAGAAGCGGATTTGTATTATCATGGTATAGTTAATGTTACATTCCATGGGTATTGCATGGGGAGGAGTTTGAGGCAAGCACTGATGAAGATGATGATGAGGTGCCCAGCAGAGAAGATGAAGATGATCATGGTGATATGCAAGAAATGATACATGATCATTACACCGCAACAACTATAAATGCTTGGGCAGGAGAGGATTCTAGTAGTAATGAGAATGCGGTGCCTGACTGGGAAGTGGATAAATTAATGAGATTGTTGAAGGATGCTGAACATAAACTATATCCGGGTTGCGAGAAGTTCTCTAAGTTGTCGTTCATTGTGAAGCTGTTGCATCTAAAGACACTTAATCATTGGAGTAGCAAATCATTCACCATGTTGCTTGAGTTGTTAAAGGATGCACTTCCTGATGCTAAGACGCTCCCTAAATCATCTTACGAGGCTAAAAATATAATTCATGACCTAGGACTTGACTATGTGAGAATTCATGCATGCAAAAATGACTGTGTACTATTTTGGAAGGAGCATGAACATAGAGAAGAGTGTCCAGAATGCAAGGAGCCTAGATATAAATTTACCGATGCCAAACGTAAGAAGATTCCTCAAAAAATCTTGCGCTACTTCCCACTAAAACCGAGGCTACAAAGGTTATTTATCTCAAATAAGACAGCATCAGACATGAGGTGGCATAAAGAGAAGCGCGTCAATGATGGGGTGTTAAGGCATCCGGTTGATGCTGATGCTTGGAAAGAATTTGACAAAATGCATAACTCATTTTCCCAAGACCCTCGCAATGTTAGGCTTGGGCTAGCAAGTGATGGATTCAATCCCTTTTCAAACATGAGCACCTCTCATAGCACATGGCCAGTTGTTCTTGTGCCATACAATCTACCACCGTGGAAATGTATGAAAAGTCCTTTTTTCATTATGTCGCTACTTATTCCTGGACCCAAGTCTCTAGGAAATGAGATTGATGTATATTTGCGACCATTGATAGATGAGCTGAAAGAGTTGTGGGAAGATGGCATCCAAACTTATGATGCCTCCACCGGTACCAATTTTCGGCTGCATGCCGCGGTGATATGGACCATCAATGACTTCCCTGCATATGGCAATTTATCGGGATGGAGCACTAAAGGGTTTTTGGCTTGTCCTTCATGCAATAAGGAGACATCACATATGTGGTTGAAGAATGGAAGAAAGACTTGTTACATGAGCCATCATCGTTTCTTATTGACGGATCATATATGGCGACATAGAAAAAGCTCTTTTGATGGAAAGAAGGAACTTCGGGAGAGGCCAAAGTCATTGTCTGGGGATGATGTGCTTGAGCAATTGAGTCATGTTGGACATGTGAAATTTGGGAAGACACAACCGAAGAAAAGAAAGCGTGCAGAGGATTTAAATTGGACGAAGCATAGTATTTTCTTCGAATTGCCTTATTGGAGAACACTTAAACTGCGCCACAATTTGGATGTCATGCACATAGAGAAAAATATATGTGATAATGTTCTGGGGACATTGATGAACATTGAAGGTAAAACAAAGGACAATGCCAATGCTCGTTTAGATTTGCAGGTGATGGATATAAGGCATCAATTACACGTGAAACATGGTAATTCCTATAAAATGCCCCCTGCATGCTACACAATGTCCCTTGCCGAGAAAAAGAATTTTTGTGAATTCTTGGCTTCGGTGAAGTTTCCTGACGGCTATGCCTCAAACATATCTCGACGTGTGAACATCAAAGAATGTCGAATTGTAGGCATGAAGAGTCATGATTGCCACATATTTTTACAAAGATTACTTCCACTTGCACTACGTGGATCGTTAAGCGATGATGTGTGTGAGGCTCTAATTGAGCTTAGCCATTTCTTTAAGGAGCTGTGTTCTAGGACATTAACAAAAGATGTCTTGGAACGTCTTGAAAGCCAGATTGCTATAACACTTTGTAAGCTGGAAAGGATATTCCCACCGTCATTCTTTGATATTATGGTGCACTTGCCCATTCATCTAGCGTGAGAGGCGATTCTCGGTGGACCAGTGCAATATCGATGGATGTATCCGATTGAAAGGTACTGTATTTGATTATTCTTACTGTTAATTATGCACTTACAATGTTTACATCATATTGCTACTTTGATTATCATCCTGAATTTATATTTCATTAGGTACTTATATACACTGAAGCGTTATGTGAGCAATAAAGCTTTTCCAGAAGGGTCAATTGCAGAAGGTTACATTGCCGCATAATGCCTGACGTTTTGCTCAATGTATTTGCATGGGATTGAGACCAAATTCAATAGAGTAGAAAGAAATTATGATGGAAATAACAGACAAACGCATCAAGGTTTATCCCTTTTTTCAAAGAATTGTCGTCCACTAGGGAAAGGAGAATATGGATATATTGACGACAAAGCTTGGGAGCAGGCTCGCATTTACGTATTGAAGAACTGTGATGAGGTTCTGTCGTTTCTTATGTATGACACTTATCCCGGTGTATTTGATGCATATTTAGTGTTTCTCAATTGTCCATTTTTATCTCTCTTTTCATGTATTTCCTTTCGGCTATAATTGCATGTCTTTTTGTATAGTGAACACAAGGAACAGATGGAGAGAGAGAGTCTAAGGAATGTAGTAAAGAGGCACGAAGAGAAGTTTCCTAAATGGTTTGAAGAACGTGTAAGTGTTATAAAACATAAATCTTATTACATCACACATTAGTTCCATCATATTATATTTATTTCATTCACATATATGAACAGGTTACACAGTTGTACAGTCAAGAAAATTCACGTGTCAATAAGCAACTTCTGGACTTAGCACGAGGTCCTGATAGAAGAGTGACACGATACAAGGGTTGTGTCATTAATGGTCTACGATTTCATACAAAAGATCGTGAGATGTTTCGAAAAACTCAGAATAGTGGCGTGGTTGTGAAGGGAGATGATGAAACAGGAAACCAAGATTACTATGGTGTCCTTACAGACATTATTCAATTGGATTATTTTGGGGACAACAATGTTTTTTTGTTCAAGTGTGATTGGTGGGATGTTGGCAAAGAAGGTAGAGGAATACAAACAGATAAACACAACTATACCAGTGTCAATTTCTCAAAGAAATGGAATACCAATGAGCCATTTGTGCTAGCATCTCAAGCGGTACAAGTTTTTTACGTCAAAGACTCCAAATTAGGCAATAATTGGCAAGTCGTGGTGAAGACACAAGCTCGAGACTTGTATGATGTACCGGAAGATGAAGATAAAGAGTCGATTGGTGATGACGAGCCATACCAACAAAATGAGTCATATAGTGTAGCTGATACATTGAGAGTTAGTGATGATGACTTTGTGGCGTGGCAAAGAGATGATATTCCTCCAACTCTTATTGATGCAAATCTTCTAGTGCATGATGAAGTAGAAGATGAGGATGTTGATACTTTCATTAATGATGAAAGTGAAGAGGATGATACCTCCATTGATTATGATAATGAGGAAGATGAAATGAGCACTGATAATGATAGTGAGACCAATAGCTTGATATAATTTGTATATATAATATGTTCATTATCATTCTTGATGGATAAATAAATTGAAGAAAGCTTATTTTTCATGCTCTTATATTAATCGTTCTTTGATGTAAGACATGTGCTTGATGTGTTTGCATATACGCTTAATGAATAATCAATTTAATGCAAAGTGTTGTAGGATAAATCGTTGACATGACCAATAGAGGTCAAGGTGGAGGCAGACGAGGAGGAGCTTGGGCAAGCCAGTCCTCACAGATAGGACAACCTACATTAGAGGTAGGACCTTCAAACCCTACACAGGTTGAGTCATTTGTTCGAGATGAGGTCGCCGTCGACAACGTCGGTATGTTTAACAACCATTTTAAATTATGCATGTACTTTTTTATGGTTTATGCAACAATATATAAATTTGTGTTGACGAAAGCTAATAAATTTAGTTGTATTTTGAGTGAACAGGGCCATGTGCATCCAGGAAGAGAGGACGAGGGAAGACTAGGGGTATTGCACTCACAAAGAGGAGGCGTGATGGGGAAAAGCTAGCGGTAGACATTCCACCAAACTTGATGCAAGCTGTAGGAAACAATGCTCAAGCATTAATAACTGAGTGTGGCATTATTGTCAGACAGATGGCCCCACTCCGGTTTCCCAAATGGAAGACAATCCCAGATGACGAGAAGACTAAGATGTGGCAAGCTACACAAGTGAGTCATTTAAATTAAGAAGCTTATGTGCTCGAGAAATTCTATTTAGATTTGAAATTTCTAACTTACATCTATGTTTACTTACTCATACAATAATGTGCAGCAAAAGTTTACTCTCCAGGATGAACCCCATATCAAGGAAGCTGTGTATCAACAGCTAAATCGCCAATATAGGGATTATCGACACAGGTTGCATAAGGATTATTTTTGTAAGTATGACGCTGATGAGATGAGACTGGCGAATCCCCCTTCGTTTGTGAGCAACGATGATTGGGTTTGTCTGGTTAGGTATTTCGGATCTGAGGAATTTAAGGTATGCATGTCAATTAAGTTATATTGTCTGCCCTTTTAATCTATCTTTCATACATGTATTGCTTATAATTTATGGAACACGAATGCAGAAAATGAGTAATAGAAATAAGGAGAACCGGGAAAAGCAGAAGATCGGCCATGTTGCTGGGACAAAGGCATTTGCTCGAATTAGCTATGATAGTGTAAACTTCTCTCATAATGTTTTTGGGAATTTTTTTTTTTATTATTATTATTATTTGTGTTAACTTGTTTAATGACAGCGTAATCTTGAGACGGGGGACGAGCCTTCTCGGACTAGCTTGTGGTTCACTACCCGGTATAGCATGAAGAAAAAAGTTTGGGTGGATTCAACTTCGGAAAAAGTCTATGTAAGTTATGGTTCCCTTTTCTATTTTCTTATCAATCTTCTTATATTATATATAATACTAAATTGATAAATAATAACAATTGGTTTTTGAATGTAGGAGGAGCTTAAGAGATTAGAGTCTCAACCACCAGAGGATGGCACTCCTCCCATGACTGAGGATCAGATATTTGAGTCAGTGCTTGGACCAGAGCGATCAGGATATATACGTGGTCGTGGGGCCGGACCAAAGCCCAAGACCTCTACAGTTGGGCAGCGAAACCATGCACAGCTAGAGAGAGAGAATGAGGAGTTTAGGAGGCGTGTTGAGGCGGATGCAAGGCGCTTGGAGTTGTTGGAAAAGGAGAATAGTGAGATGGCTTCGCGAATGGAGTCCTTAGAGTCTCAGCTAGCCTCGCAGCAGACACAAGTGCAAGCTCAGGTGCAGGCAGCGCTCCATTCCCAGGCAGAATTGCAACAGACACAGGTCCAAGCTCAGGTACAGCATTACAGTCCCAGCTAAACATCATCCTCCAGCAATTCAAGGAGTCAGGCCAAATTCCAATGTGATGCATAACGACTCAAAAGCCGGATGATAATGATTTTTTTATTTTATTTATATTTTTTCTATGCTGATGTAAATTTTGCTCTTGCTACTCAAGTACCTTAGAACTTAATGTTTTTAAATTTGAGGTTATTTTCTAATACTTGATGGTGATGAAGTTTTCATTTTCTTATATTATATAAGCATGTTCATGAAAATTTGAAAAGGAATCAAGAAATTAATTTATTCTTCCTTTTAATTAATTTTAACCTTTTAGTCGCGGGAACAAGTCGTTGGTAGAACTATTATACTTAATACTTTTAGTGATGACTTGTTGTTGTAGCTGAAAGTAACACGTTTAGCTGCGATTGCAAGTCGCCGCTGAAACTACCACTGAAGGTGCTATACCTAGTACTAGTAGTGGCGATGGTTATCGCGGCTAAAATTTAAACATTTAGCCGCGATAACAAGTTGCCACTAAAATTACTATACATACTACTTTTAGTGGCGACTTATAGTTGCGGCTAAAATTAAACTTTTAGCCGCGATAACAAGTTGTCACTAAAATTACTATACACACTACTTTTAGTGGCGACTTATAGTTGCCGCTAAAATTAAACTTTTAGCCGCGACTTAAGATCGCCCCTAAAACCCTACTTTCATATGTTTGTAATAAATTTTTAGCGGCGATTTTATACTATTAGTGTCAATAATTTTTTAAATAAGCGGCGGTAAATCTTGCGGCTAATTATTAGACTTTTAGCCGTGATGTTTTAAAATCGCGGCTAAAACAATTAGTGACAGCACTTATAGCAACGACTCAGCGGCGATCAAAATATTGTCGCTAAAACGTTTAGCCGCAACTTTAAGACCTTTAGCCGCGAAAATTTTCGCAGCTAAATGTCAAGTTTCTTGTAGTTTATATATTGGTTATAGATATCGAATAATCAAGGAGAGTCATGACCTACATAGATTCTCAATCTACGTTGTGGTCCCATCTTAGTACACTTAGGGGGTGGTATTGGGATTTGAACTTCACAACCAAACTTGCGCAAGTGAGAAATATTGGGTTGATGTTCTGATATAAGTTGTGCTTAAGAATATCGTTGATAAGTCGTGAGTCGAAGTCTAATTAACATTGATGCATGCAATACAGCATGTCCGCAAGCACTAACTGGTAATTTGGATTGCATCAATAGAGTCCTAGAAATGAGTTGGATGCGCTTAATCATGGATTCAATTAAGCCATTATGGGTGTGGAAATGGGGGACAGGATGTTCGACTACAATTCCTAGAGATGAACAAAAATCATAAAAAAAACCTATAATGTAAATTCGCCTGCCTTATCAAGTCTTATAGACTTAATGGGATAATCAGGGAAGTCTGATTATTTGAGTTAATAGGCGGGCAAAGGCTACGTTTCTAGTTGAAAGTAGGCAAACATCCGACCAACGGGTGGAGGCATCAATCAAAACCATAAAATACCTAAAAGGTCCACTGGGGGGATTTATGGGTCCACAAATGTCATCTTGTATCCTTTGCAGAAAGGATGGGGATTCGTATGCAACCTTAGCAGAAGAAGGTCGGGTGATCGGTTTTCCTTATGAACGTGGGTTACATAAATACCCACTAGGTATGGTCAATTGATGGTTCTCTAAGGAATGCCCAAATGAGTTATTTACGATTTTTCTCAACATAGTAGCCCTAGGGTGACCAAACCTATCATGCCAAAGCTTAAGTCTTAGGATCACCAAGCTTCGGGCTTGACTTTGTTGTTTTGTTCATAATCGAATGAGATTCGACATTGGAGATTGTTGTGTATTATAACCCTGAGGAGAGTGCACTTAGTTTTTATAGTATTTGCTTCTATCTTCTAATACTAGTAATGATGCATAAGTATTCTTTATTACCTTCACTTACAGTCTCAATGTGGTACCCATTCATTTTGATGTCCTTGAAACTAATCAAGTTTCTTCGGAAACTTCTTGAGAACAATGCATCTTTAATATATAGATGGGTACCATTAGATAACATTATATAGGCTCTTCCGGAGCCTTCAATTATTTGCACAGGTCCAACTATGGTGGATACCTTTCATGAAATTGAACACCAATTTTGATAAAAACTTTTGATTTTTCAGAATGGTGTGTGTTGTGGAGCTGTCTTCCAGACATAAATGGTCCTCAATTCCATGATATATACTTTAAACAAAATAATAAACTAATATAACTATGCAACCACATGATAAAGATTAAACCATTCACCATAAAATAGAACAGCAATTAAATAAAAACCCAACATAAACCATAAGTTTAAAAATACGCATCTCAGAGGAAATAAAAAAAAAGTAAGTTTGTGAAGTTCAAAGAGTTAATCTTCTAGACCATGCGACGGGGTGCTCCCAAATCCCAATTGAGCATTAAATGCATCATTACTCAGAGGTTGGCTATCGTCATATTTAAAGAAAGCTCTAGTCTCCAATAAAACAATATTGAAGAGAACAGAGTTATATTCAGATACTGTTTTGTAATCCTGTAATACTGTAATAAAAGATATATGAAGTTAACAATATGCAGATAATCAACAAAATAAAAAAAAAATGAAAACTTAACCTTAAAAATAAATTAAGGGAGGAATTAATCATGACAAATAAGTTAGCCAATGAAAAGTTGGAATATCAGGTTCTCAACTTTGATAATCAGAACTGCTGGTTCTTTCAAGACTTCATGGTTGATTTAGAACTTCAAGTTCATAATACATGAAATTAGAATTGCATGTTCTGTTAAATTTTCAGGTTTGAAGTAAGATTTCTGGTTCTAACATTTGATCAGAATTTTTAGTTCTGTCAAGTCTTCAGGTTTAATTTCATAGGCATATGATTTATTTGGATTTGAACAGAAAAACTTTAGGTTTTGATTTATGGATATGAATCTTTAGGTTCATATCGGTATTCCAACTTCTAGGACTGTTGGTCCATAAATTGATGAACTTCATGTTCAAATTTAGAACTTCTAGTTCTATATTGTGATCCATTCATATAAATAGTATCCAAAAAATAAAGCAAACAAGATAGTGAATAGTACACAAGTACCATGATTAAGGTAAACAAGCATTATAATTAGCTAGCTGCATCATTCTAGTAAATTGATTTTGAGGAGGGCTCAGATACTACTTATTGTATTTGAAGAAAAATATTACCCTTTTCTGAAATCCGCGCTGGGAAAGAATCCGCGTAGGGAATCCGCGATGGGAAGGAATCTACGATAGAAATCCGCGATAGAAAGGAATCTGCGCAAGGAATCCTTGATGGAAATCCACGTAGGGAAGGATTTCGCAATGTAAATCCGCGCAAAGAAGGATTTCTCCCCTTTGGGTAAGAAGACTGAGTTTTCTTCATTCTCTTAAAGTTTTATGCTGATAGCGTGTTAGAAAAGGAGAAAACTTAGAGAAAGAAGATTAGCGGGAGAAAAGAGAGATAGAGTTTACTATTATCTCAAGTAAGTATATAAGTACAGTGGAGGAGGTTTATATATATATAGGTTTATTTATAGGCAAAGTAACCTCTTAATTTAAGAAACCTAATTACAATAAAATTGTAATCCTCATTCATCTCATGCGGGCATCCACCCATCATCCATATCTCATAACAAAATCAAAATAGTTGTACCAATTATTCATCCTCACATCAACCAAATTATGAATGGTCTTTTCATAACCCAAAAGGAAACATTCTCCTCGGTGAACAGCCAACAAACTCGAATGTTTTGATATGAGAAGCCATTTTCTGTATCTCATCATCAACCTTGAAACCTCTGCAATACTTAATGTCTAGTGTCTCCAGCTCTTTGCATCCTCTTAGTATCATCAACAAACCTTCCTTTGACATATATGACTTGCTCAGACACAGGTGCTTGATCTTTGGAAGCATCGTAGCAATGGCAAGCGCTTCCTGATCTTGATATGAACCTCTCATCTCAAGCTTCTTGAAGTTCTTGCAATGGAAACTGAGTTCAGAGAGAACTTTCATGAAGAAAATTGGTTTCCCATCCACGCTTAGATGCTCGAGTTTGTTCCATTTTGACAGACAGTTGGGGATATGCTTTTCGGCTTGGGGGAACATAATAAATGGCAAAGAAAGTCGTTTCAGCGCTGGACATCTGTGAGCAAGCAATTTACAATCACAGTATAGTATCATACACTAGATCTAAATAAATTTAGCCCCAAGGGTAGCTCAGTTGGAAAAAGGACCACAGTTTGCTGCCGGAGGTTGATGGTCCCAAACTGAGCTACCATACCGGGGCCATAAGGGATTTACCCAGCTCCCCCTAGGCCCGTAGGGATTAGTCCGGCCCAAAGGACTGGAAAACCTTTGTTATAAATAGTCATAAGAATAATTAAAAAAAACCACTTAGAATGAGTTTACGTTTTCAAAATGTAGGGACTAAGGGAATGAATAGTTTTATGCATGAAAATCAGGAGTTAATTATGGTGGTGGCGACCATATGTGTAGGCTCTACTCGAATTTGGGCCTATTTATTAATTGGGTTTAAAAGGCCTACCCGAGCCCTGTGTAGAAGTTAGAAGGATCAATGGGAAGAAGCCTTGATTGAGAGTTGGGTTCATGGGTCCATTGTGCAATTAGCTGGATCGGGTCAGGTTTGAGTCAGATTAACAAGTCAACCAGTAAGAATGGACTTAACCCAAGTCCAACCCATTTATTAAATGGCTCAGAAATGTCAAACCCAAATTCAACCGAAACTAGAACGGTCAGCCCCTACTCTGAATTACTAGACTAGGTTCAGGTCGGATTGGTCCACAATGGCCACCTCTAGTTATGGTGGTGTTCTGCACATGGGATCATTTCCAACAATGACGATGGCAACATTGAAAATGATTATGATAAAGAAAGCATTTATAGGAGATTAGGGAAGGGATTAACTAGATGCAAGTGGATTGATCCGGGATGGATTTATGGGCTTTGACATAACCATAGTCTGTCTATGGATGTCAATGGGTACCCGCATATCTGAGGACAGCCGGTCTAAAACAACGTACATGAAACATATTTTGGTTTCAAATAGAAACTTGAATACAATCCGTATCCAAGATATTGGTTTGAATAATTTTGGAAGTGGGTCTTGATCAAAACATGAACAGGTCCATGGGCGCAGATGTGGACCGGGCCCAAATATGCATATCTTTAAATATTACCTAAAACTCAGTCAGTAAAGCAGGTTCTTTGAGAATGGAGCCCAAGAACCGGTTCTTCCCTTCTTGATGTGGATCTGGAGAGGATTCATCCCATAAAAATGAATCCCTATTCTGATAAATTTGTTTCCATCCCACACCCTAGCCATTAGTATCCCCAGATCCGGCAATTTCATCAAACGGGATTGACTTTTAGGCCTGGTTCTGCCCTTGCCAAGGCTGATAAGTATAAAGAGAGACTGTCCAACGGTGTAGCTTAATGTGGGATGGTCCAAGAGGCCAATGGGCTAGCCCCTGTTTAAGCTGCAGACTAAATATTAGTACTCCATTGAAATTTTATTGAGACCTTTTTTTTGTGGTACCCCAGTCTAGGGGGCTTGGGCCCAAGAGAGCCAACAAAAGTGAAAAAAGGAAGCCCACAAAATCGGAAGGATATCCCACATAAATGGAAAGAGTCACATACCCAGGGATTGTACCCTGGGTAGCCGGGTGAAATGTGGGGTTGCCAACCAAGCAACCCCTTCCCCAAAGGATCATACCACAAAAATTAGGTGTGGGCCACCCTGGATTTGATCCACACCAAACCTTTAACTTTATATGGATGGAAACTGGATAATCTAATTTCCAGGAGGACCCATCTTGTGAAACTAGGTATGGACTATGCATGATCTGATCCAAAATCAACCCATTTAGGTCCCTAGGCCTGATTGTTAAAAGAGAGCCGCAAATGCCACAACCTAAGCTTCTTAGTGCACATTCCATTTTTTATGATCAATATATCCTTATGTAAAATTACCTAAAAGGACATCTATAAAAAATCTCTCCCTTCCCAACTTCTTTCTACACTCACCCACTCCCACCCCAACCTCTCAACCTAGCCACCACCATCCCCTCCATCAGCATCGCCAGAAGGGGAGAGGGAGAGATAGGGAGAGGGAGACAGGGAGAATGAGAGGGAGAGAGAAAGAGTGAGAGAGGGAGAGAGTGGCCGGGGGAGGCGACGATGGCATGGAGATGGAGATGGGTGAAGGGGAGTGAACTGAGAAAATGAGGGTAGAGGAAGAGGGGAATTTTGGGAATAATGTGGCGTGTAGAGAGAAGGGATGTGCACAGAAAAGCTTGGGATGTGGCATTAGCAGCTCTCTTGTTTGAATTAGTTGGCAAGACCAAGCAAGGGCCAAGCAGTTTTGTAGACTAGATGAATGGCTCACATCAACCCCTCACGGAGTCTCACAGGTAAGTCCTACAATCTATCTAGGCCCACTTATGAAATCCAGTCTCTAAAACAATGGCCTCCTGTAGTGGGGCCTGGCCAATACTCCAATAGAACTGGTACCATGATTAGATTGATTACGTGTTAAACAAAGGATTTCACTCTCTTTATTTTGTATATATTAATCACGTGTTTAGCACACTTGTGGTGGGCCCTACACCAAGTGGAGGGTGAATGGGGGACATTAATTTTGAACAGTTTTAGTGGTTCTCACATATATTAATCCTCCTTAAAACCGATTTTTCTAATTTCACGACCAAAATTCAGATGATGTCACCTGAGTTGCTTGACTCCGGTCTAATATTTTTCAACTTTTTTGCCCCAGATCGTATGATCTCATGGGACAATAGAAACTAATAAATCTTATGATATCATGGGATTGTCCATGATATCATGGATTTTAAGCTGCATCTTAAGGAGAAAATCTTTTAAATGATAGAATATGAGAAATAGTGGTCAAATGTGTATTTACTTTTTACAAAATATCATTTTTCAAGTTTTATAAAAAAACTGAATTCGCTTGGTGGTTACAGAAAGTATATTATATATAAACTAATAAATCCCATAATATCATGGGACTACCCCATGATATCAAGCGATCTGGAGAAAAAAAGTTCTAAAAATTAAATGTTGGTCATAGACGAGCGATTCTCTTGCAATTGCCTGTAGTTTTAATTTTGTAAGTGGGCTCCACTGGTGGATTTTAGTCCTAAAAAAATAGAAGGGAGTAGCATTCTTAGAACATACTCTTTGGAAAGGTAATCCAAATCCTCCAACAAGACAAAGGTAGCATCGAGAGAAGGGAGGACGATCTCCAACGCAGAATGACGGCTATGATCGACACAGAATTTGAGGAAGTTGGCAAATGAGAATTTCTCTATTCGATATTGTTGCTTGAATCTCTGAACAAAATGGCTGTTGGGATGCAGATTGAGTTGAGCAAAATTGAGAGATTTCCAGCATAAAGGATTGGTGGTAGCTTCATACCATGACTTGCAGACCAAAGGCACGCCCAAGATCAGGTCTTCCAGGCCCACTCTCTCAAATATGCAGACCAAACAGTCCATCTCCATCTCCTCCCATTTTCTTGTTTCCTCCATTCTCTCTCTCTCTCTCTCTCTCTCTCTGTGCGCGCGCGCGCATATGAAATTGTGAAGCAATTAGTAGATGTGGCTGTTAATCATGATTCATGGAGGTTTGGTGTAACATAAACTCACTTTCATTTATATAAACAAGGGCAATATAGGATCAATTAAACTAACCGTGTAGTTGGAGGACGAAATGACACCGGAAGCTCCCAAGTACCACTTTAATTTAAACCAAATCTTCTCAAAAAGATATCAGCTTAGGTTAAAAATAGAAAATAGAAAATCATTTTTAAACAAAGTAGGAACAAGCTGAATACTATAATTAATTAAGGAAAGAAAATGATATTTAGCAAAGCTAAAATCTTTGTCATATCTTTCTTATTCTTCCTATTCATTTGACTGATGCAGTTAAGTGGGGCCTCATACTAACTGGGACATACTTTTAGAGATCGAACCTAGGTTAGTGTTTTGCAATCTCCATTTTTCTCACTAGTTGGGACACTGGGCGAGAAGTGATACTTCAACTTGAGTACCCAGGGGGGGCGATCATGTGGATGTTGTTGGAAGTAGGTGGGCCTCCTGAATAGGTTTCCAAAACTTTTTACCCACTTGAAGCAGGAATCAAATACTCAAAAGGCCAAAAACACAATCTCAAGATCTAAATGCCTCTTCTCATGAATTAAGATAAGAGAGAAACTATCTAGAAGATTGAAAAACAATAACAACATGCATTCAAAGAACCTCCAAGAAGAGATGATGTAGATCTATACCTTAGGAGCCCGATTGTGCTCATATCGATGATTTGATTACTTTGGTTGTTGAAACGATTCACAAGAATAAACAAGATCTCCTACACCTCGTGTTCTTCCACGCTATGACTATTGACACAAAAAATGTCACTTTGCCTCTTCAACATCAAGAAGCCACGTGAAGCCGCATCCTACTACAAACGGGCAATGCTACTTCAAGCATCAGATCTTGTCAGAATCAAACAAAAACTGCAAGATCCTTCAAGACAGCCAAAAAAGGAGTTCACATGAAGTTTCAGACTATTTCAACATCATTTGACCCAACTTCACTCCTCCAATAGCTGAGCAGGCGCTCCTGGTGGCAACGGCATTGAAGACATCAAAACTACGATCAAAGCCTACGGATAGTCTCAAAATACCTCCAAAAGGCTCCAGGTCAAATTTCAGGTCATTTCGGCGGCGTTTGACCCGACTTTGACGCTTCGAAAGAAAATCAAGCCTCTCGGCGGCGGGAACCACCGGGACCATTACTCATCAAACAGAACACATGAGCAGCTTCAACATGCTTCAAAAGGGCTGCACATCAAATTATAGGTTGTTCTGACAACGTTTGAACCGATTTTGACTCTCCGAAAGAAAGTCGAGGCTACCGGCGGCGGAGCGTCTCGGGACCATGACATCCAAATAAGAGCTAATGGATCATCTTAAAATGACTCCAACAGGCTCCCCGTCAAATTTCAGGTCAATCGGACATCGGTTGACCACACATCAAAGCGCGACATCTTCCTCGTGGCGAAATCAAGCCTGGCAGTGACAGGACCCCAAACGGCTTCAAAACTCAAACAAAAGCCCATGGTTGGTCCTATCTATTGCTCGGAAGGCTTCACATCAAATTTCAGGTCATTCTGACATCTTTTGACCTAGTTTCGACTTTTGACAAAAAATCGGCAACTCTGCGCGGCAAGATCTTCGGCTTTTCCAAAAAATAGGAAACTTTATGCCCCGGTTTTGCACGACTTCTTGTCGGGTTTTCTTTAGGAGAATCAAGCTAAAAAATGATGAAAAATGTCAAGAAAAATACAGGAGAAAAAAAGAAAAAAAAAAGATCGAAAAACGGCTGACGAAACAGCGACCAAAGGGGAAAATTCCCCCATTGTCGCCAGCGACCCTGGAAGTCCGGGCCGCCGGATTTCCACCGAAAGGCGTTTTCCGATCCAGGGTTAGAGGCATGGAATTGACCCAAACTTGATATGGGCCAATTCAAAATGTCTATTTCTATCCCCTAGTCCCGTGATCAATGGGGCCCCAGGTGGGGCCTAACAAGTTCGTCCATCATCATTAAGTTAGATATGGATGCACATAAATGTCCCTTAATATATTTGCGTGTGAGGGACGCTAGAAAATGCCTCGGTGTTTTTCATGTCTTTGCAATCCCTTTTTCGTTCGATCACAAATCTTACACGGCACTTTGATTTTAATTATTATATAAATTCCTAACTTCTCTCTGATTTTTTGTGGTTTTGAAATATGCAATGGAGCTAAATTGGTCTACCCTCTTTATCGATTGTTTACCAAAAAAGGAAAAAGACTCTATGGAACAACTAACATTTTTTTTAATCTTAGCAAATTTGAAGGCAAACCTCATCCAATCATATATATATATATATATATATATATATCGCTTTCTATATGGGTAAGTTCCCGTAAGGGTGTTCATGGACTGGGGGTGATGGGGATGGAAAGAGACATTTTCGATAGGGCTAGCTATCAAGTTTGAGGTAAATAACATGCCTCTAACCCCTTAATCTGTGGCCATAAGTCTCCCATGTGTGTAGATCGTTTGGATGGATCAAAAAATCAGCCCTACTATGTGTCCCTCACCCTATGGTGAGGGATAAATAAATATTTCATGTGCATCTATCCGTCACCATATTACGGTGAGGCTAACATACTGGGGTTGGTCTTATGATCCATCCGAACCTCCACACACCTAGGACCCCTGGATTACACTGGACTCATCAAGTTTTCACCTATTTGAATGAACTAGACTGTTGGATCAAGGGTCAAACTTTTTTCTTTAATTTAAGTCATTAAATTTGTGGGTCACATAAGAAAGGGTTAGAGGCATGGAATTGACCCAAACTTGATATGGGCCAATTCAAAATGTCTATTTCTATCCCCTAGTCCCGTGATCAATGGGGCCCCAAGTGGGGCCTAACAAGTTTGCCCATCATCATTAAGTTAGATATGGTTGCACATGAATGTCCCTCAATATATTTGTGTGTGAGGGACACTAGAAAATGCCTGGGTGTTTTTCATGCCTTTGCAATCCCTTTTTCATGCAATCACAAATCTTACACGGCACTTTGATTTTAATTATATAAATTCCTAACTTCTCTCTGATTTTTTGTGGTTTTGAAATATGCAATGGAGCTAAATTGGTCTACCCTCTTTAACGATTGTTTACCAAAAAGGAAAAAGACTCTATGGAACAACTAACATTTTTTTTTAATCTTAGCAAATTTGAAGGCAAACCTCATCCAATCATATATATATATATATATATATATATATATATCACTTTCTATATGGGTAAGTTCCCGTAAGGGTGTTCATGGACTGGGCCCAAGCCTGCCCTTGCCCACTTTAGACCAGGCTTGGTCCTTAGGTTTTTGTGCTCAGGCTATGGCCCATTTATTATATGGTCTGGGCTAGGATGATTAAGTGGTGGAGATCCTTAAGCCCAGTTCACATCATGGGGTTTGCGGAAGTGAAGTTTGGTGTCCACAAAGCAAGCCTTGAGGTCGATTGGACAATGCATGTCTCGAGTTAAAAAAATGCTTAATTCAAGTTTGAATCATAACATTAGCAAATATCTTTCGGCACCCATTTTATATGACCACTTCCATCCATAGATAGCAAATAGCCTAAAAAAATAATATAACTGAAAATCAACACGTATGGATTTTAGGGATTTTTACTAGAAAATACCCAGGCATGTTTGGATTATGGCGAATTGAAGTAAAGTGAGGTGAAGCATCAAATGCAGAGAGTAAAACTTTTAATTATTTACAATAGAGGATTTCACTCCAAAAGTTTTTTTTTTTGTTTCTTTTACTTTTTGACAAAACTATCTATATGTTACAATATCACGGATGTCAGTACCGTTTTGTGATATCATGACATGTTCTACATTATAGGGATACTTCCTGATAAAAATCCCATAAAGAAAAGAGGCAGAAAATCAGAAAAAGCTAAAAGTTTGAGAAAGGGCGAAAAAGTTAATATATAGTAAATAAAATAAGGAGAATGAAACTATCCAAGTGTTTTAGGCTCTGTGATTTCTACCTTGGGGGTTTATTTGCCTCAATTTCATCCAAGTTGGCATCAGTTCATCTGACATGGCTTCTGATACGAAACAAGCATCGCTCGGCTAAGTAGGATATAAGTACATAATAGTTCAAGGATGATTGAGATGAAGAGTTGAATCCACCATACAACCCAGCAAGAAGAAGATTCCAATTCAAGGTCCACATGTTGTGCCATGCCTATTGTTGGATAAGAACCATTCCCACATTGGCTCCACCATCCTGTTCCGCCAATTTGGTCTTCTTCCAATAAAATTAAGGTTCCAACCATTTGTTGACTTGAACGTAAACCGTTAGCCAATAGACTTTTTACATAGGAGGAATGAGGAATGGTAAACTATCTTAGTGGGAAACTGGCCTAGTCTAAGCTAGGGATTATCCCTAGAGTGCTCCATTTCACTGCTTTGCCACAGGATTTGCATCCGTGTTCCAGCAGTGTACTTCCGTTGTACTGGATGTAAGATCTCGGAATCCTAAACTGTCATTAGTCAACTAAGCTCGTCAAGAAGCTAAGCAAGTCTGGTATACTATTCAGACTGTGTGTGTGAAGTCTTACAGAGATCCGAGTTTGTTTGGGTACAGGAGGGGGTAGCTTGCAATTTTAGAAAAGTCTAGAGGTTTTTTTCGTGATTTCTGGATTTGTGAGATTTTGGGCTTGTCTAGTTGATGGCTTAATTTTCCGCACTTTATTCTTCAATCGCAATTCAACCTGAACCCTCGAAGACACTCGAAAATCCAACCCGACTCCAAGGGGCTACAACGCGATTTTCAAAACTTCATCTATTTCTCTTTATGTCCTAATTGATCATTTGCTTCAATTCACTTTCCAATGCAACATTTCCCATTTCCCTTCATTTCTCTTTCTTCCTCCTCTCTTTCTAAACAAAGGACTCAAGGCACCCCCATCATCGGTCATCACCAGCTTGGTCTCCTCCAAGGCCCCACAATCTCTACTATCCAATTCCCAAGCCACCTCCCCACCGTTCATCAACTTTGGTAAGTGCTTTACTTTGTCAGAAGCTTAGGTTTTGGTACTTTGGCTTAGAAATGAGGTTTCCTAGCTTAGGATTGTCCCCTCTTCTGATTTTGTAGATTGATTTGAAGTTGGGCTGGTTTCTTATGAGATTGAGCTCGTTGGAGATTTTCAGCTAGGGTTCCTCCCCTCTTTTGTGCTTTCCAAACCTAAGGCAAGTGGATACACATTACATGTTGATATGCTTTCCATTTTTTTTTATTGATTCTAGCATGAATTTGTCTATTCTTTTCTTTTGAGCACATTTCTAATGTATTTGAACTAATATGCTAGAATAGGGTTTTATCATTGAATGGGATTGAATGAATGGAAATGGGATGATGTTTACTGTCTTTTGGAGAGGGCTAGGCCCTATACTATGTACTTTATCAGGTGGAGAAGCCCCAGGGAAGATATCCCTACTTTTTGAACAGAAACATGACTCCGTTTTTGCAATTCGAGAGGTCACAGTCGACCATGAAACCACATTGTAGCTACTGGAAGAGAGGCCGCTTGACATGCTTGATTTTTATTGTTCTACTATTTTTGTCCGGTGACGGTAGACCGTGACTGAAGGGAAATTCCAGAGTAACTACTATCTAGGATCCATGACTAATACATACCTATCTCACATTCTACTCTTGGGTTTCAAAGACCTCCACGGTGGCTAACTGTTGAAAATTCCTCGGTCGACCATGAAGAATAGGTTTTTCTGAAAACCAGGTTTTTCCATTAGGACTTTGAGGCTTAGATGGGGACCCTTGGCACTACCCCTAAGGACTAATTGAGGACCATGAGCGAGGGGTGTTGTGAGCTATCATACCCTTACAAATTGTCTGGTCCCGTACATGTTATGATTCCTTTGGGACCGGTTTGAGTGGGGCAGGAGGATATCCACAAACTAATATGCACCGTGGTACACCAATGGGATATCAATACCTCATCCATACCGGGCTATGTAACGATGCTTTGTATGGAGACAACAATTCCCAATTTAGAAACGGATCGTAATCCATCATTGATTATTGAACCGTACTTTCTACATGAAATTCGATGTCCACATTCATGGGGCATGTTGGTTAGTATGTATTGTTTTATTGTTTGATGTGCTGGGACTTGACAACTTTGTTTGTAAAGGCTTCAAGAGGACTACTGGGGGTGTGTTTTACTTTGGAGTTGGAATGATTAGACATTTTATTGGATGATAGTCTCTTTGTCGTTCAACGAACCTGTTCACGCAGGATAAGCCAAGCCCTTCACCCTTTATCTTAGAAATTTTTGAGTCGGGCACCACTTAGCTTTTGTTATCTGACACAGAGGTGTAGCACTTTTGTGGAGGACCAGTCTCGATTACTTTGACTTTGGATGACCATACTGATCTATATTGAATTAATTTGAGACGAATGTACACTATTAGGCATCCAAAGAATGTGAGGTTTTGTTGTTTGCCACCTCGGGTGCCGACTTTGAACTTTGGATCAATAGGGCTGATCTCCTGATGAATTTTGACAGGGCTAATCGCCTTATGAACTTTGGACTAATTTAACTACCCGATGTATTGACTTTGGACAGGGTTGAATACTCGATGCCGAGCTAATCAGCTTAAGATCTTTGGACTGGTCTAACTATTTGAAGTACCACAACTTGTTATGTCATGATATTAACCTATGTGGACCGCCTACATTGTTTGAGTATGTTTTAGGACTCCATCTTTACTGATCTTTTCAATTATTGTACTTTATATGATCACATTGCGTTTTATTCACTTTGTACTTACATATCTGTTATTGTTTATGTATATCTTCTTGTCGGTTACTTGTAGTCTAATGATGGTATGCTTGGCGCACAGGTGAGCTTGCCTACCTCGAGAAGGAGGCGCTTCAGGCAGATTAGCCCGATGGTGTCCAAATGACATCTACTGAATCATCATAACCCGTACTTGAGTGCCTTCATCTTTTGGGAATTAGAACTTTTATTATTTTATTGGACGATGTTTTAGTTGGCCTTTATATTTAAATAATTTTGTTAATTATAAACTTTTACTTTCAGTAATATCATTACATGTTTATTCTGAAATATTTTATTGTACCATTTTGTTATTAGGAAGCTTCTATGGTATAATCGATGAAAGGTAAACACCTCACGCGGACTTCGATTTTGAGGGAGCATGAGTGGGGGCCATATAACGTGGCATGTCAAAGTCTTTTAATCGGCTCGCTCCCCATGCTCATTAGCGGGGACGTGACACTGAGCGTCCACTTTGTGATCTGCTTGTGGGATCCCTGGCACTGACACTGGTTCAGAGATGAGACTCCCTTAACCACCCCAGCAGCCTAGCAATTCTCCCATTTGTTGTTTTACTGTACATATATATATATATATATGTATATATACATGGCCATAATGCTTTGCGAAAAACAAAGAGTGACCTGTTTGGACTTTTCAATGTCCTACTTCCTAGTGGTTTCATCCACCTGTACATGGTTCAATCCATTGCCCATGAATTAAATTACTATTCTTTCAGACCATTGACCATTTGACCTAGAAATATAATGGACCATAATATAATCAAATAGCGGAAATTTGATGCAATCTAGAAATCTTAGCTTGTTTTATTTACTATATGCTTTATCCCTTTATCGAATTTTCAGCTTTTCTTGGTTCTATATATTTTTTAGCTTTTTTATTTTATTCTCTATATATGTCTCTTTTTTATCAGACTTTTTTTTTTATCGGAATTTACCCCTAGGCCTGGAACTTGTTGTGATATCACGAGATGTTGCGCATATCGCGGAGAATATATGGTCAAATGAGACCCACCAACAAATAACTTAAGAGGTCTACCTCTATCATCATCGCATCTCATTCCCTCTACATTACCATTTCCCACAAATCTAATTCACAACACCTAAATAAGCCCTATACTTGCGACCGAGACCCATCTCACATTTCCCCTTCACCATCATATTCAACTTCACCCATCATCACAATCCAGCCTCCATCACAATGCTACGACCATCCGAAAGGTTTTTGTTTTTTTCTGGATCTGATTTGGACGGGCAGTGAAGAAGAAGAAAAAAAAGAGCAGGGATGTCCATACTCGTACAACCAAGTGAGTGGAAATAGCAAAACAATAAAAAAAAGGAACAAAGAAAGGCCCCCTTTAGCTACTAGTAAATAAATCTCGGGAAATTTCTCCTCTAAAGTCGCAGTGTCTTTTTTCTAATCCAATTCATCACCTCGATGAAATCAGTCATAGTCCACATAGAACTCATATGACAATCACATTCTCATGATGCTGATGTTGGAAAAATTCCATCATGTGGGGCCACACATGTAACTATTTAATGTGTTATGCTATCTTTGGTTAAGCCTATATTAAAGTGATCTAATTAAGAATTAAAGTTCTGAGGCTTAAGGGTATAATTGTCATGGGATTAATGTGTAGATACCAGAATGTTATTTCTAATTTGATGAGGGGCCAAATTAGAAATAGCAAACTTATGATATCTTATATATTAGGGTTATGGTCCCCAACTCATATGGTGAATTCCTATTCTCTCTGACATCCCTTCATCAGAAGAATCAAGAGGGTTTCTCTGGGTAGCCATATTGGATTGGAAGATCATCAACCTGCAAGCAACTTCATTCAATGGATTCAGGTATGTTTTTACACTTTACTTTTCTCAATGATTTGACATGGAGGATCTTGGTTTATTAGGGTTTCTTAGATCAAAGATCTAGATTATTGTTTCTAACAATTGGTATCAGAGCCGACTCTCGACTAGTTCGAGTGTGGGTCTCCATGTGGGCGGGCCAAGAGGACTGGCAGGCTACTGCACAGGGACGTGCAGCCCTAAGGGCGGAGTCCCACATCGACTATAGAGAGGAAAGTGAATGGGGTTATATGTAAAGTTTACACCCTTAACTTGCATGAGGCCTTTTAAAACCGTGCGGCTCCGGAAAACGTAAGAACTCCGAAGTTAAGCGTGCTCGGGCGGGACCTCCTGGGAAGTCCTCGCGCGTGCACGCGGGCCAAAGCGGACAATATCATGCATGTGTGAAGGGTGGGGCCATAACAGTAGTGATGAATGCCAAAGACCGACGAGTCCAAGACCTCAAATCGAGCCATAAATTAGCCAAAAGAAAAAAAAAATAAAAAAATAAAATTTATGGTGACATGTGAAGACAACGAATTGGTTTTCTTCACACAACAATTCAAATGTTTTATGGTATTTCTTTTATGGTTAAATTACATAGTCCATTATTCTAAATGGGCTAATTGAAACAAGATGTAACCAAAGTGACCTCTCTTGTGTAGATTGTTCATGAGGAATATTGGATGTTTGTGTGTGTGTAAATTCATGCGGGTCTTAGTCGGCCCAAAGGAAGGTTAATACTTGGCCGAATTGCATACACACCTGTGGTGGTAAACGTGTGACGATTATAAGGTTTTTACATGTAAATAATAAGTCGATCCAAAGATAGGTTTATTATTTGACATGAATTATTGTCAGTGTTTGATCATTACAACAAGATGACCATTTAGAATTAATATTACTGTCCAAAGACTTGATATTAATGTTGTGCTAGGTACCTTGACACGAGACTTACCATTATTTGAATTTGTTACTTCAGTATTTGGTTAATAATATGAGCATGTTTGTCTGTTTGTTTTTGTTCTCTTTACAGCTAGTGTTTCTACTATATCTGCTAATATCAACTCTATACCTGTACTTAATGGGACCAACTTTAAGGATTGGAAAGAGAACATAGAGATTGTTCTTGGCTGCATGGATTTAGACCTTGCACTACGGATTGAGCAACCCACTTCTCTTACGGATGCAAGTTCTCCTGATGATAAGAAGAACTTTGAGAAGTGGGATCGCTCAAATCGCATGAGTCTTATGATCATCAAGCGCGGCATTCCGGAGGCATTTAGGGGTGCGGTTTCTGAAAAGCTAACCACAGCCAAAGAATTCCTAGCCGAAATTGAAAAACGTTTTCTGAAAAACGATAAGGCAGAAACAAGCACACTTTTGCAAAGCTTGATTTCTATGAAGTACAATGGCAAGGGGAACATACGGGAGTACATTATGGGGATGTCTCATATTGCTTCTAAACTTAAGGCACTGAAGCTCGAGCTGTCTGACGACTTGCTCGTGCATTTGGTATTAATATCACTTCCTGCACTATACAGTCAATTTAAGGTCAGTTACAACTGTCAAAAGGAAAAATGGACTCTTAATGAGCTCATTTCTTACTGTGTGCAAGAGGAAGAGAGATTGAAGCAAGATAGAACCGAAAGTGCTCATTTGACTAGCACCTCTAAGGATAAGGGCAAAGATAAGGGCAAAAAGAGAAAGAAAAATGAAGCTGCTAAGGGTCCAGCAGAAAAGAAACAACAGACAGCAACTGAGGGTTGTTTCTTTTGCAACAAGCCTGGACATGTGAAGAAGGACTGTACCAAATATCATGCTTGGCGTGTAAAGAAAGGTACATTTCTTACTTTGGTCTGTTCTGAGGTAAATTTAGCTTCAGTACCTGGAAACACGTGGTGGTTGGATTCTGGTGCTACTACTCACATCAGTGTTTCTATGCAGGGTTGCCTGAGCTACCGAAAGCCAAGTGATGCTGAAAGACACATCTTTGTGGGTGATGGAAAGTCGGTAGAAGTAGAGGCAATAGGGCATTTTAGGTTGTTATTAAAAACTGGTTATTATTTGGATTTATTAGATACTTTTGTTGTACCGTCTTTTCGACGGAATTTGGTTTCAGTTTTTTTATTGGACAAGTTTGGTTATTTTTTGTTCATTTGGAAACAATCAATTCAGTTTATCTATAAATTCAAATGTTGTTGGAACCGGTTCTCTATGTGTACATGACAATTTATATTTGCTTGGACTCCAAAACTGTGAGCAGCTACTTCATTGGCTACTCTGAACGATCCAGGGGCTATAAGTTTTATGATCCCACACTTAGGTCAATTTTTGAGACGGGAACTGCAACATTTTTTGAGGATGTTGAGTTTGGTGGGAGAAATAAGGTTAGAGACATAGTCTTTGAGGAAGAATCGGTTACGATTCCCACTATTGCTTTTGACAATGTGCAGGTTTCTATACCTGTCATTAATCAAGAAGCGAATCCGGATCCTCAACAAGACAATGTTGATCAACCCCCCATTCAAGATGAGGAACAAACTCAACAACCTCAAGAACCAGTGCCTTTAAGGCGGTCCACTAGAGAAAGGAGAAATGCTATTCCGGACGATTTTTACGTATTTCTCCAAGAACATGAGGAAGAAATTGGAATGGTGGAAAATGATCCAATCAACTTCCATCAAGCCATGCAGAGTTCTAACTCTCAAAAGTGGATTGATGCCATGAATGAGGAGTATAAGTCTATGCAAGACAATAAGGTTTGAGAACTTGTCCCATTACCAGAAGGTGCGAAGCCCATTGGTTGCAAATGGATTTTTAAAACCAAAAGGGATTCAAATGGTAATGTGGAGAGGTATAAGGCTCGTCTTGTAGCTAAAGGCTTTACCCAAAAGGAAGGGATTGACTTTAAAGAGACTTTCTCTCTGGTTTCATCGAAAGACTCTTTTAGGACAATCATGGCACTAGTTGCATATTTTGATCTTGAGCTTCGTCAAATGGATGTCAAAACAGCATTTCTCAATGGTGACATTGACGAAACAATTTATATGGTGCAGCCAGAAAACTTTGAGTTGGGAAACCCAAAGAATATGGTTTGTAAATTGACAAAATTCATCTATGGACTCAAGCAAGCTTCTCGTCAGTGGTATCACAAGTTTCATCAAGTGATTATCTCGTTTGGTTTTGAGACAAATGCTGTTGATAATTGTGTGTATCACAAATTCAGTGGGAGTAAGCACATATTCTTGGTTTTATATGTCGATGACATATTGCTTGCCACAAATGATATACGCATGTTGCATGAAACCAAGAGATTTCTATCAAAGAATTTTGAGATGAAAGATCTTGGTGACGCCTCTTTTGTATTAGGGATCCTGATACAACGAGATCGCTCTCGGGGTATTCTTGGATTATCACAAAGAAGCTATATTGATAAAGTGCTCAAAAGGTTTGGCATGCAGGACAGCAAACCAGGTGACACCCCTATCTCTAAGGGAGACAAGTTCAGTCTCAACCAATGCCCTAAAACTAACTTTGAAGTTAAGGAAATGCAGAAGATTCCTTATGCATCAGCTGTAGGGAGTCTAATGTATGCTATGGTGTGTACGCGTCCGGATATTGCGTACATTGTTGGTATGTTAGGCAGATATTTAAGCAATCCAGGGATGGATCATTGGAAAGCAGCCAAGCGGGTTATGAGGTATTTACAGAGAACAAAAGATCATATGCTCACATATAGGAGATTGGATCAGTTGGAGATCATAGGGTATTCCGACTCCGATTATGCTGGATGCCAAGACAGTATGAAATCCACATCAGGCTACATCTACCTGTTAGCTGGTGGAGCTATTTCTTGGAGGAGTGCCAAACAGACACTCGTAACTGATTCCACCATGGCAGCAGAGTTTGTAGCATGCTATGAGGCATCCAACCATGGAATATGGCTGCGAAATTTTGTCACTGGGCTGCGAATTCTGGAGGGTATTGAAAGACCACTCAAACTATATTGTGACAATAAATCAGCAGTGCTATATTCCAACAACAATAGGAGCTCAATTAAGTCAAAGCATATTGCCATTAAGTTCCTAGTTGTGAAGGAAAGAATACATGATGGACAGATATCCATAGAGCACATTGGGACAAACTCCATGATAGCGGATCCGCTTACAAAGGGATTACCACCCAAGGTCTTTCATGAGCACACTGCTCATATGGGTGTTATTTTGTGTGAGGATATCACATTCTAGTGGGAGTTTGTATCATTTTATGTTTTATTGCTTTATGTTTGATTTTGACCACACTTATGCATTTATGTATTTGGATATTATTCTGATCAGAAATACAGTATTCGGTTCATTCCATTCTGTTATATTGTGTTAAATATTGATCTCACTAAGGAATACAGTAGGACCAGTTGGAAATAGACATGTATAGATCACATTGCATGTATTTTCCATGCTACGCATCCATGATTGATCTATGTCATTTGGTAATGTTGGTGTACGTGACCATTGATGGGTTTAGTCATGTTAAATGTGACGAAGACCGCTTTGATCCTATACCGGCATAATCAATGGACGAGATTGTTCGGATATATCCTAAATTATGATAGCAAACTTTTGGAGCTCATACAGTTACACACATTTGTTAAGTTACACATATGGCCCAGTGGGAGATTGTTGGAAAAATTCCATCATGTGGGACCACACATGTAACTATTTAATGTGTTATGCTATCTTTGGTTAAGCCTATATTAAAGTGATCTAATTAAGAATTAAAGTTCTGAGGCTTAAGGGTATAATTGTCATGGGATTAATGTGTAGATACCAGAATGTTATTTCTAATTTGATGAGGGGCCAAATTAGAAATAGCAAACTTATGATATCTTATATATTAGGGTTATGGTCCCCAATTCATATGGTGAATTCCTATTCTCTCTGACATCCCTTCATCAGAAGAATCAAGAGGGTTTCTCTGGGTAGCCATATTGGATTGGAAGATCATCAACCTGCAAGCAACTTCATTCAATGGATTCAGGTATGTTTTTCCACTTTACTTTTCTCAATGATTTGACATGGAGGATCTTGGTTTATTAGGGTTTCTTAGATCAAAGATCTAGATTATTGTTTCTAACAGCTGATTCTTAGCGTGTGGTTTCCTCCTTGCAGTGCATCACATGCTCCACCAACTAATGTTAGATCGATGGTTAAATAATATTTGTACTCCAAATAAATTTCAACACCTATATTGTATGATTCCTCGGGTGGCGTTTGGATGTGTTAATCATGTGAAAGTAAGGCTTATCCATTGGGTGGAGAAAACAACGACAACCAAAAATTAAGTAAAGCAGTTAGTATAGAATCTTATCTACTTCATGTGGGTCGGATCCATGGTGAAAACATGGGATACAGAGATTTGAATCTCTATTTTTTGTATGAATCCATTTAGGACCCTACAATCTTTCATTTCTTTGTACACTTCATGAATAACCAAGCCCAGGTCTGTCCGTACTCAGACTGTATATAAAATTCGGGCCTACTTTTTATTTGGGCCAAGCTTGGATTAAGTGATAGAAAGCCTGAAGTCTGGCACAAGCTCCCAGTTGAGTACTGTTTTTAGTTTTATGACTTATTTCCCAAAAAACAAGTGATAGAAAGCCCAGCCTGCCCTGCCCAATTCACTAAATTGACAGACTTGTGCTGACATGATTAAAGCGGGCTGAGCTCTAGCTAGAAACTTATGGCCATGTCAGGCTTGGGCTAGATAAGTGCCTGTGTTTTTAAAAGAAAGATGGGCCTAGATTAGCTAGCATATTCCGACCCAACCCTCGAACACCCCTAAAACTTCTATGGTTGAGCTGTTACCATTAAGAAGTGATTTTAAAACAATATAGCATAAGCTTTACCAAGAGAAAGAAATAATAAAACAATTATCTAACTCTGGATTAATATATCAATCATTCCAAGAGAGAAACAATAAACAAGTTCTCAAGAAAGGATGAAAGATCATATATTTTATATATCTCATTCTCTAATGAAGAAATACATAGATTATTTATAGAGGCTGGAAAGCTATTCTAGGAAACATTATATATACAGAGGATAATTGATCCTGTAATCTATCCTATAATCTTGCATAGTTGACTCTGTCCTCTCAGACTATTTAGGTGTGTACAGCTCATTTGACACTCCCCCTCAAGTTGGGGCATAGATGTCATCAATGCCCAACTTGCTAAGTGCGCTGTGAAAAACTCTGCCGGTGACTGCTTTGGTGAGGACATCTGCTAGTTGATATTCGGATTTAACAAACGGGACCTCATTGATCTTGGCCTCGAGTTTCTCCTTGATGAAATGTCTGTCAACTTCAACATGCTTAGTCCTATCATGTTGCACTGGATTATGTGCAATGTCTATTGAGGCCTTGTTATCACAATGCAGTTACATGGCACGTTTGGGTTTGAATCCCAAATCCCTCAACAAATTCCGTATCCAGAGTAGTTCACATACTCCATGTGCCATATCCCGATATTCAGCTTCAACACTTGATCTAGACACCACTTTCTATTTCTTACTGCGCCAAGAGACTAAATTGCCTCCCACAAAGGTAGAGTATCCAGATGTTGACCGCCTATTAGTAACAGAACCAACCCAATGTGCATTAGTGTACCCTTGAACATCCAGATGACCATGCTTTGAGAAAATCAATCCTTTGCCAGGAGCTGACTTTAAATATTTTAGAATCTGATTCACAGCATCCATGTGTTTTTCACTTGGTGCATGCATGAACTGACTCACCACACTCACTGCATATGCTATATCAGGTCTAGTATGTGATAGATAGATCAACTTACCAACAAGACGTTGATATCTTCCTTTGTTGGTGGGTACTTGGTCAGGATATTCACCAAGTTTATGATTCACCTCCATTGGTGTATCAATTGGCTGGCAAGCTAACATTCCAGTTTCGGTCAAAATGTCAAGGATGTATTTCCGTTGTGATAGAAATATTCCTTGTTCTGAACGAGCCACTTCAATACCCAAAAAATACTTCAGAGCACCAAGATCTTTCATCTCAAACTCACTGGCTAAATAACGTTGCAATGCTGCCTTTTCGTCCGGGTCATTTCCTGTAACCACCATGTCATCAACATACACAATAAGGGTAGTGACCTTACCTTTCCTATGTTTCAAGAAAAGAGTATGATCTGAGTTACTTTGTTCGTAGCCGAAATTCTTCATTGATTTGCTGAACCTTCCAAACCATGCTCTGGGTGATTGCTTCAATCCATAAAGAGACTTTCTTAGTTTACACACCATGTTGTTCTGACTGGACCCCATCTTGCATCCTGGGGGGGGGGGGGGGGGGGATCCATATAGACTTCTTCTTCAAGGTCTCCATGTAGGAAGGCATTTTTTACATCCAACTGATGTAATGGCCAGTCCAGGTTTGCTGCCAGAGAAAGAAGCACCCGAATTGTGTTGATCTTGGTTACAGGAGCAAAGGTCTCCTCATAGTCAATCCCATAAGTCTGAGTGTAACCTTTTGCCACTAGTCTTGCTTTGTATCGTTCAATGGTGCCATTTGCCTTGAACTTTACCGTATATATCCATCTGCAACCTACTGTTCTCTTCCCTTTAGGAAGGGTAGTCATCTCCCAAGTGGAATTCTTCTGGAGGGCCTCCATTTCTTCATTCATTGCTTGAGTCCACTTGGGATCTTTCAGAGCTTCCTGCACATTACTTGGAATAGATACAGTGGATAATTGAAATACAAATGATGCACATGACAGAGATAGCCTATGTAGAGACACATGATTAGCAATAGGGTATTTAACCTTTGCTTTAGGGTCAGGGTCATATTGTTGTCTAGAGATCCCTCTAGTTGTACGAGGAGGTAACTGATAACCTGTGTTTCCTGTATGACTCGACTCAGGTAAGGGGATAGAGTGTGAGTTTGAGTGTCCAGTTACCTGTGGAGGATCCTCAGAACCTGATTGGATGAGTGGTGGTGGTACTGTAGGAGGAGCTGTATCCGAAACACTATCTGGAGTCTCCAATTCTTGTGGCTCTTGCTTTTGTTGTACCTCTATTGTTGGTGACTCAGTAGTCACTACATTCTCAGGTGTTGTCTGAGGTTGCTCTGACATATGCTGATCTAAAACATTCTGTGGAATTTGAATGATCTGATTTTGAGTATCTTCTGCAAAGATAGAGCTCTCCCCCTGCAGTGGATGCTCGGAATCTCCCCCTGAGTAATAGAACTCACTTTCATGGAAAGTAACATCAGCTGTAACGTGCAAGGTCTGAGTAGGGGAATGGAAACACTTATAGCCTTTTAATTTTAGTGTCAGAATAACCCACAAAGACACAGCGTAGCGCACATAGATCAAGTTTGCCACGTTGGTGTGGATATACCTGGATATAGACAACACAGCCAAATACACGCGGTTCGAGATTTAGTGTGGATGGCATGGTGAGGAGAGTGGTCAATGTCTGAATTGGAGTTTGATACTGGAGAGTACTGGATGGTGTTCTATTGATGAGGTAGGCAGCTGAACAAAGGGCCTCCCCCCCAAAAAAATGAGGCATATGGGCCTCAAATAGAGAGGCACGAACAACTTCCAGGAGATGGCGATTCTTACGTTCTGTTACACCATTCTGTTGTGGTGTATAGGCACATGTGGTTTGATGAACAATACCATTTTGGCTTAAAAAATTATGTAGGTCGTTGTTGACGTACTCTCCTCCATTGTCCGACCTTAGTGTTATGATTTTCTTGTCAAATTGAGTAGCAACATATTGGTGAAATTGCTTGAATTTGGCGGTGACTTCGCTTTTCTGCTTCATTGGAAACACCCAAGTCATCCTAGTGCAATCATCTATAAATGTCACAAACCACTTAAAACCACTAATAGTAAGAACTCTTGACGGACCCCAGACATCTGAATGGATAATCATGAAAGGGATAGAACTTTTATTCAATCTTAATGGATAAGAAATACGATGGCTTTTTGCCAACACACAAGTTTCACAATGAAAGTCTGATGCAGCAAAATGGGAACACAAATCTGGAAATAAAAGTTTCAAATAACCAAAAGAAGCATGTCCTAATCGTCTATGCCACAGCCAAATCTTCTTCATCCTGACGGACTCGTCCCCTCTCACATGATGTGCTTTACTCAATCTCTCACAGCAGTCATCTGTCAAGTCCAGATAATACAACTTTCCCCTCCTAGTACCACATCCAATCACGGCCCTGGTGAGAAGATCCTGAAAAAGACAATACAATGGCAAAAAACACACAGTACAATTGAGGGAATCAATGATTTGAGGGACAGATAACATATCATAGTCGAGTGAAGGAACAACCAAGACATGATCGAGACTTAATGATGATGTAAGAGATAGGGATCCTTCTTCCAGAACTGGGGAAGTGGTTCCATTAGCATTGGTAACATGTGTTTGGTTTGATGGTTTGGTAGAGTGCAATCCATTGAAACTAGATGTCATGTGATCAGTAGCACCAGTGTCAAGAATCCATGATCTATTATAAGTAAGTGAAGATGTGCAGGAGGAAGTACCTGAGGTGGCCAAGGCCTTGGAGCCAGATGTACCTGATGGAGGTTCCGATGCAGTCTCTTGGGATGACTCAGTTGATGCGAATGAGGCTCTGCTCGAATCCCTCTTTCGCCCTTTGTGAACCCATCCTTCTGGATAACCAATGATCTCATAACAACCCTTAATTGTATGGTTATCTAAACCACACTTGGTACACTTCATTGGAGGCCGGTTACGAGTAGAGTCTGTGTTTTGAATGGGTACCCGAGATTGCTTGAACCTTGCAGTGACCAAAGTTGTGGCATCGGATGAGGCATCAGCTTCAGACATGGTTCCCTGTTGGTTACTCTCTCTTTTAATATGTGCATATGCTGCCTCAAGTTCAGGTTTAGGCTCCATCCTCAAAATCTCTCCTCGGATTTGGTCAAAATTTTTGTCTAAACCTGCAAGAAAGATATAAACTCTGAGAAGGTCAATCTCCTTGTGTCTAGTTTCAATATCTGCTGGATCCTTCATGTTACTTGGACTTAATTGATCAAGCTCTTGGAAGATCGCAGTAAGTTCACTGTAGTAATTGGCAACAGGTGCTCCATTCTGTGTCATCGTGAATGACCTTCTATGCAGATCATAGATCTTTGCCTCATCTGAACCATCATAGTATGTTTTCTTGATTGCATCCCAGACTTGCTTGGTTGTGTTATAACGGATAAACCGTTTCATCTGATCGGGTTTCATGGCATCGAATAACCAACTTTTGACTTGGCAATCCGACGCACGCCATTTGTTGTATGTTGGGTCTGTGGCTGTAGGTTGGGTCATATCACCGGTCAAGTGACCATGTTTCTCTCGTCCAGCAATCTTCATCTCCATGACTTGATGCCATAGAGAATAATTTTGTTCATCCAATTTGATTCCAGTTGAGAAGTTGGAATTATCTCCTTGGATGGTGACAATCTAGGTGGTTGAATTTGATTTGCTGGAATCTTCTTCACTAGCCATGATGATAGCTCAATGGATGATGGACGATCTGGACTGGACCTGGCCTGGATTCTGCTGCGCTGGGCTTCCTGCGGACGAACTAGGTCAGGTTGGACCTGACCTGGACCCAGAACCAACCCAGACTGGGTTCTTCTTCGATTTGGTTCTGTAACAGAACCTAGCTCTGCAACAGATGCCGAGACAGGCTGCGGACGGATTGAGGACTGGATGGCTGGTTTCCGGCGACTTACGACGTGGCACGGTGATCTTCGGCAAAGCACGGGCTGGGATCCGGCGACGAACGATGAGGGCGGTAGTAGTGGCGCGGACTTAGATCCGGCGACTGCGTGTCCGACAAATAGAACCAGAAGATCGGATATTGTGAAATCCGATCAATGTGGACTTCTCAAGACCCCGATCTCGTCCTCTGTTAAAGAAAAAACAGAGATCGATCTCGTGTTTGGGCTTGTATGGTGGCTGTGGTTGCGGAAGCGAGAAAGGGTTAGATCAAGAGACAGTCATGATCGACTGCTATGATACCATCTCAAGAAAGGGTGAAAGATCATATATTTTATATATCTCATTCTCTAATGAAGAAATACATAGATTATTTATAGAGGCTGGAAAGCTATTCTAGGAAACATTATATATACAGAGGATAATTGATCCTGTAATCTATCCTATAATCTTGCATAGTTGAATCTGTCCTCTCAGACTATTTAGGTGTGTACAGCTCATTTGACACAAGTATCTATCTCTGGATTCATGATTCCCATTCTTGTTTGCCCAACAAACACTCTTGCTTCTTCAGTCTTTTTACACTAAACAGCCTCCACACGCACACGCGTAGAGAGAGAGAGAGAGAGAGAGAGAGAGAGAGAGAGAGAGAATGGTGGAGACAAGAAAATGGGAATATTTTTTAGCTTTTTTATTTTATTCTCTATATATGTCTCTTTTTTATCAGACTTTTTTTTTATCGGAATTTTCCCCTAGACATGGAACTTCTTGTGATATCATGAGATGTTGCACATATTGCGGAGAATATATGGTCAAATGAGACCCACCAACAAATAACTTAAGAGGTCTACCCTTATCATCATCGCATCTCATTCCCTCTACATTACCATTTCCCACAAATCCAATTCACAACACCTAAATAAACCCTATACTTGCGACCGAGACCCATCTCAAATTTCCCTTTCACCATCATATTCAACTTCACCCATCATCACAATCCAGCCTCCATCGCAATGCTACCACCATCCAAAAGGTTTTTGTTTTTTTCTGGATCTGATTTGGACGGGCAGTGAAGAAGAAGAAAAAAAAGAGCAGGGATGGCCACGCTCGTACAACCAAGTGAGTGGAAATAGCAAAACAATAAAAAAAAAAATTTGAACAAAGAAAGGCCCCGTTAGCTACTAGTAAATAAATCTCGGGAAATTTCTCCTCTAAAGTCGGAGTGTCATTTTTCTAATCCAATTCATCACCTCGATGAAATCAGTCATAGACTCATAGTCCACATAGATCTCATATGACAGTCACATTATCATGATGCTGATTCTTAGCGTGTGGTTTTCTCCTTGGAGTGCATCACATGCTCCACCAACTAATGTTAGATCGATGGTTAAATAATATTTTGTACTTAGGTCTCCAAATAAATTTCAACAACTATATTGTATGATTCCTCGGGTGGCGTTTGGATGTGTTAATCATGTGAAAGTAAGGCTTATCCACTGGGTGGAGAAAACAACGAAAACCAAAAATTAAGTAAAGCAGTTAGTATAGAATCTTATCTACTTCATGGTTCGGATCCATGGTGAAAACATGGGACACCGAGATTAATAATGAATCTATTTTTTGTCTGATGAATCCAGTTAGGACCCTACAATCCTTCATTTCTTTGTACACTTCATGTATAACCAAGCCCAGGCCTGTCCGTACTCAGGCCGTATATAAAATTCAGGCCTCCTAATATTTGGGCCGAGCTTGGATTAAGTGATAGAAACCTTGAAGCCTGACCTAAGCTCCCATGTCAGTACTGTTATTAGTTTTGTGACTTATTTCCCAAAACAAGTGATAGAAAGCCCAGCCTGCCCAGCCCAATTCACTAAATGGACAGACTTGTGCTGACATGATTAAAGCGGGCTGAGCACTAGCTAGAAACTTATGGCCATGTCAGGCTTGGGCTAGATGAGTGCCTGTGTTTTTAAAAGACAGATGGGCCTAGATTAGCTAGCCTAGTCCGACCCAACCCTCGAACACCCTTAAAACTTCTATGGTTGAGCTGTTACCATTAAGAAGTGATTTTAAAACAATATAGCATAAGCTTTACCAAGAGAAAGAAAGAATAAAACAAGTATCTAACTCTGGATTAATATATCAATCTTTCCAAGAGAGAAACAATAAACAGGTATCTATCTCTGGATTCATGTTTCGCATTCCTGTTTGCCCAACAAACACTCTTGCTTCTTCAGTCTTTTTACACTAAACAGCCTCCACACACACACACACAGAGAGAGAGAGAGAGAGAGAGAGAGAGAGAGAGAGAGAGAGAGAGAATGGTGGAGACAAGAAAATGGGAGGAGATGGACATGGACTGTTTGGTCTGTATATTTGAAAGGCTTAGTCTGGAGGACCTGATCTTGGGTGTGCCTTTCCTCTGCAAATCTTGGTATCAAGCTTCCACCAATCCTCTCTTATGGAAAGTTCTCAACTTCAATCTGCTGGATCTTCATCCGACTAGCCTTTTTGTTGAGATATTTAAACAAGAGTACCGTGTGCTGAAATTCTCATTTACGGGCTTCCTCAAGTTCACTGTCAATCGCAGCCGTCGATCTGCTGTAGAGCTCAGAGTTCCATCTCTGGATGTAACATATGTCCAATTAGAGGATTTGGCTTACATATCCGACGAGTAAGTTTCCTTTCTGTGATACCTCCATTTAGATTTAGGGATGGAAATGGTTTTGGTTTGGTTTGGGCCTGGTAAAGCCCTACTGGCCCTATGTCACAACCACCCCGCTTCGTATCCAATCTGCCGCATAGAGGTCGGGTCAGTATGATATACGTTTATCGCAACCTAAATTTGTTCCAAACCTAATTTGTGTCAAAATCTATATACATGTAACTGGGTTTCAATTGCGTCTTAAAATCTTTTTGTTATTGGGTTCGGAACCTGGATCAAATCTACCAAGTTTATGGTTGGACCAGACTTATGCTTTGTTCGTTATTTCTACTCTTAATTGGACATAAGACATCCAAAATAGAGCCATAAAAGAAAGACGCTAAAGCTCTTATTTTCACAAGCCCAGCCCATAAATAGGACCTTTCATTTTAAAAGGATTCACTCTTGCTTCTCTAAAGTCATAGAGGGTAAAACGTGGTGCCAAACTCTCTTTTTTTTTCTTCCAAACTGCTACCCACTTTACACATTTAGACAAATAGCTGAAAATAGAGATCCCAAAAATGGGCTTAGTACTTTGTTATGCCTCCGTATCCCACCCTATATCTTCTATTTGGGTGGACTCATTGTCTAAAATATATTCGCCAGCAAATGTATCAATTTGCAAGAAACCAAGACAAAATTTATGCATTTTACTTGATTCACACCTATATCATTACAATATGCTAATCCATATCGTCCATTTAGGTTGATATCGATATGGACTATTATTTTACTTCTTCATGTAAAAATTAAAGAGTCCAGTCCAGATCCTCTAAGGCTTTCCCCCACTATGGCCGTGAGGAGGCCAATCAGGACCCACAGCCCACATTGTCAGGCTCTCCACGGTGATATGGCAAAGCCTGATTGGCCTCCTCACAGTCACCATGGAGAAAAACATAAGAGGATCCTCATTCAAAATTAAAATCATGTCACTATGATGTGGAGTCCACGATGCCCATAAAGGGTGGACCACGTCTAACTTAGTTGATTGGGTGACAGATGCCCCTCATTGAAGATTGTCTCTTTGCCTCACACACTGCTGAATGAAGTGGACAAATACTTTCCCAGATGCGTAGCAAACTGGAGAGACCTCCAAATACTACACATGCAAGTAAAGCCCAACTCATTTGCGCAAATTGTAGCAGAGAATGGTAGCCACTGCAAGAACTTCTTCGAGCTCAAGACTAGGGGACCATTCACACTCAAAGAAGCAAATGCAATCGCTGATTGGCTTCCTAATATCAAGCACTTACATCTCAGCAAGTGTTCCATAACCAGGGAAAGTCTACTGATCATATTGAAAGGATGCAAAGAGCTGGAGATATTGGATGTAAGACTCTGCAGAGGTTTTGATGTTGATGAAGAGATACTGAAGTTGTCCTCTAACATCCAAACCTTTGATTATGAGGCCTGCACCACCCGGCGAAGGTTTCCTTATATATTTTAAATGAGTGCTCTCATTTGTATCTGTTATATCAAGTTTAGAAATAGGAGGGCTATGTAACACTGACGGTTTTATTTATAGGCAAAATAACCTCTTAATTTAAAAACCTTAAACACAATAAGATTCTAACCCTAATTCATCTCATGTGGGCATCCACCCATGATCCATATATCATAATAAAATTATAATAACATATATCGTAACAAAATCATAATAATTGTACCATTTATTCATCCTCACATCAACCAAATTATGAATGGTCTTTTCATATCCCATAAGGAAACCTTCTCTTCAGTGAACAGTCAACAAACTCGAATGTTTTCATATGAGAAGCCATTTTCTGTATCTCATCACCAACCTTGAAACCTGTGCAATACTTAACGTCTAATGTCTCCAGCTCTCAGCATCCTCTTAGTATTAACAAACCTTCCTTTGACATATATGACTTGCTCAGACATGCTTGATCTTTGGAAGCATCATAGCAATGGCAAGCGCTTCCTGATCTTGATATGAGTCTCTCATCTCAAGCTTCTTGAAGTTCTTGCAATGGAAACTGAGTTCAGAGAGAACTTCCATGAAGGAAATTGGCTTCCCATGCATGCTTAGATGCTCGAGGTTGTTCCATTTCGACAAACAGTTGGGGATATGCTTTTCGGCTTGGGGGGGGTGTGATAAACCATATGCCAACCCAAAAGCTTAAACTGATAGGTGGAAGACCCGTATAGGTATATTAAGATATGGTGAAATGTGAGACTTCTCAATACCCCCCCTCGCGTACAAACCCAACAGATTTCTTGGACGGGCCTGTCACGTGGGCTACACAAGAATAACGGGATCGGAACCCACTCTGATACCATGTGATAAATCATATACTAATCCAAAAACTTAAATTGATAGGTGGAAGGCCCGTACAGGTATATTAAGACATTGTGGGATGTGAGACTTCCCAATAGCGGAAACATAATAAATGGCAAAAAAGTCTTTTCAGTGCTAGACATCTGTGAGCAAGCAATTTACAATCACAGTATCTATTACACTAAGGGAATGTGTTTTCCTACGTTTAACCGCATTCCTCCGTTTTAACAATCCTAATTTTTTAGGACACCTTGGGACAGGTGTCCATCCAACCTCCACTACCCTCTCCTAAATAAAAGAGCAGTTGTCCATCTAACCTCCAATCCCCTCTCTCTCCTAAATAAACCCTCTCACGTCGTCACGTTCTAACCCACCTTCCTTCCAGCAACTCCCTTCAAACTGCAATAATAAACTCTTCAGAGATGATTGAATCACTCAACGATGTATGCTTCTCAGATCTTCCTGCTGCCTTTCTAACGAGTCTTCCTACATTTCATCTGCGATTTCATTTACGGATATCCTCTCTATGTAAATCCAAAAAAAAGGTACATTCCCTCTCTACGATTCCTTGATTTTTACATTCCCTATCAGTTGGTATCAGAGCCATAGGTTTTCATTAATAGAGTTAGATTTGTGTTAAAAAAAATGGGTTCAGTATTGCTTTTCATATCAGAGCAAGTAAGAGAGAAACCCTTCCCCCTCCATCTCTTCATGAGATCGCAAGATCTCTTCCTGAGCAAAACTTTGTGATGGGCTAAAGGCATTCCATATAATAAGGTGAAAAAACAAAAAGAATACAAAAAAATAAAATGACAGATCGCAAATAAAATCAGACAACATACAGAGTGAAGAGGGTTGGGATCGTGAGGGCTAAAGGCATTCTATCTAATACGATACATTTTCAAAAACGAAACAAATGTCTGGAGAATGTCTTCCACCAATTTGGGCAAGTTCCCAATGCTGTCTGGAGTAGAAGGGAAGAAAACTCAGAGAAACTTCAAAAATAAGTTTGATTGTAGGAAACCACATGAAACCACCTCAATGGACACATCGGACCGCCGGAACACCCATTGTCAGAATAGACTGACTCTATTCTGGGGCAGCGCCAGAACACCTGAAAAAAAAAATCCATTGTCGGCAATGGATAACCGGCGATGAGTGCTACCGGCGCTGTGTGAAAACTCGGCGGTCCGATGTGTCCAGCACAGCTCAAGACATTTGAGATGAAAAACCCGGAAAAACAGGGCAATTGGTTTTAACAGATCAAGGAAAATTAATGATTAGAAACTTATTTTGATCATTTAGGGCACGTCCGATATCGGATTAGCGATCCGTTTTTTTGTTATGTCCCTTAATTTGAGATATATCATATTACTGAATTTACTTACTCATCCAATAGTTCAATTTAGGCATCATTTGCATAAAATAATAATATTTAAGAGGCAATTATGTTATTTATTTAATTGGATCATTATAGAATTGATCCAATCCGATCAGAGCCTTCCAATAGATGGATCAAAATATAAGTGATATTCTGGCAGGGAATATTAATTTCTGATTTGGTCAGATCAAAGCCCGATTAAGGAAAATTAATGATTGGAAACTTATTTTGATCATTTAGGGCACGTCCGATATCGGATTAGCGACTCGTTTTTTTTTTTTTTTTGTTATGTTCCTTATTCTGAGATCTATCATATTACTGAATTTAATTACTCATCCAATAGTTCAATTTAGGCATCATTTGCGTAAAATAACAATATTTAAGAGGCAATTATGTTATTTATTTAATTGGATCATTGTAGAATTGATCCAATCCGATCAGAGCCTTCCAATAGATGGATCAAAATATAAGTGATATTCTGGCAGGGAATATTAATTCCTGATTTGGTCAGATCAAAGCCAGATCAAGGAAAATTAATGATTATAAACTTATTTTGATCGTTTAGCGCACGTTCGATATCGGATTAGCGATCCGTTTTTTTTTTTTTTTATGTTCCTTATTCTGAGACCTATCATATTACTAAATTTAATTACTCATCCAATGGTTCAATTTAGGCATCATTTGCATTAAATAATAATTTTTGATAGGTAATTATGTTATTTATTTAATTGGATCATTGTAAAATTGATCCAATCCAATTAGAGCCTTCCAATAGATGGATCAAAATATAAGTGATATTCTGGCAGGGAATATTAATTTCTGATTTGGTCATATCAAAGCCAGATTAAGGAAAATTAATGATTAGAAATTTATTTTGATCATTTAGGGCACGTCCGATATCGGATTAGCGATCCGTTTTTTTTTTTGTTATGTTCCTTATTCTGAGATCTATCATATTACTAAATTTAATTACTCATCCAATGGTTCAATTTAGGCATCATATTAATTTATGCATGTTTAACTCATTTAAATTTTTTTTTCTGCTTTTTTGTTAACAAGATTAATGCTGATTTGAGTTGTGATTATTATATTCATGCATGATGATGTTTATTTTCATATGATTTAACGGATGGATAAATGATTATAATCAAGTTGATATAACCTGTTATTTACAATGACAAACAAAAGGAGAGAGTGGAATGAGCAATTTTATTTTTCTGAAATCTCATAAAGACCTTATGATATAATATTTGTTAATTGGTGGGGATAAACGTTTAGAAATTCTTAGGCTGGTGAAAAGCTATGGGCTGTGATGGTTGGAAGTATTTTACCCCAAAAGACAATCAGGTTTGCATTATTTGGGCTCTCATCATTCACATTAGGATATTATTTTATGAAATGGAATAAAAATGTCATAAACATACAAACCCATAGATTGGGCTCTTTTTCTCTCTGTCAGAGAGGAATTGATTTTTCCATGTAATTCTAATCTCAGGACTGCCTTTGTGAATTTTGGTTTTCCACTCAACCCCATTTCAGGCTATGCTCAAAAGTTTGGGTTTACCACTGGTAGTTGGTTGATCATATGGGGTGGGCCCACATTCTAATTCCTAAATGGGGGGCTCATCTTGGCCATACTATTTTTTTAAATATTTAAGATGAATTTATGAATATACATATTAGATTTAAGTTCAATAAAATTGTTATGTTGTTACCAAACAAGTTCCGCATAGCATGTTTTCAATAGACCAAGTTGATCTCAACACAACCAGGTCTCAGCATAGAATTGGGAATAAAGCATAAGCAATGCCAAAAGTTGGACCCTTTCTTGATTACTATTCACCATCGCTATATAATTACCAGACTTTTATAAGACCCAGAAGCATGCTTCTTCTTCAACACCTCTACAAATATGTCCCTTGAGCTGAGCATGAGTATACCTCTTCAATGCTCTTGCAGACCACCGAAGTCCAGCACCGGCGCCGGCGCATATACAACAATTGTCAACGAGCTCCAATCTTCCATCGAACGACAAAAGGGCACGATCATAATTTTCAAAATCTTGGGGTACTTTTGCCAACTTACTATGTTGTTCTATTTTTAATGTGTCTTTCATTTAATTTTTTTACACCTACCCGCCTGAGTTTCAGCAAGCTCCATTTATACCTCGCGTAAATAATAAAACATCTAGAAAAACTCATAAAAATCAAAATAACATCAAAGAAATGACCAAACAGTTTTCTAAATAAATTATTTAATAAAAATAATACATCTTATTCTATGTGTTTAATGGTTTTGTGGTCCGTGCATAGCACGAGGTGTTGCTAGTAGTATCATATGAGGATGTGTTTGGATGTACACTAGATCTAAATCAATTTAATCCCGATGGATGGCTCAGTTTTCCTAGGACCAGGGTTTGCTCCCCAATGTTGAGGGTTCGAAACTGGGCTACCACACTGGGGCCACAAGGGATTTACCCTAGTTCCCCAAAGCCCGTAGGTAATAATCTGGCCCAAAGAACTAGGACACCTTTGTTATAAAAAAAAAATAATAAATTTACGTTTTCAAAATGTAGGGACTAGGGAATGAACAGTTTTATGCATGGGAGTCAAGAGTTAATTACAGTGGTGGTGGAACCATATGTGTAGGCTCCGACTCGAATTTGGGCCTATTTATTAATTGGGTTTGAAAGGCTTACCCGAACCCTGTCTAAAAGTTAGAAGGATCAATGGGAAGAAGCCTTAATTGAGATATTGGGCTCATGGGTGCATTGTGCAATTTAGATGGATTGGGTCAGGTTTGAGTCAGATTAGGAAGTCAACTAGCAAGAATGGACTTAACCCAAGTCCAACCCATTTATTAAATGGGTCAGAAATGTCAAACGCAAATTCAACCGAAACTAAAAGGGTTAGCCCCAACTCTGAATTACTAGACTGGGTTCAGGTCGGATTGGTCCATGCACAATGGCCACCACTAGTTTTTTTTTTTTTTTTTGATAACGTAGGGTTCCCAGCCCTTTGGGCCAGAATAATCCCTACGAGCCCAGGAGAGAAAGCCGGGTAAAATTCCCTTGTGGCCCCAGTGTGGTAGAGCAGTTTCGAACCCACAACCTCCGGGTGCAAACCGTAGTCCTAGGCCAACTGAGCTACCCCTCGGGGTTGCCACCACTAGTTAAGAGTGGCGTTCTGCACTAGGTATCATTTCCAACAACTACGATAGCAACATTGAAAATGCATATGATAAAAGAAAGCATTTATAGGAGATTAGGGAAGGGATTAAGTAGATGCAAATGGATTGATCAGGGATTGATTTATGGGCTTTGACATAACCATAGTCTGTCTATGGATGTCAATGGGTACCCGCATATCTGAGGAACAAATGGAGCTGGTCTAAAACAACGTATTGGAAACATATTTTGGTTTCAAATAGAAACTTGAATACAATTCGTATCCAAGATATTGGTTTGAATAATTTTGGATCTGGGTCTTGATCAAAACATGAACAGGTCCATGGGCGCAGATGTGGACCCGGCCCAAATATGCATTTCTTTACATATTACCAAAACTCAGTCAGTAAAGCAGGTTCTTTAAGAATAGAGCCCAAGAACCGTTCTTCCCTTCTTGATGTGGATCTGGAGAGGATTCATCCCATAAAAATGAATCCCTATTCTGATAAATTTGTTTCCATCCCACAACCTAGCCATTAGTATCCCTAGATCCGGCATTTTCATTAAATGGGGTTGACTTTTAGGCCTGGTACTGCCCTTGCCAAGGGTGTAGCTTAATGTGGGATGGTCCAAGAGGCCAATGGGCTAGCCCCTGTTTAAGCTGCAGACTAAATATTAGTACTCTATCGAAATTTTATTGAGACCATTTTTTTGGGTACCCAGTCTACGGGGCTTGGACCCAAGAGAGTAAAAAGAAGTGAAGAAAGAAAGCCCACAAAATCGGAAGGATAGCCCACATAAATGGAAAGAGTCACGTACCGAGGGATTGTACCTTGGATAGCCGGGTGAAGTGCGGGGATGCCAACCAACTGAGCAACCCTTCCCCAAAGAATCATACCACATAAAACTTGGCGTTGGCCACCCTGGATTTGATCCATACCTTACCTTTTACTTATTATGGATGGAAACTGGATAATCTAATTTCCAGGAGGACCCATCCTGTGAAACTAGTTATGGACTATCCATGATCTGATCCAAAGTCAACCCATTTTGGTCCCTAGGATTGTTCGAATAGAGCTGCTAATGCAACAACCCAAGCTTCCCGGTGCACATTCCATTTTTTTTACTATTATATCATTGTGTAAAATTACTTAAAATGACATCTATCAAATATCTCTCTCCCCCCAACTTCTTTCTACACTCACACACTCCCACCCCAACCTCCCAGCCTAGCCACCACCATCCCCTCCGACAACACCGTCGGAAGGGGAGAGGGAGAGGGCGGCCGGGGGATGCGACGATGGCATGGAGATGGGGACGGGTGAAGAAGAGTGAATTGAGAAAATAAGGGTAGAGGAAGAGGGGTATTTTCTGAATAATGTGGTGTGTCGAGAGCGATTTTGGGAATTTCTTCACCTACTTCAAGTGTGTAGAGAGAAGGGATGTGCACAGAGAAACTTGGGATGTGGCATTAGCAGCTTTCTTTTGTTTGAATTGTGTAAAATTACTTAAAATGACATCTATCAAATATCTCTCTCCCCCCAACTTCTTTCTACACTCACACACTCCCACCCCAACCTCCAAGCCTAGCCACCACCATCCCCTCCGACAACACCGTCGGAAGGGAGAGGGAGAGGGCGGCCGGGGGATGCGACGATGGCATGGAGATGGAGACGGGGTGAAGAAGAGGAGTGAATTGAGAAAATAAGGGTAGAGGAAGAGGGGTATTTTCGGAATAATGTGGCGTGTAGAGAGCAATTTTAGGAATTTCTTAACCTACTTCAAGTGTGTAGAGAGAAGGGATATGCACAGAGAAACTTGGGATGTGGCACTAGCAGCTTTCTTTTGTTTGAATTAGTCGTCAAGACCAAGCATTAGCAGCTCTCTTTTGTTTGAATTAGTCATCAAGACCAAGCAAGGGCCAAACAGTTTTGCAGACTAGATGAATGGCTCACATCAACCCATCATGGAGTCTCAGAGGTAAGTCCTACAATCTATCATAGGCCCACTTATGAAAGCCAGTCTCTAAAACCAATGACCCCCTGTGTTGGGGCCTGGCCAATACTCCAATAGAACCGGTACCATGATTAGAATGATCACGTGTTAAACACGGGATTTCACTCTCATTATTTTTTGTATATATTAATCACGTGTTTAGCACACTTGTGATGGGCCCTACACCACACCAACTGGAGGGAAATAATTTGAAAGGTGCTAATTAATGCATGGGGGACATTAATTTTGAGCAGTTTTAGTGGTTTTCACATATATTAATCCTCCTTAAAACCAAATTTTCTAATTTCAAGACCGAAATTCAGATGATGTCACCTGAGTTGCTTGACTTCGGTCTAATATTTTTTTCAAACTTTTTGCCCCAAATCCTTTATAATCTCATGGGACAAACAAAAACTAATAAATCTTATGATATCATGGGATTGTCCATGATATCATGGATTTTATGCAGCATCTTAGGGAGAAAGTCTTTTAAATGATAGAATCTGAGAAATAGTGGTTAGATATTAATTTACTTTTCACAAAATATCATTTTTCGTGTTTTATAAAAATAAAAAAATTCGCTTGGTGGTTGCAAAAAGTATATTATACAGAAACTAATAAATCCCATGATATCATGGGACTAGCCCATGATATCCCGGATCTAGAGCAAAAAAGTTTTTTAAAAAATGTTGGTCATGGTCAAGCGATTCTCTTGCAATTGCCCTGTAGTTTTAATTTTATAAGTGGGCTCCACTGGCTGATTTTAGTCCTAAAAAAAATAGCAGGGAATTTGAGGAAGTTAATACAAATCCTCCAACAAGACGTAGGTAGCTAGCATCGAGAGAAGGGAGGACGATCTCCAATGCAGATTGACGGCTATGATTGACAGAAAATTTGAGGAAGTTGGCAAATGAGAATTTCTCTATTCGATATTATTGCTTGAATCTCTGAACAAAATGGCTGTTGGGATGCGGATTGAGTTGAGCAAAATTGAGAGATTTCCAGCTTAAGGGCGTGTTTGGATAAATGAGGAGTGGAATAAAATGAAGTGGATTTCACATGTAGAGTGGAGTGAAGAGAAGTAGATTGAAGTTAAAGTAGAGTACTTCACTTCACTCCATTTGGATACTTATTTTGAAGTTAAGGTTTGTAGTAGAATCCACTTTTACTCAAAGAAATGGAAGTATTTAGAGTTGAAGTGAAGTAGAGTAAATGCGGCTCACAACATTACTTCATGTATTGGGCCAGACTCATCCAAACGGGGTAGAGTTGAAATTTTAGATTGTTAAGGCCCATTTAACTTCACTCTACTCTATTTTTTTTGTGGAAGCTTCATACCATGACTTGCAAACCAAAGGCACGCCCCAGATCAGGTCTTCCAGGCCCTGTCTCTCAAATATGCAGACCAAACAGTCCATCTCTATCTCCTCCCATTTTCTTGTTTCCTCCACACTCTCTCTCTCTCTCTCTCTCTGCGCATATGCAATTGTGAAGCAATTAGTGGATGTGGCTGTTAATCATGATTCATGGAGCTTTGGTGTAACATGAACTCACTTTCCTATATAAACAATGGCAATATAGGTATAGCACCCCGACCCAGATTAATGATGTTTATTGTTAATTAATTATATTTTATTTTACTTAATTATGTTTAGTTGCTAATTAATTGTCTTTTAAAGTAATTTAGCTTTGTAGTGGCCTTTGGGTTAGATCTTGAGTCATAGGAAGGTAGGTTGTAACGGATTTTACTTGGTTTAGTTAAGGACTTTCCCGTAATTAACAATTATCTAATTTTGCATCATATGCATGCCATCTCAGCATCATCACATGTATCTTGACGAGCACGTTGATCTTCGTATTGAAATCTACTTCATTTGATCAATCGTTGAGTAAGTGGGCCATCAAATACTAAGACTTGTGGGACTTTCTTTTAAAATGAACATCTTTATCCCTTTAATACATCCACTCCATTTCAATCAACCATTTCAACCCTCTCTTCATCCTGTCATCTGCTTTTCTCTCCATTCTCATTTTCTTGTTCTCAATTCATCAAGGAAATGGTTGCATGTGCATTTGGAAGCTCGGTTTGGAATTATCCTCATCTTCTCCATCTTTCTCTTATCTTTATTGACAAGAACTCTTTCCCTACACCTTCAATTCGGACTTCTTGCTATAGGTAAGAGTCAAACCCTTTTTGCTTTATGTTTTTGAGTTGTATAATGGAGTCAAGAGACTCTTAGTTAATCATGCATGCATACTCATTAGCACTTTCATGTGTATAAGTGATTAGGGCTTGGTATTTGGGGATTTTGAGTCATTTGAGCTAAGTTGAGTGAAGAGGGCTTGGAAGCTTGAAATTGAGGCAAGTATAGCTTTAATATCAATTACATAGTGTTTATGCTCTGATTGACTCGGAATTTCTATTATGTTAAGCTTTTTAGCCTTTTAATAAAATGACAACGAAAAGATTAGCTCTACCTTGAATGAATGATGGAATGTATGTAGTGTATATATATGTTGTAAATGGTAGCAAGGAGGCTCAGTGGTGCAGGTTATTCGATCGAAGAAGGCATGAGAAATGAAGGGGAGAAAGAAACATGAGAATTCCAAAATCGGGAATTCTGGAGTGGACGATCGAGCGAACAAGGGTCCGCTCGAAGGAACCCCTCTCTAGATGGAATTTGCTCGGGCGAACAAAGGAGCCGCTCGAGTGACCACCTCTCTGGATGACATCCACTCGAGCGGATACAGATGGCTCGAGCGAACCTAAAGCTGATGGTTGGGGTTCATTTGGCCCAATCAAAGGTGTGAAATACCACCCCTAACCTATACTAACCCTCCATAATCCTCTCTAACAGCAAATTATGGTGCACACCTTAACCAATAGGTGATTAAGACCTTAAAAGACTTTTATGACTTTAGAATGAAACCTTTAACCTCTTTCATTTGTCTAATGGAAAATCATTAGTCTAACACTGTGCCATGGGGGTTGGTTTAGAAATTCAACGTATCTTTCTTATAAAAAGTGACACTAAAGCAAGACCACTCTAAAGCTACCTTGTATTGGACGGTGAGAGACTATGGGTAATAGATTAGAGTTGGCTAGTAATATACATTGGATTCTATAAATCTATTGCATTTCATATCAAAATCAGACTTCTTCATTGATATCAAATTCTGGTTAATAAGTAGTTGCATCATTAGTATTAATTATTATTCGATTATTCATTTCCAATTCGTTATTATAAATGCCATACAACTGTTATGGTATTCGATGGACATTTGGATTAAGTAAGTATTGAGTATATGTGATTATTATTCGATTTGACTATGAATAAGTAAATGAAAACTTACTCAAATTCGGTTATTATTCAATTTGATTGAGTCGGCACTACTTAGCTTCAAATTTATGATACCCGATGGGGTTAAACTCGGTTTAGTTATTCAAGACTACTGCACTAAGTCATCTGGAGCACCGGAACTCCTGAACCAGGTAGTCAGCTAGCCTTTGGCCGGGCCGCTGGTGACATCCCAACTAAATTCGCTCTCTATTTGAGAGGATGAGCTCAATGTAGTAGCCAATTAATATGTATATTTTTCAATTGATTCGTTAAGCATGATTTATTCGATATTGCACAATTGCCCAGTTTACTTAACATTGGCATCTCTCAATCGATTGTCTTTAATTCGATTTAATACATTATGTATACTTGCCGAATTGTTAAATTCATGATGCTCTCTTGGTGTCACAGACGCAGGTGCAGCTCCCGATCCTTAGGAAGCCCAGGAGGGAGAGGAGGAGACTGAAGAGGTTGCTCTAGGACTAAAGGAGTGGCCGGATAATGGCCTTATTTAGTTACTTCTCCATCGGAGAGCGATGTGTATATTTTGAGAGGACAATGGTTAGAGTGTGACTAATCCCTTTTTGTGTGGGTCACACTTAGCACTTTCAGAATATACTCTTGAGTTTACTTTTGGTATAGGATGCAGGGTATTCTTAGAAACCCTCCTTTGATAAGCAATCTAATTTTCTTTTGTATAAACTTGGAACGTTAAATTGGACTGAATGCAAAACGATACCTTGATGTGAAATGTTATTACAGCTTCCGCTATTTAAATGTTATTGACAGGCTTTAGTGAGCTAGACTCACAAGTGGAAAAGGATTAGCTTTCTCGTTCGTATTTTGTATTTGACTCGAGACAAGTACAATATCACGGGAGTACGTGTGTCACACCTCGGAGATTACCCTAGTCCAAGGTGATTCGAGACCGAGATGTGACATACATAAGTACGGTATCAGAGCCACTAAATCTCTTTCTAAAAAACTTAGAAACTACTAGAACGTTGTGAGGATACGCTAGAATTTATTAAGAGCATATATATATATATATATATTAGCATAGTCTATTGTTAGTTTTGTAAGGGGGGAGAGTTAGAGTGTCGCTTCTAACTCAACTTTGAATTCTTCGACAGATAAATGCGTCCAGCTTTGGAAGCGGGAACAATGAATCCCACAACAATGATCCATTTGTGTTGGATGAAAATGATCCTCCTACAATGGATGCTCGTATGATGATACTAATGGAGCAAATGACCAAGACCAATGAAAATATAGCAATGCTAATGGCCAGGCAAGATCAAGCACGACCAAATATAGGAACCCAAGTTGTCATTCAATCTAAAGAGCATGACCCGAATACTTTGTATGAAAAGTTTTGAAAAAGAGGAGCGACTGAGTTCCAGGGGAAAGAATAATATGCAATTCGAGCTGATGAATGGCTAGAGCATATAGGAGATGTCTTTGAAACGATCATTTGTGACAACAAGCAACGGGTAGTGCTACTACTTCGATGCTTCGAGGAGTTGCGACTGTTTGTTGGAAGAGCATGAGGGATGTTTTTAAAGTCATGGTGGCATTGGGAAACATTTCAAGAACAGTTCCACCGTAAGTTTATAACGGATCATGTGTGCTAGAAGAAAGAAGAAGAGTTTGTAGCTTTGAAGCAGAATTAGATGACAATGGTAACTTATGTGCATACTGAAAGTCCTGGGATCCGAACCCTAGAGGGGGGGGTGAATATGGTGAGCTTCAATTATGACCAATTTATACCAATTTTAACTTCTTTAAATTAAACTAGTCACGAGTGGTGATTAAGTAAATAAATGTGGAAGCTTACAAAAACAATCACCACAAAAGCATGCACCATCACACAAGGATTTATAGTGATTCAGCCTCAATGCCTACATCCACTACCGGCTTGTGATCTAACACCCCACCGGATTTCCACTATTTATGCTTTTCAATAGGCTAAGCAATAACCTTTACAATGTTGTTTTTCTAGGCTAAGCAACAACCTCTACAAGATGCTTTTCCAAGGCTAAGCAATAACCTCTACACTAATGCTATTCTTAGGCTAAACAATAACCTTTACAATAAAAAGACTTTCTCTCAATGTAGTGTCTACACAAACACTTTAAGAGATACAATTAAAGCTCAATTTATTTGCCTCTAAAATAGGCGGATACGAAAGTGAAAATCTACTTCACACACACACACTATGAATGCAAAGATGAATGCACAATGCGTATGTATGATGTCCTCAATCAATTTGAAAGTAAAAGCTCATAAATGTATGCCAAAGGTTTTTAAAAGTTTTAGCTCATAAAAATATTTATGATTGAGGAAAGAATGCTAATCACATGTTAAAAATAACTTGTAAAAGATATACATATGTATTCCAAACAAGTTGTGAAAATCTAAAAACAAAACATGTGATGCATAGGGATGTCAATCAAATTAACAATGTAGCTCAATATGTGTATGTTATAAGCATAAAACATAAAAATAGATTTGATTGAAGTTAGGGCACAAATCATATGTAATTATAAATTCAACTTGAAAATGATATACTGTAGGATCTTACACCCTATTGAGCTACCACTTATCCCAAAATCAATTGGTGATAGGAAACGGCACAACAATAGTTTTATAGTGAGGGCGAGGGCTCGACCACAATTATGACCGCTCAGGAGCGAGGGTGGACGTTTTCTCTAATACCAATGTACCACTTTGGCAATTCATGGACAAAACCCCTATTACAATAAGAAGCTACCCAACAACCCAACTCAACTAAACAATGTGATCAAAGTCTATAACATATGAAGAATGACAGTACCCTGCAGAATCTTTCACAAAAAAAATCAAATGTATGAAATCATAGAAGATGAAAATAACACACACAACACTCCCCCTTTTTGTTCATAAATTGGCGACGAGAACCAAGAACGAAAACAATAAGCAAGCAACCAATAATACGAGAGAGTGAAAAGAAAAGTAAAGCAGGAAATGAAGGTAGTGAATAGTAGCAGAATATCCCCTGCAGAATGAAACAAACATAGTTCCAAAGTAACTAACAAGCAAACATCAAAATAAACAAAGTATCAAATAACAAGTAGCAAAAGACCAATGTGGCAGTAGTGATGAAATTCAGTGAGGGCCTGTCCCATCCTTTCCAATAGTTCTGTAAGGGCTGCATGCACCTGAGTGAAACCTAAATCAACCCTAGAAGATAGATTCTCCACTTCAGATTCAGCTTTCAGATTACGCTGTTGGAGCTGAGCGTTTTCTTCACCTGCAAGAATTAATTTGTTAGAAAAAATTGTTCGTTGTTCATCCAATTGTATAACCTTTGACTGAGAGTCTGTCAAGGTTGTCTGCAGAGACAAGATTTTTTCTTCCATTGCTTTGATTTTTAACGCCCTCTTCTCACTGATTTTTGACATTCGGAGGGATTCTTGTAACAACTTATGATAGTTTTCGTCGCCCTCCAGATCCTCATCAGAAAGATCATTAAATTCTATATTATCTTCGGATTTGGATTCCTACGTAGATGAAACATTAGACATAGCAAGAAAAGCAACATATTTTCCTAAGTCACTCGAAGGTGATTCAGGATCAAATTCATCCTCATTTGAATCTTCATCCCAGGCAACATTCATTGCTTTGCTTTTATTCTTCTCCCTGTGATTGGCACACTTAGCAGTTGTGTGTCCATATCCTTGACACTCAAAGAATTTAATTTGCTTATTTGTACCCTTTGATTTGATCAATTCTGTTTTGGGTACAAATTTGCCTTTACAAGGTGCTTTCGGGTTTGATGGTTCTTTCTTGTTGAAGGTCTTCCTGTTCTTCCAGATTTTCTTCAATTTCGAGCAAGATATGCTTCAAACTTTTCATCATCAGTATCGCTGCCTTGATCACTTAATTCAGGATCCTCAACTGACTTAGAAGACATCAGTGCAATGTCTTTTCCCTTTTTCCGCGGGCAGTGATTTGCCTCAAATGTCTGTAAGTTTCCAACCAATTCTTCAACAAATATTGAGTTCAGATCCTAGTGCTCCTCAATGGCAACGACTTTTGGACGAAACCTTTTAGGGAGAGACCTCAATTTTTTTTTAACAACCTTTGATGGAGGTACCGACTCTCCCAGGGTATGGCATGAATTGACGATTTTTGATAATTTCGTGTTAAAATCATCAAAGGATTTAGATTCTTTCATTCGAATCGTTTCAAAAGGCGTTGTCAAATTTTGAAGTTTGGTTTGCCTCACAATTTCTGTTCCTTCATGAACAGTTTGAAGCAAATCCCATGCAGCTTTTGCAGTGGTACAAGCCGAAATTCTATGAAACTCAGTTTGAGTGACACCATTGTAGATAGCATGAATGACCTTATTATTGCAGTTTGATTTGACCTTTTCATTAGCAGACCATTGTGCTTTGGGTTTTGGTCTAGTTTGTTCTTCAACAACCACAGTGGGTTCAGTATATCCATCAGCCACAATATCCCAGACTTGGTCATCAATGGCCTTGAAAAAGGCTATCATCCTTCCTTTCCAATAAGCATAATTTGATCCATCTAAAAGGGGGGGCTTGTTGGTAGAGGTTCCTTCTCTAATGATATCCATGAGAGATCAGTAACTTGATCACACAATAACTTAGTGTAACCCGCTCTGATACCAATTGAAAAATACTTAAACTTGCCTTAACACAGGCAGATGTCCTACTAATACGATCTCAGACGAATATTAACAAGAGATGATTAATCTAATAGTTAACCCTAATCCAAGTTAAAGCAATCAAATCACACGAGAGAGAAGGACACAGGATTTATATGTGGAAAACCCTACTCGGGAAAAAACCACGGGCCTTATCGTCTAAGCCAACAAACAACCAAGCACTATAAATTGAAAGTTACAAGAAAATTCACAACCCTTTCCCAGTTGCTGACTCAACCTAAGGACTGTATAGAACTTGCCGACTGCTCGCCGTGCACCTTCACCGCGCTTGAACAATGGGGTCTTCAAGTAAAGTAGTGGAATCAAACCAAGACTTGAATCATCAGCATAGCAACAGTATTGACAGCCTTGGGGCAGAACAATGGATCTCTCAAACTCTCATACTCATAGATTTCTTCTAAGTCAGAGTTCTGTAGAGAGGAGAGATGAATAGCCTATATATAGGAGTTATGTCGTGCAACCAAGGCTTCTTCAAACAGGTACCTTCCTTCATTGAAATTAGTAAGAGAAGTTCTTCCTAATTTAGAATTCCCAGGTTCGCTCGAGCGGTCATGGGGGTCGCTCGAGCGACCTGTTCTCTGGAAACAGATGAACAACGCATTGGATCATTGGTCAAGCGAACACTAATATGCGGTCAAGCGAACAACTCTCCGTGAGAGGTTCGCTCGAGCGATCGTCATGCAAACTTTGAAACTTCATTCTAGAACCTTGATGGGTCGAGCGCACGGATTGTAGGGTCGAGCGAATGAAACTCTGTTTGATCCGCTCAAGCGAATGTATGGTCGCTCGAGCGACCAATTCAATCAGCCGAATCCGGTCTTTTTAGAACACTTCCTTTTTGGAGCTCTTGCAGTCCTTTCCTAGACTCAATATAAGATATATTAAGAAACCCAGTTTTATCCAAACACCTATGAATTAGCTAACTAAAACCTTACATATACCTATCAAAGCAAGGCAAGTTGTGAAAATTTAAAACAAAAGTACATATGATTTGTGAAGTTGTTGAATCCAAAACATAAGATAGATTTGAAAGAGATTTTCTTATGATGAAAAGCAACAGCCATTGATTCAACCAAGTATAGGAATCATGTTACATATAATTTCAAAGATGTTTTTATTAACATGATTTACTTAGATATACCAATTTAAGTACTACTTGGATTGAATCAAGATGATGCATCCAAAACAATAAATCAATTCAAAATATATACATGTTAAGGACACAACAAAACATAGTTTATCATGCTAGAAAAGATTTACCAATAATTAAGTATAGCATGAAAACATATGATTAAGAAAAGTAAAGCTTACTTAGTGATTTAACCCAATGAAACCAAACTTTAGATTTCTAAATGACCCCTTTCATCCCTTAGTTCATTTCCCTTTGATTGGCCTCAAAACACCTCAAGGAGGGCCTTTTTTTTCCTCAAATTTTTCAAAGGAATGAAATTGTATTTATAGCCAAAAAATGCCCGACGGCTCTTCCCCAGTCGACTTGCCCCTGTGCCAGGTTGACCTGGCCTTTAACGGTCATAAAACTAACCGTTTGAAAGGAGCACAACGGCTCTTTACCCGATCGACCCGCAGTGGGCTCGGTCGACCTGGTCCCCTCGGCCGGTCGACCGGCCACACTGCGGGTCGACCTTGGCCTGGGACCAAAATTCCCTAAAAATGCATTTTTCAAAGTATTTCTTGAAGGGAACTTTTGGGCCACTAAATCAAGCTTGGAAACATGGTTTAAATCAAACTAAGAGGATTAAAACCATGAAAACATAAAAAGCCTAAGTGATTTGAAAGATTTAAAACTCATAGGCTTGCTTGATTCATAAAACTTCTTTTTCAAATAAAAATGCATCCAAGTTAAAAATCAAAACATGCATGAATCAATATTTCTAACAATGCATGTGTAAATCAAGATTTCAAGTTTTTCTAAACCAATGCATGTGTGAAAATTCAAATGATGCTAGAATGATAATGCATTCATCAAATTACAATACACAAAATTCCTAACACATACATTTCTACAATTGTCCAAATTTGCTAAAGATCTAGTAGATACAGAGGAAAAGAAAGTGATTTTGCTAATAAACCTCATTTATGCATACTCAATTTTTGAAAATCTCAAAGGGCCCAAAAGTTATTGCTGATACACTCATGAGGAAAGAGAAACAAAATGTAATTTTCTTTGTTGTTAATTACTAAATTAATTCTAGCAGAAAAGCATATGCATGTACCAATTTCACAATAATAGCCAACTGTATCACCACCTTATCGACATAGTACCCCTTGCCCTTATTGATTTGGGTTAAAGAGGTCTCACAAAACAGGGTCATAGTGATTCCAACATCAGTTTAATTATTCTAACCAAACAACAGCAGTACTTAGACCTACTATATTATATGAAGTTGAATCTTAGGAAATGAAGAAACAAGAAGTGAAAGAAAATATTGCAGAGATATGCATACCAAGAGGGATGTATGGAGTTATAAGAGAGTAAATAATTAGGAATAAGTGCATAAGTAAAAAACTTACAAGTAGCTTCAATTAAAAGAGAAAAATCAAGGAATGCCACTTGAAATGGTATGAATGCATACATGTAAAACTCAAAACAGAGGACAACCAGCTGTCCAGGCACATGGTTGGGCGGCCTGAGGCCCAAAGCTTGCCCAGCTCAGAGTGGACAACCAGTTCTCCTATATCTCTTTAAATGTGTTTGAGTTGGACGGAGAGAAAAATGGAGTGGTTGACCTTGAAGATATTTCAGTCACTTAATAAGAAGAAATCTATCAAGAAATGCTGGTAAAATGTAGTTGTGCAATTCTTAATTGTTTGATTCAGGCTTTTGAAAACTATTAATATATACACAAAACTCTGCCTAGGCATTGAGCCATAGTACGCATATCAAATCTTCAAATAGGAAGCTGATTACAGAAGTAAAACAAATTTAAACACTTTAGACCACGTACACTACTCAATAAGAAAAAAAAGGATCATCAACAACTGTTTTGACCGATCAAACATGGTCAAGTTAAATTTTTGGCGATTGGAATTACTTTATCACAGATTTTACTTTACCACTTGCAAAACAAACATTAGATTAGGCTGCATTTGACTTGGGCGAACAATTATATAAATGATACATCCCTTGACTAGCAAGCACTAACATTACTACCCATATGAAACGAGATTAGGAATCTCAAGTGGCTGCTGCACAAAGCTACAACAATTATCACTTCAACCAGTATCACCTCGTCATCTCAGGAGCACCTCAAACTACAACATTTAGTCAGACTAGACACTCTTCTTTAGAGAAAGAGAGAGGAGCATCTTAGTGTGAGTGAAATAATCTATTATGGCTAGAAAAGCATCAGGTCCAATAATAGGCTAACAAATTTTATAAAACGTAGTAGTGAATCCATGGGGACCAGAGCCATTCAGAGGGTGCATATGTTTCACGGCTAGCTCAACTTCCTCAATGGTGATGTCCTCACTAATAAAAAATCTGTCACCAAAATCCCATCACCAAGCAAACCCCTGCCAAATCCGACTAAATAAACCACATTTATCTCAACCCCAACCCCCACCGTCCCTAACCACACAGGCCCCCATTAAAGTCCCACACCCATAGTCAAACCCTATACCCATTCCCAAGACCTTTTCTAGCCCAAAACCCATTCTCCATCAACCGAACCCCAAACACATACTCCAAATCTCGAACTTCCAATACACCAACAAAACCCCATGCCATCAAAAACATAAAAGAGGTTTGGAAAAAAAGAAAGAAAGAAAAGACAGAAATTGGAATGATAAAGAGGCGATGGGGAATGGAAAAAACAGAGGAGAGAAGATGAAGAAATAGAAATAAAGGAAATAAAAGAAGAAGAGGAGAAGAGGAAGAGAACCAGTAGGGAGATTGATGTCGGAGTCAACGCGAGAAGATGCCGGAAGAGAGCAGTCTGAGTGTCTTCACAAGAGATTCAAGCGGGAGAGATGCATAGGTTATAATATTAGGGCGCGAAATGAAACAGGGTAGTGGAACGGGCGCGCGCGCGAGAGAGAAAAACTTATTAGGAGGCGACGGTCTTTATTCGTCAGTAATTTTAGCGTGGATACAACAATAAATTTGCCGTCGTTCTGGCAAAAGTGAGGGGGTAATTTCGTCGTAATAACTGACAATTTTTAGATGTTGGTAATCCCGTAAGTTATCATCGCTGATCAAGCATTTTGAGGTAGTGAGAAAGCAAACTGTCAAAGCTTGTGACATTTCAATTTGGACCAAGGTTCATGCATTTGGATGACATAAAAGTTTTGCTCGTTCTCATAACCAAATAAGTTTTAATAAGATTTAGGGGCAAAGAGAGTGCAAGGCAACCGAGTTCTTAGGATCATAAGAGGACCTAATTAAACATGATTTTTCTGAAGCGCCAAAACAAATGTTTTCCTTTTGTTAGCAGGAAGTATGAAAACATGTTTAGTTTATTGTTCCAAACTGATTTCATTCATAAATACATGAACAATTCAACTGATAGTGATTTCAACTATGGGCTTTGGGTTCTCAGTATGATAGTGATTTCAACTATCCAAGGTTAGCACACTTTTAATGGCTGCTATTTCAAGGGAAAACAAGTTGCAACTAGGGATGAAAGTGGGCCGGGCCGAGCCGGGCTTTGACAGGCTTTAGGCTCGGCCCTAGTATTTTTCAGTAGGCCCTAGCTCAGCCCGAGCTCGAGAGGGCCTCAAAAACCCTGGCTCGGGCTCGGCTCTTATTAAGTTATGAGGCCCTAGGGCCGGCCCTTTGAGCCCGGCTAATGATATAGCACTAGCTGAAAGAAAATATTTTCAGAAAAAAAAATCCTGTAGGAATTCAAAGAAATCTACATATGCAAACTAGAAACAAAAAAATGGTCAAATGCATGCATTCATCTCATATTCCCATTCCCATAATTTGGATTGCAGCAATAAAATTAACTAAAATAAGAAAGACTCCATAAAAGCAAAGGGAGCACAGTTCCAACACTCCATAATAGGTCAATGTTAATATAGATGAGCATTATCAAACTCCAACAATAATACAAATCAAATTAAACTCCAATAGCATCATAGAATAAAATAAAGTATTTGGCTAACATCATAAAGTAAAGTCTCCAGCTTCACCAGCATCACCTATAACAACAACAATAGAGCCTTGTTAATAAATAATAATAACAACAAAGGAAATGTTGTTCCAGAGTTAACAAGACTTAACAAAATGTCTTCCAGACCATTAATATACATGCATCCTCAAGGTTGTTTAAGGATTATTTATATTGGATTAAAAATAGGGTTTAAAGTTTAGTGCTTAGGTTTAGGGTTTATGGATTATTTAGTACTTAGGGTTTAGTGTTTAGGGTTTAGGGATTATTTATATTGGATTAAAACTAAGGTTTAGGATTTATGGATTATTTAGTATCATATATTCATATAACTATTATATACTAGTGTACACATATATATAATATATGGATTAATATATGTAGGCCCTATGGCTTACTGCTTAGGTTTAAAATTTATGGATTATTTAGTGTTTAGGGTTTAGAGATTATTTATATTGATTAAAACTAAGGTTTAGGATTTATGGATTATGTTATATCATATATGTATTATATATTATATAGTGTACATATATATAATATATGTATTAATATATATAGGCCCTAGGGCTTACGAGCCGGGCTTCATCAAGCCCGAGCTCGGCCCGTTTAAGAAAATGGGCCTCCTACGTACTAGGCCCTAGCTCGGCTCTTTTGTCTTTTGAGCCGAACTCGGGCCGAGCCGCGGACGGCCCTAGAACGGCCCGACCCACTTTCACCCCTAGTTACAATGCCAATAGATACAGGAACCTGCATCCCAAGTTGCTTCTAATTGTAGATAGTTTTTGTTTTGCTGTTGCATTCTTTAAACTTCAACAGCAAATACTTCCTGAGTTTATGCTCATTTTATGAAAAAGGATAGACCCATGGTCCCCAATGGGTCAATCAGCCAATGGACCCAGCCCATCCACCTCAACCTATCATCTTTGGCCTGAGCTGCATACTATCTCATGATATTTTAATCATAGCCATAAATGTGTTTGGATGGTCTCGATTAGTTATAGGGTTTGTTCTCATCTATTTAAGTGATATAAAGCCTCTTGGCTAGTTAGTTGAAGATGATGAATGGAGATTTTCAAGATGTTTTTGGGTTTCCGAGTCCATTTCTCCCTCCTTGTGATAGGGAGTTTGGTGTGAGGCCAAGATTCTCAGGATTTTCCTAACCTACCCCTCATCTTCTATCTCCATCTCTATCTCTACTCACCCCGCATCTCGATCCTACATCACATCATTTTAATATGCACATTTTGTGTGTGTGTGGATTCAGTGGGTAGGTAAGAAACAGAAGTGCTGAAGTGATGGAGCAAAATCTACAGTCATGTCTTCGGGCTATAGTGATTTATTGTGATTTTGAGCATGTTAAGCAATTGGACCCATCTCTTTTTTTGAAGCATTTACAGTGAAGTTGAATTCAAGAATCATTTCTTTCGATATTTTGTATCTTTCTACCACTGAGATTCATTTACAATAAGCCTTTTTTTTATTTTTTATTTCTTGATATAAGTATGAAACAATTGCTAGACATACAATATATAAACAAGAAGGAAAAGAAATTGCATCTTCATCAACAACTGTGGCGGTTAGTATGACGAGCCTACGAGTGGTATGCATTATTCAAGTTGAAACTGCAAGTGAAAAAGATATATATGTTGGAACAGAGATGGCATTAGAGACCAAAGTCTGATGCAGTTGGAGCACATATATGAATGTGAAATGAAGCTGAATGGACTTCATTATTAATTTAATGTAACAGTTTTATAATATTACAGGTTGTAGACATTGTTGAATGGAATGAAATGAATGACACTAAAAATGTTACGAATTTTGTTTCAGGTTATTACGAATTATGGAATGGAATGATTGTTCTAGTTTTGTATTGTTTCAAATTATGAACATTGTGAAATAGAAAAAAAATGTATGGAATGGAATGTAGTGGAATGTTGTATGTAGGTCGTCAGTGGGTGTACTCAGTTTAAATTTAGAATGGACATGTGCTGCTTTTTTCATATATTTTAAAAAAAAACCAAGTACACATGATAAACTTGAGAAAACACATTTACTTAAATTTGAAATATGTTCAGGCATTTCAACTTAGCAAGTATAAGTTGGTAATTAAACTTCACCACTGGACTATTACAGCGAACAATTCAAACCTTACATTTCATCATATTCTTTTTTTTTTTTTTTTTATCATGATAATGCAAGATGCCTTTAACCACTAATCACTGCCTCCTCTTAATTTCTCTCATATATACTTCATGGTTACATTGTTTTCTGAAACATGTTAGAGTTGTTTTTGTTTCCTAAGAAAATGTTGAATTTTTTTAAAGAGAGTTAAAAAAAATAAATTTTAAATGTTAATTTTTCTTAAAAATTATTTTATAGAAAAGGATAAAAAGGCCAAGTAATTTTTAGATGGGGCACACAGAGAATGAACATCTATAATTTTGTGTTGGGCCATTTTATTTACCTACGTGGCACCTACATATTATGTAAAAACTTTTATAAAACAATTATATATATATTTTTTGATAATTTTATGTTTAACATTGCTATCTATATATCTCACCAAACAGTACTTTTGATGTTAAAATGTTGGCATAGAAATTGAGCTAATCTAACATCCCTTTCAGCTAATCAAACAACCCTTTAAGGAGTTACCTCAAAAAAGTAGCACGTTAACATACCCATAATCAGCCTCCAGAACCATCAGGTCCGACCTGGTCTATAAGCAAACTGGCTCAACACAACACAATAAGGAGCTGGGTTGAAGCTAGAGGTGGCAAATGGGCTGGGTTGGGCTAAACGGTTCGAATCTATTTATTAAATATTAGATGCTCCTAACCTGCGCTATGAGTTAGCCCGCCTAACCACACTAACCCGCATAACCATCGTGGGTTACTGCGAGCCGGGTTGACCAACATAACTTGCACCCAAGCCTAAATTTATTAACAATCCTCTAAAGGGGTAAGCCTAATGTTAAGTTGTTTCTTCTAGGATCTTAACTCAGACTTAAGCTCAACTAATATTGGGTTGAAAATTTAGGCCTAGGCTGGGGTCATGATGCCATGATTCACCATTCTCTCTGGCTTGTGCCAGTGTAAAGAGAAACTAGTGTAAAAACTAGCATGAATTAACTTAGCTATTACTTGATTATTTTATTTTATTTTATTTAATGTCATATGATCCATTGTATTTTCTTCATATCCACAATCCTTCTAAGAGAAGAAAAGCACACAAAAACATTCAAAAGCTAACAAACGGTGTACTTGAGAAAAAAGAAAGAGAAGAAATTATTTATACAATGAGCATAGTATACATTTTTTTTAAATAGTGACTGGAGAAATAGGATAGCAAAACTAACAAAATTAAAATAGCATTCTCATAAAAATGAGAAAAACATCATATCAAAGTAAAAGGATACACTCTATAGAATTAAGTATTGAGTGTAAGTTTTAGTTGTAAGTAAAGGAAAAAAAAGTTATGTGGGTCATGCAGGTTAAACGAGTTGACTCTAACCCGATCCATTTAAATGAGGGTCAAGAAAGTGACCTGAAACCAACCCATATATTATGCGGGTTGGGTTGGGCCAAATTGACGGGTCGGGTTGGCTTTTATCAGCTTAAGTATCACATCAGAAGTTTACTTTTTCACTCCACTTTTTTCACCAAGACATGGGAAAATGCAAATCACCACATCACATACTTGCTTTAACTCCACTTGTATTGCCTTTTGTTTTAATAAACAAAATGCCCATTCCAATCTTACCCAAAATGCCCACCACATTTTTATTTTTTATTTTTTATTTTTTATTTTTGTTATTATCGATAGGTAGTGGGAAGACTACCGTGAGACCCACCCACTCGGCAGCTACTAAGTTGAGACACCCCTTACCCTTACATTGGACAACTATACATAAATTAGGTAGAGCACGGATCCTCCCACGCGCAAACTCACAAATATGGTTGCAAACAGGATAGTTTTGGGTCGGAACCATAATAGACCCGAACTTAGACCCATTTTTAAATAACAGTTCCGGGTACGGGTCCAGTTCTGACTTAGAACCTATTTTGTTGGTTCCAGAGTCGGTTTCGATAGGAAAACTCGAATAAGGTTCTAGAACCGAGTCCACCAGAGGACCGGACTCTAGTTCCAAACTCTTCTAATTTCTTTTCATTTTCTACTTTTTCTAAAAATAAGTAGATCATTCAACTTATAATAGTGCATCAAATCTACTACCTTGAGGATTAAACATAAAAATGTAAATAAAAAAAAGTTGACTTTTGAGCTATAGTTTGCAACATCAAAGACTTGAATGCCGTGTCATGGGTTGGAACCTATATGGACCCGTTTATCAATCGAAACCTAAATTACCACTATTAGTACAAACCTATAATTAGTCTCACTTCAAATAGAAATAGTAACTTTCTATTTCCTTTTAGAGTTCTACTATAATTAGTATCTTTCTAATATATTGGGCTAGCGTGGGGACCACTAGGGATTCCTTAGAAAGCTGACTCCAACTGGGACACGCGACCCCACATCTCATGTGCAATCCGGGCCCACAGTTAATTGCAAATAACTCCACTATATAAATGCAATTGCACTCCAGTCTTAGGAATATATTTCAATGAAGACCCTAAACTTCCCAATTACCACAAGTAGGCCCCTCCATCATTATCCATGGATCAATTGGAATAAATCTGTCTCATCCAATATTAGATCCACATCTTATTATCCTGGAGCCTCAATTAATTATAGTAATCATTTGGTACCGATCCAATTAACTCTTAATCGGAATGGGTGTGCACTTACCAATGATAAATCCATTAATTGGCACAAGGGGATAATGTAGATAGATTCCATCTTGATTATTGCATGTTCCCACAGTCCTACTACCATGTACCCAAGATACCGAGGTGTTGACCTACAGTTGGCATCACTCATTAGTGACTCAAAGCAAATGAATAGACAGAAACTTGAGTTCATCAATGTCTCAGGATTGAAAGCCTATTGCTAGGGAATTATGAAAGCAATCATTAAATCGAGACAGTATTTGATAAGGTGCTTCTCATGGTCCTTCAATACATCCAATGTACCGGCACTATGATCCATAATTTTACGTTCTGATGATCGAGACAAATCATACTATCTCATAGTGATCAAAGTACTGCAACCTTGTCAGATGAGATGCTCAATCTCATCACTGGTTGTGAAGATATTTTAAGTATAAGATTTGTGACACATATCTCCCGTATGTGGATATCATCCATATACATATATCACATCTAATATACTAATGGGACCCGGTTCATCTCATGAACCATTATGTCATATATATTGGTCATGTGCATTAGTAATAAATCACCATTCATCTCATGAAAGGAAAGCATGATTATATTGATAAATAAAGAAATTAATCAATCTATTCATCATATACTGGTATTGAGACCATAAAATCTAACAACCAATCTCATATGCAAACTTCTAGAATACTGATTTTGGCAAATATTTGGCAAATAGATCAGTCAGGTTGTTACTCGAACAAACTTGCTTGACTTCAATTTCATTATTCTTCTAAAGTTCATGAGTGAAGAAGAACTTCGATGCTATATACTTAGTCTCGTCTTCTTTAATGAAACATTATTAAATCTGTTTTATGCATGCTTCATTATCTTCATAGATAATGTTCGGGATGCCTGCAGTAGAAGGTAATTGACAAGAACTACGAACATGCTGAATCAAAGATTTAAGCCATACACATTCCCTACTGACTTCATTAAGAGCCAAAATCTCAGCATGGTTGGAGGAAGTAGCTACCAAAGTCTATTTAATTAGTAGAACGCCAAGAAATGACGGCATTACCATTAAGAAACATATAACCTGTCTGTGATAGACCTTCATAAGGATCGGAGAGATAACCCGAACCAATATATCCTACAAAACAGTCCAGTGCCTTTGAGTTGGTGAGGAGCTATATCTGGCAAGTAGATTCACGGAAAATGAAATATCCGGCCTAGTGCATTGTGCCATGTACATCATGGCTCCAACGACACTTAAGTATGGTACTTCAGGACCCAATACTTCTTCATCTTCCTTGATGAGACGGTATAGATCTTCTTTTATATCTAGATACCGGACGACCATGGAAGTGCTTAATGGATGTGCCTTGTCCATACCAAATTGTTTTAAAACTTTCTCGGTATAATTAGATTGATGGACCAACATCCCACTAGAATTTTTCTCGATTTGCAAGTCGAGACAGAATCTCGATTTTCCAAGGTCTTTCATTTCAAATTATTTCTTTAAATAATTAGCAGTTTCTTCGAGCTCTTCTGGAGTCCTTATCAAATTTATATCATCCACATAAACTACTACTGTTGCAAATCCCTTCAAGAATTTTTTTATAAATAGACATGGGCAAATAGGATTATTTTCAAACCCTCTTTTAGACAAGTATTCACTAAGACGATTGTACCATATTCTTTCGGATTGTTTTAGGCTGTACAGTGATCGCTTTAATTGGATTGAGTACGTACTCCTTGGCTTTGCTTCACGCAAAGGAAATCTTTCCGGGATTTTCATGTAAATTCCTGTGTCTAAATCCCTATACAAGTAAGCAGTTACAACATTCATAAGTCTCATTTCTAAATTTTGAGAAACTGATAAACTTATTAAATATCTAAATGTTGTTGTATCTATAACAGGGGAGTATGTTTCCTCATAATTAATCCCAGGTTTCTGCATGAAAACTTGTGCCACTAATCCTGCCTTATATTTGATAATTTCATTCATTTCATTCATTTTTCTTGCAAACAACCACTTGTAACCTTCAAGGTTAACATCTTTTGGGGTTTGTACTATAGGTCCGAACACACCACGTTTATTGAGAAACTCTAACTCTGCTTTGATGACACTTTTCCATTTTGGCCAATCTTTTCTTTGTCAACATTCATTTATAGAATGTGGTTTTGTGTCCCAATCATCATTTTCCTTTCATATTTGTGTAGCTACCTCATATTCAAATGCATCATCAATGACAATTTCATTTCTATTTCATCTCTCTCTTGAATAATTGTAAAGTATAGAGATCTCTTCATTATCTGGTACCGGCGCCTCTTCAGGGGCTTCCAAAGTCTCATCAGGGACTTTCATTATTCTAGAAGGAACAGATTTTACCATAACATCTTCAGGAGTGTTGTGTGCCTCTTCGGGAGGAGCTCTTCGGGAGGATTACATGCCTTTTTGGGAGGACATGATGATAATTGCTCATTTCTCCTTTTCCGTGGAGCTGAGTCCTTTGAACCTATAGGTCTGTCACGCTTCTGACGTATTGCAGATTCTTTTGCTGTTGTATTTTGGCTTTGTCCTACAGGGACATTAATCCTGGCATGTGCATTCATAGCTGGCACATGTGACTTTGTCATCTTTGCTGCATCATTAAATGCACCAGGTAATCTGTTTGCAATTTCTTATAAGTATACAATTCTCTATACTTCATTTTCACATTGTGAAGTTTGTAGATCCAGATGAGACAGAGTAGAAGTATTTCATGTTAATTCTCGTTGTTATTTAGGAACATGTTGTTCTACAGGAACAATACGTTCTTTATGAACTATCTTATCTCCCCTAACGACGGGAATATTGTCTCATCAAATTGACAATCGGGAAAACAAGCAGTGAAGACATCTCATGTCATTGGTTATAGATATCGAATAATCAAGGAGAGTCATAACCTACATAGATTCTCAATCTACATTGTGGTCCCATCTTAGTACACTTAGGGGGTGGTATTGGGATTTGAACTTCACAACCAAACTTGCGCAAGTGAGAAATATTGGGTTGATGTTCTGATATAAGTTGTGCATAAGAATATTGTTGATAAGCCGTGAGTCGAAGTCTAATTAACATTGATGCATGCAATACAGCATGTCCGTAAGCACTAACTGGTAATTTGGACTGCATCAATAGAGTCCTAGAAATGAGCTGGATGCGCTTAATCATGGATTCAGTTAAGCCATTCTGGGTCTGGACATGGGGGACATGATGCGTTGACTACAATTCCTAGAGATGAACAAAAATCATAAAAAAACCCGTAATGTAAATTCGCCTGCATTATCAAGTCTTATAGACTTAATGGGATAATCAGGGAAGTGAGCCCTAAGTCTGATTATTTGAGTTAATAGGCGGGCAAAGGCTACGTTTCTAGTTGAAAGTAGGCAAACATCCGACCAACGGGTGGAGGCATCAATGAAAACCATAAAATACCTAAAAGGTCCACTAGGGGGATTTATGGGTCCACAAATGTCACCTTGTATCCTTTGCAGAAAGGATGGGAATTCGTATGCAACCTTAGCAAAAGAAGGTCGGGTGATTAGTTTTCCTTATGAACATGGGTTACATAAATATCCACTAGGTATGGTCAATTGATGGCTCTCTAAGGAATGCCCAAATGAGTAATTTACGATTTTTCTCAACATAGTAGCCCTAGGGTGACCAAACCTATCATGCCAAAGCTTAAGTCTTAGGACCACCAAGCTTCGGGCTTGACTTTGTTGTTTTGTTCATAACCGAATGAGATTCGACATTGGAGATTGTTGTGTAATATAACCCTGAGGAGAGTGCACTTAGTTTTTCTAGTATTTGCTTCTATCTTCTAATACTAGTAATGATGCATAAGTATTCTTTATTACCTTCTCTTACAGTCTCAATGTGGTACCCATTCATTCTGATGTCCTTGAAACTAATCAAGTTTTCTTCGGAAACTTCTTAAGAACAATGCATCTTTAATTAATAGATGGGTACCATTAGATAACATTATATAGGCTCTTCTGGAGCCTTCAATTATTTGCACAGGTCCAGCTATGGTGGATACCTTTCATGAAATTGAACACCAATTTTGATAAAAACTTTTGATTTTTCAGAATGGTACGTGTGTGTTGTGGAATTGTCTTCCAGACATAAATTGTCCTCAATTCCACGATATATACTTTAAACAAAATAATAAACTAATATAACTATGCAACCACATGGTAAAGATTAAACCATTCACCATAAAATAGAACATCAATTAAATAAAAATCCAACATAAACCATAAGTTTAGAAATATGCATCTCAAAGGAAATAAAAAAAAAAAGTAAGTTTGTGAAGTTCAAAGAGTTAATCTTCTAGACCATGCGAGGGGGTTCTCCCAATTGAGCATTAAATGCATCATTACTCAGAGGTTGGCTATCCTCATATTTAAAGAAAGCTCTAGTCTCCAATAAAACAATATTGAAGAGAACAGAGTTATATTCAGATACTATTTTGTAATCCTGTAATACTGTAATAAAAGATATATGAAGTTAACAATATGCAGATAATCAACAAAATAAAAAAAATGAAAACTTAACCTTAAAAATAAATTAAGGGAGGAATTAATCATGACAAATAAGTTAGCCAATGAAAAGTTGGAATATCAGGTTCTCAACTTTGATAATCAGAACTACTGGTTCTTTTAGGACTTCATGGTTGATTTAGAATTTCAAGTTCATAATACATGAAATTAACACTGCAGGTTCTGTTAAATCTTCAGGTTTGAAGTAAGACTTCTGGTTCTAACATTTGATCAGAACTTCTAGTTCTGTCAAGTCTTCAGGTTTAATTTCATAGCCATATGATTTATTTGGATTTGAACAGAAAAACTTTAGGTTTTGATTTATGGATATGAATCTTTAGGTTTATATCAGTATTCCAACTTCTACGACTGCTGGTCTATAGATTGATGAACTTCATATTCAAATTTAGAACTTCTAATTTTATATTGTGATCCATTCATATAAATAGTATCCAAAAAATAAAGCAAACAAGATAATGAATAGTACACAAGTACCATAATTAAGGTAAACAAGCATTATAAGCTAGTTGCATGCATTCTAATAAATTGATTTTGAGGATGGCTCAGATACTACTTATTGTATTTGAAAAAAAATATTACCCTTTTCTGAAATCCGCGCTGGGAAGGAATCTACGTAGGGAATCCGCGATGGGAAGGAATCTACGATAGAAATCCGCAATAGAAAGGAATCTGCGCTAGGAATCCCTGATGGAAATCCACGCAGGGAAGGATTTCGCGATGGAAATCCACGCAGAGAAGGACTTCTCCCTTTTGGGTAAGAAGACTGAGTTTTCTTTCTTCTCTTAAAGTTTCGTGCTGATAGCGTGTTAGAAAAGGAGAAAACTTAGAGAAAGAAGATTAGAAGGAGAAAAGAGAGATAGAGTTAATTACTATTATCTCAAGTAAGTATGTAAGTACAACGGAGGATGTTTATATATATATAGGTTTATTTATAGGCAAAGTAACCTCTTAATTTAAGAAACCTAATCACAATAAGATTCGATCTAATCCTAATTCATCTCATGCGGGCATCCACCCATGATCCATATCTCATAACAAAATCATAGTAGTTGTACCAATTATTCATCCTCACATCAACCAAATTATGAATGGTCTTTTCATATCCCAAAAGGAAACTTTCTCCTCGGTGAACAGCCAACAAACTCGAATGTTTTGATATGAGAAGCCATTTTCTGTATCTCATCATCAACCTTGAAACCTCTGCAATACTTAATGTCTAATGTCTCCAGCTCTTTGCATCCTCTTAGTATCATCAACAAACCTTCCTTTGACATATATGACTTGCTCAGACACAAGTGCTTGATCTTTGGAAGCATCGTAGCAATGGCAAGCGCTTCCTGATCTTGATATGAACCTCTTATCTCAAGCTTCTTGAAGTTCTTGCAATGGAAACTGAGTTCAGAGAGAACTTTCATGAAGGAAATTGGTTTCCCATCTATGCTTAGATGCTCGAGTTTGTTCCATTTTGACAGACAGCTGGGGATATGCTTTTCGGCTTGGGGGAACATAATAAATGGCAAAGAAAGTCGTTTCAGCGCTGGACATCTGTGAGCAAGCAATTTACAATCACAGTATAGTATCATACACTAGATCTAAATAAATTTAACCCCGATGGTAGCTCAGTTGGAAAAGGACCACGGTTTGCTTCCGGAGGTTGAGGGTCCCAAACTGAGTTACCATATTGGGGCCACAAGGGATTTACCCAGATCTCCTTAAGCCCGTAGGGATTAGTCCAACCCAAAGGACTGGAAAACCTTTGTTATAAATAAGAATAATAATAATAATAATAATAATTAAAAAAAAAAACACTTAGAATGAGTTTACGTTTTCAAAATGTAGGGACTAAGGGAATGAATAGTTTTATGCATGGGAATCAGGAGTTAATTATGGTGGTGGCGACCATATGTGTAGGCTCGACTCGAATTTGGGCCTATTTATTAATTGGGTTTAAAAGGCCTACCCGAACCCTGTGTAGAAGTTAGAAGGATCAATGGGAAGAAGCCTTAATTGAGAGTCGGGTTCATGGGTGCATTGTGCAATTAGCTGGATCGGGTCAGGTTTGATTAGCAAGTCAACCAGTAAGAATAGACTTAACCCAAGTCCAACCCATTTATTAAATGGCTCAGAAATGTCAAACCCAAATTCAACCGAAACTAGAACGGTCAGCCCCTACTCTGGATTGGTCCACAATGGCCACCTCTAGTTATGGTGGTGTTCTGCACATGGGATCATTTCCAACAATGACGATGGCAACATTGAAAATGATTATGATAAAGAAAGCATTTATAGGAGATTAGGGAAGGGATTAACTAGATGCAAGTGGATTGATCCGGGATGGATTTATGGGCTTTGACAGAACCATAGTCTGTCTATGGATGTCAATGGTTACCCGCATATCTGAGGAACAGCAGCCGGTCTAAAACAACGTACATGAAACATATTTTGGTTTCAAATAGAAACTTGAATACAATCCGTATCCAAGATATTGGTTTGAATAATTTTGGAAGTGGGTCTTGATAAAAACATGAACAGGTCCAGGGGCGCAGATGTGGACCATGCCTAAATAGAGAAAGTCCAAGTGGACAAACTGGATCCAAGGGCTCTCAGGGGGGACCGGGCCATGAATCGGTCCCCCCAGTTTGTCCATGTAGTAATGCTCGCCCAAATATGCATATCTTTAAATATTACCTAAAACTCAGTCAGTAAAGCAGGTTCTTTGAGAACGGAGCCCAAGAACCGGTTCTTCCCTTCTTGATGTGGATCTGGAGAGGATTCATCCCATAAAAATGAATCCCTATTCTGATAAATTTGTTTCCATCCGACACCCTAGCCATTAGTATCCCCAGATCCGGCAATTTCATCAAACGGGATTGACTTTTAGGCCTGGTTCTGCCCTTGCCAAGGCTGATAAGTATAAAGAGAGACTGTCCAACGGTGTAGCTTAATGTGGGATGGTCCAAGAGGCCAATGGGCTAGCCCCTGTTTAAGCTGCAGACTAAATATTAGTACTCCATTGAAATTTTATTGAGACCTTTTTTTTGTGGTACCCCACTCAAGGGGGCTTGGGCCCAAGAGAGCCAACAAAAGTGAAAAAAGGAAGCCCACAAAATCGGAAGGATATCCCACATAAATGGAAAGAGTCACATACCCAGGGATTGTACCCTGGGTAGCCGGGTGAAATGTGGGGTTGCCAACCAAGCAACCCCTTCCCCAAAAGATCATACCACAAGAATTAGGTGTGGGCCACCCTGGTTTGATCCACACCTTACCTTTAACTTTATATGGATGGAAACTGGATAATCTAATTTCCAGGAGGACCCATCTTGTGAAACTAGGTATGGACTATCCATGATCTGATCCAAAATCAACCCATTTAGGTCCCTAGGCTTGATTGTTAAAAGAGAGCCGATAATGCCACAACCTAAGCTTCTCAGTGCACATTCCATTTTTTATGATCAATATATCCTTATGTAAAATTACCTAAAAGGACATCTATAAAAAATCTCTCCCTTCCCAACTTCTTTCTACACTCACCCACTCCCACCCCAACCTCTCAGCCTAGCCACCACCATCCCCTCCATTAGCATCGCCAGAAGGGGAGAGGGAGAGATAAGGAGAGGGAGAGAGGGCGGCGGGCAGGGACAGGGAGAATGAGAGGGAGAGAGAGGGTGGCGCAGGGAGAGGGAGAGAGAAAGAGTGAGAGAGGGAGAGAGTGGCCGGGGGAGGCGACGATGGCATGGAGATGGAGACGGGTGAAGGGGAGTGAACTGAGAAAATGAGGGTAGAGGAAGAGGGGAATTTTTGGAATAATGTGGCGTGTAGAGAGCAATTTTGGGAATTTCTTCACCTACTTCAAGTGTGTAGAGAGAAGGGATGTGCACTGAGAAGCTTGGGATGTGGCATTAGCAGCTCTCTTGTTTGAATTAGTCGGCAAGACCAAGCAAGGGCAAAACAGTTTTGTAGACTAGATGAATGGCTCACACCAACCCCTCACGGAGTCTCAAAGGTAAGTCCTACAATCTATCTAGGCCCACTTATGAAATCCAGTCTCTAAAACCAATGACCTCCTGTATTGGGGCCTGACCAATACTCCAATAGATCGAACTGGTACCATGATTAGATTGATTACGTGTTAAACAAAGGATTTCACTCTCTTTATTTTGTATATATTAAGCACGTGTTTAGCACACTTGTAGTGGGCCCTACACCAAGTGGAGGGTGAATGGGGGACATTAATTTTGAACAGTTTTAGTGGTTCTCACATGTATTAATCCTCCTTAAAACCGATTTTTTTAATTTCACGACCAAAATTCAGATGATGTCACTTGAGTTGCTTGACTCCGGTCTAATATTTTTTCAACTTTTTTGCCCCAGATCGTATGATCTCATGGGACAATAGAAACTAATAAATCTTATGATATCATGGGATTGTCCATGATACCATGGATTTTAAGCTGCATCTTAAGGAGAAAATCTTTTAAATGATAGAATATGAGAAATATTCGTCAGATGTGTATTTACTTTTTACAAAATATCATTTTTCAGGTTTTATAAAAAAAATTGAATTCGCTTGGTGGTCATAGAAAGTATATTATACATAAACTAATAAATTCCATAATATCATGGGACTACCCCATGATATCAAGGGATCTGGAGAAAAAAAGTTCTAAAAATTAAATGTTGGTCATAGACGAGCAATTCTCTTGCAATTGCCTGTAGTTTTAATTTTGTAAGTGGGCTCCACTGGTGGATTTTAGTCCTAAAAAAATAGAAGGGAGTAGCATTCTTAGAACATACTCTTTGGAAAGGTAATCCAAATCCTCCAACAAGACAAAGGCAGCATCGAGAGAAGGGAGGACGATCTCCAACGCAGAATGACGGCTATGATCGACACAGAATTTGAGGAAGTTGGCAAATGAGAATTTCTCTATTCGATATTGTTGCTTGAATCTCTGAACAAAATGGCTGTTGGGATGCAGATTGAGTTGAGCAAAATTGAGAGATTTCCAGCATAAAGGATTGGTGGTAGCTTCATACCATGACTTGCAGACCAAAGGCACGCCCAAGATCAGGTCTTCCAGGCCCACTCTCTCAAATATGCAGACCAAACAGTCCATCTCCATCTCCTCCCATATTCTTGTTTCCTCCATTCTCTCTCTCTCTCTCTCTGTGCGCGCATATGAAATTGTGAAGCAATTAGTAGATGTGGCTGTTAATCATGATTCATGGAGGTTTGGTGTAACATAAACTCACTTTCATATATATAAACAAGGGCAATATAGGATCAATTAAACTAACCGTGTAGTTGGAGGACGAAATGACACCAGAAGCTCCCAAGTACCACTTTAATTTAAACCAAATCTTCTCAAAAAGATATCAGCTTAGGTTAAAAATAGAAAATAGAAAATAGAAAATCATTTTTAAACAAAGAAGGAACAAGCTGAATACTATAATTAATTAAGGAAAGAAAATGATATTTAGCAAAGCTAAAATCTTTGTCATATCTTTCTTATTCTTCCTATTCATTTGACTGATGCAGTTAAGTGGGGCCTCATACTAACTGGGACATACTTTTAGAGATCGAACCTAGGTTAGTGTTTTGCAATCTCCATTTTTCTCACTAGTTGGGACACTGGGCGAGAAGTGATACTTCAACTTGAGTACCCAGGGGGGCGATCATGTGGATGTTGTTGGAAGTAGGTGGGCCTCCTGAATAGGTTTCCAAAACTTTTTACCCACTTGAAGCAGGAATCAAATACTCAAAAGGCCAAAAACACAATCTCAAGATCTAAATGCCTCTTCTCATGAATTAAGATAAGAGATAAACTATCTAGAAGATTGAAAAACAATAACAACATGCATTCAAAGAACCTCCAAGAAGAGATGATGTAGATCTATACCTTAGGAGCCCGATTGTGCTCATATCAATGATTTGATTACTTTGGTTGTTGAAACGATTCACAAGAATAAACAAGATCTCCTACACCTCGTGTTCTTCCACGCTATGACTGTTGACACAAAAAATGTCACTTTGCCTCTTCAACATCAAGAAGCCACGTGAAGCCGCATCCTACTACAAACGGGCAATGCTACTTCAAGCATCAGATCTTGTCAGAATCAAACAAAAACTGCAAGATCCTTCAAGACAGCCAAAAAAGGAGTTCACATGAAGTTTCAGACTATTTCAACATCATTTGACCCAACTTCACTCCTCCAACAGTTGAGTAGGCGCTCCTGGCGGCGACGGCATCGAAGACATCAAAACTACAATCAAAGCCTACGGATAGTCTCAAAATACCTCCAAAAGGCTCCAAGTCAAATTTCAGGTCATTTCGGCGGCGTTTGACCCGACTTTGACGCTTCGAAAGAAAATCAAGCCTCTCGGCGGCGGGAACCACCGGGACCATTACTCATCAAACAGAACACATGGGCAGCTTCAACATGCTTCAAAAGGGCTGCACATCAAATTATAGGTTGTTCTGACAACGTTTGACCCGACTTTGACTCTCCGAAAGAAAGTCGAGGCTACCGGCAGCGGAGCACCCTGGGACCATGACATCCCAATAAGAGCTAATGGATCATCTTAAAATGACTCCAACAGGCTCCCCGTCAAATTTCAGGTCAATCGGACATCGGTTGACCGCACATCAAAGCGCGACATCTTCCTCGTGGCGAAATCAAGCCTGGCAGTGACAGGACCCCAAACGGCTTCAAAACTCAAACAAAAGCCCATGGTTGGTCCTATCTATTGCTCGGAAGGCTTCACATCAAATTTCAGGTCATTCTGACATCTTTTGACCTAGTTTCGACTTTTGACAAAAAATCGGCAACTCTGCGCGGCAAGATCTTCGGCTTTTCCAAAAAATAGGAAACTTTGTGCCCCGGTTTTGCACGACTTCTCGTCGGGTTTTCTTTAGGAGAATCAAGCTAAAAAATGATGAAAAATGTCAAGAAAAATACAGGAGAAAAAAAGAAAAAAAAGATTGAAAAACGGCTGACGAAACAGCGACCAAAGGGGAAAATTCCCCCATGGTCGCCAGCGACCCTGGAAGTCCGGGCCGCCGGATTTCCACCGAAAGGCGTTTTCCGATCCAGGGTTAGAGGCATGGAATTGACCCAAACTTGATATGGGCCAATTCAAAATGTCTATTTCTATCCCCTAGTCCCGTGATCAATGGGGCCCCAGGTGGGGCCTAACAAGTTCGTCCGTCATCATTAAGTTAGATATGGATGCACATAAATGTCCCTTAATATATTTGCGTGTGAGGGACGCTAGAAAATGCCTCGGTGTTTTTCATGTCTTTGCAATCCCTTTTTCTATCGATCACAAACCTTACACGGCACTTTGATTTTAATTATTATATAAATTCCTAACTTCTCTCTGATTTTTTGTGGTTTTGAAATATGCAATGGAGCTAAATTGGTCTACCCTCTTTAACGATTGTTTACCAAAAATGGAAAAAAGACTCTATGGAACAACTAACATTCTTTTTAATCTTAGCAAATCTGAAGGCAAACCTCATCCAATCATATATATCTATATATATATATATATCGCTTTCTATATGGGTAAGTTCCCGTAAGGGTGTTCATGGACTGGGGGTGATGGGGATGGAAAGAGACATTTTCGATAGGCCTAGCTATCAAGTTTGAGGTAAATAACATGCCTCTAACCCCTTAATCTATGGCCATAAGTCTCCCATGTGTGTAGATCGTTTGGATGGATAAAAAAATCAACCCTACTATGTGTCCCTCACCCTATGGTGAGGGATAAATAAATATTTCATGTGCATCTATCCGTCACCATATTACGGTGAGGCTAACATACTGGGGTTGGTCTTATGATCCATCCGAACCTCCACACACCTAGGACCCCTGGATTACACTGGACTCATCAAGTTTTCACCTATTTGAATGAACTAGACTGTTGGATCAAGGGTCAGACTTTTTTCTTTAATTTAAGTCATTAAATTTGTGGGTCACATAAGAAAGGGTTAGAGGCATGGAATTGACCCAAACTTGATATGGGCCAATTCAAAATGTCTATTTCTATCCCCTAGTCCTGTGATCAATGGGGCCCCAAGTGGGGCCTAACAAGTTCGCCCATCATCATTAAGTTAGATATGGATGCACATGAATGTCCCTCAATATATTTGCGTGTGAGGGACACTAGAAAATGCCTGGGTGTTTTTCATGCCTTTGCAGTCCCTTTTTCATGCAATCACAAATCTTACACGGCACTTTGATTTTAATTATATAAATTCCTAACTTCTCTCTGATTTTTTGTGGTTTTGAAATATGCAATGGAGCTAAATTGGTCTACCCTCTTTAACGATTGTTTACCAAAAAGGAAAAAGACTCTATGGAACAACTAACATTTTTTTTTTAATCTTAGCAAATTTGAAGGCAAACCTCATCCAATCATATATATATATATATATATATATATATATATATATATATATATCACTTTCTATATGGGTAAGTTCCCGTAAGGGTGTTCATGGACTGGGCCCAAGCCTGCCCTTGCCCACTTTAGACCAGGCTTGGTCCTTAGGTTTTTGTGCTCAGGCTATGGCCCATTTATTATATGGTTTGGGCTAGGATGATTAAGTGGTGGAGATCCTTAAGCCCAGTTCACATCATGGGGTTTGCGGAAGTGAAGTTTGGTGTCCACAAAGCAAGACTTGAGGTCGATTGGACAATGCATGTCTCGAGTTAAAAAAATGCTTAATTCAAGTTTGAATCATAACATTATCAAATATCTTTCGGCACCCATTTTATATGACCACTTCCATCCATAGATAGCAAATAGCCTAAAAAAATAATATAACTGAAAATCAACACGTATGGATTTTAGGGATTTTTACTAGAAAATACCCAGGCATGTTTGGATTATGGCGAATTGAAGTAAAGTGAGGTGAAGCATCAAATGCAGAGAGTAAAACTTTTAATTATTTACAATAGAGGATTTCACTCCAAAAGTTTTTTTTTTTGTTTCTTTTACTTTTTGACAAAACTATCTATATGTTACAATATCACGGATGTCAGTACCGTTTTGTGATATCATGACATGTTCTACATTATAGGGATACTTCCTGATAAAAATCCCATAAAGAAAAGAGGCAGAAAATCAGAAAAAGCTAAAAGTTTGAGAAAGGGCGAAAAAGTTAATATATAGTAAATAAAATAAGGAGAATGAAACTATCCAAGTGTTTTAGGCTCTGTGATTTCTACCTTGGGGGTTTATTTGCCTCAATTTCATCCAAGTTGGCATCAGTTCATCTGACATGGCTTCTGATACGAAACAAGCATCGCTCGGCTAAGTAGGATATAAGTACATAATAGTTCAAGGATGATTGAGATGAAGAGTTGAATCCACCATACAACCCAGCAAGAAGAAGATTCCAATGCAAGGTCCACATGTTGTGCCATGCCTATTGTTGGATAAGAACCATTCCCACATTGGTTCCACCATCCTGTTCCGCCAATTTGGTCTTCTTCCAATAAAATTAAGGTTCCAACCATTTGTTGACTTGAATGTAAACCGTTAGCCATTAGACTTTTTACATAGGAGGAATGAGGAATGGTAAACTATCTTAGTGGGAAACTGGCCTAGTCTAAGCTGGGGATTATCCCTAGAGTGCTCCATTTCACTGCTTTGCCACAGGATTTGCATCCGTGTTCCAGCAGTGTACTTCCGTTGTACTGGATGTAAGATCTCGGAATCCTAAACTGTCATTAGTCAACTAAGCTCGTCAAGAAGCTAAGCAAGTCTGGTATACTATTCAGACTGTGTGTGTGAAGTCTTGCCGGGATCCGAGTTTGATTGGGCACAGAAGGGTAGCTTGTAATTTTAGGAAAGTTTAGAGGGCTTTTTCGTGATTTCTGGATTTGCGAGATTTTGGGCTTGTCGAGTTGATGACTTAATTTTCCGCACTTTATTCTTCAATCGCTATTCAACCTGAACCCTCGAAGACACTCGAAAATCCAACCCGACTCAAAGGGGCTACAACGCGATTTCCAAAACTTCATCTATTTCTCTTTATGTCCTAATTGACCATTTGCTTCAATTCACTTTCTAATGCAACGTTTTCCATTTCCCTTCATTTCTCTTTCTTCCTCCTCTCTTTCTAAACAAAGGACTCAAGGCACCCCCATCATCGGTCATCACCAGCTTGGTCTCCTCCAAGGCCCCACAATCTCTACTATCCAATTCCCAAGCCACCTCCCCACCGTTCATCAACTTTGGTAAGTGCTTTACTTTGTCAGAAGCTTAGGTTTTGGTACTTTGGCTTAGAAATGAGGTTTCCTAGCTTAGGATTGTCCCCTCTTTTGATTTTGTAGATTGATTTGAGGTTGGGCTGGTTTCTTATGAGATTGAGCTCGTTGGAGATTTTCAGCTAGGGTTCCTCCCCTCTTTTGTGCTTTTCAAACCTAAGGCAAGTGGATACACATTACATGTTGATATGCTTTCCATTTTTTTTTTATTGATTCTAGCATGAATTTGTCTATTCTTTTCTTTTGAGCACATTTCTAATGTATTTGAACTAATATGCTAGAATAGGGTTTTATCATTGAATGGGATTGAATGAATGGAAATGGGATGATGTTTACTGTCTTTTGGAGAGGGCTAGGCCCTATACTATGTACTTTATCAGGTGGAGAAGCCCCAGGGAAGATATCCCTACTTTTTGAACAGAAACAGGACTCCGTTTTTGGAATTCGAGAGGTCACAGTCGACCATGAAACCCCATTGTAGCTACTGGAAGAGAGGCCGCTTGACATGCTTGATTTTTATTGTTCTACTATTTTTGTCCGGTGACGGTAGACCGTGACTGAAGGGAAATTCCAGAGTAACTACTGTCTAGGATCCATGACTAACACATACCTATCTCACATTCTACTCTTGGTTTTCAGAGACCTCCACGGCGGCTAACCGTTGAAAATTCCTCGGTCGACCATGAAGAATAGGTTTTTCTGAAAACCCTGTTTTTCCATTAGGACTTTGAGGCTTAGATAGGGACCCTTGGCACTACCCCTAAGGACTAATTGAGGACCATGAGCGAGGGGTGTTGTGAGCTATCATACCCTTACAAATTGTCTGGGTCCCGTACATGTTATGATTCCTTTGGGACCGGTTTGAGTGGGGCATGAGGATATCCACAAACTAATATGCACCGTGGTACACCAATGGGATATCAATGCCTCATCCATACCGGGCTATGTAACGATGCTTCGTATGGAGACAACAATTCCCAATTTAGAAACGGATCGTAATCCATCATTGATTATTGAACCGTACTTTCTACATGAAATTCGATGTCCACATTCATGGGGCATGTTGGTTAGTATGTATTGTTTTATTGTTTGATGTGCTGGGACTTGACAACTTTGTTTGTAAAGGCTTCAAGAGGACTACTGGGGGTGTGTTTTACTTTGGATTTGGAATGATTAGACATTTTATTGGATGATAGTCTCTCTTTCGTTCAACGAACCTGTTCACGCAGGATAAGCCAAGCCCTTCACCCTTTGTCTTAGAAATCTTCGAGTCGGGCACCACTTAACTTTTGTTATCTGACACAGAGGTGTAGCACTTTTGTGGAGGACCAGTCTCGATTACTTTGACTTTGGACGACCATACAGATCTATATTGAATTAATTTGAGACGAATGTACACTATTAGGCATCCAAAGAATGTGAGGTTTTGTTGTTTGCCACCTCGGGTGCCGACTTTGAACTTTGGATCAATAGGGCTGATCTCCTGATGAATTTTGACAGGGCTAATGGCCTTATGAACTTTGGACAAATTTAACTACCCGATGTATTGACTTTGGACAGGGTTGAATACTCGATGCCTAGCTAATCACCTTAAGATCTTTGGACTGGTATAACTATTTGAAGTACCACAACTTGTTATGTCATGATATTAACCTATGTGGACCGCCTACATTGTTTGAGTATGTTTTAGGACTCCGTCTTTACTGATCTTTTCGATTATTGTACTTTATATGATCTCATTGCGTTTTATTCACTTTGTACTTACATATCTGTTATTGTTTATGTATATCTACTTGTAGGTTACTTGTAGTCTAATGATGGTATGCCTGGCGCACAGGTGAGCTTGCCTACCTCGAGAAGGAGGTGCTTCAGGCAGATTAGCCCGATGGTGTCCAAATGACATCTACTGAATCATCATAACCCGCACTCGAGTGCCTTCATCTTTTGGGAATTAGAACTTTTATTATTTTATTGGTCGATGTTTTAGTTGGCCTTTATATTTAAATAATTTTGTTAATTATAAACTTTTACTTTCAGTAATATCATTACATGCTTATTCTGAAATATTTTCTCGCACCATTTTGTTATTAGGAAGCTTCTATGGTATAATCGATGAAACGTAAACACCTCACGCGGACTTCGATTTTGAGGGAGCATGAGTGGGGGCCATATAACGTGGCATGTCAAAGTCTTTTAATCGGCTCGCTCCCCATGCTCATTAGCGGGGACGTGACACTGAGCATCCACTTTGTGATCTGCTTGTGGGATACCTGGCACTGACACTGGTTCAGAGATGAGACTCCCTTAACCACCCCAGCAGCCTAGCAATTCTCCCATTTGTTGTTTTACTGTACATATATATATATATACGGCCATAATGCTTTGCGAAAAACAAAGAGTGACCTGTTTGGACTTCTCAATGTCCTACTTCCTAGTGGTTTCATCCACCTGTACATGGTTCAATCCATTGCCCATGAATTAAATTACTATTCTTTCAGACCATTGACCATTTGACCTAGAAATATAATGGATCATAATATAATCAAATATCGGAAATTTGATGCAATCTAGAAATCTTAGCTTGTTTCATTTACTATGTGCTTTATCCCTTTATCGAATTTTCAGCTTTTCTTAGTTCTATATATTTTTTAGCTTTTTTATTTTATTCTCTATATATGTCTCTTTTTTATCAGACTTTCTTTTATCGGAATTTACCCCTAGGCCTGGAACTTGTTGTGATATCACGAGATGTTGCGCATATCGCGGAGAATATATGGTCAAATGAGACCCACCAACAAATAACTTAAGAGGTCTACCTCTATTATCCTCGCATCTCATTCCCTCTACATTACCATTTTCCACAAATCCAATTCAAAACACCTAAATAAGCCCTATACTTGCGATCGAGACCCATCTCACATTTCCCCTTCACCATCATATTCAACTTCACCCATCATCACAATCCAGCCTCCATCACAATGCTACGACCATCCGAAAGGTTTTTGTTTTTTTCTGGATCTGATTTGGACGGGCAGTGAAGAAGAAGAAAAAAAAGAGCGGGGATGTCCATACTCGTACAACCAAGTGAGTGGAAATAGCAAAACAATAAAAAAAAACGAACAAAGAAAGGCCCCCTTTAGCTACTAGTAAATAAATCTCGGGAAATTTCTCCTCTAAAGTCGCAGTGTCTTTTTTCTAATCCAATTCATCACCTCGATGAAATCAGTCATAGTCCACATAGAACTCATATGACAATCACATTCTCATGATGCTGATTCTTAGCGTGTGGTTTCCTCCTTGCAGTGCATCACATGCTCCACCAACTAATGTTAGATCGATGGTTAAATAATATTTGTACTCCAAATAAATTTCAACACCTATATTGTATGATTCCTCGGGTGGCGTTTGGATGTGTTAATCATGTGAAAGTAAGGCTTATCCACTGGGTGGAGAAAACAACGAAAACCAAAAATTAAGTAAAGCAGTTAGTATAGAATCTTATCTACTTCATGGTTCGGATCCATGGTGAAAACATGGGATACCGAGATTAATAATGAATCTATTTTTTGTCTGATGAATCCAGTTAGGACCCTACAATCCTTCATTTCTTTGTACACTTCATGTATAACCAAGCCCAGGCCTGTCCGTACTCAGGCCGTATATAAAATTCAGGCCTCCTAATATTTGGGCCGAGCTTAGATTAAGTGATAGAAAGCTTGAAGCCTGACCTAAGCTCCCATGTCAGTACTGTTATTAGTTTTGTGACTTATTTCCCAAAACAAGTGATAGAAAGCCCAGCCCGCCCAGCCCAATTCACTAAATGGACAGACTTGTGCTGACATGATTAAAGCGGGCTGAGCTCTAGCTAGAAACTTATGGCCATGTCAGGCTTGGGCTAGATAAGTGCCTGTGTTTTTAAAAGACAGATGGGCCTAGATTAGCTAGCCTAGTCCGACCCAACCCTCGAACACCCTTAAAACTTCTATGGTTGAGCTGTTACCATTAAGAAGTGATTTTAAAACAATATAGCATAAGCTTTACCAAGAGAAAGAAATAATAAAACAAGTATCTAACTCTGGATTAATATATCAATCTTTCCAAGAGAGAAACAATAAACAAGTATCTATCTCTGGATTCATGATTCCCATTCCTGTTTGCCCAACAAACACTCTTGCTTCTTCAGTCTTTTTACACTAAACAGCCTCCACACGCACACACGCGCACACACACACACACACAGACAGAGAGAGAGAGAGAGAGAGAGAGAGAGAATGGTAGAGACAAGAAAATGGGAGGAGATGGACATGGACTGTTTGGTCTGTATATTTGAAAGGCTTAGTCTGGAGGACCTGATCTTGGGTGTGCCTTTCCTCTGCAAATCTTGGTATCAAGCTTCCACCAATCCTCTCTTATGGAAAGTTCTCAACTTCAATCTGCTGGATCTTCATCCGACTAGCCTTTTTGTTGAGATATTCAAACAAGAGTACCGTGTGCTGAAATTCTCATTTACGGGCTTCCTCAAGTTCACTGTCAATCGCAGCCGTCGATCTGCTGTAGAGCTCAGAGTTCCATCTCTGGATGTAACATATGTCCAATTAGAGGATTTGGCTTACATATCCGACGAGTAAGTTTCCTTTCTGTTAGGGATGGAAATGGGTTTGGTTTGGTTTGGGCCTGGTTAAGTCCTACCGGCCCCATGTCATACCCACCCAGCCCCGTATCCAATCTGCCGCCGCGTAGAGCTCGGGTCAGTATGATATTGGTTTATCTCTACTTAAATTTGGCCCAAACCTAATTTGCGTCAAAATCTATAAACATGTAACTGGGTTTCAATTGCGTCTTAAAATCTTTTTGTTATTGGGTTCGGAACCTGGATCAAATCTACCAAGTTTATGGTTGGACCAGACTTATGCTTTGTTCGTTATTTCTACTCTTAATTGGACATAAGACATCCAAAATAGAGCCATAAAAGAAAGACGCTAAAGCTCTTATTTTCACAAGCCCAGCCCATAAGTAGGACCTTTCATTTTAAAAGGATTCACTCTTGCTTCTCTAAAGTCATAGAGGGTAAAACGTGGTGCCAAACTCTTTTTTTTTTCCTTCTAAACTGCTACCCACTTTACACATTTAGACAAATAGCTGAAAATAGAGATCCCAAAAATGGGCTTAGTACTTTGTTATGCCTCCGTATCCCACCCTATATCTTCTATTTGGGTGGACTCATTGTCTAAAATATATTCGCCAGCAAATGTATCAATTTGCAAGAAACCAAGACAAAATTTATGCATTTTACTTGATTCACACCTATATCATTACAATATGCTAATCCATATCGTCCATTTAGGTTGATATCGATATGGACTATTATTTTACTTCTTCATGTAAAAATTAAAGAGTCCAGTCCAGATCCTCTAAGGCTTTCCCCCACTATGGCCGTGAGGAGGCCAATCAGGACCCACAGCCCACATTGTCAGGCTCTCCACGGTGATATGGCAAAGCCTGATTGGCCTCCTCACAGTCACCATGGAGAAAAACATAATAGGATCCTCATTCAAAATTAAAATCATGTCACTATGATGTGGAGTCCACGATGCCCATAAAGGGTGGACCACGTCTAACTTAGTTGATTTGGTGACAGATGCCCCTCATTGAAGATTGTCTCTTTGCCTCACACACTGCTGAGTGAAGTGGACAAATACTTTCCCAGATGCGTAGCAAACTGGAGAGACCTCCAAATACTACACATGCAAGTAAAGCCCAACTCATTTGCGCAAATTGTAGCAGAGATTGGTAGCCACTGCAAGAACTTCTTCGAGCTCAAGACTAGGGGACCATTCACACTCAAAGAAGCAAATGCAATCACTGATTGGCTTCCTAATATCAAGCACACTTACATCTCAGCAAGTGTTCCATAACCAGGGAAAGTCTACTGATCATATTGAAAGGATGCAAAGAGCTGGAGATATTGGATGTAAGACTCTGCAGAGGTTTTGATGTTGATGAAGAGATACTGAAGTTGTCCTCTAACATCCAAACCTTTGATTATGAGGCCTGCACCACCCGGCGAAGGTTTCCTTATATATTTTAAATGAGTGCTCTCATTTGTATCTGTTATATCAAGTTTAGAAATAGGAGGGCTATGTAACACTGACGGTTTTATTTATAGGCAAAATAACCTCTTAATTTAAAAACCCTAAACACAATAAGATTCTAACCCTAATTCATCTCATGTGGGCATCCACCCATGATCCATATATCATAACAAAATTATAATAACATATCTCGTAACAAAATCATAATAATTGTACCATTTATTCATCCTCACATCAACCAAATTATGAATGGTCTTTTCATATCCCATAAGGAAACCTTCTCTTCAGTGAACAGTCAACAAACTCGAATGTTTTCATATGAGAAGCCATTTTCTGTATCTCATCACCAACCTTGAAACCTGTGCAATACTTAACGTCTAATGTCTCCAGCTCTCAGCATCCTCTTAGTATCATCAACAAACCTTCCTTTGACATATATGACTTGCTCAGACACAAGTGCTTGATCTTTGGAAGCATCGTAGCAATGGCAAGCGCTTCCTGATCTTGATATGAGTCTCTCATCTCAAGCTTCTTGAAGTTCTTGCAATGGAAACTGAGTTCAGAGAGAACTTCCATGAAGGAAATTGGCTTCCCATGCATGCTTAGATGCTCGAGGTTGTTCCATTTCGACAGACAGTTGGGGATATGCTTTTCAGCTGGGGGTGTGATAAACCATATGCCAATCCAAAAGCTTAAGCTGATAGGTGGAAGGTCCGTATAGGTATATTAAGACATGGTGAAATGTGAGACTTCTCAACACTCCCCCTCGCGTACAGACCCAACAGATTTATTGGACGGGCCTGTCACGTGGGCTACACAAGAATAACGGGATCGGAACCCACTCTGATACCATGTGATAAATCATATACTAATCCAAAAACTTAAACTGATAGGTGGAAGACCCGTACAGGTATATTAAGACATTGTGGGATGTGAGACTTCCCAATAGCGGAAACATAATAAATGGCAAAAAAGTCTTTTCAGTGCTAGACATCTGTGAGCAAGCAATTTACAATCACAGTATCTATTACACTAAGGGAATGTGTTTTCCTACGTTTAACCGCATTCCTCCGTTTTAACAATCCTAATTTTCTAGAACACCTTGGGACAGGTGTCCATCCAACCTCCACTACCCTCTCCTAAATAAAAGAGCAGTTGTCCATCTAACCTCCAATCCCCTCTCTCTCCTAAATAAACCCTCTCACGTCGTCACGTTCTGACCCACCTTCCTTCCAGCAACTCCCTTCAAACTGCAATAATAAACTCTTCAGAGATGATTGAATCACTCAACGATGTATGCTTCTCAGATCTTCCTGCTGCCTTTCTAACGAGTCTTCCTACATTTCATCTGCGATTTCATTTCCGGATATCCTCTCTATGTAAATCCAAAAAAAAGGTACATTCCCTCTCTACAATTCCTTGATTTTTACATTCCCTATCAGTTGGTATCAGAGCCATAGGTTTTCATTAATAGAGTTAGATTTGTGTTAAAAAAAAAATGGGTTCAGTACTGCTTTTCATATCAGAGCAAGTAAGAGAGAAACCCTTCCCCCTCCATCTCTTCATGAGATCGCAAGATCTCTTCCTGAGCAAAACTTTGTGATGGGCTAAAGGCATTCCATATAATAAGATAAAAAAACAAAAAGAATACAAAAAAATAAAATGACAGATCGCAAATAAAATCAGACAACATACAGAGTGAAGAGGGTTGGGATCGTGAGGGCTAAAGGCATTCTATCTAATACGATACATTTTCAAAAACGAAACAAATGTCTGGAGAATGTCTTCCACCAATTTGGGCAAGTTCCCAATGCTGTCTGGAGTAGAAGGGAAGAAAACTCAGAGAAACTTCAAAAATAAGTTTGATTGTAGGAAACCACATGAAACCACCAATACCTTGAACTCGGGTAGTAAAATCCTTTGCCCGCGAGTACCGAGAAAAGATAGATAATCTATTCAGGTGGCCATTGAATTTCTTCGATCGGACTGAATTTATAGGCAACTGCCGAGTTTTCAATGGACACATCGGACCGCCGGAACACCCATTGTCAGAATAGACTGACTATTCTGGGGCAGCGCCAGAACACCTGAAAAAAAAAATCCATTGTCGGCAATGGATAACCGGCGATGAGTGCTACCGGCGCTGTGTGAAAACTCGGCGGTCCGATGTGTCCAGCACAGCTCAAGACATTTGAGATGAAAAACCCGGGAAAACAGGGCAATTGGTTTTAACAGATCAAGGAAAATTAATGATTAGAAACTTATTTTGATCATTTAGGGCACGTCTGATATCGGATTAGCGATCCGTTTTTTTGGTTATGTTCCTTAATTTGAGATATATCATATTACTGAATTTACTTACTCATCCAATAGTTCAATTTAGGCATCATTTGCATAAAATAATAATATTTAAGAGGTAATTATGTTATTTATTTAATTGGATCATTATAGAATTGATCCAATCCGATCAGAGCCTTCCAATAGATGGATCAAAATATAAGTGATATTCTGGCAGGGAATATTAATTTCTGATTTGGTCAGATCAAAGCCCGATTAAGGAAAATTAATGATTGGAAACTTATTTTGATCATTTAGGGCACGTCCGATATCGGATTAGCGACTCGTTTTTTTTTTCTGTTATGTTCCTTATTCTGAGATCTATCATATTACTGAATTTAATTACTCATCCAATAGTTCAATTTAGGCATCATTTGCGTAAAATAACAATATTTAAGAGGCAATTATGTTATTTATTTAATTGGATCATTGTAGAATTGATCCAATCCGATCAGAGCCTTCCAATAGATGGATCAAAATAAAAGTGATATTCTGGCAGGGAATATTAATTCCTGATTTGGTCAGATCAAAGCCAGATCAAGGAAAATTAATGATTAGAAACTTATTTTGATCGTTTAGCGCACGTCCGATATCGGATTAGCGATCCGTTTTTTTTTATTTTTTATGTTCCTTATTCTGAGACCTATCATATTACTAAATTTAATTACTCATCCAATGGTTCAATTTAGGCATCATTTGCATAAAATAATAATTTTTGATAGGCAGTTATGTTAATTATTTAATTGGATCATTGTAAAATTGATCCAATCCAATTAGAGCCTTCCAATAGATGGATCAAAATATAAGTGATATTCTGGCAGGGAATATTAATTTCTGATTTGGTCAGATCAAAGCCAGATTAAGGAAAATTAATGATTAGAAATTTATTTTGATCATTTAGGGCACGTCCGATATCGGATTAGCGATCCGTTTTTTTTTTGTTATGTTCCTTATTCTGAGATCTATCATATTACTGAATTTAATTACTCATCCAATGGTTCAATTTAGGCATCATATTAATTTATGCATGTTTAACTCATTTAAATTTTTTTTCTGCTTTTTTGTTAACAAGATTAATGCTGATTTGAGTTGTGATTATTATATTCATGCATGATGATGTTTATTTTCATATGATTTAACGGACGGATAAATGATTATAATCAAGTTGATATAACCTGTTATTTACAATGACAAACAAAAAGAGAGAGTGGAATGAGCAATTTCATTTTTCTGAAATCTCATAAAGACCTTATGATATAATATTTGTTAATTGGTGGGGATAAACGTTTAGAAATTCTTAGGCTGGTGAAAAGCTATGGGCTGTGATGGTTGGAAGTATTTTACCCCAAAAGACAATCAGGTTTGCATTATTTGGGCTCTCATCATTCACATTAGGATATTATTTTATGAAATGGAATAAAAATGTCATAAACATACAAACCCATAGATTGGGCTCTTTTTCTCTCTGTCAAAGAGGAATTGATTTTTCCATGTAATTCTAATCTCAGGACTGCCTTTGTGAATTTTGGTTTTCCACTCAACCCCATTTCAGGCTATGCTCAAAAGTTTGGGTTTACCACTGGTAGTTGGTTGATCATATGGGGTGGGCCCACATTCTAATTCCTAAATGGGGGGCTCATCTTGGCCATACTATTTTTTTAAATATTTAAGATGAATTTATGAATATACATATTAGATTTAAGTTCAATAAAATTGTTATGTTGTTACCAAACAAGTTCCGCATAGCATGTTTTCAATAGACCAAGTTGATCTCAACACAACCAGGTCTCAGCATAGAATTGGGAATAAAGCATAAGCAATGCCAAAAGTTGGACCCTTTCTTGATTACTATTCACCATCGCTATATAATTACCAGGCTTTTATAAGACCCAGAAGCATGCTTCTTCTTCAACACCTCTACAAATATGTCCCTTGAGTTGAGCATGAGTATACCTCTTCAATGCTCTTACAGACCACCGAAGTCCAGCACCGGCGCCGGCGCATATACAACAATTGTCAACGAGCTCCAATCTTCCATCGAACGACAAAAGGGCACGATCGTAATTTTCAAGATCTTGGGGTACTTTTGCCAACTTACTATGTTGTTCTATTTTTAATGTGTCTTTCATTTAATTTTTTTACACCCTACCCGCCTGAGTTTCAGCAAGCTCCATTTATACCTCGCGTAAATAATAAAACATCTAGAAAAACTCATAAAAATCAAAATAACATCAAAGAAATGACCAAACAGTTTTCTAAATAAATAATTTAATAAAAATAATACATCTTATTCTATGTGTTTAATGGTTTTGTGGTCCGTGCATAGCACGAGGTGTTGCTAGTAGTATCATATGAGGATGTGTTTGGATGTACACTAGATCTAAATCAATTTAATCCCGATGGATGACTCAGTTTTCCTAGGACCACGGTTTGCTCCCCAATGTTGAGGGTTCGAAACTGGGCTACCACACTGGGGCCACAAGGGATTTACCCTAGTTCTCCAAAGCCCGTAGGTAATAGTCCGGCCCAAAGAACTAGGACACCTTTGTTATAAAAAAAAAAAAAAAAATTTACGTTTTCAAAATGTAGGGACTAGGGAATGAACAGTTTTATGCATGGGAATCAAGAGTTAATTACAGTGGTGGTGGAACCATATGTGTAGGCTCCGACTCGAATTTGGGCCTATTTATTAATTGGGTTTGAAAGGCTTACCCGAACCCTGTCTAAAAGTTAGAAGGATCAATGGGAAGAAGCCTTAATTGAGATATTGGGCTCATGGGTGCATTGTGCAATTTAGATGGATTGGGTCAGGTTTGAGTCAGATTAGGAAGTCAACTAGCAAGAATGGACTTAACCCAAGTCCAACCCATTTATTAAATGGGTCAGAAATGTCAAACCCAAATTCAACCGAAACTAAAAGGGTTAGCCCCAACTCTGAATTACTAGACTGGGTTCAGGTCGGATTGGTCCACAATGGCCACCACTAGTTTTTTTTTTTTTTTTTGATAACGTAGGGTTCCCAGCCCTTTGGGCCAGAATAATCCCTACGGGCCCAGGAGAGAAAGCCGGGTAAAATTCCCTTGTGGCCCCAGTGTGGTAGAGCAGTTTCGAACTCACAACCTCCGGGTGCAAACCGTAGTCCTAGGCCAACTGAGCTACCCCTCGGGGTTGCCACCACTAGTTAAGAGTGGCGTTCTGCACTAGGTATCATTTCCAACAACTACGATAGCAACATTGAAAATGCATATGATAAAAGAAAGCATTTATAGGAGATTAGGGAAGGGATTAAGTAGATGCAAATGGATTGATCAGGGATTGATTTATGGGCTTTGACATAACCATAGTCTGTCTATGGATGTCAATGGGTACCCGCATATCTGAGGAACAAATGGAGCTGGTCTAAAACAACGTATTAGAAACATATTTTGGTTTCAAATAGAAACTTGAATACAATTCGTATCCAAGATATTGGTTTGAATAATTTTGGATCTGGGTCTTGATCAAAACATGAACAGGTCCATGGGCGCAGATGTGGACCCGGCCCAAATATGCATATCTTTACATATTACCAAAACTCAGTCAGTAAAGCAGGTTCTTTAAGAATAGAGCCCAAGAACCGGTTCTTCCCTTCTTGATGTGGATCTGGAGAGGATTCATCCCATAAAAATGGATTCCTATTCTGATAAATTTGTTTCCATCCCACAACCTAGCCATTAGTATCCCTAGATCCGGCATTTTCATTAAATGGGGTTGACTTTTAGGCCTGGTAGTGCCCTTGCTAAGGGTGTAGCTTAATGTGGGATGGTCCAAGAGGCCAATGGGCTAGCCCCTGTTTAAGCTGCAGACTAAATATTAGTACTCCATCGAAATTTTATTGAGACCATTTTTTTGGGTACCCAGTCTATCGGGCTTGGACCCAAGAGAGTAAAAAGAAGTGAAGAAAGAAAGCCCACAAAATCGGAAGGATAGCCCACATAAATGGAAAGAGTCACGTACCGAGGGACTGTACCTTGGATAGCCGGGTGAAGTGCGGGGATGCCAACCAACTGAGCAACCCTTCCCCAAAGAATCATACCACATAAAACTTGGCGTTGGCCACCTTGGATTTGATCCATACCTTACCTTTTACTTATTATGGATAGAAACTGGATAATCTAATTTCCAGGAGGACCCATCCTGTGAAACTTGTTATGGACTATCCATGATCTGATCCAAAGTCAACCCATTTTGGTCCCTAGGCTTGATTGTTCGAAGAGAGCTGCTAATGCGACAACCCAAGCTTCCCGGTGCACATTCCATTTTTTTTTACTATTATATCATTGTGTAAAATTACTTAAAATGACATCTATCAAATATCTCTCTCCCCCCAACTTCTTTCTACACTCACACACTCCCACCCCAACCTCCCAGCCTAGCCACCACCATCCCCTCCGACAACACCGTCGGAAGGGGAGAGGGAGAGAGGGAGAGGGCGGCCGGGGGATGCGACGATGGCATGGAGATGGAGACGGGTGAAGAAGAGTGAATTGAGAAAATAAGGGTAGAGGAAGAGGGGTATTTTCTGAATAATGTGGTGTGTAGAGAGCGATTTTTGGAATTTCTTCACCTACTTCAAGTGTGTAGAGAGAAGGGATGTGCACAGAGAAACTTGGGATGTGACATTAGCAGCTTTCTTTTGTTTGAATTGTGTAAAATTACTTAAAATGACATCTATCAAATATCTCTCTCCCCCCAACTTCTTTCTACACTCACACACTCCCACCCCAACCTCCCAGCCTAGCCACCACCATCCCCTCCGACAACACCGTCGGAAGGGGAGAGGGAGAGGGCGGTCGGGGGATGCGACGATGGCATGGAGATGGAGACGGGTGAAGAAGAGGAGTGAATTGAGAAAATAAGGGTAGAGGAAGAGGGCTATTTTCGGAATAATGTGGCATTTAGAGAGCGATTTTGGGAATTTCTTCACCTACTTCAAGTGTGTAGAGAGAAGGGATGGGCACGGAGAAACTTGGGATGTGGCACTAGCAGCTTTCTTTTGTTTGAATTAGTCGTCAAGACCAAGCATTAGCAGCTCTCTTTTGTTTGAATTAGTCGTCAAGACCAAGCAAGGGCCAAACAGTTTTGCAGACTAGATGAATGGCTCACATCAACCCATCATGGAGTCTCAGAGGTAAGTCCTACAATCTATCATAGGCCCACTTATGAAATCCAGTCTCTAAAACCATTGACCCCCTGTGTTGGGGCCTGGCCAATACTCCAATAGAACCGGTACCATGATTAGAATGATCACGTGTTAAACACGGGATTTCACTCTCATTATTTTTTGTATATATTAATCACGTGTTTAGCACACTTGTGATGGGCCCTACACCACACCAACTGGAGGGAAATAATTTGAAAGGTGCTAATTAATGCATGGGGGACATTAATTTTGAGCAGTTTTAGTGGTTTTCACATATATTAATCCTCCTTAAAACCAATTTTTCTAATTTCATGACCGAAATTCAGATGATGTCACCTGAGTTGCTTGACTTCGGTCTAATATTTTTTTCAAACTTTTTGCCCCAAATCCTTTATGATCTCATGGGACAAACAGAAACTAATAAATCTTATGATATCATTGGATTGTCCATGATATCACGGATTTTATGCTGCATCTTAGGGAGAAAGTCTTTTAAATGATAGAATCTGAGAAATAGTGGTTAGATATTAATTTACTTTTCACAAAATATCATTTTTCGTGTTTTATAAAAAAAAATGAATTCGCTTGGTGGTTGCAGAAAGTATATTATACAAAAACTAATAAATCCCATGATATCCCGGATCTAGAGCAAAAAAGTGTTTTAAAAAATGTTGGTCATGGTCAAGCGATTCTCTTGCAATTGCCCTGTAGTTTTAATTTTATAAGTGGGCTCCACTGGCTGATTTTAGTCCTAAAAAAAATAGCAGGGAATTTGAGGAAGTTAATCAAACTCCTCCAACAAGACATAGGTAGCTAGCATCGAGAGAAGGGAGGACGATCTCCAATGCAGACTGACGGCTATGATTGACAGAGAATTTGAGGAAGTTGGCAAATGAGAATTTCTCTATTCGATATTATTGCTTGAATCTCTGAACAAAATGGCTGTTGGGATGCAGATTGAATTGAGCAAAATTGAGAGATTTCCAGCTTAAGGGCGTGTTTGGATAAATGAGGAGTGGAATAAAATGAAGTGGATTTCACATGTAGAGTGGAGTGAAGAGAAGTAGGTTGAAATTAAAGTAGAGTGCTTCACTTCACTCCATTTGGATGCTTATTTTGAAGTTAAGGTTTGTAGTAGAATCCACTTTTACTCAAAGAAATGGAAGTATTTAGAGTTGAAGTGAAGTAGAGTAAATGCAGCTCACAACATTACTTCATGTATTGGGCCAGACTCATCCAAACAGGATAGAGTTGAAATTTTAGATTGTTAAGGCCCATTTAACTTCACTCTACTCTATTTTTTAGTGGAAGCTTCATACCATGACTTGCAAACCAAAGGCACGCCCAAGATCAGGTCTTCCAGGCCCTGTCTCTCAAATATGCAGACCAAACAGTCCATCTCTATCTCCTCCCATTTTCTTGTTTCCTCCACTCTCTCTCTCTCTCTCTCTCTCTCTCTCTGCGCATATGCAATTGTGAAGCAATTAGTGGATGTGGCTGTTAATCATGATTCATGGAGCTTTGGTGTAACATGAACTCACTTTCCTATATAAACAATGGCAATATAGGTATAGCACCCCGACCCAGATTAATGATGTTTATTGTTAATTAATTATATTTTATTTTACTTAATTATGTTTAGTTGCTAATTAATTGTCTTTTAAAGTAATTTAGCTTTGTAGTGGCCTTTGGGTTAGATCTTGAGTCATAGGAAGGTAGGTTGTAACCGATTTTACTCGGTTTAGTTAAGGACTTTCCCGTGATTAACAATTATCTAATTTTGTATCATATGCATGCCATCTCGGCATCATCGCATGTATCTTGACGAGCACGTTGATCTTCGTATTGAAATCTACTTCATTTGATCAACCGTTGAGTAAGTGGGCCATCAAATACTAAGACTTGTGGGACTTTCTTTTAAAATGAACATCGTTATCCCTTTAATACATCCACTCCATTTCAATCAACCATTTCAACCCTCTCTTCATCCTATCATCTGCTTTTCTCTCCATTCTCATTTTCTTGTTCTCAATTCATCAAGGAAATGGTTGCATGTGCATTTGGAAGCTCGGATTGGAATTATCCTCATCTTCTCCATCTTTCTCTTATCTTTATTGACAAGAACTCTTTCTCTACACCTTCAATTCGGACTTCTTGCTATAGGTAAGAGTCAAACCCTTTGTGCTTTATGTTTTTTGAGTTGTAATGGAGTCAAGAGACTCTTAGTTAATCATGCATACATACTCATTAGAACTTTCATGTGTATAAGTGATTAGGGCTTGGTATTTGGGGATTTTGAGTCATTTGAGCTAAGTTGAGTGAAGAGGGCTTGGAAGCTTGAAATTGAGGCAAGTATAGCGTTAATATCAATTACATAGTGTTTATGCTCTGATTGACTCGGAATTTCTATTATGTTAAGCTTTTTAGCCTTTTAATGAAATGACAACGAAAAGATTAGCTCTACCTTGAATGAATGATGGAATGTATGTAGTGTATATATATGTTGTAAATGGTAGCAAGGAGGCTCAGTGGTGCAGGTTATTCGATCGAAGAAGGCATGAGAAATGAAGGGGAGAAAAAAACATGAGAATTCCGGAATCGGGAATTCTGGAGTGGACGAATGAGCGAACAAGGGTCTGCTCGAAAGAACCCCTCTCTAGATGGAATTTGCTCGAGCGAACAAAGGGGCCTCTCGAGTGACCACCTCTCTGGATGACATCCACTCGAGCGGATACAGATGGCTCGAGCGAACCTAAAGCTGATGGTTGGGGTTCATTTGGCCTAATCAAAGGTGTGAAATACCACCCCTAAGCTATACTAACCCTCCATAATCCTCTCTAACAGCAAATTATGGCGCACACCTTAACCAATAGGTGATTAAGACCTCAAAAGACTTTTATGACTTTAGAATGAAACCTTTAACCTCTTTCATTTGTCTAATGGAAAATCATTAGTCTAACACTGTGCCATGGGGGTTGGTTTAGAAATTCAACGTATCTTTCTTATAAAAAGTGACACTAAAACAAGACCACTCTAAAGCTACCTTGTATTGGACGGTGAGAGACTACGGGTAATAGATTAGAGTTGGCTAATAATATACATTGGATTCTATAAATCTATTGCATTTCATATCAAAATCAGACTTCTTCATTGATATCAAATTCTGGTTAATAAGTAGTTGCATCATTAGTATTAATTATGATTCGATTATTCATTTCCAATTCGTTATTATAAATGCCATTCAACTGTTATGGTATTCGATGGACATTTGAATTAAGTAAGTATTGAGTATATGTGATTATTATTCGATTTGACTGTGAACAAGTAAATGAAAACTTACTCAAATTCGGTTATTATTCAATTTGATTGAGTCGGCACTACTTAGCTTCAAATTTATGATACCTGATGGGGTTAAAGTCGGTTTAGTTATTCGAGACTACTTGTGACGCCCCGGAGTCCCACATCGACTATAGAGAGGAAAGTGAATGAGGTTATATGTAAAGTTTACACCCTTACCTTGCATGAGGCCTTTTAAAACCGTGCGGCCCCGGAAAAACGTAAAAACTCCGAGGTTAAGCGTGCTCGGGCGGGAGCAGTACTAGGATCCCATCCTGGGAAGTCCTCGCGCGTGCATGCGGGCCAAAGCGGACAATATCATGCATGTGTGAAGGGTGAGGCGTTACAAATGGTATCAGAGCCGACTCTTGACTAGTTCGAGTGTGGGTCCCCTGCCGTGGTCTGGTGCAAGTGGGCGGGTCTCCATGTGGGCGGGCCAAGAGGGCTGGCAGGCTACAGGGACTGGCAGGCTACTGCACAGGGACGTACAGCCCTAAAGGGGGGGTGGAATGTGACGCTCCGGAGTCCCACATTGACTATAGAGAGGAAAGTGAATGAGATTATATGTAAAGTTTACACCCTTACCTTGAATGAGGCATTTTAAAACCGTGCGGCCCCGGAAAAACGTAAAAACTCCGAGGTTAAGCGTGCTCGGGCGGGAGCAGTACTAGGATGGGTGACCTCCTAGGAAGTCCTCACGCGTGCACGCGAGCCAAAGCGGACAATATCATGCATGTGTGAAGGGTAGGGCGTTACACTACTGCACTAAGTCATCTAGAGCACCGGAACTCCTGAACCAGGTAGTTAGCTAGCCTTTGGCCGGGCCGCTGGTGACATCCCAACTAAATTCGCTCTCTATTTGAGAGGATGAACTCAATGTAGTAGCCAATTAATATGTATATTTTTCAATTGATTCGTTAAGCATGATTTATTCGATATTGCACAATTGCCCAGTTTACTTAACATTGGCATCTCTCAATCAATTGTCTTTAATTCGATTTAATACATTATGTATTTTCCTTATTAATGCCTATACTTGCTGAATCGTTAAATTCATGATGCTCTCTTGGTGTCACAGACACAGGTGCAGCTCCCGATCCTGAGGAAGCCCAGGAGAGAGAGGAGGAGACTGAAGAGGTTGCTCCAGGACTAAAGGAGTGGCCGGATAATGGCCTTATTTAGTTACTTCTCCATCGGAGAGCGATGTGTATATTTTGAGAGGACAATGGTTAGAGTGTGACTAATCCATTTTTGTGTGGGTCACACTTAGCACTTTCAGAATATACTCTTGAGTTTACTTTTGGTATAGGGTGCAGGGTATTCTTAGAAACCCTCCTTTGATAAGCAATCTAATTTTCTTTTGTATAACCTTGGACCGTTAAATTGGACTGAATGCAAAACGATACCTTGATGTGAAATGTTTTTACAGCTTCTGCTATTTAAATGTTATTGACAGGCTTTAGTGAGCTAGACTCACAAATGGAAAAGGATTAGCTTTCTCCTTCGTGTTTTGTATTTGACTCGAGACAAGTACAATATCACGGGAGTACGCGTGTCACACCTCGGGGATTACCCTAGTCCAAGGTGATTCGAGACCGAGATGTGACATACATAAGTATGGTATCAGAGCCACTAAATCTCTTTATAAAAAACTTAGAAACTACTAGAACGTTGTGAGGATACGCTAGAATTTATTAAGAGCATATATATATATATATATATATTAGCATAGTATATTGTTAGTTTTGTAGTGGGGGAGAGTTAGAGTGTCGCTTCTAACTCAACTTTGAATTCTTTGACAGATAAATGGCGTCCAGCTTTGGAAGCGGGAACAATGAATCCCACAACGATGATCCATTTGTGTTGGATGAAAATGATCCTCCTACAATGGATGCTCGTATGATGATACTAATGGAGCAAATGACTAAGACCAATGAAAATATAGCAATGCTAATGGCCAGGCAAGATCAAGCACGACCAAATATAGGAACCCAAGTGGTCATTCAATCTAAAGAGCATGACCCGAATACTTTGTATGAAAAGTTTTGAAAAAGAGGAGCTACTGAGTTCCAGGGGAAAGAATAATATGCAATTCAAGCTGATGAATGGCTGGAGCATATAGGAGATGTCTTTGAAACGATCATTTGTGACAACAAGCAACGGGTAGTGCTCACTACTTCGATGCTTCGAGGAGTTGCGACTGTTTGTTGGAAGAGCATGAGGGATGTTTTTAAAGTCATGGTGGCATTGGGAAACATTTCAAGAACAGTTCCACCGTAAGTTTATAACGGATCATGTGTGCTAGAAGAAAGAAGAAGAGTTTGTAGCTTTGAAGCAGAATTAGATGACAATGGTAACTTATGTGCATATTGAAAGTCCTGGGATCCGAACCCTAGAGGGGGGGTGAATAGGGTGAGCTTCAATTATGACCAATTTATACCAATTTTAACTTCTTTAAATTAAACTAGTCACGAGTGGTGATTAAGCAAATAAATGTGGAAGCTTACAAAAACAATCACCACAAAAGCATGCACCATCACACAAGGATTTATAGTGGTTCAGCCTCAATGCCTACATCCACTACCGGCTTGTGATCTAACTCCCCACCGGATTTCCACTATTTATGATTTTCAATAGGCTAAGCAATAACCTTTACAATGGTGTTTTTCTAGACTAATCACATGTTAAAAATAACTTGTAAAAGATATACATATGTATTCTAAACAAGTTGTGAAAATCTAAAAACAAAACATGTGATGCATAGGGATGTCAATCAAATTAACAATGTAGCTCAATGTGTATGCTATAAGCATAAAACATAAAAATAGATTTGATTGAAGTTAGGGGACAAATCATATGTAATTATAAATTCAACTTGAAAATGATATACTGTAGGATCTTACACCCTATTGAGTTACCACTTATCTCAAAATCAATTGGTGATAGGAAACGGCACAACAATAGTTTTATGGAGAGGGCGAGGGCTCGACTACAATTATGACCGCTCAGGAGCGAGGGTGGACGTTTTCTCTAATACCAATGTCCCACTTTGGCAATTCATGGACAAAACCCCTATTACAATAAGAAGCTACCCAACAACCCAACTCAACTAAACAATGTGATCAAAGTCTATAACATATGAAGAATGACAGTACCTGCAGAATCTTTCACAAAAAAAATCAAATGTATGAAATCATAGAAGATGAAAATAACACACACACAACACTCCCCCTTTTTGTTCATAAATTGGCGACGAGAACCAAGAACGAAAACAATAAGCAAGTAACCAATAATACGAGAGTGAAAAGAAAAGTAAAGCAGGAAATGAAGGTAGTGAATAGTAGCAGAATATCCCCTGCAGAATGAAACAAACATAGTTCCAAAGTAACTAACAAGCAAACATCAAAATAAACAAAGTATCAAATAACAAGTAGCAAAAGACCAATGTGGCAGTAGTGATGAAATTCAGTGAGGGCCTGTCCCATCCTTTCCAATAGTTCTGTAAGGGCTGCATGCACCTGAGTGAAACCTAAATCAACCCTAGAAGATAGATTCTCCACTTCAGATTCAGCTTTCAGATTACGCTGTTGGAGCTGAGCGTTTTCTTCACCTGCAAGAATTAATTTGTTAGAAAAAATTGTTCGCTGTTCATCCAATTGTATAACCTTCGACTGAGAGTCTGTCAAGGTTGTCTGCAGAGACAAGATTTTTTCTTCCATTGCTTTGATTTTTAACGCCCTCTTCTCACTGATTTTTGACATTCGGAGGGATTCTTGTAACAACTTATGATAGTTTTCGTCGCCCTCCAGATCCTCATCAGAAAGATCATTAAATTCTATATTATCTTCGGATTTGGATTCCTACGTAGATGAAACATTAGACATAGCAAGAAAAGCAACATATTTTCCTAAGTCACTCGAAGGTGATTCAGGATCAAATTCATCCTCATCTGAATCTTCATCCCAGGCAACATTCATTGCTTTGCTTTTATTCTTCTCCCTGTGATTGGCACACTTAGCAGCTGTGTGTCCAAATCCTTGACACTCAAAGAATTTAATTTGCTTATTTGTACCCTTTGATTTGATCAATTCTGTTTTGGGTACAAATTTGCCTTTACAAGGTGCTTTCGGGTTTGATGGTTCTTTCTTGTTGAAGGTCTTCCTGTTCTTCCAGATTTTCTTCAATTTTCGAGTAAGATATGCTTCAAACTTTTCATCATCAGTATCGCTGCCTTGATCACTTAATTCAGGATCCTCAACTGACTTAGAAGACATCAGTGCAATGTCTTTTCCCTTTTTCCGCGGGCAGTGATTTGCCTCAAATGTCTGTAAGTTTCCAACCAATTCTTCAACAAATATTGAGTTCAGATCCTGGTGCTCCTCAATGGCAACGACTTTTGGACGAAACCTTTTAGGGAGAGACCTCAAATTTTTTTTAACAACCTTTGATGGAGGTACCGACTCTCCCAGGGTATGGCATGAATTGACGATTTTTGATAATTTCGTATTAAAATCATCAAAGGATTTAGATTCTTTCATTTGAATCGTTTCAAAAGCCGTTGTCAAATTTTGAAGTTTGGTTTGCCTCACAATTTTTGTTCCTTCATGAACAGTTTGAAGCAAATCCCATGCAGCTTTTGCAGTGGTACAAGCCGAAATTCTATGAAACTCAGTTTGAGTGACACCATTGTAGATAGCATGAATGGCCTTATTATTGCAGTTTGATTTGGCCTTTTCATTAGCAGACCATTGTGCTTTGGGTTTTGGTCTAGTTTGTCCTTCAACAACCACAGTGGGTTCAGTATATCCATCAGCCACAATATCCCAGACTTGGTCATCAATGGCCTTGAAAAAGGCTATCATCCTTCCTTTCCAATAAGCATAATTTGATCCATCTAAAAGGGGGGGCTTGTTGGTAAGGTTCCTTCTCTAATGATATCCATGAGAGATCAGTAACTTGATCACACAATAACTTAGTGTAACCCGCTCTGATACTAATTGAAAATTACTTAAACTTGCCTTAACACAGGCAGAGGTCCTACTAATACGATCTCAGACGAATATTAACAAGAGATGATTAATCTAATAGTTAACCCTAATCCAAGTTAAAGCAATCAAATCACACGAGAGAGAAGGACACAGGATTTATATGTGGAAAACCCTACTCGGGAAAAAACCACGGGCCTTATCGTCTAGGCCAACAAACAACCAAGCACTATAAATTGAAAGTTACAAGAAAATTCACAACCCTTTCCCAGTTGCTGACTCAACCTAAGGACTGTATAGAACTTGCCGACTGCTCGCCGTGCACCTTCACCTCGCTTGAACAATGGGGTCTTCAAGTAAAGTAGTGGAATCAAACCAAGACTTGAATCATCAGCATAGCAACAGTATTGACAGCCTTGGGGCAGAACAATGGATCTCTCAAACTCTCATACTCATAGATTTCTTCTAAGTCAGAGTTCTGTAGAGAGGAGAGATGAATAGCCTATATATAGGAGTTATTTCGTGCAACCAAGGCTTCTTCAAACAGGTACCTTCCTTCATTGAAATTAGTAAGAGAAGTTCTTCCTAATTTAGAATTCCCAGGTTCGCTCGAGCGGTCATGGGGGTCGCTCGAGCGACCTGTTCTCTGGAAACAGATGAACATCGCATTGGATCATTGGTCAAGCGAACACTAATATGCGGTCAAACGAACAACTCTCCGTGAGAGGTTCGCTCGAGCGATCGTCATGCAAACTTTGAAACTTCATTCCAGAACCTTGATGGGTCGAGCGCACGGACTGTAGGGTCGAGCGAATGAAACTCTGTTTGATCCGCTCAAGCGAATGTATGGTCGCTCGAGCGACCAATTCAATCAGCCGAATCCGGTCTTTTTAGAACACTTCCTTTTTGGAGCTCTTGCAGTCCTTTCCTAGACTCAATATAAGATATATTAAGAAACCCAGTTTTGTCCAAACACCTATGAATTAGCCAACTAAAACCTTACATATACCTATCAAAGCAAGGCAAGTTGTGAAAATTTAAAACAAAAGTACATATGATTTGTGAAGTTGTTGAATCCAAAACATAAGATAGATTTGAAAGAGATTTTCTTATGATGAAAAGCAACAGCCATTGATTCAACCAAGTATAGGAATCATGTTACATATAATTTCAAAGATATTTTTATTAACATGATTTACTTAGATATACCAATTTAAGTACTACTTGGATTGAATCAAGATGATGCATCCAAAACAATAAATCAATTCAAAATATATATATGTTAAGGACACAACAAAACATAGTTTATCATGCTAGAAAAGATTTACCAATAATTAAGTATAGCATGAAAACATATGATTAAGAAAAGTAAAGCTTACTTAGTGATTTAACCCAATGAAACCAAACTTTAGCTTTCCAAATAACCCCTTTCATCCCTTAGTTCATTTCCCTTCGATTGGCCTCAAAACACCTCAAGGAGGGCCTCTTTTTTCCTCAAATTTTTCAAAGGAATGAAATTGTATTTATAGCCAAAAAATGCCCGACGGCTCTTCCCCAGTCGACCTGCCCCTGTGCTCGGTTGACCTGGCCTTTAACGGTCATAAAACTAACCGTTTGAAAGGAGCACAACGGCTCTTTACCCGATCGACCCGCAGTGGGCTCGGTCAACCTGGTCCCCTCGGCCGGTCGACCGGCCACACTGCGGGTCGACCCTGGCCTGGGACCAAAATTCCCTACAAATGCATTTTTCAAAGTATTTCTTGAAGGGAACTTTTGGGCCACTAAATCAAGCTTGGAAACATGGTTTAAATCAAACTAAGAGGATTAAAACCATGAAAACATAAAAAGCCTAAGTGATTTGAAAATTTTAAAACTCATAGGCTTGCTTGATTCATAAAACTTCTTTTTCAAATAAAAATGCATCCAAGTTAAAAATCAAAACATGCATGAATCAATATTTCTAACAATGCATGTGTAAATCAAGATTTCAAGTTTTTCTAAACCAATGCATGTGTGAAAATTCAAATGATGCTAGAATGATAATGCATTCATCAAATTACAATACACAAAATTCTTAACACATACATTTCTACAATTGTCCAAATTTGCTAAAGATCTAGTAGATACAGAGGAAAAGAAAGTGATTTTGCTAATAAACCTCATTTATGCATACTCAATTTTTGAAAATCTCAAAGGGCCCAAAAGTTATTGCTGATACACTCATGAGGAAAGAGAAACAAAATGTAATTTTCTTTGTTGTTAATTACTAAATTAATTCTAGCAGAAAAGCATATGCATGTACCAATTTCACAATAATTGCCAACTGTATCACCACCTTATCGACATAGTACCAATTGCCCATATTGACTTCGGTTAAAGAGGTCTCACAAAACAGGGTCATAGTGATTCCAACATCAGTTTAATTATTCTAACCAAACAACAGCAGTACTTAGACCTACTATATTATATGAAGTTGAATCTTAGGAAATGAAGAAACAAGAAGTGAAAGAAAATATTGCAGAGATATGCATACCAAGAGGGATGTATGGAGTTATAAGAGAGTAAATAATTAGGAATAAGTGCATAAGTAAAAAACTTACAAGTAGCTTCAATTAAAAGAGAAAAATCAAGGAATGCCACTTGAAATGGTATGAATGCATACATGTAAAACTCAAAACAGAGGACAACCAGCTGTCCAGGCACATGGTTGGGCGGCCTGAGGCCCAAAGCTTGCCCAGCTCAGAGTGGACAACCAGTTCTCCTATATCTCTTTAAATGTGTTTGAGTTGGACGGAGAGAAAAATGGAGTGGTTGACCTTGAAGATATTTCAGTCACTTAATAAGAAGAAATCTATCAAGAAATGCTGGTAAAATGTAGTTGTGCAATTCTTAATTGTTTGATTCAGGCTTTTGAAAACTATTAATATATACACAAAACTCTGCCTAGGCATTGAGCCATAGTACGCATATCAAATCTTCAACTAGGAAGCTGATTACAGAAGTAAAACAAATTTAAACACTTTAGACCACGTACACTACTCAATAAGAAAAAAAGGATCATCAACACACAGATCATTAACAACTGTTTTGACCGATCAAACATGGTCAAGTTAAATTTTTGGCGATTGGAATTACTTTATCACAGATTTTACTTTACCACTTGCAAAACAAACATTAGATTAGGCTGCATTTGACTTGGGCGAACAATTATATAAATGATACATCCCTTGACTAGCAAGCACTAACATTACTACCGATATGAAACGAGATTAGGAATCTCAAGTGGCTGCTGCACAAAGCTACAACAATTATCACTTCAACCAGTATCACCTCGTCATCTCAGGAGCACCTCAAACTACAACATTTAGTCAGACTAGACACTCTTCTTTAGAGAAAGAGAGAGGAGCATCTTAGTGTGAGTGAAATAATCTATTATGGCTAGAAAAGCATCAGGTCCAATAATAGGCTAACAAATTTTATAAAAAGTAGTAGTGAATCCATGGGGACCAGAGCCATTCAGAGGGTGCATATGTTTCACGGCTAGCTCAACTTCCTCAATGGTGATGTCCTCACTAATAAAAAAACTGTCACCAAAATCCCATCACCAAGCAAACCCCTGCCAAATCCGACTAAATAAACCACATTTATCTCAACCCCAACCCCCACCCCCACCGTCCCTAACCACACAGGTCCCCATTAAAGTCCCACACCCATAGTCAAACCCTATACCCATTCCCAAGACCTTTTCTAGCCCAAAACCCATTCTCCATCAACCGAACCCCAAACACATACTCCAAATCTCGAACTTCCAATACACCAACAAAACCCCATGCCATCAAAAACATAAAAGAGGTTTGGAAAAAAAAAAGAAAAAAGACAGAAATTGGAATGATAAAGAGGCGATGGGGAATGGAAAAAACAGAGGAGAGAAGATGAAGAAATATAAATAAAGGAAATAAAAGAAGAAGAGGAGAAGAGGAAGAGCACCAGTAGGGAGATTGATGTCGGAGTCAACGCGAGAAGATGCCGGAAGAGAGCAGTCTGAGTGTCTTCACAAGAGATTCAAGCGGGAGAGATGCATAGGTTATAATATTAGGGCGCGAAATGAAACAGGGTAGTGGAACGGGCGCGCGCGCGCGAGAGTGAAAAACTTACTAGGAGGCGACGGTCTTTATTCGTCAGTAATTTTAGCGTGGATACAACAATAAATTTGCCGTCGTTCTGGCAAAAGTGAGGGGGTAATTTCGTCGTAATAACTGACAATTTTTAGATGTTGGTAATCCCGTAAGTTATCATCGCTGATCAAGCATTTTGAGGTAGTGAGAAAGCAAACTGTCAAAGCTTGTGACATTTCAATTTGGACCAAGGTTCATGCATTTGGATGACATAAAAGTTTTGCTCGTTCTCATAACCAAATAAGTTTTAATAAGATTTAGGGGCAAAGAGAGTGCAAGGCAACCGAGTTCTTAGGATCATAAGAGGACCTAATTAAACATGATTTTTCTGATGCGCCAAAACAAATGTTTTCCTTTTGTTAGCAGGAAGTATGAAAACATGTTTAGTTTATTGTTCAAAACTGATTTAATTCATAAATACATGAACAATTCAACTGATAGTGATTTCAACTATGGGCTTTGGGTTCTCAGTATGATAGTGATTTCAACTATCCAAGGTTAGCACACTTTTAATGGCTGCTATTTCAAGGGAAAACAAGTTGCAACTAGGGATGAAAGTGGGCCGGGCCAAGCCGGGCTTTGACAGGCTTTAGGCTCGGCCATAGTATTTTTCAGTAGGCCCTAGCTCAGCCCGAGCTCGAGAGGGCCTCAAAAACCCTGGCCCGGGCTTGGCTCTTATTAAGTTATGAGGCCCTAGGGCCGGCCCTTTGAGCCCGGCTAATGATATAACACTAGCTGAAAGAAAATATTTTCAGAAAAAAAAATCCTATAGAAATTCAAAGAAATCTATATATGCAAACCAGAAACAAAAAAATGGTCAAATGCATGCATTCATCTCATATTCCCATTCCCATAATTTGGATTACAGCAATAAAATTAACTAAAATAAGAAAGACTCCATAAAAGCAAAGGGAGCCCAGTTCCAACACTCCATAATAGGTCAATGTTAATATAGATGAACATTATCAAACTCCAACAATAATACAAATCAAATTAAACTCCAATAGCATCATAGAATAAAATAAAGTATTCGGCTAACATCATAAAATAAAGTCTCCAGCTTCACCAGCATCACCTATAACAACAACAATAGAGCCTTGTTAATAAATAATAATAACAACAAAGGAAATGTTGTTCCAGAGTTAACAAGACTTAAAAAAATGTCTTCCAGACCATTAATATACATGCATCCTCAAGGTTGTTTAGGGATTATTTATATTGGATTAAAAATAGGGTTTAAAGTTTAGTGCTTAGGTTTAGGGTTTATGGATTATTTAGTGCTTAGGGTTTAGTGTTTAGGGTTTAGGGATTATTTATATTGGATTAAAACTAAGGTTTAGGATTTATGGATTATTTAGTATCATATATTCATATAAGTATTATATACTAGTGTACACATATATATAATATATGGATTAATATATGTAGGCCCTATGGCTTAATGCTTAGGTTTAAAATTTATGGATTATTTAGTGTTTAGGGTTTAGAGATTATTTATATTGATTAAAACTAAGGTTTAGGATTTATGGATTATGTTATATCATATATGTATTATATATTATATAGTGTACATATATATAATATATGTATTAATATATATAGGCCCTAGGGCTTACGAGCCGGGCTTCATCAAGCCCGAGCTCGGCCCGTTTAAGAAAACGGGCCTCCTACGTACTAGGCCCTAGCTCGGCTCTTTTGTCTTTTGAGCCGAACTCGGGCCGAGCCGCGGACGGCCCTAAAACGGCCCGACCCACTTTCACCCCTAGTTACAATGCCAATAGATACAGGAACCTGCATCCCAAGTTGCTTCTAATTGTAGATAGTTTTTGTTTTGCTGCTGCATTCTTTGGACTTCAACAGCAAATACTTTCTGAGTTTATGCTCATTTTATGAAAAAGGATAGACCCATGGTCCCCAATGGGTCAATCAGCCAATGGACCCAGCCCATCCACCTCAACCTATCATCTTTGACCTGAGCTGCATACTATCTCATGATATTTTAATCATAGCCATAAATGTGTTTGGATGGTCTCGATTAGTTATAGGGTTTGTTCTCATCTATTTAAGTGATATAAAGCCTCTTGGCTAGTTAGTTGAAGATGATGAATGGAGATTTTCAAGATGTTTTTGGGTTTCCGAGTCCATTTCTCCCTCCTTGTGATAGGGAGTTTGGTGTGAGGCCAAGATTCTCAAGATTTTCCTAACCTACCCCTCATCTTCTATCTCCATCTCTATCTCTACCCCTCATCTTCTATCTCCATCTCTATCTCTGATCACCCCGCATCTCGATCCTACATCACATCATTTTAATATGCACATTTTGTGTGTGTGTGGATTCAGTGGGTAGGTAAGAAACAGAAGTGCTGAAGTGATGGAGCAAAATCTACAGTCATATCTTCGGGCTATAGTGATTTATTGTGATTTTGAGCATGTTAAGCAATTGGACCCATCTCTTTTTTTGAAGCATTTACAGTGAAGTTGAATTCAAGAATAATTTCTTTCAATATTTTGTATCTTTCTACCACTGAGATTCATTTACAATAAGCCTTTTTTTTATTTTTTATTTCTTGATATAAGTATGAAACAATTGCTAGACATACAATATATAAACAAGAAGGAAAAGAAATTGCATCTTCATCAACAACTGTGGCGGTTAGTATGACGAGCCTACGAGTGGTATGCATTATTCAAGTTGAAACTGCAAGTGAAAAAGATATATATGTTGGAACAGAGATGGCATTAGAGACCAAAGTCTGATGTAGTTGGAGCACATATATGAATGTGAAATGAAGCTGAATGGACTTCATTATTAATTTAATGTAACAGTTTTATAATATTACAAGTTGTAGACATTGTTGAATGGAATGAAATGAATGACACTAAAAATGTTACGAATTTTGTTTCAGGTTATTACGAATTATGGAATGGAATGATTGTTCTAGTTTTGTATTGTTTCAAATTATGAACATTGTGAAATAGAAAAAAATGTATGGAATGGAATGTAGTGGAATGTTGTATGTAGGTCGTCAGTGGGTGTACTCAGTTTAAATTTAGAATGGACATGTGCTGCTTTTTTCATATATTTTTAAAAAAAACCAAGTACACATGATAAACTTGAGAAAACACATTTACTTAAATTTGAAATATGTTCAGGCATTTCAACTTAGCAAGTATAAGTTGGTAATTAAACTTCACCACTGGACTATTACAGCGAACAATTCAAACCTTACATTTCATCATATTCTTTTTTTTTTTTTTTTTTTTATCATGATAATGCAAGATGCCTTTAACCACTAATCACTGCCTCCTCTTAATTTCTCTCATATATACTTCATGGTTACATTGTTTTCTGAAACATGTTAGAGTTGTTTTTTTTTCCTAAGAAAATGTTGAATTTTTTTAAAGAGAGTTAAAAAAAATAAATTTTAAATGTTAATTTTTCTTAAAAATTATTTTATAGAAAAGGATAAAAAGGCCAAGTAATTTTTAGATGGGGCACACAGAGAATGAACATCTATAATTTTGTGTTGGGCCATTTTATTTACCTACGTGGCACCTACATATTATGTAAAAACTTTTATAAAATAATTATATATATATTTTTTGATAATTTTATGTTTAACATTGCTATCTATATATCTCACCAAACAGTACTTTTGATGTTAAAATGTTGGCATAGAAATTGAGCTAATCTAACATCCCTTTCAGCTAATCAAACAACCCTTTAAGGAGTTACCTCAAAAAAGTAGCACGTTAACATACCCATAATCAGCCTCCAGAACTGGTCTATAAGCAAACTGGCTCAACACAACACAATAAGGAGCTGGGTTGAAGCTAGAGGTGGCAAATGGGCTGGGTTGGGCTAAACGGTTCGAATCTATTTATTAAATATTAGATGCTCCTAACCTGCGCTATGAGTTAGCCCGCCTAACCACACTAACCCGCATAACCATCGTGGGTTACTGCGAGCCGGGTTGACCAACATAACTTGCACCCAAGCCTAAATTTATTAACAATCCTCTAAAGGGGTAAGCTTAATGTTAAGTTGTTTCTTCTAGGATCTTAACTCAGACTTAAGCTCAACTAATATTGGGTTGAAAATTTAGGCCTAGGCTGGGGTCATGATGCCATGATTCACCATTCTCTCTGGCTTGTGCCAGTGTAAAGAGAAACTAGTGTAAAAACTAGCATGAATTAACTTAGCTATTACTTGATTATTTTATTTTATTTTATTTAATGTCATATGATCCATTGTATTTTCTTCATATCCACAATCCTTCTAAGAGAAGAAAAGCACACAAAAACATTCAAAAGCTAACAAATGGTGTACTTGAGAAAAAAGAAAGAGAAGAAATTATTTATACAATGAGCATAGTATACATTTTTTTTAAATAGTGACTAGAGAAATAGGATAGCAAAACTAACAAAATTAAAATAGCATTCTCATAAAAATGAGAAAAACATCATATCAAAGTAAAAGGATACACTCTATAGAATTAAGTATTGAGTGTAAGTTTTAGTTGTAAGTAAAGGAAAAAAAAGTTATGTGGGTCATGCAGGTTAAACGAGTTGACTCTAACCCGATCCATTTAAATGAGGGTCAAGAAAGTGACCTGAAACCAACCCATATATTATGCGGGTTGGGTTGGGCCAAATTGACGGGTCGGGTTGGCTTTTATCAGCTTAAGTATCATATCAGAAGTTTACTTTTTCACTCCACTTTTTTCACCAAGACATGGGAAAATGCAAATCACCACATCACATACTTGCTTTAACTCCACTTGTATTGCCTTTTGTTTTAATAAACAAAATGCCCATTCCAATCTTACCCAAAATGCCCACCACATTTTTATTTTTTATTTTTGTTATTATCGATAGGTAGTGGGAAGACTACCGTGAGACCCACCCACTCGGCAGCTACTAAGTTGAGACACCCCTTACCCTTACATTGGACAACTATACATAAATTAGGTAGAGCACGGATCCTCCCACGCGCAAACTCACAAATATGGTTGCAAACAGGATAGTTTTGGGTCGGAACCATAATAGACCCGAACTCAGACCCATTTTTAAATAACAGTTCCGGGTACGGGTCCAGTTCTGACTTACAACCTATTTTGTTGGTTCCAGAGCCGGTTTCGATAGGAAAACTCGAATAAGGTTCTAGAACCGGGTCCACCAGAGGACCGGACTCTAGTTCCAAACTCTTCTAATTTCTTTTCATTTTCTACTTTTTCTAAAAATAAGTAGATCATTCAACTTATAATAGTGCATCAAATCTACTACCTTGAGGATTAAACATAAAAATGTAAATAAAAAAAAGTTGACTTTTGAGCTATAGTTTGCAACATCAAAGACTTGTATGCCGTGTCATGGGTTGGAACCTATATGGACCCGTTTATCAATCAAAACCTAAATTGAATTTCGGTCCTTTCAGATCCAAACCCGTTTATAAATCGGAACCTAAAATAAGTTCCAAACTTCTTCTTTTTTTTTGTCGGAACTTCCAAATGATCATGGAATCGGCTACCCGTTTGCAACCTTACTTGCAAGGAATTTGTGTCTCTTGTGGGCTCACTGATAAAAAAATCTAAGCCGCAGAGAATAAATATTCATTTCTTGTACTGGCTCCGAAGAAGAAACCCCCATCAAATTGATCACAAGTAATACCGGTCACAAACTGCTTACATGATGATAAATATCAAAATCTGTTAGAAAAGGAGAAAACTTAGAGGAAGAAGATTAGAGGGAGAGAAGAGAGACAAAGTTTTTTATTATCTCAAGTAAGTATCCAAGTACAATGGAGGAGATTTATTTATACGCGAAGTAACCTCTTAATTTAAGAAACCTAATCACAATAGTATTCTAACTGTAATTCATCTCAAGTGGGCATCCACCCATGATCCATATCTCATAACACTCCCCCTCGGATGACCACCACTAAATGACAGTTGCCTCATTAAAAACCTTGCTAAGGAAAAACTCAATGAGAAACAAACCAAAGCGAAGGGAAAAAGAGTACAACATTCTTCAAAATCACTGAACTAGTATTGAACGTGCATAATGTTGTCTCGTTAAAACCTTAACGAGGAAAACCGAGTGGAATAAAACCTAAAAAAGGAAAAGAGTATAGCGCACAGATGTTCTGGGTAGCATACTTCAGGATGCCCCCTGATTAACTACTCTCCCTGATGATAGCAACCATTCACATAGTTTGATTATGAACTTTACGCATACCAATGTTGGAAAATAGGTGGGCCATTCAGATAGGTTTCAAAAACTTTTGACCCACTTGATGCAGGGATCAACTATCGTGAAGGCAACAAACCCAATGCAGGATGCAATCCCTCAAACTCATAAACCATGTACAGCAACATAACCTATCTAGAAGATAGAAAATAACATATTAAACATGCAGCCACGAAATCCACAACATACAAGGATGTAGATATACATTTGGAGCTTGGTAGTGCTCTAATGGAGGCTTTGAGTTCTTTCCTTGTTGATGAACACTTTCTCTAATCAAATCGGAATCTCCAACACCCTTTGATCTTCCACGCTATATCCCATATCAGATTCTCTTTTCTCAAGAAGATGGTGGGATCTCCAAGAGAAAAACCCTAAAGGAAACTAGAAGAGAACTAGAAGAGGGAGAGGAAAAGAGATGTGCAACTTTTGCACACTTAAATGGGCTGGGCGTGAATCCCTATATGGAGTAATATTAGGGACGTCCAAGGCTCTCTTCTTCTCCTTTTATAGCATTGAAGCCACCTCCTCTTACTAATTGAAATAGAAGTCTTACTTCCACTACAATTAGTTGCTTACTACATCACAATTAGAAGTCTTACTTCAAATATGATTAGTAACTTCCTCTTTTACTAATTAAAATAGAAGTCCTACTTCCATTAATAATTAGTAACTTACTATTACCACTATTAGAAGTCTCACTTCAAATAGAAATAGTAACTTTCTATTTCTTTTTAGAGTTCTACTATAATTAGTATCTTTCTAATATATTGGGCTAGCGTGGGGACCACTAGGGATTCCTTAGAAAGCTGGCTCCAACTGGGACACGCGACCCCACATCTCATGTGCAATCCGGGCCCACAGTTAATTGCAAATAACTCCACTATATAAATGTAATTGTACTCCAGTCTTAGGAATATATTTCAATGAAGACCCTAAACTTCCCAATTACCATAAGTAGGCCCCTCCATCATTATCCATGGATCAATTGGAATAAATCTGTCTCATCCAATATTAGATCCACATCTTATTATCCTTGAGCCCCAATTAATTATAGTAATCATTTGGTATCGATCCAATTAACTCTTAATCGGAATGGGTGCGCACTTACCAATGATAAATCCATTAATTGGCACAAGGGGATAATGTAGATAGATTCCATCTTGATTATTGCATGTTCCCACAGTCCTACTACCATATACCCAAGACACCGAGGTGTTGACCTACAGTTGGCATCACTCATTAGTGACTCAAAGCAAATGAATAGACAGAAACTTGAGTTCATCAATGTCTCAGGATTGAAAGCCTATTGCTAGGGAATTATGAAAGCAATCATTAAATCGAAACAGTATTTGATAAGGTGCTTCTCATGGTCCTTCAATACATCCAATGTACCGGCACTATGATCCAGAATTTTACATTCTGATGATCGAGACAAATCATACTATCTCATAGTGATCAAAGTACTGCAACCTTGTCAGATGAGATGCTCAATCTCATCACTGGTTGTGAAGATATTTTAAGTATAAGATTTGTGATACATATCTCCCGTATGTGGATATCATCCATATACATATATCACATCTAATATACTAATGGGACCCGGTTCATCTCATGAACCATTATGTCATATATATTGGTCATGTGCATTAGTAATAAATCATCATTCATCTCATGAAAGGAAAGCATGATTATATTGATAAATAAAGAAATTAATCAATCTATTCATCATATACTGGTATTGAGACCATAAAATCTAACAACCAATCTCATATGCAAACTTCTAGAATATTGATTTTGGCAAATAGATCAGTCAGGTTGTTACTCGAACAAACTTGCTTGACTTCAATTTCATTATTCTTCTAAAGTTCATGAGTGAAGAAGAACTTCGATGCTATATACTTAGTCTCGTCTTCTTTAATGAAACATTATTAAATCTGTTTTATGCATGCTTCATTATCTTCATAGATAATGTTCGGGATGCCTGCAGTAGAAGGTAATTGACAAGAACTACGAACATGCTGAATCAAAGATTTAAGCCATACACATTCCCTACTGACTTCATTAAGAGCCAAAATCTCAGCATGGTTGGAGGAAGTAGCTACCAAAGTCTATTTAATTAGTAGAACGCCAAGAAATGACGGCATTACCATTAAGAAACATATAACCTGTCTGTGATAGACCTTCATAAGGATCGGAGAGATAACCCGAACCAGTATATCCTACAAAACAGTCCAGTGCCTTTGAGTTGGTGAGGAGCTATATCTGGCAAGTAGATTCACGGAAAATGAAATATCCGGCCTAGTGCATTGTGCCATGTACATCATGGCTCCAACGACACTTAAGTATGGTACTTCAGGACTCAATACTTCTTCATCTTCCTTGATGAGACGGTATAGATCTTCTTTTATATCTAGATACCGGACGACCATGGAAGTGCTTAATGGATGTGCCTTGTCCATACCAAATCATTTTAAAACTTTCTCGGTATAATTAGATTGATGGACCAACATCCCACTAGAATTTTTCTCGATTTGCAAGTCGAGACAGAATCTCGATTTTCCAAGGTCTTTCATTTCAAATTATTTCTTTAAATAATTAGCAGTTTCTTCGAGCTCTTCTGGAGTCCTTATCAAATTTATATCATCCACATAAACTACTACTGTTGCAAATCCCTTCAAGAATTTTTTTATAAATAGACATGGGCAAATAGGATTATTTTCAAACCCTCTTTTAGACAAGTATTCACTAAGACGATTGTACCATATTCTTTCGGATTGTTTTAGGCTGTACAGTGATCGCCTTAATTGGATTGAGTACGTACTCCTTGGCTTTGCTTCACGCAAAGGAAATCTTTCCTGATTTTCATGTAAATTCCTGTGTCTAAATCCCCATACAAGTAAGCAGTTACAACATTCATAAGTCTCATTTCTAAATTTTGAGAAATTGATAAACTTATTAAATATCTAAATGTTGTTGTATCTATAACAGGGGAGTATGTTTCCTCATAATTAATCCCAGGTTTCTGCATGAAAACTTGTGCCACTAATCATGCCTTATATTTGATAATTTCATTCATTTCATTCATTTTTCTTGCAAACAACCACTTGTAACCTTCAGGGTTAACATCTTTTAGGGTTTGTACTATAGGTCCGAACACACCACGTTTATTGAGAAACTCTAACTCTGCTTTGATGACACTTTTCCATTTTGGCCAATCTTTTCTTTGTCAACATTCATTTATAGAATGTGGTTTTGTGTCCCAATCATCATTTTCCTTTCATATTTGTGTAGCTACCTCATATTCAAATGCATCATCAATGACAATTTCATTTCTATTTCATCACTCTCTTGAATAATTGTAAAGTATAGAGATCTCTTCATTATCTGGTACCGGCGCCTCTTCAGGGGCTTCCAAAGTCTCATCAGGGACTTCCATTATTCTAGAAGGAACAGATTTTACCATAACATCTTCAGGAGTGTTATGTGCCTCTTCGGGAGGATTACATGCCTCTTTGGGAGGACATGATGATAATTGCTCATTTCTCCTTTTCCGTGGAGCTGAGTCCTTTGAACCTATAGGTCTGCCACGCTTCTGACGTATTGCAGATTCTTTTGCTGTTGTATTTTGGCTTTGTCCTACAGGAACATTAATCCTGGCATGTGCATTCATAGCTGGCACATGTGACTTTGTCATCTTTGCTGCATCATTAAATGCACCAGGTAATCTATTTGCAATTTCTTATAAGTATACAATTCTCTGTACTTCATTTTCACATTGTGAAGTTTGTAGATCCAGATGAGACAGAGTAGAAGTATTTCATGTTAATTCTCATTGTTCTTTAGGAACATGTTGTTCTACAGGAACAATACGTTCTTTATGAACTATCTTATCTCCCCTAACGGCGGGAATATTGTCTCATCAAATTGACAATCGGGAAAACAAGCAGTGAAGACATCTCATGTCATTGGTTATAGATATCGAATAATCAAGGAGAGTCATAACCTACATAGATTCTCAATCTACGTTGTGGTCCCATCTTAGTACACTTAGGGGGTGGTATTGGGATTTGAACTTCACAACCAAACTTGCGCAAGTGAGAAATATTGGGTTGATGTTCTGATATAAGTTGTGCATAAGAATATTGTTGATAAGCCGTGAGTCGAAGTCTAATTAACATTGATGCATGCAATACAGCATGTCCGTAAGCACTAACTGGTAATTTTAACTGCATCAATAGAGTCCTAGAAATGAGCTGGATGCGCTTAATCATGGATTCAGTTAAGCCATTCTGGGTCTGGACATGGGGGACATGATGTTTGACTACAATTCCTAGAGATGAACAAAAATCATAAAAAAACCCGTAATGTAAATTCGCCTGCATTATCAAGTCTTATAGACTTAATGGGATAATCAGGGAAGTGAGCCCTAAGTCTGATTATTTGAGTTAATAGGCAGGCAAAGGCTACGTTTCTAGTTGAAAGTAGGCAAACATCCGACCAACGGGTGGAGGCATCAATCAAAACCATAAAATACCTAAAAGGTCCACTAGGGGGATTTATGGGTCCACAAATGTCACCTTGTATCCTTTGCAGAAAGGATGGGAATTCGTATGCAACCTTAGCAAAAGAAGGTCGGGTGATTAGTTTTCCTTATGAACATGGGTTACATAAATATCCACTAGGTATGGTCAATTGATGGCTCTCTAAGGAATGCCCAAATGAGTAATTTACGATTTTTCTCAACATAGTAGCCCTAGGGTGACCAAACCTATCATGCCAAAGCTTAAGTCTTAGGATCACCAAGTTTCAGGCTTGACTTTGTTGTTTTGTTCATAACCGAATGAGATTCGACATTGGAGATTGTTGTGTAATATAACCCTGAGGAGAGTGCACTTAGTTTTTCTAGTATTTGCTTCTATCTTCTAATACTAGTAATGATGCATAAGTATTCTTTATTACCTTCTCTTACAGTCTCAATGTGGTACCCATTCATTCTGATGTCCTTGAAACTAATCAAGTTTTCTTCGGAAACTTCTTAAGAACAATGCATCTTTAATTAATAGATGGGTACCATTAGATAACATTATATAGGCTCTTCTGGAGCCTTCAATTATTTGCACAGGTCCAGCTATGGTGGATACCTTTCATGAAATTGAACACCAATTTTGATAAAAACTTTTGATTTTTCAGAATGGTACGTGTGTGTTGTGGAATTGTCTTCCAGACATAAATTGTCCTCAATTCCACGATATATACTTTAAACAAAATAATAAACTAATATAACTATGCAACCACATGATAAAGATTAAACCATTCACCATAAAATAGAACATCAATTAAATAAAAATCCAACATAAACCATAAGTTTAGAAATTCGCATCTCAAAGGAAATAAAAAAAAAAGTAAGTTTGTGAAGTTCAAAGAGTTAATCTTCTAGACCATGCGAGGGGGTTCTCCCAATTGAGCATTAAATGCATCATTACTCAGAGGTTGGCTATCCTCATATTTAAAGAAAGCTCTAGTCTCCAATAAAACAATATTGAAGAGAACAGAGTTATATTCAGATACTATTTTGTAATCCTGTAATAAAAGATATATGAAGTTAACAATATGCAGATAATCAACAAAATAAAAAAAATGAAAACTTAACCTTAAAAATAAATTAAGGGAGGAATTAATCATGACAAATAAGTTAGCCAATGAAAAGTTGGAATATCAGGTTCTCAACTTTGATAATCAGAACTACTGGTTCTTTCAGGACTTCATGGTTGATTTAGAATTTCAAGTTCATAATATATGAAATTAACACTGCAGGTTCTGTTAAATCTTCAGGTTTGAAGTAAGACTTCTAGTTCTAACATTTGATCAGAACTTCTAGTTCTGTCAAGTCTTCAGGTTTAATTTCATAGCCATATGATTTATTTGGATTTGAACAGAAAAACTTTAGGTTTTGATTTATGGATATGAATCTTTAGGTTCATATCAGTATTCCAACTTCTACGACTGCTGGTCTATAGATTGATGAACTTCAGATTCAAATTTAGAACTTCTAGTTTTATATTGTGATCCATTCATATAAATAGTATCCAAAAAATAAAGCAAACAAGATGATGAATAGTACACAAGTACCATAATTAAGGTAAACAAGCATTATAAGCTAGTTGCATGCATTCTAATAAATTGATTTTGAGGATGGCTCAGATACTACTTATTGTATTTAAAAAAAAATATTACCCTTTTCTGAAATCCGCGCTGGGAAGGAATCTACGTAGGGAATCCGCGATGGGAAGGAATCTACGATAGAAATCCGCGATAGAAAGGAATCTGCGCTAGGAATCCCTGATGGAAATCCACGCAGGGAAGGATTTCGCGATGGAAATCCACGCAGAGAAGGACTTCTCCCCTTTGGGTAAGAAGACTGGGTTTTCTTTCTTCTCTTAAAGTTTCGTGCTGATAGCGTGTTAGAAAAGGAGAAAACTTAGAGAAAGAAGATTAGAAGGAGAAAAGAGAGATAGAGTTTACTATTATCTCAAGTAAGTATGTAAGTACAACGGAGGATGTTTATATATATATAGGTTTATTTATAGGCAAAGTAACCTCTTAATTTAAGAAACCTAATCACAATAAGATTCGATCTAATCCTAATTCATCTCATGCGGGCATCCACCCATGATCCATATCTCATAACAAAATCATAGTAGTTGTACCAATTATTCATCCTCACATCAACCAAATTATGAATGGTCTTTTCATATCCCAAAAGGAAACTTTCTCCTCGGTGAACAGCCAACAAACTCGAATGTTTTGATATGAGAAGCCATTTTCTGTATCTCATCATCAACCTTGAAACCTCTGCAATACTTAATGTCTAATGTCTCCAGCTCTTTGCATCCTCTTAGTATCATCAACAAACCTTCCTTTGACATATATGACTTGCTCAGACACAAGTGCTTGATCTTTGGAAGCATCGTAGCAATGGCAAGCGCTTCCTGATCTTGATATGAACCTCTTATCTCAAGCTTCTTGAAGTTCTTGCAATGGAAACTGAGTTCAGAGAGAACTTTCATGAAGGAAATTGGTTTCCCATCTATGCTTAGATGCTCGAGTTTGTTCCATTTTGACAGACAGCTGGGGATATGCTTTTCGGCTTGGGGGAACATAATAAATGGCAAAGAAAGTCGTTTCAGCGCTGGACATCTGTGAGCAAGCAATTTACAATCACATGCAGTATAGTATCATACACTAGATCTAAATAAATTTAACCCCAAGGGTAGCTCAGTTGGAAAAGAACTACGATTTGCTTCCGGAGGTTGAGGGTCTCAAACTGAGTTACCATATTGGGGCCACAAGGGATTTACCCAGCTCCCCCTAGGCCTGTAAGGATTAGTCCGACCCAAAGGACTGGAAAACCTTTGTTATAAATAAGAATAATAATAATAATAATAATAATTAAAAAAACCCACTTAGAATGAGTTTACGTTTTCAAAATGTAGGGACTAAGGGAATGAATAGTTTTATGCATGGGAATTAGGAGTTAATTATGGTGGTGGCGACCATATGTGTAGGCTCGACTCGAATTTGGGCCTATTTATTAATTGGGTTTAAAAGGCCAACCCAAACCCTGTGTAGAAGTTAGAAGGATCAATGTTAAGAAGCCTTAATTGAGAGTTGGGTTCATGGGTGCATTGTGCAATTAGCTGGATCGGGTCAGGTTTTATTAGCAAGTCAACCAGTAAGAATAGACTTAACCCAAGTCCAACCCATTTATTAAATGGCTCAGAAATGTCAAACCCAAATTCAACCGAAACTAGAACGGTCAGCCCCTACTCTGGATTGGTCCACAATGGCCACCTCTAGTTATGGTGGTGTTCTGCACATGGGATCATTTCCAACAATGACGATGGCAACATTGAAAATGATTATGATAAAGAAAGCATTTATAGGAGATTAGGGAAGGGATTAACTAGATGCAAGTGGATTGATCCGGGATGGATTTATGGGCTTTGACATAACCATAGTCTGTCTATGGATGTCAATGGTTACCCGCATATCTGAGGAACAGCCGGTCTAAAACAACGTACATGAAACATATTTTGGTTTCAAATAGAAACTTGAATACAATCCGTATCCAAGATATTGGTTTGAATAATTTTGGAAGTGGGTCTTGATAAAAACATGAACAGGTCCAGGGGCGCAGATGTGGACCGTGCCTAAATAGAGAAAGTCCAAGTGGACAAACTTGGGGGACCGATTCATGGCCCGGTCCCCCCTGAGAGCCCTTGGATCCAAGACTTGGATCCAAGGGCTCTCAGGGGGTACAGTCTTGGATCCAAGGGCTCTCAGGGGGGACCGGGCCATGAATCGGTCCCCCCAGTTTGTCCATGTAGTAATGCTCGCCCAAATATGCATATCTTTAAATATTACCTAAAACTCAGTCAGTAAAGCAGGTTCTTTGAGAACGGAGCCCAAGAACCGGTTCTTCCCTTCTTGATGTGGATCTGGAGAGGATTCATCCCATAAAAATGAATCCCTATTCTGATAAATTTGTTTCCATCCCACACCCTAGCCATTAGTATCCCCAGATCCGGCAATTTCATCAAACGGGATTGACTTTTAGGCCTGGTTCTGCCCTTGCCAAGGCTGATAAGTATAAAGAGAGACTGTCCAACGGTGTAGCTTAATGTGGGATGGTCCAAGAGGCCAATGGGCTAGCCCCTGTTTAAGCTGCAGACTAAATATTAGTACTCCATTGAAATTTTATTGAGACCTTTTTTTTGTGGTACCCCACTCAAGGGGGCTTGGGCCCAAGAGAGCCAACAAAAGTGAAAAAAGGAAGCCCACAAAATCGGAAGGATATCCCACATAAATGGAAAGAGTCACATACCCAGGGATTGTACCCTGGGTAGCCGGGTGAAATGTGGGGTTGCCAACCAAGCAACCCCTTCCCCAAAGGATCATACCACAAGAATTAGGTGTGGGCCACCCTGGATTTGATCCACACCTTACCTTTAACTTTATATGGATGGAAACTGGATAATCTAATTTCCAGGAGGACCCATCTTGTGAAACTAGGTATGGACTATCCATGATCTGATCCAAAATCAACCCATTTAGGTCCCTAGGCTTGATTGTTAAAAGAGAGCCGATAATGCCACAACCTAAGCTTCTCAGTGCACATTCCATTTTTTATGATCAATATATCCTTATGTAAAATTACCTAAAAGGACATCTATAAAAAATCTCTCCCTTCCCAACTTCTTTCTACACTCACCCACTCCCACCCCAACCTCTCAGCCTAGCCACCACCATCCCCTCCATTAGCATCGCCAGAAGGGGAGAGGGAGAGATAGGGAGAGGGAGAGAGGGCGGCGGGCAGGGACAGGGAGAATGAGAGGGAGAGAGAGGGTGGCGCAGGGAGAGGGAGAGAGAAAGAGTGAGAGAGTGGCCGGGGGAGGCGACGATGGCATGGAGATGGAGACGGGTGAAGGGGAGTGAACTGAGAAAATGAGGGTAGAGGAAGAGGGGAATTTTTGGAATAATGTGGCGTGTAGAGAGCAATTTTGGGAATTTCTTCACCTACTTCAAGTGTGTAGAGAGAAGGGATGTGCACTTAGAAGCTTGGGATGTGGCATTAGCAGCTCTCTTGTTTGAATTAGTCGGCAAGACCAATCAAGGGCAAAACAGTTTTGTAGACTAGATGAATGGCTCACACCAACCCCTCACGGAGTCTCAAAGGTAAGTCCTACAATCTATCTAGGCCCACTTATGAAATCCAGTCTCTAAAACCAATGACCTCCTGTATTGGGGCCTGACCAATACTCCAATAGATCGAACTGGTACCATGATTAGATTGATTACGTGTTAAACAAAGGATTTCACTCTCTTTATTTTGTATATATTAAGCACGTACGTGTTTAGCACACTTGTAGTGGGCCCTACACCAAGTGGAGGGTGAATGGGGGACATTAATTTTGAACAGTTTTAGTGGTTCTCACATGTATTAATCCTCCTTAAAACCAATTTTTTTAATTTCACGACCAAAATTCAGATGATGTCACTTGAGTTGCTTGACTCCGGTCTAATATTTTTTCAACTTTTTTGCCCCAGATCGTATGATCTCATGGGACAATAGAAACTAATAAATCTTATGATATCATGGGATTGTCCATGATACCATGGATTTTAAGCTGCATCTTAAGGAGAAAATCTTTTAAATGATAGAATATGAGAAATATTCGTCAGATGTGTATTTACTTTTTACAAAATATCATTTTTCAGGTTTTATAAAAAAAATTGAATTCGCTTGGTGGTCATAGAAAGTATATTATACATAAACTAATAAATTCCATAATATCATGGGACTACCACATGATATCAAGGGATCTGGAGAAAAAAAGTTCTAAAAATTAAATGTTGGTCATAGACGAGCGATTCTCTTGCAATTGCCTCGTAGTTTTAATTTTGTAAGTGGGCTCCACTGGTGGATTTTAGTCCTAAAAAAATAGAAGGGAGTAGCATTCTTAGAACATACTCTTTGGAAAGGTAATCCAAATCCTCCAACAAGACAAAGGTAGCATCGAGAGAAGGGAGGACGACCTCCAACGCAGAATGACGGCTATGATCGACACAGAATTTGAGGAAGTTGGCAAATGAGAATTTCTCTATTCGATATTGTTGCTTGAATCTCTGAACAAAATGGCTGTTGGGATGCAGATTGAGTTGAGCAAAATTGAGAGATTTCCAGCATAAAGGATTGGTGGTAGCTTCATACCATGACTTGCAGACCAAAGGCACGCCCAAGATCAGGTCTTCCAGGCCCACTCTCTCAAATATGCAGACCAAACAGTCCATCTCCATCTCCTCCCATTTTCTTGTTTCCTCCATTCTCTCTCTCTCTCTCTCTCTCTCTCTCTCTCTCTCTGTGCGCGCATATGAAATTGTGAAGCAATTAGTAGATGTGGCTGTTAATCATGATTCATGGAGGTTTGGTGTAACATAAACTCACTTTCATATATATAAACAAGGGCAATATAGGATCAATTAAACTAACCGTGTAGTTGGAGGACGAAATGACACCAGAAGCTCCCAAGTACCACTTTAATTTAAACCAAATCTTCTCAAAAAGATATCAGCTTAGGTTAAAAATAGAAAATAGAAAATCATTTTTAAACAAAGAAGGAACAAGCTGAATACTATAATTAATTAAGGAAAGAAAATGATATTTAGCAAAGCTAAAATCTTTGTCATATCTTTCTTATTCTTCCTATTCATTTGACTGATGCAGTTAAGTGGGGACTCATACTAACTGGGACATACTTTTAGAGATCGAACCTAGGTTAGTGTTTTGCAATCTCCATTTTTCTCACTAGTTGGGACACTGGGCGAGAAGTGATACTTCAAGAAGAGATGATGTAGATCTATACCTTAGGAGCCCGATTGTGTTCATATCGATGATTTGATTACTTTGGTTGTTGAAACGATTCACAAGAATAAACAAGATCTCCTACACCTCGTGTTCTTCCACGCTATGACCGTTGACACCAAAAATGTCACTTTGCCTCTTTAACATCAAGAAGCCACGTGAAGCCGCATCCTACTACAAACGGGCAATGCTACTTCAAGCATCAGATCTTGTCAGAATCAAACAAAAACTGCAAGATCCTTCAAGACAGCCAAAAAAGGAGTTCACATGAAGTTTCAGACTATTTTAACATCATTTGACCCAAGTTCACTCCTCCAACAGCTGAGCAGGCGCTCCTGGCGGCGACGGCATCGAAGACATCAAACTACGATCAGAGCCTACGGATAGTCTCAAAATACCTCCAAAAGGCTCCAGGTCAAATTTCAGGTCATTTCGGCGGCGTTTGACTCGACTTTGACGCTTTGGAAGAAAATCAAGCCTCTCGGCGGCAGGAACCACCGGGACCATTACTCATCAAACAGAACACATGAGCAGCTTCAACATGCTTCAAAAGGGCTGCACATCAAATTATAGGTTGTTCTGACAACGTTTGACCCGACTTTGACTCTCCAAAAGAAAGTCGAGGCTACCGGCGGCGGAGCGCCTCGGGACCATGACATCCAAATAAGAGCTAATGGATCATCTTAAAATGACTCCAACAGGCTCCCCGTCAAATTTCAGGTCAATCGGACATCGGTTGACCACACATCAAAGCGCGACATCTTCCTCGTGGCGAAATCAAGTCTGGCAGTGACAAGACCCCAAACGGCTTCAAAACTCAAACAAAAGCCCATGGTTGGTCCTATCTATTGCTCGGAAGGCTTCACATCAAATTTCAGGTCATTCTGACATCTTTTGACCTAGTTTCGACTTTTGACCAAAAATTGGCAACTCTACGCGGCAAGATCTTCGACTTTTCCAAAAAATAGGAAACTTTGTGCCCCGGTTTTGCACGACTTCTCGTCGGGTTTTCTTCAGGAGAATCAAGCTAAAAAATGATGAAAAATGTCGAGAAAATACAGGAGAAAAAAAGAAAAAAAAGATCGAAAAACGGTTGACGAAACAGCGACCAAAGGGGAAAATTCCCCCATGGTCGCCAGCGACCCTGGAAGTCCGGGCCGCCGGATTTCCACCAAAAGGCATTTTCCGATCCAGGGTTAGAGGCATGGAATTGACCCAAACTTAATATGGGCCAATTCAAAATGTCTATTTCTATCCCCTAGTCCCGTGATCAATGGGGCCCCAGGTGGGGCCTAACAAGTTCGTCCGTCATCATTAAGTTAGATATGGATGCACATAAATGTCTCTTAATATATTTGCATGTGAGGGACACTAGAAAATGCCTGGGTGTTTTTCATGTCTTTGCAATCCCTTTTTCGTTCGATCACGAATCTTACACGGCACTTTGATTTTAATTATTATATAAATTCCTAACTTCTCTCTGATTTTTTGTGGTTTTGAAATATGCAATGGAGCTAAATTGGTCTACCCTCTTTAACGATTGTTTACCAAAAAAGGAAAAAGACTCTATGGAACAACTAACATTTTTTTTAATCTTAGCAAATTTGAAGGCAAACCTCATCCAATCATATATATATATATATATATATATCGCTTTCTATATGGGTAAGTTCCCGTAAGGGTGTTCATGGACTGGGCCCAAGCCTGGCCTTGCCCACTTTAGACCAGGCTTGGTCCTTAGGTTTTTGTGCTCAGGCTATGGCCCATTTATTATATGGTCTGGGCTTGGATGATTAAGTGGTGGAGATCCTTAAGCCCAGCCTAGCCTGGATAAGTGGAATAATAAGAATTTCACATCATGGGGTTTGCGGAAGTGAAGTTTGGTGTCCACAAAGCAAGCCTTGAGATCGATTGGACAATGCATGTCTCGAGTTAAAAAAAAATGCTTAATTCAAGTTTGAATCATAACATTATCAAATATCTTTCGGCACCCATTTTATATGACCACTTCCATGCAAAGATAGCAAATAGCCTAAAAAAATAATATAACTGAAAATCAAGACGTATGGATTTTAGGGATTTTTACTAGAAAATACCCAGGCATGTTTGGATTAAAGTAAAGTGAGGTGAAACATAAAATGCAGAGAGTAAAACTTTTAATTATTTACAATAGAGGACTTCACCCCAAAAGATTTTTTTTGTTTCTTTTACTTTTTGACAAAACTATCTATATGTTACAATATCACGGATGTCAGTACCGTTTTGTGATATTTTGACATGTTCTACAATAATCTACATCATAGGGATACTTCCTGATAAAAATCCCATAAAGAAAAGAGGCAGAAAATCAGAAAAAGCTATAAGTTTGAGAAAGGGCGAAAAAGTTAATATATAGTAAATAAAATAAGGAGAATGAAACTATCCGAGTGTTTTAGGCTCTGTGATTTCTACCCTGGGGTTTTTTTTTGCCTCAATTTCATCCAAGTTGGCATCATTTCATCTGATATGGCTTTTGATACCAAACAAGCACGGCTCGACTAAGTAGGATATACGTACATAATAGTTCATGGGTGATTAAGATGAAGAGTTAAATCCACCATACAACCTAAGAGGAAGATGATTCCAATTCAAGGTCTACATGTTGTGCCATGCCTACTGTTGGATAAGATCCATTCCCACATTGGCTCCACCATCCTGGGCCACCAATCTGGTCTTCTTCCAATAAAATTAAGGTTCCAATCATTTGTTGACATGAATGTAAACCGTTAGCCATTAGACATTTTACATGGGAGGAATGAGAAATGGTAAACTATCTTAGTCGGAAACTGGCCTAGTCTAAGTCTAGGGATTATCCCTGGAGTGCTCCATTTCACTGCTTTGCCACAGGATTTGCATCCGTGTTCTGCCAGTGTACTTCCGTTGTACTGGATGTAAGATCCTAGAATCCTAAACTGTCATTAGTCAACTAAGCTTGTCTAGAAGCTAAGTAAGCCTTGTTTACTGTTAAGATTGTGTGTGAAGTCTCACCGAAATCTGAGTTTGTTTGGGTACAGCAAGGGGTAGCTTGCAATTTTAGGAAATTCTAGAGGGCTTTTTCATGATTTTTGGATTTGTGAGATTTTGGGCTTCTCGGGTTGACGACTTAATTTCCCTCACTTTATTCATCAATTGTAATTCCACCTAAACCCTCGAAGACCCTCGAAAATCCGACATGACTCTTAGGGACTACATCATAATTTCTGGAACTTCATCTCTTTCTCTTTAGGTCTTGATTGACCATTTACTTCAATTCACTTTCCACGGCAACGTTTTCCCTTTCCCTTCCTTTCTCTTTCTTCCTCCTCTCTTCCTAAACAGAGAACTCAAGGCACCCCCACCATTGATCATCACCAACTTCGTCTCCTCCAAGGCCACACAATCTCTACCATCCAATTCCCACGCCACCTCCCCACCATTCATCAACTTTGGTAAGTACTTTACTTTGTCGGAAGCTTAGGTTTTGGTACTTTGGCTTAGAAATGAGGTTTCCTAGCTTAGGATTGTCCCCCTCTTTTGATTTTGTAGATTGATTGCTAGCTTGGAATTCGAGAGCTCACGATCGATCGTGAAACCCCACTGTAGCTACTGGAAGAGAGGTCGCCTTACACGCCTGATTTTTATTGTTCTACTATTTTTGCCTAATGACAGTCAACCATAAATTAAGGGAAATTCCAGAGTAACTACCGTCCAGGATCCATGCCTAACACAGACCTATCTCACATTCTACTCTTGGGTTTCAGTGACCTCCACGGTTAGCCGTGGCTTAACCGTTGGAAATTCCACGGTCGACCGTGAAGATTAGGTTTTTCTAAAACCCTGTTTTTCCATTAAGACTTTAAGGATTAGATGGGGACCCTTGGCACTATCCCCGAGGACTAATTGAGGACCATGAGCAAGGGGGGTTGTGAGCTATCATACCCTTACAAATTTTCTAGGTCCCGTACATGTTATGATTCCTTTAGGACTGGTCTAAGAGGGGCATGAGGATATCCTCAAACTAATTATGCACCGTGGTACACCGACGGGATATCACCGCATCATCCATACCGGGCTATGTAACGATGCTTTGTATCGAGACAACAATTCCCAATTTAGAAACGGATCGTAATCCATCATTGATTATTGAACCGTATTGTCTACATGGAAATTCGATGTCCACATTCATGGGGCATGGTGGTTAGGATGTATTGTTTTATTTTTTGATGTGTTGGGACTTGACAACTTTGTTTGTAAAGGCTTCGAGAGGACTACCAGGGTGTGTTTTACTTTGGATTTGGAATTATCAGACATTTTATTGGATGCTAGTCTCTCTTTCGTTTGACGAAGCTGTTCACACAGGATAAGCCAAGCCTTCACCCTTTGTCTTAGGAATCTTAGAGTCAGGTGCCACTTAGCTGTTGTTGTCTGACACAGAGGTGTAGCACTTTTATGGAGGACTAGTCTCGATTACTTTGACTTTGGACAACCGTACAGATCTGTATTGAATTAATTGAGACGAATGTACACCATTAGGCATCCAAACAATGTGAAGTTTTGTTGTTTGCCACCTCGGGTGCCGACTTTGAACTTTAGATCAATAGGGCTGATCTCATGATGAACATTGGATAGGGCTAATCGCCTGATGAACTTTGGACCAAGTTAACTACCCGATGTATTGACTTTGGACGGGATTAAATACTCGATGCCAAGCTAATCACCATAAGATCTTTGGACCGGTCTAACTACTCGAAGTACCACAACTTGCTATGTCATGATATTAGCCTATATGGACCGCCTACATTGTTCGAGTATGTTTTAGGACCCCGTCTTTAATGATCTTTCTGATTATTGTACTTCAAATGATCACATTTTATTCACTTTGTACTTACATATCTGTCATTGTTTATGTATATCTACCTGTCAGTTACTTGTTGTCTGATGATGCGATGCTTGGTGCACAAGTACCGAGCATGCCTACACCGAGGAAGAGGTGATTCAGGCAGATGAGCCCGATGGTGTCCAAATGACATCTACTGAATCATCATAACCTGCACTCGAGTGCCTTTATCTTTTGGGAATTAAAACTTTTATTACTTTATTGGCCAATGTTTTAGTCGGCCTTTATAATTAAATAATTTTGTTAATTATAAACTTTTACTTTCAGTAATATCATTAAATGCTTATTCTGAAATATTTTATTGTACTATTTGTTATTAGGAAGCTTCTATGGGGTAATCGATGAAAGGTAAACACCTCATGCGGACTTCGATTTTGTGGGAGCACGAGTGGCGGCATATAATGTGGCATGTCAAAGTCTTTTAATCGGCTCCCCATGCTCGTTAGCGGGGTTGTGACGTCACTGAACCTCCACTCTGTGATCTGCTTGTGGGATCCGAGATGAGACTCCCTTAACCACCCCAGCACCATAGCAATTCGCCCATTTGTTGTTTTACTGTACATATACATGGCCATAATGCTTTGCGAAAAACAAAGAGTGATCCTGGCTGGACTTTTCAATGTCCTACTTCCTAGTGGTTTCATCCACCTGTCCATGGTCCAATCCATTGGCCATGAATTCAATTACTATTCTTTCAGACCATTGACCATTTGACCTAGAAATATAATGGATCATAATATAATCAAATAGCAGAAATTTGATGCAATCTAGAAATCTTAGCTTGTTTTATTTAGTATATGCTTTTTCCCTTTATCGAATTTTCAGCTTTTCTTGGTTGTATATATTTTTTAGCTTTTTTATTTTATTCTCTATATATGTCTCTTTTTTATCAGACTTTTTTTTATCTAAATTTACCCTTAGACCTTTAACTTGTTGTGATATCACGAGATGTTGTGCATATCGCGGAGAATATATGGTCAAATGAGACCCACCAACAAATAACTTAAGAGGTCTACCCCTATCATCATCGCATCTCATTCCCTCTACATTATCATTTCCCACAAATCCAATTCACAACACCTAAATAAGCCCTATACTTGCGACCGAGACCCATCTCACATTTCCCTTTCACCATCATATTCAACTTCACCCATCATCACAATCCAGCCTCCATCACAATGCTACCACCATCCAAAAGGTTTTTTTTTTTTTTTATTTGATTTGGACCGACATTGAAGAAGAAGAAAAAAAAGAGCAGGGATGTCCACGCTCATACAACCAAGTGAGTGGAAATAGAAAAACAATAAAAAAAAAGAAAAGGAACAAAGAAAGGCCCCCTTTAGCTACTAGTAAATAAATCTCGGGAAATTTCTCCTCTAAAGTCGCAGTGTCTTTTTTCAAATCCAATTCATCACCTCGATGAAATCAGTCATGGTCCACATAGAACTCATATGACAATCAAGTTCTCATGATGCTGATTCTTAGCGTGTGGTTTCCTCCATGCAGTGCATCACATGCTCCACCAACTATTGTTAGATCGATGGTTAAATAATATTTTGTACTTAGCTCTCCAAATAAATTTCAACACCTATATTGTATGATTCCTCGGGTGGCGTTCCGATGTGTTAATCATGTGAAAGTAAGGCTTATCCATTGGGTGGAGAAAACAACGAAAACCAAAAATTAAGTAACGCATTTACAATAGAATCTTATTGATCAATCCTAAAACAGGGTTGCAATTATAAATTATTCTCCACTACTACCTCTGCTTGCAAAAACAAAGATGATAATCGAGTATCGTATCGACTGGGACAAAAAGGCTAAGTTATGTTGTTTCCTAAATTCCTAAACTAATCCTATTAGAAAGCGAAGTATTGGATTGATGGGTTTTGATTTCTAAATTAACAAATTAAAAGACAAGTGTTTGATTCAATTATATAAAAGTCTTAGGGTATGAATCCACCGTAGCCTCGTGCAATGGCGAATATAGGTCTAGAGTTTCACTGTCAATGCTTTCACGACTCGTTCTGGTTACAAACCTTCAGAGTCAACAAATAAGGGAAGCGGATGCAGATCGGGGCATAACCTATCTCTATGGCATAGATTATCTTAAATCTAACAAACACATTCATTCAGGCATCATATTATATGACTCGGTATTCCAAACTACAAGAATAAAACAGCAAAAGAGATATTGCATTAACAAAAAAATCCAATCAATGGATTAAATCAATGTCATATAATCAAAGTATTAAAATAAAGCCCTAGAACCTATACATCACCATAAACACAAAACTAGGGCTTCATCACAACCCTAAGATGGAGATTTAGTTACTCATGGAAGACGATTGACGAAGAGTTTTTGACGAAATCCCCATTGATGCTCTTCCCCAAGCTCCAAGAAAGCCTCCAGAACTTCTCCCAAAATGAAAATGTCCCCAAAAACGAGTTTGGGCTCTTATTTATAAGTTTTGAGATGAAAAACCTCGTCAAAACGTGCATGTGACGGACTCTCGTACGATCCGGGCGTCCGGACGCCAGGAATAAAAATTCCTGCGCACCTCTCTGCCTCCGGGCGTCCGGACGCCGGGAATCATCACAGCGAACTTCGCGAGGTCATATCTCCCTCGATATAGCTCCGATTTATACAATCTTGGACTCCACGGATATCTACTCGAAAAGAGCTTTCCAACGGTACATAGATTATACTAATCCGACACTTAAGTTGAAAGTTATGACCATTTAAAGTTGCTGCCCCTGAAAATTTCGAGAATAATGGTGCAATTAAAAGAACTTCCATGTTGGCATGCTATGGGGTGAGTGGAACCCATGTTGGACGTCCAAGGCATATTTGGACTCTTGCTTTGCTTTCTTATTTGAGTCTCTTCCTATATTTGGCACGCTTTCTTACTTGCAACTCCGGTTTGTCGTGCTTTGTGAGATTTCTTTCATTTTAGCTCTGAATTTCGCTCCTTGCATCTGTAGTACCTACAAACAATAAAATAACATAATTAAACTAATTAATCTCTTCCGACGGTAAAACCAAGTCCTCATTAAGGGGCCTAAAATGTATCTTTTAGGCTCTCATCACTTATCTACTTCATGGTTCGGAGCCATGGTGAAAACATGGGATACCGAGATTAATATTGAATCTATTTTTTGTCTGATGAATCCAGTTAGGACCCTACAATCCTTCATTTCTTTGTACACTTCATGTATAACCAAGCCCAGGCCTGTCCGTACTCAGACCGTATATAAAACTCAGGCCTCTTAATATTTGGGCCGAGCTTGGATTAAGTGATATATAGAAAGCTTGAAGCCTGGCCTAAGCTCCCATGTTAGTACTGTTTTTAGTTTTGTGAGTTATTTCCCAAAACAAGTGATAGAAAGCCCAGCCTGCCCGGCCCAATTCACTAAATGGACAGACTTGTGCTGACATGATTAAAGCAGGCTGAGCTCTAGCTAGAAACGGTTAGGGATTTTGTATTTGCAATTTGATGGATGCATTAACATATTCATATCATTTGAATTTACACTCATGCATTGTTTTAGAATATCTTGAAATCTGGTTTTTTACATGCATTGGTTTTAGACTTGAAGAAATCTTGTTTTATGCATGTTTTGTTTCTAAACTTGGATGCATTGTTTTTAGAATACAAACTCTTTTGAAAACCTAATTCTTTGTGCATTATATTTGGAAAATCATTTTGAGAATTTAGGTTTGAGCCTTGCATACTTTCATCATTTTCAGAATCTCTTTTGTATGCATTTGTTTATGAAAAGAGTTTTATGTAATCAAGCTAGCCTTTGGTTTTAAACTTTTGAATCTTGTTAGGCTTTGGGTGTTTCATGTTTTTAATCATCTTGGAATGACTTAAAACATGTTATTTAAGCTTGGTTTAGTGGCCCAAAAATCCCACAAAGAAATACCTTCAATTATGGAAAAAATGGATTTTTTGGTCCCAGGGCAGTCACCCGGCAGTGTCGCCGGTCGACCGAGACCTGTATCTCGGTCGACCGAGACAACAGCAGGGTGACTGCACCCTGTAGCACCAACGGTCAGAATTCTAGCCGTTGTGTGTTCATGGTCGACCGAGACCTCTTTGCAGGTCGACCGAGGACTAGCCGTTTGGCACTTTTTGGCTATAAAGTCCATTCATTTCTAACCCTTTTCAAGACTTGAACTATGAACCTTTGAGACCATTTTGGAGCCAAAGAAAGGGGATGAAGTTGGAAAGGCTAGAGGGTCATTAGGAGAGCTAAAGCTTGGATTAATGAGTTAAACCACCAAGTAAGCTCTACCTTTCTAAAACATAGTTTACATGCTTTGTTTAAGTTATTGGTAATTGATTTTGTGCATGTTAACTATGATGTGATGAATTCATTCTTCTCTTAATCTTTGATGTAATTAAGATTGGATTCTTCACTTTGTTTTCATCCAAGTTGTTTTTAAATCTTCTTAATCATGCTTAGCCTAAATCTTTGATTTCCTTTATATAGCATGATTCATTTTCTTGGTTGAAACATAACTTGTTGTTTTCTTTCATTTAAACATTAGTAAAATTAATTTGGTTTTGAAAACAACATTGCACATGCATCACATGTTCTAAGTTAGTCATTTTCATACAACTTGTGATTCTTTGATTTTCATATCATTAACAAGTTATTTTACATACATGTGATTTGCATTAAACTTCAATCAAATCTTTTATGTGCCTTAAACTTTGAAATGCTTTGAGCATACATTTGAATAAGCCTTCTTTTTAAACTTGATTGAAGTTATCACACACACACATCATGAGCATTCATCTTTGCATTCATATAGTATTTGTGTGAGTTTGTTTTAAACTTTCATATCCGCCTATTTTAGAGGCAAATACATTGTGCTTAAATTGTATCTCTTAGAGTGATCTTTTGTGAAGACACTTTCTTAGAGAAATATTTATTTGTAAAGGTTACTGCTTAGCCTAAGAAAAGCATTGTGTAAAGGTTATTGCTTAGCCTAAGAAAAGTATTGTGTAAAGGTTATTGCTTAGCGTAAGAAAAGCATCTTGTAAAGGTTATTGCTTAGCCTAGAAAAGCACATTAAGAGGTTGTTGTTTAGCCTAGAGAAACAACATTGTAAGGGTTATTGCTTAGCCTAGTAAAAAGCATACTTAGTGGAAATCCGGTGGGGTGATTGGATCACAAGCCGTTAGTGGACGTAGGCATTGAGGCCGAACCACTATAAATCTTTGTGTAGTGGTGTTTGCTTGTGGTGATTTATTTATTAGCTTCTGCATATTGTATGGTTAATCATCACATGTGACTAGTTGGTTTTAAAGAAGTTAAAATTTGTTTAAATTGGTCATAGTTGTAGCACACCCTATTCACCCCCCCCCCCCTCTAGGGTTAGGATCCCAAGGACTTTCAATTGGTATCAGAGCCAAGTGCTCTATCTTTTAGGATCAAGTGTTTGGAACTCTTGATTAGGTGTAAAAACCTAGAGTTAAGACCCTAGAGTTGTCCTTGCATGAAAATCATTAGAATGGACTCCACTATGCTAGACTTTGTAGATTCTTCTAGACCCCTCATTCTTCCTTCTATTGAAGATTCAAACTCTCAAACTAATGAATCTCAATGTGACATAAAAGGGGAAGAAAATGATTACAATCAAGAAGATCTTCAACAAGCCTTTGAGGAATTATATGAATTATCCTTAATTAAAGACAGAAAAGAAAAACAAAAAGTTAAGAGAAGAATCTAAAAGACTAAACAAAGAACTAGTCTCTTCAAAAGATGAACTTAGAGAGAAAGAAGAAGTAATAAATTGTTTAGAATCTAAGTTCATGATCTCTTTAAATAATCTATCTAACATTCAAGATGAACTAAAAGAATTAAAGATGGATTATGATAATGTCAATAAGGAAAATTTAAATCTAAGAGATCAAATAAAAAGGCAAGACAAAGACTTTATCAATTTAGAATCCAAGTTGATTAAAAGTAAGTTAAAATCCAAAGAACTTGGATCTAATGTTGCTAATGAACTTAAACTTGAACTAAAACTTGCCAATGAAGAGCTAAGCAAATATAAGGAAATTGAAAATGAACTTTCAAAAGTCAAAAATGAAAATTCAATCCTTATAACCAAAGTCACTCAACTTGAAGGATATAAACAAAAATATGAGTGCAAGTTTACCCAAAGTGAAGAAAGACTTGAAAAATTATTTAAATTGGGTAAACCTCATGGAGATAGGACGGGTCTTGGATTTAATAGGAATATGTCACATGACCCTAAATTCACCAACACATTTGTGAAAGGTGAGTCCTCTTTCTCTAGCACTCTTTCTCCTTTGCCTAAAACCAAATGTAATTATTGTGGCATTGAAGGGCATTTTAGGTTTGAGTGCAAACTAAGAAAAAGAAGTCATGTGTCTAAACCCATCTTTGAACTCAAAAAGGTAGAATCAAAACCTATGAAGGGTAAGACACTAAAAATCAAGGAAGACTCCAAAAAGATTAAACAAGTTAAATCATTTAAAATGGAGTCTCCTAAGATAGATTCTAAAAAGTTTAAACAAGTTAAACCAAGTTTAAAAGAATCTATGAACAAAAAGCTTCTCAACCTATCTCCCTTATATAAACCAATGAAAGAACTTTTGAATAAAGTAACAAAGTTAAATTTAAAATTCAAAAGTCAAGTAAAGGGAGAAAATAAGAAGAAAAGAAAAGTGAATCAATCCCCAAAGAAACAAACTCACCAACATCAAAAGACTAATCACCAATCTAAGCTTAATTTAGTCAAATCTAAATATCATGGTGATAAGTTTAAATTGAAAATTTATCAAGTCAAATCTCCTTTAGTTGGTGAGAAGTCCAAAATAGACCTCAAAGTTCAACCCTCCCAAGACCTTAGGTGGATTCCTAAAGTTATCTACTTAGACAAACCTTAAGGCCTTGAACCTTCATGACCAACCTATTCTTTTTAAGTTAAATCACTTTGTTGGTCATGTTGCTTTGCATTTTGTTCTTTCTTAGTTACATCTATTTAAATGCATTGTTTCTTTATGATCAATTGATTTTATTTTCATGCACCTTCCTAGTTACATATCATGGTTTTCAAAATCTTTTGATTATAATTTCATCATGTTTGATTTGCTTTTTGTACTCATATGTCTTGCATTGCATTTCTTTACATGATTAATTGATTGTGGTTTTAAAAGCTTTCATAGCTAATTTATTCATGATCAATTGTTGTTGAATCATTTGTGTAGATGTCATAGTAAGATTATTTGAACAAATGATTTGAATCAATTCAAGTTTTCCATGGATTTCTAAGTTATACTTTTATATGGAAAATCATTGTTTTGAAAATTCAACTTGTATGTGTTTCATTTAAGTAATATCTTTTCAAATACAATGTTGAAAATTGATCTTCAAAATCATTCTCTTTATGCTCATTGTTGGATTTTGTTTATCAAAATGATTTGAAGATTGGTTGAATGGAAATGCTCTATAACTTCATTAGTCATATTCATCAAAGCATGTTCCATGTTCTCATTTCCTTTTCTTTTGGTTTCATTATCTTAGAAATGGAAATGTATGTTGTTTGCATCATTGCTTGTTTATTTACATTCTTTTTATATGCAAATGACTATTGGTTCCATGTATGGTTGTGATCTTAGTTTTATTTGTAGAAACCATACTAGAACCCAAATCCATCCTCTATGCCTTATAGTCATATCTTCTTGGATGGTTATGATGTTGACTCATGTAGATTATCTTGGTATCATCCTTATACATGTTTCAACTTCATAAGTAGTGTTCTTAATCATATGAAACTCTTTGAAACCCATTTCTCATATTTCTATATGTTTGATGGATATCTTAGATGTTGAATTCATATGATTTTGACACTTTGAAAATTGCATGAATTTCCAAGTCATATTATTTTGCATTGCAATTTACCTTGTTCATCACTATGCTCATTAGTCATATCTTTAAAAGTGATGAATATGCATTTATGATGCTTGATGGGATTTTGGGTTTGTCACATCCTTGCTTTTAATCATGTTGTCATATTCAATTGGTTTTATTTGGTATAACTTTTCATTGATTTCATATCCAATTGATATCTTATCTTGTGTATGTGATAGACCTTGTGTACATTGGTTTGATCTTCATAGTTATATGTTTACATTCCATGTCACACACCATTAACATCATAATGTTCATGTTGCCACCTCTCTTGCTCATATAGGTAAATCTCTTGACCACCATGTTTATGTGTTAATAATATTGGTTGGTTATTAGTTGAGGTTGGCTTCATGCTTGAATTTCATTTCACTCATTCTTGCACATAATAGTCATATTTATTGTTTGAATGAAATGATTTCAAAACTTACATAGCATATGATTTTCATAGTGAAATTATTTAATGCTATGTTTAGTAAACCCCATTGCATCATGGATAGCTCTAATTTGGATTTTGCCTATTAGTTATATTTTTAAATCCATTTTAGAGTGATTGTGTTTAATAGTCTTATCATTAAATCTCAATTGGTACTCTTTGTTTTTCCAATTGGTATCCATGATTGCTTTTCTCTTTAGACCTTGCTCTCTTTTGGTAATTTGATCATATTGAGCTTTATAGTTAAATGAATCTAATCATTTCCTTGAAGTTGACCCTCATTTGGTTGAACCATCTACTTCTTGAACCAAATAGTTATATCTTGTCAAAAGTTTGACAAAAGAAGAGAATGGATTGAGGGGGAGTGTAAACCTTCATAGGAAGAATTAGTTTTGATCAAATTGACCCTAGGATTGCCTTTGAACCCTTAGAGTCTTCTTCCATACATGATAGCCTGTTATGATTATCATTTTCGATTTCTTTTGTTAACAGGTGCTACTAAAGGTATTTTCCTTATTTCATGTGTGTAGGTATTTTTGCAATTTAATGGCAAAGGGGGAGAGAGAGTTCAAGTACTCAAAGATCTCCTACTCTTCAAAGGGGGAGAGAGCTTTCAAAGTTCTCTAAAGGTGAAGAGAATGTCCAAGCTTCCTAAGGAGAGTTGTGTATGATCTTCTACAAGGGAAGAGAATGCATTCCTTGCCAAAGGGAGAGAGAGGCATGGTCTAAGGGGGAGAGCAAATAGAAGAAAGAAAGCTTGGAGCTAAAGAAGATGCTTGGCCAAAGAAAGAAAGAAAGATTGAAGTTTGATCAAGCACCAAGCATCAAGAAGATTGAAGAAGAGAGCCCAAGAGCCCAAGCTAAGAGGAGGAGCATCCAAGAAGATTTCAAGACTTGTCCAGCTTAGGGGGAGCTGAAGACTTTTTGTGTTAATTCTATAATAAGTAAGTTGCCATCAAATTGCAAAGGGGGAGATTGTTAGGGATTTTGTATTTTCAATTTGATGGATGCATTAACATATTCATATCATTTGAATTTACACTCATGCATTGTTTTAGAATATCTTGAAATCTGGTTTTTTACATGCATTGGTTTTAGACTTGAAGAAATCTTATTTTATGCATGTTTTGTTTCTAAACTTGGATGCATTGTTTTTAGAATACAAACTCTTTTGAAAACCTAATTCTTTGTGCATTATATTTGGAAAATCATTTTGAGAATTTAGGTTTGAGCCTTGCATACTTTCATCATTTTCAGAATCTCTTTTGTATGCATTTGTTTATGAAAAGAGTTTTATGTAATCAAGCTAGCCTTTGGTTTTAAACTTTTGAATCTTGTTAGGCTTTGGGTGTTTCATGTTTTTAATCATCTTGGAATGACTTAAAACATGTTATTTAAGCTTGGTTTAGTGGCCCAAAAATCCCACAAAGAAATACCTTCAATTATGGAAAAAATGGATTTTTTGGTCCCAGGGCAGTCACCCGGCAGTGTCGCCGGTCGACCGAGACCTGTATCTCGGTCGACCGAGACAACAGCAGGGTGACTGCACCCTGTAGCACCAACGGTCAGAATTCTAGCCGTTGTGTGTTCATGGTCGACCGAGACCTCTTTGCAGGTCGACCGAGGACTAGCCGTTTGGCACTTTTTGGCTATAAAGTCCATTCATTTCTAACCCTTTTCAAGACTTGAACTATGAACCTTTGAGACCATTTTGGAGCCAAAGAAAGGGGATGAAGTTGGAAAGGCTAGAGGGTCATTAGGAGAGCTAAAGCTTGGATTAATGAGTTAAACCACCAAGTAAGCTCTACCTTTCTAAAACATAGTTTACATGCTTTGTTTAAGTTATTGGTAATTGATTTTGTGCATGTTAACTATGATGTGATGAATTCATTCTTCTCTTAATCTTTGATGTAATTAAGATTGGATTCTTCACTTTGTTTTCATCCAAGTTGTTTTTAAATCTTCTTAATCATGCTTAGCCTAAATCTTTGATTTCCTTTATATAGCATGATTCATTTTCTTGGTTGAAACATAACTTGTTGTTTTCTTTCATTTAAACATTAGTAAAATTAATTTGGTTTTGAAAACAACATTGCACATGCATCACATGTTCTAAGTTAGTCATTTTCATACAACTTGTGATTCTTTGATTTTCATATCATTAACAAGTTATTTTACATACATGTGATTTGCATTAAACTTCAATCAAATCTTTTATGTGCCTTAAACTTTGAAATGCTTTGAGCATACATTTGAATAAGCCTTCTTTTTAAACTTGATTGAAGTTATCACACACACACATCATGAGCATTCATCTTTGCATTCATATAGTATTTGTGTGAGTTTGTTTTAAACTTTCATATCCGCCTATTTTAGAGGCAAATACATTGTGCTTAAATTGTATCTCTTAGAGTGATCTTTTGTGAAGACACTTTCTTAGAGAAATATTTATTTGTAAAGGTTACTGCTTAGCCTAAGAAAAGCATTGTGTAAAGGTTATTGCTTAGCCTAAGAAAAGTATTGTGTAAAGGTTATTGCTTAGCGTAAGAAAAGCATCTTGTAAAGGTTATTGCTTAGCCTAGAAAAACAACATTGTAAGGGTTATTACTTAGCCTAGTAAAAAGCATACTTAGTGGAAATCCGGTGGGGTGATTGGATCACAAGCCGGTAGTGGACGTAGGCATTGAGGCCGAACCACTATAAATCTTTGTGTAGTGGTGTTTGCTTGTGGTGATTTATTTATTAGCTTCCGCATATTGTATGGTTAATCATCACATGTAACTAGTTGGTTTTAAAGAAGTTAAAATTTGTCTAAATTGGTCATAGTTGTAGTACACCCTATTCAACCCCCCCCCCCCCCCCCCCCCCCCCCTCTCTCGGGTTAGGATCCCAAGGACTTTCAGAAACTTATGGCCATGTCAGGCTTGGGCTAGATAAGTGCCTGTGTTTTTAAAAGAAAGATGCGCCTAGATTAGCTAGCCTAGTCCGACCCAACCCTCGAACACCCCTAAAACTTCTACGGTTGAGCTGTTACCATTAAGAAGTGATTTTAAAACAACATAGCATAAGCTTTACCAAGAGAAAGAAATAATAAAACAAGTATCTAACACTGGATTAATACAATCTTTCCAAGAGAGAAACAATAAACAGGTATCTATCTCTGGATTCATGATTCCCATTCCTGTTTGCCCAACAAACACTCTTGCTTCTTCAGTCTTTTTACACTAAACAGCCTCCACACACACACACACAGAGAGAGAGAGAGAGAGAGAGAGAGAATGGTGGAGACAAGAAAATGGGAGGAGATGGACGTGGACTGTTTGGTCTGTATATTTGAAAGGCTTAGTCTGGAGGACCTGATCTTGGGTATGCCTTTCCTCTGCAAATCTTGGTATCAAACTTCCACCAATCCTCTCTTATGGAAAGTTCTCAACTTCAATCTGCTGGATCTTCATCCGACTAGCCTTTTTGTTGAGATATTCAAACAAGAGTACCGTGTGCTGAAATTCTCATTTACGGGCTTCCTCAAGTTCACTGTCAATCGCAGCCGTCGATCTGCTGTAGAGCTCAGAGTTCCATCTCTGGATGTAACATATGTCCAATTAGAGGATTTGGCTTACATATCCGACGAGTAAGTTTCCTTTCTCTTAGGGATGGAAATGGGTTTGGTTTGGTTTGGGCCTGGTTAAGTCCTACCGGCCCCATGTCATACCCACCCAGCCCCGTATCCAATCTGCCGCCGCGTAGAGCTCGGGTCAGTATGATATTGGTTTATCTCTACTTAAATTTGGCCCAAACCTAATTTGCGTCAAAATCTATAAACATGTAACTGGGTGTCAATTGCGTCTTAAAATCTTTTTGGTATTGGGTTCTGAACTTGGATCAAATCTACCAAGTTTAAGGTTGGACCAGACTTATTAGGCTTTGTTTGTTATTTCCACTCTTACTTGGACATAAGACATCCAAACTAGAGCCATAAAGGAAAGAGGCTAAAGACTTATTTTCACAAGCCCATAAATGGGGCCTTTCATTTTAAAAGTACTCACTTATGCTTCTCTAAAGTCAGGAGGGTAAAACCTGGTGCCAAATTCTCTTTTTTTTTTCTTCTAAACTGCTACCCACTGTACACGTTTAGACAAATAGCTGAAAATAGAAATCCCAAAAATGGGCTTAATTCTTTGTTATGCCTCCGTATCCCACCCTATATCTTCTATTTTGGTGGACTCATTGTCTAAAATGTTCGCCAGCAAATGTATCAATTTGCAAGAAACACTACAAGAAAAACTACTTTTAGCAGGGGCCGGCGGCCGGCGGTAAAAGTGGTTTAAACCAAGACAAAATTTACCCATTTTACTTGATTCACGCCTATATCAGTACAATATGCTAATCCATATCGTCCATTTAGGTCAATATCTATGCAGACTATTATTTTACTTCTTCAAGTAAAAATTAAAGAGTCCAGATCTTCTAAGGTTTTCCCCACTGTGACCGTATTGCCTGATTGGACTCCTCACGGTCACCATAGAGAAAAACGTAAGAGGATCCCGATTCAAAATTAAAAACATGACACTGTAATGTGGAGTCAGCGATGCCCATCGAGGGTGTGGACCACGTCTAACTCGGTTGATTTGGTGACAGATGCCCCTCATTGAAGATTGTCTCTTTGCCTCACACACTGCTGAGTGAAGTGGACAAATACTTTCCCAGATGCATAGCAAACTGGAGAGACCTCCAATTACTACACATGCAAGTAAAGCCCAACTCTTTTGTGCAAATTGTGGCAGAGATTGGTAGCCACTGCAAGAACTTCTTCGAGCTCAAGACTAGGGGACCATTCACATTCAAAGAAGCAAATGCAATCGCTGCTTGGCTTCCCAATATCAAGTACTTACATCTCAGCAAGTGTTCCATAACCAGGGAAAGTCTACTGATCATATTGAAAGGATGCAAAAAGCTGGAGATATTGAATGTAAGAAAATGCAGAGGTTTTGATGTTGATGAAGAGATACTGAAGTTGTCTTCTAACATCAAAACCTTTGATTATAAGGCCTGCACCACCCGGCGATGGCTTCGTTATATATTTTAAATGAGTGGTCTCATTTGTATCTGTTATGTCAAGTATAGAAATAGGAGGACTATGTCACACTGACAGTTCGCTGTAATCGAATAAGTCTCGATGAAAGATTGACAGTCTGATAGATGGGTGTGAGTTGGGACCCTGTCCAGTTACTCAATATGGGACTATACCTTCCCTCTAATCTAACCAACATTTTCCTCCTTCTCTTGCCATTCTCTACCATCTCTCATGCATAGTTCTCGTTGCTTTTTCGATGCACGCTTATTTATATAGTTAGGAATATCAAAATCTAAACTCTAACCCGAAAGTAAGAAGGATAAATATGATTGGTCCACTCAGAGTCACCGTGTTCAAACGCTTAAGAGGATCCCAGTTTTTTCCCAATGACGTGTTCTTTGACATGCTGGTAATAAATGGGTCAATTGCACTATATCAACTATAACTAGGGCCCTACTAAAGTGGGCCCTCGAAGAAGAATATAGAAGTGGTAAATTTCTACGTAAAAGGTTGGTTCCAATACGAAACAAAATTTGTTTAGAATCGATTGAAACTTTTACTTTTTTTTATTTTTTTGAATAATGAGAATTATTAAGTGGGCCGATTACATTTTTAGACATGCTCTGTTTTTTCTTGATGTAGTTTGGTGGATTTTATATTTCTAATCTTTGTTTAAATTAGTTCCAAATATAATGATTTGGTGTCTACCATGATTAAAAAAAAAATTATCCCAGTGATCAGCTTAAAAATTATTTGGGTGAACTATATATGTAAATGTAACAAAGACATACCCATCATGGAGTTGGAGTGGCATGAGACGTGAGCTTGCTCTCAATGTCTTGTTTTCAAAACCAACTCAGATTTGTCCGGTCTGTATTTGGGTGGGTTCAGTGGGTGCTACCAATGGGGGTTTGTCTTATTGGGTCAAAGACTTCAAGGATATATACGTACATCCTCAAGAAGAAAAGAATAAAAACATTGAACATATAATTTAAGAACTTTCACCAAAAATTTATAACGAATCCCACCAGACCCTAATTACTGATAGAGAATCAAATTTTGGTCAAAAGAGAGAAGAGAGCTACGAAATGCACACTGATTTTTGCTCTCCACACACTATATTCTTTTATGATCAATATACCCATATGTTAAATTACCTAAATGGACATCTCTCCCTCCCCAAACTTCTTTCTACACACACCTACCCCAATCCCCACCCCCACCCCCACCCCCTACCGCCCCCTCCGGTAGCACTGTCAGAGAGGGAGGGAGCAAGCGAGGAGAGAGAGCGAGGGAGGGAGGAAGGGAGAGGGAGAGCAGGCGGCGGTGGGCAGCAAGTGGAGGCGGGCAGAGAGGGAGGGAGGCGGCGAACGGCGGGAGAGAGGGAGGGAAAGGGAGTATAGAGAGAACCTAAGGGAGGGTAAATTAGAAAAATTAGAAAAAAGGGGTGTGTAGAGAGTAATTTTGGTAATCCGTAATGGAACTAGAGAGAAGCAGTTTGTGGAGAGAAAAAAATCAGTGTGCATTTAGCCTCTCTTCATAGAGAAACGGATTTTTTTACCAAAGTGCCCATGCACTTCTACATTTACCAACTCATGTTCTCTTCTACTGTTTTTCCAATTTACCCATGCCCTTCTCTTTTTTTACCCACGCACAGTCTCCTTCTCTTTCTTTCTTTATTGTTTTACTTTGAGAAACACTAAGGGCACGTTTGTGTACACACCCTTTCCGCGGAAAGAGAAAATTGCTACGTCAGCAAATTCCATAGAAATGAAAACCTCGGAAAAGGATTTCCGTAGAATTTAGAAATTCATGTTTGGTGTAAAAAGAGTTTCCTCATTGAATTGGTGCAGATGTTGTTTGGTGCGACTGTGGATTCCTTATAGAAAATCAAAATTTCTTATTTTGTGATATAATTTTTTGAAGAAAAATAACATAACATGTATATTATTTATTTAACATTAAATAATAATTTATATAAAGAAATAAAAAATGAAAAAGTTATAGGGTTTTTTGGTTGAAATAGACAAGAGTGATGAAAAGAGGGAGAAGTTTTCCGAAGAAAATCATTTCGCATACCCCCCCCATGGGAAATCCATTTCCACAATTATTAAGGAAAATGTTGACGCGGCAGGAAAGCATTTCCGCGGAATTGTTTCCGCACCAAATGCCGGAAAAATGGGTTTTTCGAGGAAAATCGTCAACTTTTCCGCGGAAAAGGTTGTAGTTTTCTGCGGAAAACTTCTTTTTCATGTGTTTTGTGCGGCAGTTTTCCTCGGAAATGCTTTTTCGCCACGTCAGTTTTTTCCTTCCTAACCATGGAAATAGACTTCCTATGGGGGGTATGGGAAGTCCATTTCCACGGAAAACCGACCCCCCCAATCTCCTCTCTCTCACCCTCACTCCACCCAACCACCATATTTCTTCCTCTTCCCCTCCCAACCCAACCCACCTCACCCACATACCAACCCACCCACCCAATAGTTTTCACTAAAGAAATCAATAGTTGCACCAAACAACATTAGCACTAATTCATCGAGGAAAACCTTTTTGCACCAAACATAAAATTTTGACTTCCGCGGAAAAACTTTTCTAAAGAATTTGAAACTCATGGATTTTGCTAATGTGGTAATTTTCAATTTCCATGAAAATTACATATACACAAACGTGCCCTAAAAGCAGTAAAGCCCCTCTTCTTTTTCAACATTTTATAGTAGTGTTTCATCCTTTTTCGTTATCTGTTGTATTATTTTCCCTCAATTCTACCATTCCTAGCCATTTCTAGACATCGTTTCCGTATGCACGATTTTCATGTGTAAGACTCATCCAACAAAAGATGAAATCATAACGATTAATGATTGCGGCAAAGTGAGACCACCTGGCCAAATTGAGGGATTTGCCGACCCGTCTCACCATTGATGGCAACAGGGCGAAGACAGAAATATTTTCTAAGCTTACCACCATGATCCCATAATTTGCAGCAATATGTTTTCATCGTTAGTGGGACTAGGTCCGCTGTACTTTTTTTTTTCTTTTTTTCTTTTTGGTGCCCTGTCTCGAATCCATGACTAAATGATTCAATCAGTCGGTTTAAACCAGGTCCACTGTACTTTACCATCATGATCGATTTCATCATTAAATTGGTGGTGCCATCATGATTTCAACATTAGGTAAGTTGAGGGGCAACCAATAGGAATAAGGAATTTCTGAAAGAGGGGATTGATAATATCTTTTAGATTTATTGTTTTTTTTTTTCTTATCACTTAGAAATAAATTTATTCATTTTTTGCAGAGATTTATACTTATATCTAGAAAATCATAGATTTGAAAATACCCTGATGTTTTAAAAGCATGATTGTTTTAAACTTGGAGGACAATCAAAATACAAAAATATAATAGGACTACCATAATGAATACAAACCACTCGAAATAATCCTTCACCCCTTGTTTTAGGAGTGAGAGTTGTATCTCACTCTAATCAAAGTAGGACTTATATTGGATTGATCACGTTAAAATAAATCCACCCATAATTATTTAATTTGCTTGAAAATTCTTTCTTCTCTCTTTGTCTTTCTTTCTTCTCCTCTAAAATGATTTATTTGCCTTCCATTATCTTGTAGATGGGACCCATTTCATCAATTTCTTACTAGCAAAAAATGAATTTGTATTTAAAATAATAATTTAGATCAAAAGTCTCATGAAATGATTAGTTACTTGTGATGGGAAGAGTGGGAAGAGTGGATAAATCACAGATTGATCAATTAACGGGCCACAAAAATCACAGTAGACATGGATGGCTGAAAATTCATTGATTAGTTACTTATGATCGTTTGATAGGTTGCGATACTTGTGGCAAGAATAGATGGTTGCGAGCACACCACTAATAAGAATTAACCAATAACATAAAGAGTAAATTAGTGAAAGGTCCCTCAAAACAGTCTTACAAAGCATCCAATCCAAAAACTTTTTCTCTAATGCCTATAGTCCATACAACGGGCCATATTTTGATAAGAGGTCCCTAGATACGTCACATCAGATATTTTCATGATTGATTTTCCATTTCAATTGTTTATGCATAAAATTTGAATTTTAAATTTTCAAATCTCCCATTCTCCCTCGTTCCTAAGTCGTCTCAATCTCCGCTACCCAAAAAAAAAAACAGAGAGAGAAAGAGAAAGAAAGATGAAAGGGAGGATGTGGCTAAGTGTGCAGGTGCTACGCATGGTGGAAGAAGGAGATGGAGAGAGGTGACGGTGGGTGCACGTGCGCAGGGAAGAAGAGGGGGGAAAAGAAGGTGAGGAGAGGAGAAGGAGGGAAAGAAAAAGGAGAGAGGAGAGGAAGAGGAAGAAGACAATCGAGTCATTCCCATACCTGAGGGAGATGCAGTCCGCGCGAGGAAGACAGTGGCGATGGGAGAGAAACGATCCAGGGATGGACCTGCACTGCGATGGAGGCGATGGGTGTGAGGGTTCTACATAGGAATGTGTCACATGAAGGTGAATAGCGTGAGAATGGAGAGGATGGAGAAGGCATCCAGGGGCATGAGTGTTCTAGAATGTGAGATGGGTCGTCCGCGCTTAGGATGGTGGGACAGAGATGGTGATGGATGGGAGTGGCGTGTGTGAGAAGATGATGATGGTGATGGTGGGGCGTTGGCAGGTGTTCCCTGATGCCGGTGGCTCCGCCATCAGTTGTTGCTGCCATCCCATGGCTGAGGAAGAAGAAGACCGAAACTCTAGTCTTTTCTATCCTCTTGCAAAACAAGAAGAGGGAGGAAGAATAAGACCCAGAAAAGGTTTTAGTCGGTTCCAGTCAGGGTTGGGTCCAGGTCAGGTCGGCCAAACCTTTTTTCAAAAGCCCAGAAGAAAAGCTGTAAAATTTATATGAGTTTTGTCAAATTTATCTGCGTTTTTCTCTAATTTATATGAGTTTCTGATTTATTTGAGTTTGTGATAAATTTAACTGAGTTATTGAAAAATTTATCTGAGTTTTGATAAATCTATATGAATTTTTTGGCAAATTTATCTGAGTTTTTTTAAAAATTTATTTGCGTTTCCTAAATCTATTTGCATTTTTTTTATTTTATTTGTGTCTTTTGAAATTTATTTGTCTCTTTTCAAATTTATTTGCATTTTTTTAAATAAATTTAACTGAGATATTTATTTGCTTCTTTTTAAATTTATTTGCGTTTTTTAAATAAATTTAACTGAGTTTTGGTAAAAATATTGAATTTTTGGCAAATTTTTCTAAAAATTGAAAAATTGGTTTATCTTAGTTTTGGCCAATGTATTTGTGTTTTTTAAATTTATTTTTGTTTTCAAATTTTATTTATGTCTTTTGAAATTTATTTACATTTTTTTTAATTTTATTTGGATCTTTTGAAATTTATTTGCATCTTTGAGATTTATTTATATTTTTTGAGATTTATTTGGATCTTTTGAAATTTATTTACATCTTTTTAAATTCATAAGCGTTCTTTTGAAATTTATTGCATTTTTTTTAATTTATTTTATTTTTTAAAATTTATTTAAGTTCTTTTGAAATTTATTTTTATTTTTTGAAATTTATTTGAAAATCTTGTTGATGGGATTTCATTAATTGTGACCAATTAAATGGTAGTTGACCATTATTAATGGGATATCGCACTAATCATGGACATACAGGTGGATATATTTTGGCGAGAGGTCTCTAGATACGCCACATCAGACATTTTCATAACTGATTTTTCCTTTCAACTGTTTAGATATAAAATTTTGAAAATTCAAATTTTAAATCTTCTATTCTCCCTCTTCTTCTTCTTCTTCAAGGATCCAAGGCTTTGGGTTTTGACCGATCCGAAGAAGAAGGCTTGGGTTCTTGACGGCTGGGATTGGATTCTCCATCTTGACCGACGAAGAAGCAAAGAACATGCCTTACTTTTGTTTTCTACAGAAAAACAACATAAAGGCGGCCTGTTGTAGGGCATGGGTTCTGACGTAGAACCTCGCCCGAGAAGGAGAGGACAACTATGAAATTTGTCAATGATGATGGTGAAGAAGAAAAAGAAGGTCCACTTACCTAATTTCACTTAATTGGACTCATGCGATTTGATGATGATCCAACATCAATCAAAGAGAATAAGAAGATACGCAGTTGGGGAAATGGAGCTTCTTATCGAATTTGTTGCATCCTTTCTCCAATGACTGCATTAGACTTGGATGCTTGGCCTCCCATGAATACTCCTTCGATCGGTCGTTAATGAAGACCTTTGGGACATGTGTTGAGTTCATGAATTTGCACATTTACGCATCATTTTAGGATGAATCAGAGATTTAATTGGGTGAATTGCATCATTGTTCATCTAATTTCATCATTTCGTGCATTTTCACCTAGGAACCTAAATTTTCATGCCTTTCATATATTTTTTGCATTAATTTTCTCCGAAGAGTTCCAGTTGGAGTAGAACTCTGTCCGGATGGGTCCCGTTTCAATATGGGCTCTTCAGTAGTTGATGTGTTGAATTAGAATGTGCAGAAAATGAGAATTGCAGGCCTCTGTCACGAAGCCCACTTTCAAGCACACATAGTTATCATTGGCCCTGCATTGCTGAATTAAAGATTGCAAAGAAGAAAATTGAAGAATTCACCACGTGGACCCCACACACAAGCCATATGCAAATCAATCAAAGGAGGGGTCCACTCATCATGTCAGTTGAAAAATCTTAACTACAGTAGAAGACTTCTCATAGGGCCCACTATTTGAACAGATGAAATGTCCCACATGGCAGGGTTGGCAGTAGTTGCAAATTTGAAATTATTAATGGATAATTCAAAGAGTACCATTTTGATTGGAACAAAAGAAGAAGAGTTTGAATCACTCACATCTGATGTCCTTTCAAAAATGAAAGTTGTGCAGAGATAGAATCCATTGCAAATCAAATTTTAAAAGTTAATCTCATTTTTCTCATGACAACTCATCTTCAAATGGCCATAACTTTCAATCCGACCGTCGGATCGATGAAATTTACTTACCGTTGGAAAGCTTATTTGAAATAAAGACGTGGAGCCCAAGAATATGCAAATTAGAGCTATATTGACAAATTATGGGTCCAGAGATTTTTTATGTTCATTTTTAGACGGGATTGCAGATTAAATCCACACCGTTGATAATCAATTGCTGCATATCCCTTGTGGGACCCCATTTGAAGATTAGCCAATCCACTCAGAGGTTTCCAGAAGCTTCCACCTCATTCAAATTCAAAAAGGATAAGAGATATACATTATCAATGAAGATAAATCAAATTTGCAAAGAAGGTGTCCAGATTCAATATATCAGTAAGATAACGGGAAATATAAAAGGAACCAAAAAGTAAAATACGAGAGACACACTCCACCCCTTGGACGTCCCTAATTATTTTCTCTCATTTTTCTCTTCTTTCCCTAATTAATAGAATTTAAGAGTTATTTCTGGGTATTCTAGGGACCTGTTCTAGAACTAGGTTAGAAGAGTGTGAGAAAAAATTGTAATTGCCATGAAATTCTTAATAAAAATCACATCTTTTGCAATGGAGGAGTAGATCCTTGGATCAGAATGTCAGATGAAGTTAAGTATTTTTCATCATTAGTCTATGTGATATTTTTGTCTCTTGCGTATTGATTATAATAATAAATCTGCATTCTATCATTGATAACCTATGTTATTCAATTTTTTATTTGAACAATGCTTTAATCATGTATGTTTTCTTAATAGATTATTCTTAGATTGAAATTCTTTGATAATCTATCTTTTATTAATATATGATATTTAGTTAAGTTCATAATTTCATTAGGTGAAGGAGATTCTTGCCTTAAATAAATTGTGAAAAATTGTGCCCTTTGATAGACAAATTATCCGAATCGGAAACATTGATTTGTTTCTGATTAGAACAATTTTGGAGACAAATTTATTTTATATATTGCATAGAATGATGGTGGAACTACTTAATGGATTCATGATATTCTGATCTGCATTTTCTCATATTTTATTGCTGCACTCTAGATCTAGCATTTTCTCAATCTTATTATTGTTTTTCTTTTCTTTATCTCTCTTGTCATTATCAAAAATTCAGATTTGGAATTTAAACTTAGTAGTGCTCCCTGTGGGATTCGACCTGTACTTGCCACTGTCTCAAAATGACAGATGTGCACTTGCAGTATTAAAAGAATGAATTTAAATTCACATCAACATGTGCAACCTTCTTCCACTCCTTCCAATTCTTGTATAGTCGTCTCTCCAATATAGGGCATTCCTCTGTACTCAGCCCTCGGAGATTCGTGAGGCATTGTAGGCCCTTCGGTAACTCTGTCAAAGCGGGGCAAGATCCGATAATCATCTTCGAAAGTGATAGCATGTTTTCAAATGACTCTAGCATAGACCTTATGCTAGGGCAATTTGTAAGGGTACAAGAGGTTGGTTCTAGGTTGGTTCGGGTCAAGCCAGAATCGACGACGAAGAGAATTTATATTAGTTTTTGTCAAATTTATCTGAATTTTTATTAAATTTATCTGAGTTTTTCAGATTTATTGGAATTTTTATCAAGTTTATCTAGAGAAAACTACAAAAAAATGACCCTAAATGGCCATTAACCGAAAAAACACGCCACTAGTCAATATGACACGAAAGTGGTTCCCTGTGACCACTTCCATTTTTCTTCTTAAAGATTTAAACTTATGACAATGTCATTGCATTCAAACCCATACAAATCGCCCAAAACCCCATTTCCCCCATTTTCCCCTTCTTCCTCTCATCGTTTTCCCCCTTTCTCTAGCGGTTTCCTTTCCTCCTTCCTCAAAAGGTCCTTACCTTGATGATTTAGCCACCCAAAAATAATCATACAACAAAGATAATGAAATGAATAAACTATATATCAAAACCCCAATGAACTTTTCTCGAAAAGTAAACATGAAATTCAGGATCTATGGTAGATAACGCATGAAAGAATGTCAAACTGTACTATGCCTACCTCGTTAATGGAGATCAACAACCTCCATAAGGAATATTCAATGTGGGGGGAGAGTTCTGTTTTGATTCATTTTGGTACAAAAAACCAGCAATCGTAAATGATAAAAGTCAGAGAAAAGGCAAATTTGACGAATTAGCGAAATGTCGACACTAATTCTCAATATTAAGTGACGACGTCATCGCTTGTTGGAAAAAGATAAAAAAAAAAATGAATATTCTGACGGGAATATCGGTTCTGTTGCATCAAAACTATGGATACTTTTTTTGGTTAGTGGACCTCTAAGGTGCTTTTTCAAGTAAAATTCTCATTTATCTAACTTTTGTCAAATTTATCAAAGTTTTTTTGAAAATCTCTTTGAGTTTTTGGCAAATATATCTATGTTTTTGGAAAATATATCTCCATTTTAGAAATTTTAACTGAGTTTTTTGAATAAATCTCTTTGTGTTTTTTGCAAATTTATTTGAAGTTTTTTGAAAAATATATTCGCTTCTTTTCAAATTTATTTGCATTTTTTGAAATAAATTTAACTGCGTTTTGGCAAATATACTTGGTTTTTTGGCAAAGTTTTCTGAAATTTGAAAAAAATTATCTTAGTTTTTGCAAATGTATTTGCGTTTTTGAAATTTATTTGCAAATATTAATTTTATTTACGTCTTTTGAAATTTATTTGCATCTTTTGAAATTTTTTGAAATTTTTTTAATTTTATTTGGATCTTTTGAAATTTATTTGTGTCTTTTGAAATTTATTTATATATTTTGAGATTTATTCAGTTCTTTTGAAATTTATTTATGTCTTTTATTTACTTCTTTTGAAATTTATATTCCGTCTTTTGAAATTTATTTATATTTTTTGAATTTTTTTTGGATCTTTTGAAATTCATTTGCATCTTTTGAAATTTATTTACATTTTTTTAAATTTATTTGGATCTTTTGAAATTTATTTGTGTCTTTTAAATTTCTCTGCATTCTATTAAAATTTATTGCATTTTTTGAAATTTACTTATGTCATTTTATTTACTTCTTTTGAAATTTATATTGCGTCTTTTGAAATTTATTTACATTTCTTGAGTTTTAATTAGATCTTTTAAAATTTATTAGCATCTTTTGAAATTTATTTATATTTTTAAAATTTTATTTGGATCTTTTGAAATTTATTTGCGTCTTTTTAAATTTCTCTACGTTCTATTGAAATTAATTTCCTTTTTTTAAATTATTGCGCTTTTTGAAATTTATATGAGTTCTTTTGAAATTTGTTTGTGTTTTTTTAGAATTTATTTGAAAATCTCATTACTGGGGATTTCATTAATCGTAGCTAATTAAATAGTAGTTAACTATTATTAATGGCATATCCCACTAATCATGGGATATAATTTAAAAAAAATGAAAAAATAGATATTTTAGGTCTTCAAATTTGGAAAAATGACCTATTGCCGAATGCCCCATTTTATAAAGGGCAAATCTACAGTACAGTAATGCTACATCATACTATGGTGCATCGCCCTTCTTCAATGCATGGTGGGGCCCATCCTTTCCAATCCAAGCCGTTCATCAGCTTTAGCTATTGAACTTCGAATAGCTCTTAAAATTGACGGCTAATTGCATTGGATGATTCTTGTTGACCATACGAGCTTTATTTTTTCCATGTCCAACAATCAATTTATTTCAAACATGGGGCCCCGGATGAGAAGCAGAGGCACCTAATATTTTCGGGCCTTTTCATGTAGAAAACGAGTCACATAGTTTATATTGCTCTTGAATCTTGATATCGCCAGCCTACTTTGGACCGGGTTTTGGCCTAAGGTTTTAATACTCAAGCCAGGCCTGGATTTAAAATTTGTGCCTGTTTAATATTTGGGCAAAGCTTGAACTTGAAGTTTGTGATAAAGTCTCAAAATTGAGCCTGGCCCAAACAATTTGGTCTAAAACTTATTGCCGGTAGCTTAGTACTTGTAGTTTAGTTAAGACTGGCGCGGCCCAGACCGATTGAATAAATGGGTAGCTCAGGCCTAACTGTTTGAGGTGTAACGGGCTCAGACTAGGCACTTACAGCCGGTGTTGGGCCCGTACCGAATATAGGTCTATGTTTCTAAATTTGGTTCCGGCCGAATAGGCCTCAAGAAGGCATACCTGGCCATGAACACCCTAATATTTCTTGGATAGGCTGCGTTTGCCATTCCAGCAAAAATGCTGGGAAAGATGGCCATGTATGAGATTGTTTTTAGGTTTTAGCATGCCCACAGAACTCTTGAATAGGCCTATCAACTGGTGGGTTAGACCCGCGACCTAACTGGAACCAATTGATCAAAGGTTAAAACAGGTGGAGCTAATCAACTAGATCAATATCAATGCTTAGCCGGTCATCTGATGAATGACCTTGCCCAGGATAGACCCATACCCAAAACAGACTACATTTAAAGAGTAATCTGATTTAGCGAAAAAGTGGACAGTCCCGTTAAGGATCCTTAGAAATGTTTGAATACCTAAAAGAAATAAAAAGTATTAGTAATAGAACCAATGTCCAAAAGAATAGGATTGATAGACTGGTCCAAAAGAACACAAATTCTCGCTCATGCTGGTCATCATATGTCATCATTTATTAGCTAGTAGTAATTATAAAGATGGCCTAGTACAAAAATCTGCCACAACTTCAATGGTGGGATATGAATTGAGCACTCATAATTTTTCATACTTAAAAGCGCCTGGAACTGCTCACTTGTCTCTCCAAATTATATGTAAAAAGGACTGGATATTAACACAGGTTGTAGTGACAACTGACAACTCAGTCAAATATCTCTCACTTTTGGGTTGGCTTACGATCCCAGAACACAGCAGATCTTGTTTTAATTTGGACAAGAATTAAAAGCAATGATCAGTTCTTTAATGTTCTTATCATCCGATTGACTTTTCTTTGATCATATGCCTTCATCTCTTTCAAGAAATAGAACCAGGCTGTAAAAGGGTAGGGTTCTGGGCCTGGTCCAGCTCCACACAGACCCCAGTCACCCAGTTTTGTTTAATCGGGTCAGTGGCTGGGTTGGGGGTCCTAAACTCGGAAAATTGAACCCGCCACCCGGCCGTTTATGTTGAATTGGATCTAAGTTGGCACTGTGATTATAATGCCCTTAACTTAAAAGAATTTAATAAATTCTACTATAATACAATTCTCTGGGTTACTCATTTCATGGGCCTACAGTAGCAGGTTGGATCTAAGGCCCATATAGGTCAAAAAGGTGGCGAACCAAAGTTGAAAGAGGTCAGTATGTTAATCTCTCAAATAGTACTGTCCTTTGGGTCTGTCATGTCATGGGCCCTGAAAACAAGAATCCTACCACCAGTTGGGCATTAACTAGGACCCCAGTCCCAGATGCAGATTTTATTATTATTTATTACTACTTTTTTCAGTTTCACCTCCAACTAGGTCCTTGGTCTAACATGACCCATCTCACCTTGCCTTGTTTAGGGCTCACTAAACCAATGCTTTAAAAACTTGATTGGGTATCAAACTGCTTGACTAGATGGGTCAGTTCAAATCCATTTTAATGCAGGTTCAATTGGATTCAATTCCGACTTAATAATTATAAAATCAAAATGACTAACAAATAATTGAATCCGTTAAAACTGGCGAAAAGTGTAAGATCATATCAGTTCCAATGTCATTTTCACAAATTAGACCGTTTTAACCAATTCTTGACCAGATAAAGAACTTAGACTGTTCTAGGTGGGGGCAAACTGTCCAAGTGAACCGTTTCAAGTGAAACAGGTTCTGTCAAATCTGGTCCCACCCAGACGGTTCGGTCTGTTTTCCAAAGACCACACTAAATTCTTTTACAAATGTTGTAAACCATACTATCTCCCATGAATCAATCAGTAGTCACTTTTTTATTTATTTTTTAGGTACAAGTACAAGTAGTCACTCAATTCTATAATTTAGCTTTGGCTTTTGTAAAATTTGGGCTTGGTCCCTGGATGTGTATTATATCTAAATTTCATGAAAATGCATGCTGGTACTGTTTGCATGTGAAAAAGCTGTTCAAAACAAGATTAATGGCACATGTTCAGGAGACCGGCCCTACTGATCTCTTCAAGTCTCAATGTCAGATCTTACTGTCTATAATAGTGGTTTGATTGGTCCATTGGCCTGATGGGGGTGACATAGTGTGCAGGAAAGAATTGGCAATTAGGAGCTTGGTCAATGCTTTACAATAACTGCAACTGCAGGACCACATGATGAACTTACCACCTTGACTTTTGAGCTTGGTAGGCTTCCAGCTTGTTTTTATACATAGAGAAGGAACATTTATTCTAGAGGATTTTATCCGAAATTCAGCCATTTACCCTAAAGAGTCACCGCAAAAGGTGAAGCACCAATGGAGTCTGTCAAGACCTTTTTTTTTTTTTTTTTTTTGAAATTTGAGATAAGTGACACTAGCATTACTTGATTCTGACGCAAGCGACGCTAGTGTCGTTCTTCGCCTCTCCTAATGCCTTCTTCTTCCTCTCCTCCTCCTCGTCTAGGACTTCATACTAACATCAAAAGCTTCGCCAACAAAAGTTATGATCATAAGTTCGGTTTGTGGAACACGAACTTTCTGCGATGGCAAACAGCTGTAGGTGTGTTTCCTCCACTCCATATTCCACTTCCATTTTAGTGCAGCCACCGAATCTCCCCCTTTATAAAATCTCTCTCATGAACAACAATCCACTTTCGACCGTCTTGCTCGATGGAGAAGTTGCGACTCGACAACAACAATCTTCATCCTCCTACCCACATGGAAGGTCAAGACCCGGACGATTGGAGCAAGGAAGACAATCCAATGGTTGAAGATCGATCGCCCTCCATCTGCAACAGAAACCCTCTCTTGTTTTTTACTATGAAATTCAAAGTACTGTCAAATCAAATCGAGTTTGATGCGCATAGATGTAGATCTGACTGGTTCTTGCTTCATATTAGAAGGGTTTTGTTTCTCTTTTGAGTAGATTTTTATTTTTCGATTATGGATGTTGATTTGGGGCTTTATGCGATAGTTGGATTTAGTTGAAGGCAGGAGATTGATTTCTTGTTAGCAAAAGGGAAATCTTGTGGCGGGAAAAGAAGTTTTATGACTGCGAGGAATTCTGGATAACTCGATTTATGGTGCGATGGTGTTTTTATGAAACCTTATTAGAGCCCGAGTTCCTTCAATTGAATCTTTTTTCTTCGTTGTCTCATGAAAAACCCTATATTTTATACCATTGATCATATATTGTTTCCACCTCCGCGCCACGTGAAAACATCTACATGTTTATTTAGTGTCGAGTTGAATCATCTGTTCCGCAGCATAGAAGATGGCGAAAAAGGTACAGCACCAATGGAATAGGAGAGGAAGAAGAAGGAGATTGTGAAGGACGACGCTAGCGTTGCTCGCAAGCGACGCTAGCATCACTTATCTCAGGTTTCAAAAAAAATCAAATTGGTCCTGACGGACCCCATAGGTGCAACACTTTTTGCGGGGACCGTTCGAGGTAAATGGCTGAATTTCAGAGTTTTATCAGTAAAATCCTCTTTATTCTATTTTAGTCTTGGATAAAAAGTAATGTTTTTTTCTTTCTTTTTTTTGTTTTCATTGAAGTATATTTAGCTGGTTTGGGAACTTTTGATTAGCTGTTTTAATTATATATTTTTCGTATATATACTGTTTGGTATGTTTGAACTTTTGTTATAGAAATAGTTACATGGAAAACTTGTAAAAAAAAACTGAAAAATGTGCCCTAAATTTAGACATGCATGTAAAAGGTTTATAAAAAAGATGTAAAAAAAGTCTTAAAGATGATTTATCTGTTTAGTCACATAAATCTTTTCATAGAGTTTAAAGCAGGCAGGGCGCTCGAACATCTTTTTGAATCGGTTTTGGTTAAATAGACTAATGTAGACTTGGCAAACTAACACCTTGATTATGGACAAGAAAGCTCATGCTGCATTTTAAAGATGATTGTTATTGCCACCTGCAAAATTTCAAAACCTAATGAGCCCATATTTTGAAAAATTATGTTACATTGTTATGTTTGCAGTGAGCTTATTATTATCTATTTTTCTTATTACCAGTGTGAGTGCCTAAATATTACGGACTTGATTATATGGGTAGAGAACTTAGGGATGATCAAATGCCTAAGACCTGAAAATGAAGGAAAAACAAATGTCAGAGACCCTGGCTGCAATCGGCCAAAGGCACTCCGATGCCTTAGTTAGTTCGGTAATTAGACAAAGAAGGAGTAAGTGGAGAAGAAGGGGAGAAATTCAGGGTATGGGTGTAAGTGTTGTATTAGCGTGAGCGTACCTTCTCTGGAGTTGTTCCTGATATATATAAGCCAAAAGTTGACTTTTGGAGATTGAGTCCCATCAGGCCCTACTCTGATGTCAGGATATTAGAGTCCAATTGGATTTGACTCTGGTTGACTTCAGAGGCAGGGTCCCATCCGACATTTACCTCGATGTAGACGTGGCCGCCGGGTAATGATAACTCTTTATCTTGATCCGAGGCATGTTATCATCAATCAACACATTCCGTAACGTAGTTGAGTCTTCTCTATAGGAGTGCAGTCACAAAAGAGTCAGTGCCCGTCTCGGCTCCCCGAAACCAAACTGGAGATGATGCCGAGGTCAAGTGTGACCTCGGTATGAGACCATTCTAGCACTGTTGCCGAGATGAAAAATGGCCGAGATCATGTATGCCTAGCTGGTACCCTTACCGAAACTAGTATAATCTCGGTATTAGGAAAACATCTCACACAACCAGTTAAAACATGATTTTAGGGTATAGTGTTGTGCATTTTTCGGGGCTTGAAGGATTTACTATATTTGTGATATGTTTTTTTATGGATTAACATCTAACCTTGTTTCATTTTTTAACTCAATTACACTTGAAATTATGCCCACCCTCATCTCTTCATCGTTGCAATATGATTCAACAGGACTTGGATTTAATGCAATGAGCTAAAAACAAAACAAAAAAAAAATACTACTGGTAGATTTAATGCAATGAGCTCAAAAAATAAAAAATCCAAGTCTGGCCCTAAGAGGACCCACATTCCGAATACAAAACTCCGTCCCTTCAAGTTGTGAAGTGGGAGTCAGGAAAATCTTGTAAGAGAGATTCTATTGGAATATGAGTTTTTTCTTTCCCCACCGTTCTACAAGACAAAAATTATAATTCCTAAACTACCCATCCTCCCTCTCTCCCTCCACCCTCTTCCCTCATCCTGCCAGGCCCCTTCTCTCTCTCTCTCTCTCTCTCTCTCTCTCTCTCTCTCTACCTCCCGATCTCCCTCTCTCTCTCTTGTTACCTCCCGATCTCCCTTCCCGCCAGGGGGATGAAGGAAGAGGGTGGAGGGAGAGAAAGGGTGGAGGGGTAGTTCAGGAAAAAATATTTGTACGGTGCCAATAAATGCTCCCATCTTATAAAGAGGCACAAATCCATCACTGGGGTCATAAAGAGTGAAACACAAAACAACGAAAATAAATATCTGCTTGTTTGGTTGTATAAATTACATATGAATTCATAGTCAAATGAAGCTAGCCTAAAAAGAGGAGAGGGGAAAGAAATATGTAAGAGCAGTGATGTAGATGAGATGTTGACTTTTTTAGGATTTAAATTACTAGAGTGATGGCTAGATATTTATTTCACATTTTTCTTTGATTCACTTTTCATTAAAGGAAACTTATTTGATGGACATCTTCAAATATTCACATGTGACTATTCATTTTTAACAAACTACAGAAATACAATGTCTTAAAATTCCTAGGATTTCAAGTACACAGAAGAAACATGATCAAATTTCACATCAATGAGAGTTGTTCTCTTGAATTTGTTGATCTATTATGTGTTCTTACACATGATCCACATGATAGGGAAATACTCCCTTTAGAGTGAGATATTACCAAAAACTAACATTCAAAAGGAACTATTTTTTCTACCAAACAAAAAACAGGAAAACAATTTTGGATAAGTTTGGATGGGCCATGCTAGGCCAAGGGAACGGGCACGGCCAGCCCATTTTGGCACGGCCCGGTCGGCCTGCCAGGCACGACAGGCTTGGCTTGTCCAAAAATAGCCATTTTTTAAAAAAATTATCCATTTTACACCCCCGAACAGCCATAAAACGGTCATATAAGGGGTATTTTGTGTCATTTTTAATTTTACAAAGTCTATGAATAATCTAACCCTCCCATTCTTCTCAGTTAAGTAAGTCGAGTTTGACCGAACTACTTAAATATCTTTGTCATTCTCCGTGCTTGTCTTCTAATTTTTAATTTTAATACCGAAAAGACGAAAAAAATTTAAAGAGACAAGCCAGCACAAAAGCATGGCACTGCCCAGCCTGCTCCAACCCGGCCCATGGAGCACAGTGCCGTGCCAAGAAAAAGCCCTAATGGGCCTGCCAGCCCGGGTTGTGGCCCGTTCGGGCCGGGATTTGGGCCAGCACGCCTGTTTGACATGCCCAGTCGCAACCATTGATATTTTTTCAAATATGGAAGCTTTCCATTTACCAACGTCAGTTTAAATTACCCTCAACTCTCTCTTGGGACACTACACTCTTTATGGGTAGGGGTGAAAGTGGGCCGGGCCGTCCTAGGGCCGCCTGTGGACGGCCTGTTATAGGCTCGGCCCGAGCTCGGCTCAAAAGACAAAAGAGCTGAGCTAGGGCCTAGTAGGAGGCCCATTTGCTTAAACGGGCTGAGCTCGAGCTTGATGAAACCCGACTCGTAAGCCCTAGGGCTTACATATATTAATACAGTATATAATACATATATGATATAACATAATCCATAAATCCTAAACCTTAGTTTTAATCAATATAAATAATCTTTAAACCCTAAACACTAAATAATCCATAATTCCTAAACCTAAGCAGTAAGCCATAGGGCCTACATATATTAATCCATATATTATATATGGATATATGATTCTATGATACTAAATAATCCATAAATCATATACAGTATATAATACATATATGAATCTATGATACTAAATAATCCATAAATCATATACAGTATATAATACAGATATGAATCTATGATACTAAATAATCCATAAATCCTAAACCTTAGTTTTAATCCAATATAAATAATCCCTAAACCCTAAACACGAAACCCTAAGCACTAAATAATCCATAAACCCTAAACCTAAGCACTAAACCTTAAACCCTAATTTTAATCCAATATAAATAATCCCTGAACAACCTTGAGGATGCATGTATATTAATGGTCTGGAAGACATTTTTTTAAGTCTTGTAACTCTAGAACAACATTTCCTTTGTTGTTATTATTATTTATTAACAAGGCTCTATTGTTGTTATTATAGGTGATGCTGGAGACTTTATTTTATGATGTTGGCCGAATACTTTTTTTTATTCTATGATGCTATTGGAGTTTAATTTGATTTGTATTATTGTTGGAGTTTGATAATGCTCATCTACATTAACATTGAACTATTATGGAGAGTTGGAACTGGGCTCCCTTTGCTTTTATGGAGTCTTTCTTATTTTAGTTAATTTTATTGCTGCAATCCAAATTATGGGAATGGGAATATGGGATGAATGCATGCATTTAACCATTTTTTTTGTTCTGGTTTACATATGTAGATTTTTTTAAATTTTTATAGGATTTTTTTTTCCTGAAAATATTTTATTTCAGCTAGTGCTATATCATTAGCCAGGCTCAAAGAGCCGGCCCTAGGGCCTCATAACTTAATAAGAGCCGAGCCCGAGCCAGGATTTTTTAGGCCCTCTCGAGCTCGGGCCGAGCTAGGGCCTACTAAAAAATACTGACAGGCCCTAGGCCCGGCCCGGCCCACTTTCATCCCTATTTATGGGTCCTGTCCTCTTAACTCAATGTCTTGTCATTCACAACTTCTATGCAATAAAACCCACTTGCAAAATAGGAGTAAAACAAGGATTGTTAAACAAGAAAGTCATAATACTTGTATGCGGTGTGAATGGGGAACAATGACATTTTCATAGCCAATATTTCTAACTCAGAGGCCCCCAATAGATGGGTTACCAGGACAGGTCTAAAATTTGGGAATCTACAGATCGCTGTCAAGGTGGGCCATTGATTGGACCTCTCGAAAGGTAGCAAACGTAACAAAGAAGTAGGGTCCACTAAGGTCAGTCATTTTAGAATTCTGAGTCCATCTATACAATTTCATTAGTGAGCCCTGTGGTGAAATTTAAACTGCTCAAGGCCATTATTCCTTTGTGTATTTATATATTCTTTTAGTAACTTAACTTTTCAAGACATAATTTTATTTAAATATTTAGGGCATGTTTGTTCGTAGAATGATACTTAGGAATTGAAATCAAAGAAATTGTATCATAAGCATTGAAAATAAAATCAAAGTGAATTTTCAAAAATGAGTATCAAATAAGCCTTCCTTTTATGGAAATACAATTAAAGGTTGATGGGAAATGAACAATTAAAGGTGATGGATGGTTATTCATTTTTTATTTTTCTTTGAGTCTATTTCCATAAAAGGAAAGGTTATTTGATGCTCATTTTGAGAATTGACTTAACGTCTTCATTTTAAACTACTTATGGCATCAATTTCATGCATTTAATCCCAACATATTTTAATACAAACAAATGGACTTTGTAAATGTAGTTAAAATACAAAATACTAAAGCTCACTATAGCGAGCTTAAGCTGTTCAAAATAATTATTTTCTCCTTATTTTAGTACCCAAATGGTATCTTACTTCAATCGAAGTAGGACTCATTACAATTGATCACTTGTAAATCAATTCATCCATAATTAATTATTGAAATCTGTTGATTCGTTAGTTGTGATCATTTAATAGGCCATGATATGGTAGCATAAATGGATTGAGAGTGCAACAATGAAAGTCATTCACTAAGTCACAATGAGGTGGATGATGAAGGTGTAGATTATATATAATAATGCAAAGTTTAGAACCTATATCCTCTGAGTATTTCACTCACACTTCTCGAAAAAGGATGTGAATCTCTCTCTCTCTTTGGGCGCGCTTGGAACTTTTTCATGTTTTACTCTAATAGTAGTTGGTCCCCTTATAAGATTAATCATATGATTAAAAATGTCATATGCTCAACTCTTAGTAGAGAAAAATTTGGAGACAGCCCAAAGATAAATCATTCATTTCTAGCTATTTGGATTTTCAATAAGGTAGGCTCTAGTCTTTAGTTTCATTTTCCTTATTGCAGTGTCGGTGAGACACTCAAAGTTAGGGAGAGGAACTGGCTGAACCATTAGGAAAATGACGAAGGGTGTCCCAGCTCTTTGAGCTGGACTAATCCCTACAGGCCCGGGGAAGCCAGATAAATCCCCTGTGGCCCAAGTGTGCTAGTGCAATTTCGAATCATCAATCTCCGGAAGAAAATTGTGGTCATATACCAACTGAGCTACCCATTGAAGTTACTTACTACCTATACATATGTGGGAAGGGAGAGAGAGCAGTGATGTTGTGCAATTTGGATTTTACCGTGAGGGTGGCAATGAGGATCTCATTCGATCTTTTAGAGCACGTTTGGTAAATAGAAAATAATCATCTATCTAGAGGATTCCTTTATTTTTCTAGAATCATACTATCCTATCTGAAGATTCCTAATGAGAATAGTCATTGCATTCCGTGTTTGAAAAACACCAACGAGGAGTCATTCTTTAGAACTGAGGCACTTCTTTGCCTTTGTGGATTTGAAAAATCCAACTGCGGAGAGGAATAGACCAAAGGAACAGTGCAAAAGAGGATTTTTGATGGGTTCGACGATTTTAAAAATTCTCTCCCACTTTTTCTCTCCCAAAGGGTGGGTTTCCTCAAAGGGTGGGTTTCCTCATAATCGAGGAAGAGGACATCATCCGAATACGCCCCAAAGAGGATGACCTGTACACAATGTTGATGAGGTCACACTCACACAATATCGATCAGGTCATAGTGATAGACCATTGCCATGGTCTGCATTGGCCCTGACATTATACTATGGGCCCCACATTTTCAAGGTCAAGAAGAATCCAGGATAAACCACACAACTTGCATTCTACTGTGCTAGCATCAGAAAAATCTGGCATGGGTCACAGACTTCCTCATATTCCTCTAGACTCTCTCTATATACGTACTGTTCCTGTATACCATGATCTATGATGTAATGATAAGGAAGATATGATATGTTCTGTTCCCATAGCTAACCATGGTTACATTGTCGGGTCAATCACTAAGAACCACCCACGAAACTCTGCTTTAAGAGCCCCCCCCAACTGCACTCCGAGAGAGAGAGAGAAATATCTATTCCAGATTTGAGGAAAATCTCTTTGAAGATTCTCCTTTTCTTCTTTTCTACTTGTATAAAGAGAAGCAGCTCTGTATCAGGTTTGCTCTCTTTTCTTTCTTATTCTCTTTCTCGTTAGGCAGGTGAGTCATGAGTGGCACTGTGAGCATTCCATCCTTTTGAGTTTCATCTAGTTCTGTTCTGGGTCATTTGATTTCCTTGGAATTGGTCTCTTTTAGCTGTTGAATGGTCTTTTCGTACTCTGTTTTTTTTTTTTTTTTTTTTGCAATGATGCTTCTTTGGTGGATCATCGAAATGATAATTGTGCTATGAAAAATGTTGGGTTTCTGGTTTTCTTCTTGGTCCTTTTGATGTACTTCTCTTCGGAATTAGTGGCTAGCTTTCCTTACTAGTTTACTCTTGATTTACTTAGCTGTAAGATTACTCCTGTTTTCCCTTCCTTGAGGATATTTCTGATTCTGTTTTCTCTCTTTTTTCTTTTGGTGTGGGTTCTGGGGGCGGTGTTGAAATTCTAGTCCTTATCTTTGGTGTTTCTCTTTTTGTTTCGTCATTTTAGTTTTTGGGAAGAAATAGAAAAAAAAAAAGTTCTCTCTTTTTTAAATGCTTGTCATTGTGTTCATTGGAATCTTTTTTTAACCAAGAACTTTATCTCATGCTGAATTTGGTTCCACTTTTCAGAGACTTTTCATGGGGAGTTGTGTGTTTTTATTATTATTATTTTTTTATGGAGTTTTTGGAAACAGTGTTATATGTGTTCGCATTTTATTAATCTTTTAACTTAGCATTTCCAATTCATCCTGGTTTGGTTTAGATAAAAACGGATTGATACTTGGATCTTAATTTATTTGGAGAAGTACAGATTCTGTTTGAAAATTATCTAAAAATGAAGAATTAGCAGTTCGCATGTGCTCATTTGATTCTCCTGTATCAATTTTTTTTTTTTTAATGTGGCTGAGTGCTATGTTTGTTTCTCACTGTTCTTGGCTTTAAATATTAACTGCAGATTCTGATTCAAAATGGTTTGAGAATGAAGAGTTAGTGGGACAAAAGCAGTTGCTTGTGTTAATTTGATTCTTTTGTATCATTTTTTATGTGGGAATTGGTGCTATGTGCATCTTTAAGTGTTCTTAGCTTTAAATATTAGTTCTTTACACTGCACTTCCATCCTTTTTTTTTTTTTTTTTTTCATAATTGTTTGTAATCTCTTCAGAGTATTATAGAGCTGTTGATTAAAAGCCGAACCTCTCTCTCTCTCTCTCTCTCTCTCTCTCTCAAAAGGAAATTCATAAGGGAGAATGAATCACCGTGTTCCCAATTGGAATACTAAGGATGAATCCAGATCTTTTCCTGATAACTCTCTAGTTTCAGATCAGAAGAAATTCAAGGGGTCAGTCTTATTTTCTCACTTAAAAAAAGTTTTACTTTTCTTAGTATCATTTCTCCTTCCAAGGGTGCAGTTGGATTTTGCCCAGATTATATTTGGCTTGAATATTTAGCTAGAATGCATCCTTTCTGCTGAAGCTTTATGGACAGCTTAAGAAATATTAACAATATTAAGTGGGATACTTTTTTTTTTTTTTTTTCCAATCAACTTAAATTTATTGTCTGAACAATGGAATATGGAACTGGAACTCTGAATAAAATTTGGCTTCGAGCATAAAATTTGGAAAAAAAAAAAAAAAAACTGTATCCTACTTGTGAGCCTCTCCAAAATACTCAAAGCAACGCTAACGACGCTAATTAACATTCCATTTGAATATTTTAGCAGAATTTATGGCTTCTGTTCAGTTGTGCCTTCTGGTAGATTTAGGAGAAATCATGTTGTTGTGCGTATTGTTCTTCTTCTGTTTCTGCCCTCAATCAGTGTCAGTGAAAATGTTGATACTAGTTTGGGTAGGGAAAAGGGCCAGTATCACATTTACGTGGCATCACATAGAGAATAACTATCCATTGAGCCAAAACATTTAAACTGATTGAGATTTGGGCGGTGTTCGAATATGCATCTATGCTTACAAATGTGCTGACTTTGCTAGGATTTATTTGAATCTCACTGTTTCATCATCTTACAGGATGGATCACGAGGTAGCGGAGCTCTTATGGCAAAATGGCCAGGTGGTTTTAAACAATCAAACTCATCGAAAGTCTATATCCACCTCATATGAATCAAAACAAGTTCATAGAGCTGACCAACCATTAAAAGGTAGTGTGCCTTTTGGAAATTTGAACAGTATGATTCAAGAAGATGAGACTGCATCATGGCTTCAGTATGCACTCGATGATTCGATGGAAAAAGATTTCTTCTCTGATTTCTCATATGAAATTCCAAATGTCGAGATAATCAAATCCGAAAAGATGAGCAAGGAAACCTCATCAGGAGCAAAAAACACAAAATTAGCCTCCGCTGAAGAGGCCCATGTTTTAGTCAGTAGTAGCACAGAACGATCTCAACCTGTTATTAAACAGTGTAATAATCTGCATTCTGCAAAAAATATAATGCCCCCTCCCAAGTTACATATTGTCAATTCGACTACATGTCCTACTTTGGATGGTGGAAGAATCATAAACCCTCCTAATTTCTCAATGCCAGTTAAGGCCAATTTAGGATCGATGAACAAACTTTGCAGAGAGGTGGAGGAATGCTCAATAATGCCAATGGTGTCTAGCCATTGTGGCAGCAACCAAGTCCATGAGCCCAATTTGAGTCAGGTTTCTAGCAATGGTGTGAGTCCTATGAAAATTTATGCTGGAGACGTCAAGGAAGATGTGAGAAAGATGTTCTTACAGAATGAAAGAGGGCAGACAGAGACAATCGAGATGACTCTTACATCATCTTCAGGTGGGTCCAGGGAAACAGATAGAATGGAGAAGCAGACTGGGGGCAACCAGAGCCACAAGAGGAAGGAAAGAGACGCTGATGAATCCGAGTGCCAGAGTGAGGTCAGCAATGCCTCTCCTTTTTCTTTGTTTTTCATCAGTATGCTACACATTATTGCCAGAAAGGAATAACACTGCTAACATGAAAGGGGAAAATCTGTCTATTCGTTAAAGGACTGGATAGGATTTGAGATTGACATCCATTTGTTCTCTTAAAGGAACCTTTGAAATATTGATGTCTATCCCATGTTTGGGATTCAACTTCTACATGTATGACACCCTTAACCAGAATTTTTATCCGTCCAAAGGCATCCCCGTGGTCTTAAGTCTACCCATTTTCAGGGAGCTTCATGAGAAAAACTGTTGACAGGATAATATTCTATTAAGGTTCTCCATGGACACTAATAAAATGTTAATGTGATTTGAATGTAATAATCTAGATATCCTATAGAAAGTTTCATGTGATTTGACTGTAATTTTCTAGGCATCCTATAGAAAATTTGTTGTTGGTTGTGGATCTTAATCTTAAGAACAAAATGTGAAAATATCCAGGAGGCTGAATATGCATCAGTTGAGGGGAACAAGCCAGCTCAGCGCTCTGCATCTAGCCGCAGAAGCCGTGCTGCTCAGGTCCACAATCTTTCAGAGAGGGTAAGTTTGGAACAAATGCATCAGTCAATGTATTTCAGTCCACTTCTTAAAACAATCATGAGATCAAGCCTCTTCCAAACTGAGTCGAAATTGAATTATAAAACCATGTTATCAATTGCCCCATTTTTAATGCAGAGACGTAGGGATAGGATCAATGAAAAGATGAAGGCATTGCAAGAGCTCATACCTAATTGTAACAAGGTATGAAGCTCTTTCTTTTATTTCCTGTCAAGTAAAATGACATATCCTTTTTCTAGAGTTGTCAATACCTTGCTACCCATTAATTATTTTCTTATCTTTCAATATTTCTTCAATCAAATTTTGGTGAACAATATGAAATAATTAAGTTTATTAACATGAATGGATATGACCACTTTTGGCTAATTACCTCATAGATATATAATTTACTGATCTTAGTTCTCATTTGCTTAAGAGCTCCACATTAATGAAATTCTAATTATTCAGTCAGATAAAGCATCGATGCTGGATGAGGCAATTGAGTACTTGAAATCTCTCCAGTTACAACTTCAGGTACAAGACTTCTATGGATTTTATAGAATCATAATTCGTAACAGCATTTGGGTTGTATCAGGAATTGCTCAAGATTATAGGTGGAATGGATGGTTATCCTGTCTGTTGTGTGTTCAGGAGCCACGTGAGGCAGGACACTATTCTTTCACCTTGGCTAACCCCTCTAGTACCCAGAAAAATTCCATCATCCTAGGAAACATCCAACTGTACCACTCTATTTAGTTTTCACCACCTTGATGAGTAACATTTCTCTTACCTATTTTCTATTGGCAAATTTTTCACGCGATGCAGATAATGTGGATGGGGAGTGGCATGACACAAATGATGTATCCAAGTCTCCAACACTACTTATCAGGCATGGGAATGGGAATGGGCCATGCTCCCTTGCCTTCAATTCATAGCCCCATGCAGTTACCAAGAGTTCCACCTATCAATCATTCCATCTCCCCAGTTCTTTCAAACCAGACACCAATCTGCACGTCTCAAGTTCTAAATCCAATCAATTTACCGAATCAGGTGCAGAATGCAAGTATACCTGATTCGTATACACATTACCTTGGCATCCAGCCCATGCAAACAGCTCCACAGGTTTGGATCTGTAATCTTATGCCCTTTTCTTTTGTGTTTCTGTCTGTAGAACTTCCTGATTATATTCTTGATTTTCTTGCAGACCACAAACTTTTATATGTATGGTTCTGAGACCATGCAGCATAATCTGAGGATGGCACTCCCAAATAGCACCAGTCTACCTTCACTCCCAGCGGGCATCAGTCCACCTTGTAATGCAATTTTGTTTAACAAAATTCAAAATGACAATCTGGGTAAGACTTGCCATGAATTGGTTTTAGGAATTATGATGCATTTGGATATGCCCCCAAAATCAAGTTTCAGTCACCTGGAAGAGTTGATGGTTACACATTTCCCTCACTACCCCTAGCCATTACCAGATCAAAAGTCTAGATTTCTAAACAATAGGCCCCACAAAGACTCGATATAATAAATTGTGAATGCTTTTGTTTTATGAAAAGGATTTGTGGCTGTCTTTTTATACTAGTATTTTGAATTTTTAAAAGGAATGAAGAATAATGTGACTTACATTGATATTCAGCTACTTCCACGAAATTTCTGTTATTTTGATTTTCTTTTTGCTGCGAATGTGTACCAAGTGAAACATGTGGGATATGAAGGGCTGAAATACCCAAACTCACTCTAGCCAATAGTTGATTTTGCTTATGGTTCATGGAATCTCTCTTTCCTTATCTCAAATGCACATCGTTTGGCTTTGTTCTGATCTGATATGGCTAAAGAAATTCATATTTTTTTGTCTCACTCAGTCCAAGTCCCTCTCAAAACTTTACAACTTGCTTGACGGCTCTGTCCTGATGCTAACAGGTTAGAGCGAGATAACTCATGCATAGAAGATGCTTATGCACCTCCATCAGATGGTTAAATCCAACCCTTCTGCAAAATCGTGAAATCATGGCCAGCTGCTATAGTATCCACTGCTCTTACATTCAGAAGAACATTTATAGATGGCCCAAGGTGACAGTACTGCTCCGCACCCAACTCCAACTACAGAGTGTTCTTGCCACCTGTGAGAGCCAAGGCAGGCTTTCCATATATGTACATTTCGACGGAAAGCAGCCCCTCTTGGATCTAAATCTAGGCTGTGACCATGTTAGAAATCTTTTTGGCAAATCATTTATCATATATATACCCTTTGATTTTTATGGGAACACTGTCTGTTATGATTATTTTATCTGGCCGTCTTGCTGAATTAAGCAGTTGTAAAATGTTGCATAAATTTCATAAATGAGGAAAGGATTTTCACGTGTCCTTTTTAATCCAACTGTAATGTTTAGCTTCGTGTATTAACTCCTATTTGCACATTTAACGACGTTGAGGCATAAATTACTTTGAGCAATTAAGCTGCATGGTTTGATGGGTTACCATGAAAAATGGAACTCAAAAGAGAGACATTTTTAAGTAAAAAAGGTGAATCAGTGAAACTGTGCAATTGTATAATGGATGGAAAGCACAAGCACATCCAACACGAGAGATGATCATGTGCTGATGACAGCCTTGTGGTGCGGTGAACAATGGGCCCCATCAGCAGATTTGGATTCCTCCTTTCTTTAAAAGTAAGAAGTTTGGAGGTGGGAGGCAACTGTCTCTCCAACATACAACAGAATAGTATTGATATGTCCCATATACCGATTTGTATCTCCCAAAGAGCCAGTACATAATGGTCTTTTGCCCAACCGAGACCGTTAGAAAGTTATTGCTGGATGTAAATTGTTTTTTTTTTTTTTTTTCCGTTTTTAACCCAGCTAAGGGGCCTGAGATGCAATTGAGAACCCACACATGGGAGAGCCCGGACACACACACACGGAAAACAGTCCACTCAAGTGGGAGAGTCTAATGGTTTGCACGCGGAAGAGGCAAAAAAAAAGAGAGAGTAGAAATTCAACCTTTTTTTTTAATGTTGTTCTCGGAAATGTACATGACCACATCCGATACCCAAGTCCCTCAATATCGGCACTACAACTAAGATCAGTCTTTATTTATTTGCGGAGGCATAGAAGTGCCTCTCTAGTGAGCTACCGATTGATTTAATTTCATTATTCTGATTTATCTTTTGTTGCTGTCATTTTTACAAAAAAAATTTATTTCACATGAACACAACATGCTAGCACACGAATCTACACACACAGAGATGGCATGGCTCACGTGAATAGTTATCTTGGTTATAGCTTGGTTAGAGTTTTAGAAGCCAACCCCATATGACGTTGTAAGACTATAATTATGATGATAATGCTTGCATCATGCTAATAAATTATATGCTTCTCTAATCCAATATAAGGCAATGCAGCTCATGATACAATAATTGAAACTCTTGCTCTCCATGTTGGATGCAACTTGTCATCGGAAAAAAACAAACCCTTGCAATGATATTTTTCTAAAATCGTTGACATCCAAACACCCCAAAACTCGCAAAAAACTTATTCGAGTTAATAAACCTATCCAAAAGGAGACACTTCATCTTCTCAACAATGGATTATTCAAGACAGATTTGTCATATTGTTTATTGCGGGTAATTACCATGGACTGGATCCACACACGAAAAAGATCATAAAACACAAAGAAGGCTCATACTGAAGAATGAATTGGACAAAAGAAAGTGCTTAACTTTTCTCTTCTGTACAATGGAGTCAACTACATACATGTGTGTATATGAATTCTTACTTTCTCACTTCTAGCTCTACCCCAATTCCATTCTAGATTTTCTGTGAAAATGCAAAAAGATAATTTTACCGTACTCTATGCTCTTCTATCAAATTATATCTCTGTCCTCATATAAAAGAAAACAAAAGTACCCTAACAAATTAAAAAATGCAATGAAGGTCCCTGCAATTTATCACATGCATAAACATTTTTTACAATATTAGCTTAATTAGCTACACTGCAAAGCAAGGGGCCCATTTCTGTGTATCAAATTCTTATAAATTATGGGCCTGTTTGCTTAGAAGAATTGTGAGAATCCTTGTATGTGGAAATTTTAAGAATTTCAAATGCTGCCCCTAAGTAGAATTCTAAATGCTCAACCCCTATTTATCATTTGGAATTCTAGAAATTCGTAAGTCTAAAAGTTCCTTTCTAAGTGGCTTGGAATTCTGAATTTCTGTATCAAACAGAGCATTTGAGATACCAGGAAATAAAATGCTACATCATGTCATAAATCCCCAACAAGCCCAATTTCCTGTCAGGAATTCATCTATTTCAAAGAGAGGAAGTTAAATTGAAGAATTAAAGGTACATATTATATAAAAAACTCTCCTCCTTCGGTAGTAAATGATAAAATTCCAAGAAAGTGAGGATCTTATCTACATCTCATCTTTTTATTCCTTGTTCATCTTTTTATTCCTTGTTCACCTCTCTAATAGTCATCAAAGAGTACCTGCTTTATTATTGAAATCCAAGGAAATCAAAACAAAGTAGGGGAACGGGGCCCTATATGAGTAAAGTTGTATGTGTTCAGTACTGATATCATGCCAAGAAGACTAACCAAAAATGGATAATAATGCTGAGTGCTGTACCGTATTACCTATAAAATTCGTTTTTAACAGTATTTATACTGATCTGCATGTGTGCGTAGTTTCTGGATTTTCATCTGCTACTTTTAAGAAAACTTTCTTTTTCCCCAAACTTGGGGTTCTTTCATAAAGCAGGGACTGGTCCCTCAAACGACACTGAATTAAAAAGCTCCCTAACCACCAGCTGAACTCTAGATGCCATGTTCATTCATGGGACCACAGGAAAAGACATGGGTGGTGGAACTTATCAATCTCCTGATCTTGGACTAGCAACACACTTTTATTGCCCATGAGTAAGTGCATGCATATGGACATGTTCTTATTCAAAAGATAAGAAGAGACAGGTTCTTTGGACTTTGTTTGATGTTCTTTTCATCCATCCAACATATATTTAAACTGGTAGCAAAAGCATCCTATCATGATAATACAGATATTACCATTTCTGCATGCAGTAGAAACTGTGGTCTTATTTTAGTAGAACTTTATATCCTTTGTGTTTTCCTTAAACATCAACATAATATTCATAGCCAGAAGACTCCGGTGTAGCCATTTCTGAGCAATCTGGTCTGGTTGGCAATTCCCAACCTAACTTGTCCAATCAATGTGAATCAGACCCAGTGATTCAAGGTTCGAGTTGATCCTATTTACTTTCTAGTTGGTTCAGGTTGACATTTTTTTCCCTAAATTAATGAATGGGCTGGGTTGCGGTTGAGTCTATGCTAACTTTTCAACGTGGTAATTTAAGGTTTGGGTGAAACCTTTTTACTGCCAATTTGAGTACGAGTTGGCATTTACAACATAAACAAGACGGGTAAGAGTTGAGCCTACCCAACCTGACCCGTTTCTACCATGGCTGTGGCCCCATCATGGAGTACTATTTAGCGATCTCTTGACTATTGAAGAGTCTTTTTGAAGTAAATCTACTGGAATGTGCACAATTACAACCTATTGTCCAGATGGGATCCCAAATCAGACAGTAAATCGGGACCGTCGATTTGGTGACCAATCATTTGGATCATGGTTTGAAAGTCTAGGACATTGGATCATGTTGAATCATCAGACTGAATCGGTTGCAACTCAGCGAAAGAATATGCTGCATCTATAAGAGACTATTCGCATTGTTCAGAAAGTTTAGTCAACTTCCACTTGCGTCATGGTCCATACACATGGTGACCGACCACAATGATTATCCTTATCACATTCAATTTGTCAGTTGTAGGATGAGAATGGTGCTTCAATAAATCATACTCAAAACAGCATTTCTTGTTAAGTATATAACCCATGACTTGAGCTGTAAGAAAAATGACCTGTGATGATGAGTCTTGACTTCTTTTATTTTGAGAGTGGGGGTGAATGTATGTAAACGCGTTGGTTGTAATTCTTAATTGTTGTGGGACAGTCGGCAGGTTTTGATGTTTATTGGCAGGTGATGGAGAACCAAAGACTTGAGTGAGAGTCTCATGGGTATGTGTGTGTTTCATGCCTCACTAGAATGTATACAATGAATCTGATAAAAATTTATAACAGGAGACATGCATATGCTTGTGTTGCTGTAAACAGCTTCTGGTTTTTATTTTCTGTTGATGTTGAAGTCAGGAAAGAGGAGGAGCAAAGCAACCATATAATCCCCTCCTTGCCAGTGTTGCACTGGCCAGTCCTTCCTTTGTACAAGGGGAGCCCACAAATGGGCCAGCTAGATCATTGTTTGAATGGGCCCAATGTGGCTGATTATAATCCAAAATCTTAATGATCTGGAGACCCTAACAATGCTATTTTATGCTTTTGTTAATATCTTTTCTCGAACTAGAATAGTTGCATTAATTTTTTTTTTTTCTCTTGTTTTCTATAATGTATTTGCAATTTGCATGCCACCAATTAATGAGTCGCATTGAGTTTATGGGGTCCATCCAGGGTTGACCTGTAATCAGATCATTGATCTTTATCAATGAACAGTGGCATGGGCATATGGCTCATATGTGGTGTTATCTGGGCTAGTAGGTGTTAGCAGGTGTACTTTGTGGTCCAGGAGCTAAATGGAATGGGCATGGGTCTATTCTTGCCCAAATGGCTATACTACAAGGCCCCGCATTCTGATATATTTAACATCAAGAATCATGATTTTTTGCAAACGGGCTGAGCCGGGTGTCACTTTCAAGTGCAGTCTCAATCCGGGCTTAAATGGTAGGACCCATACGTATAAGGACTGGTCCTGGACAAGCTATGGACTGGACCAGCCCAGATAACGACGATTTTAGGCCAAAGACATGGCCCAGTTCAATAAGACCAAAGGGCAACTGTTAATGTATGAACCATGCTGACCGGACCATATGTCTTCGGCCTTTAGAAGCTCAACTCAACTCGGAACGTCACCAAACTGAGTAATTAGAGATGTAAGCGGGTCGGTTCCGATCCAGGTCCATGATGGGCTCAGAACTGAAACTGTTAATGAGAAGATGGAATCGGTTCCATATATGGGACAGGTCCTGATTCTGGTCTAGGTAGAATATGATATATAGAGAAAAACCTAGCTTTTAAGAGGTATTCTAAAAAAAAAAAAGGTAATATATCATGTCCCAGATCCATAGATTGAAACCAAGGTGGAATCGGACCTAAACCTGTTTACTTATCGGGGTCTAAATAATGACTCAAATCCAATTTTTAACGGATCCAAACCTCCGAATAATGGGAGAATCGGGACTCAATATTTACATCCCTACGAGTAATACGATTAAGTCTAGAAAACGAACAGGTCAGACTCGTTCAACTCACTCAACTCATTGACCTACCAGTCACTGAATTAATTGCGACTCAACAAATCAGGGTGAGTTTTAACACTAGGATCTGAGCTTTTCTAATCTCCTATTTAATCACAAGCTGGATTTTATATTGCTTTCCATCATGGTCGAGACCTCTTTACAATCATTTCTCCATCTATTGACTCTAATGATCCTGCTCGAGATTCTCTAAACCAATCATTCAACCAGTTTCTATTAACTATAAACAAAGACAAGATATGCTGACTTGTGCCACAGCAAACCCATTGTCCGCTTATTGATGATAGGGGGCTAATTCCATCCATAGAAGCCCATGATTTTGGGATCCATGCCTTTGATCTGATGGGTACCACTGTGGATTGAGGGTTCCCCAAAATTCAAATACATTGGAAGACTCCTAATGCTTGGATCAGAGACATGCAGAATTAGAGTCGGTAAACAACTGTGCAATTTTTTTCATTTGGTGGGAGGCTAAAGTAGCCTTTAAGCAAAATTGGTTGATTTGAAGTGTGAAACATGGACTTTGATTGATGTTCGTTTTCAATCATAAGCATCTGGTGCGGCGAATCGGGTAATCATATTCCACTAATTATGCCTTTTGATGTGGATTATTAGAAACTGGTGTGGCCAGTCGGGCCAACCAGGCCGATTGGGTTTAGTTCGGGTCCAACCAGTCCATAACCCACTTAAAAAACTTGTATCTCATCAGTTTTGGGTCTGACTTTGGGTTCAATTGGGTAGACCCAATTGGGACGCAAAAGAATTAATTGGGTCCAAAATATATGGCCCACTGCCATAAAGCGTTGAAACATTTTTTGAAGCCGTTCTAGAATGTAAATGTTAATCACGTGTAGGAGAATGGATGATATGAACATCTTGGTGTGATTCATGGAACATTGCCATAAGATGATAGTGACCATTTGCCTAAGGACCGAATTTGAATCGGGTTTTATGTTCAGCCTGAGACTGACCCAAACCCAAGAATGGCAAACCCCAAATTGGGCTTTCGATGGGTCGGGTTGGTTGGGTTCAGTTTGTGCCTTCCCAAGTCAAACCCCTGAATGTATCAGAAATTCTTCTAGCTCCATCCTCAAACTGTAAGTGGTCATTGAAATCTCTTTGCTACCTAAAAACCCAAACATGCTTCTCTCATTACTAACTATTGAGTGTAACCACAGCAGGATAAGAGAAAAATGAAATAAATGGCAGAAAACTCTTCTCATTCATATGTTTTAATCTACTCAAATCCCAAAAATGGATTCAAAGCTTTTGACACTCGTGAGATCTTTGCCTAAGTAGATTAAATTAGTTTGACTAACTTTGGAAGGTAGAAGTCGAATATCCATTCATTTTTCAAGCTCTTCTGCTTGGATTATAAGAAACTGGCGGGCTGGCCTGGCCTGGCCCATGAGTACGCTCCCAGTGGTTGTATAATTTGTTGAGGAAAGAAAGAGACGTGGAAGATTTGAATATGATAATGGAGAGAAATTTAATCTAATTGCTTCTTAACGCTCCAACAATCGGCCCTTTCAAGAGAGGATCGTGCAATTGGTCAAATATCAACTGTCTTAATATCAATTAATGTTTAGCCAAAACGTCGTTTGTAGGGGTGCTTATTGATTGGGCTTGTCTGAACCCGACCCAGGCCCAGCCATCTTGGACCGGGCCTAGGCCATAGGTTTTAGTACTTGGAATGGGCCTGATTTAATTTTGGACCCATTAATATATAAATATATATGGGCTGGGCTTGGACTAAGTGGTACAGTGCCCAAAGCCCGGCCCGGCCCCATTTTTCCAATCCTCCTTCATGGAGACCTGATGTTTGTCCTAAAAATTTGCACCATTTTCTACAGGGAGACAAGAAGATAGATGGGGGAGTAAAGAGGAATAAAGGAGGTGATGGGTTAGTGAAGCCTGGTCTAGAATTTATTTAATTATAGGGGCTTATCTATAATATGTCGGTTTAATCTGGATCATTTGCTATAAGGCCAAATCCGACGGTTGAGGGTGAGATTAAGAGAGAACAAGAGAGACAGTGAGTGCTTGTACTCTTGTGGGAATCTCCAATAATAGTGAACGGCGTGAATCTCCCGTGGACGTAGGCAATCTTACCGAACCACGTAAATCCGTATCTCGTGGACTGATTGATTGATTGTCTCGTAGATCGTACGTGTGTTTCCGATCCTAACAATTGGTATCAGAAATTGAGCCAAAAATTTTCCTAGGGCTTGGCGTTGCGCACGATCACGATCGAGATTGATCCCTGAGAAGATTTCACCGCACAAAACAGAGGGATCGGGCACTATTGAACCTCAACGATCAGAGGTGTTCGTATTCTGATCAATCAATCAATCAGGTGGGCCACGAGAATCAGGTTGTTCTCAAGTCTCTGTTGCAGGAAGAGGCAGGGGCTGATCTATTTCCCTCAAATTGGATTTAGGGAAGACGCTCATCGCCGCAAGTCGCTGGAGACCATCCAGTGCTACAGCATCTCCATCGCCACACTACAAGAAATTTGGGGTTTAAGGACGACACAAATTTGTCCCAAAATGTACATATTTCGTCACCAAAACTAATTGAGACGAAAATTTTTCGTCACCCGTTTCGTCGCCAAAACCTTGTCGCTAAAAGGTATTGGAGACGAAAAAAAAATTCGTCACTGAAAAAGATAAATTGGTGACGATTTTTTTTTTGTTTCCAATACACTGTTGGAAACAAGTAATTTTTTTTCGTCTCCAATACACTATGTTGGAAACATACTTGTAAGTAATTAGTGACAAAATATTTTGTCATTAAAGGAAGAAATTAGAGACAAAAATATTTTGTCATAAATATAAGAAATAGAGACGAAATTTTTTTGTTGCATTTACCCCGCCCAACTCAAGGACTTCCCAAGAGGTCACCCATCCTAATACTGCTCCTGCCTGAGCACGCTTACCTTTAGAATTCTTACGATTTTTGGAGCCGCACGATTGTAGAAGACTTCATGCTAAGTTAATACGGGGTTTGACTTATAAGCCATGGTTAAGACTTGGATATTTCCGATGCGGGCTAACGGAGACTCATCATTTGAAGCCTGTGGTTAAGAGTACCGCCTGGACCAGGATCTCACATTCTCCCCCATTAGAAATAGAGCCGTCCTCGGCTCTGATACCAACTGTCACAGCCCCGCCCAACTTAGCATGAAATTGTCTGCTTTGGCCCACGTGTACGTGTGAGGACTTCCCAAGAGGTCAACCATCCTAGTACTGCTCCCGCCCGAGCACGCTTAACTTCGGAGTTCTTACGATTTCCGGGGCCGCACGGTTTTAAAAAGCCTCATACTAAGTTAATACGGGGTTTAACTTATAAGCCCATGGTCAGGACTTGGATATTTCCGATGCAGGCTATCGTAGACTCGCCGTTTGAAGCCCGTGATTGACACGCTACGCCCATTTGTTAAGGGTACCGCCCAGACCAAGATCTCACATTCTCCCCCACTAGAAATAGAGTCGTCCTCGGCTCTGATACCAACTATCACAGCCCCGCCCAACTCAGCATGAAATTGTCCGCTTTCGCCCACGTGTACGTGTGAGGACTTCCCAGGAGGTCAACCATCCTAGTACTGCTCCCGCCCGAGAACGCTTAACTTCGGAGTTCTTACGATTTCCGGGCCGCACGGTTTTAAAAAGCCTCATGCTAAGTTAATACGGGGTTTAACTTATAAGCCCATGGTTAGGACTTGGATATTTCCGATGCAGGCTATCGTAGACTCGTCGTTTGAAGCCCGTAATTGACACGCTACGTCTAGTTGTTAAGGGTACCGCCCAGACCAAGATCTCACATTCTCCCTCATTAGAAATAGAGTCGTCATCGGCTCTGATACCAACTGTCACAGCCCCGCCCAACTCAGCATGAAATTGTCCGCTTTGGCCTACGTGCACGCGCGAGGACTTTTCCAGGAGGTCACCCATTCCTAATACTGCTCCCGCCCGAGCACGCTTAACTTCGGAGTTCTTATGATTTTTGAGGATGCATGGTTTTAAAAAGCCTCATGCTAAGTTAATACGGGGTTTGACTTATAAGCCCAAGGTCAGGACTTGGATATTTCTGATGTGGGCTAATGGAGACTCATCGTTTGAAGCCCGTGGTTGACACGCCACGCCCCGTGGTTAAGGGTACCGCCCGGACCAAGTTCTCACAGTAGCAGAGACTCAGAGAGGTTGGTGTACCTGGCGGTGGCGGACTCCTGGATGGAGGAGGATGGGCACAAATGATGGTGATTGGTGATGGTGGTTGCGTCTGGGAATTCTAGGCGAGAGAGACTGAGAGAAGTAGAGATGAGAGGGATCACTGATCAGGGATGGGTCTGCACTGCGTGTGTTGATGGAGGGTGATGATGATTGATAGGGGTCAATGAGCCATGGGGCTGTTGCTTGAGACGATGGGTGGGAGATGTTGGAAAAGGATTTTGGAAAATGGGGAAAAGAGTTCTTCTCTCCTCTTCTGGAAAAGGGTTTTGGAAAAGGGGGAAAAGGGTTTTGGAAAAGAGAGACCGGGATAGATGGAAGGACAAAGGGGGAAATGGGTTTTGGAAAAGGGGCACTGGATTGGGGTGGGGTTGGGGGAGGGGGATGGACGTTAGAGCCTTGGGGGCCCATTTTAGTCATTTTAAAGGCTTTTCCAAATCAATACTTGTAAGAGAGGAATAGGCTCAAGTGCGAACGAAATTGGTGCCACCGCAAATGAAATTGGCGCCTTATTTTGGTGACCAAATATTTTCGTCTTCCATAACTTATCCTTAATAGTGACGAATTATGTTCGTCACAAAAACAAATTATATTTTGTGACAAAAATTTTCGTCTCCAATGAGCTAAAATAATTCGCGCCAAAGCAAATGAAATTGGCGTCTTATTTTGGTGACGAAATATGTTTGTTGTCGATAACTTATCCTTATTGGTGACGAATTACATTCGTCGCAAAACAAATTATATTTTGTGACAAAAATTTTCGTCTCCAATGAGCTAAAATAATTTGGCACCTTATTCTAGTGACGAAATATTTTCGTCTTCCATAACTTATCCTTATTAGTGACGAATTAAGTTCGTCATAAAAACAAATTATATTTTGTGACAAAAATGTTCGTCTCCAATGAGCTAAAATAATCCGCGCCTAAAGCAAATGAAATTGGCGCCTTATTTTGGTGACGAAATATGTTTGTCTTCCATAACTTATCTTTATTGGTGACGAATTACGTTCGTCGCAAAAAAAAAAAAAATTTATGACAACAATTTTCGTCTCTAATGAGCTAAAATAATTGGCGCCAACACAAAACAAGTTGGCGCCATATTTTTGTAGACGAAATTTTGTTTTCGTCTCCAATACTTTTGAAAAAAATGAAAATAGACGACAAAATTTATATTTCGTCCCCTTTGGTGTTATTTTAAGACAAAAAAAAAATTCGTCTTCAGATTTCGTCACAACAGCCTAAATTTCTTGTAGTGCCAGACAAGGACGACCAGATCCATTGTCGCCCGTCGCCTGCTAGTCGCTGTAGCGGAGAACCCGAAACAATTGCAGCCGTTGCGTTCTGCAGCGCCCATCCTCGCCGAAGTTCATCACTACACGAACGCCGCCACCGCCGCTTTGCCAGTCTCGCCGCCCGCCCATCATTGCGCAGAAGACGACCGTAAAAAGGAGACTGCGCTGCATTTTTTGTTCTGTAGTAGAGGATCGAGAGGAATAAGGAGACCCAGTTGGGTCGGTTTGCAGGCCAGGCCCGTTCTAGGTCAGGTCCAACCTGCCCCCTCTAGGGAAGGCCAGCAGCATTCAGAAGCCTTGGGCCAAGTTAAGTCCAGGTCAGGTCTAACCCGGCTCAGTCCGCACAAAAGAAGCCCAGTAGTATGGAGCAATGACGGACGGCACGAAACTCACAATTGAGAAGTTTAATGGCACAAACTTCGCGTATTGGAAGATGTAGATTGAAGATCTCCTCTACCAAAAGAATTTCTATTTGCTGCTTGGGGGAAAAGTCAAGAAATTTGCAATAATGTCAAATGCAGAGTGGGAGGTATGCGACAGGAAAGCCTTAGGTACGGTTCGTCTTTCTATCAAAGTTTGTTACATTGAATATATCAAAGGAGAAAACCACTAAAGATGTTATGGATGCCTTATCACGAATATATGAAAACCTTCTGCCTCAAATAAAGTTTACTTGATGAGAAAGCTGTTTAACATGAAGATGGTTGAAGGTGGGGTTGTTGCTGAACACCTGAATCAATTTTACACGGTCATGAGCCAGTTATCATCGGTTAACATACCATTTGAAGATGAAATTTGGGCTTTGTTGGTTTTATCTTCTTTACCAGACAACTGGAATGGTATGGTTACATCACTGAGTAATTCTTCAGAATTAACCACACTGAAATTTGATGATGTTGTAAGTGCTATCCTCGATGAGGAAATTCACAGGAAACCTTCAGGTGAGTCATTAGGAAGTGCATTGAATGTGAAAAACAGAGGTAGGTCATCTAAGAGAGAGCAAAGCCGTGGAAGATCAAAATCAAGGAGCAAGTCAAGATCTTCAAAAGTCAAGATCGAGTGCTAGAATTGTGGCAAGAAAGGACATCTAAAAAAAGGACAGCAGAGCTCCACCAAAGAAAAACAAGCAAAAGAACGGTAATAAGGACAACGAAGCTTCCGCAAATGTCGCAGGTGATACTGATCGAGATGCTTTAATTCTTTCTTTTGATTATAAATCTGAATCTTGGGTTATAGATTCTGATGCGTTCTTTCATGCTACTGCACATAGAGAATATCTCAACAATTATGTACAAGGTGACTTTGGTAAAGTTTATCTTGGTGATGATGAACCTTGTGACATAATTGGGAAGGAAAATGTTCAGGTTAAATTGTCAAACGGCAGTATATGGCAATTGAATGATGTCAGGCATGTACCCAGCCTGAAAAGAAACCTCGTATCAGTTGGTCATCTTGCTAGCTCTGGTCATGTAACTGTTTTCACAAATGAATTCTAGAATGTTACAAAAGGGAGTATGGTTGTTGCTTGCAGTAAGAAAGAATGAACTCTTTACTTGACTAACAGGTCTACAAGTTCACTTGCAGTTGCAGATAAAGACATTGACTCAAACAAATGGCACTATAGACACGGACACATGAGTAAGAAATGGATGAAGATTCTTCATTCTAAAGGAAAGCTGAAAAGACTCAAGTCCTTGGACTTAGAATTCTGTGAAGACCGTATTTTCGGAAAGCAGAAAAAAGTAACTTTCTCTATAATAGGCAGGCCATTGAAGTCAGAAAGGGTGGAACTAGTACACATGGATGTGTGGGGAAAAACTCAGGTACTTTCTCTTGGTGGATCTTCTTACTTTGTTACATTCATTGATGATGTTACTAGAAAATTATGGGTATATCCTATGAAACACAAGTCTAGCATATTTGATCTTTTTAAGAAGTGAAAAGCTTTGGTTAAAAACGAAATAGATTTAAAACTGAAATGCCTAAGGTCTGATAATGGGGGAGAGTACTGTAGCAAAGAATTTGAGGAGTATTGCGCTAAAACTGGCATTAAGCGATAGAAGACCATTCCCAACACACCACAGCAAAATGGTGTGGCAGAGCGCATGAATAGGACAATTGTTGAGCATGCCAGAAGTATGAGGCTACATGCTAGATTGCCTAAGCAGTTTTGAGCGAAAGCAGTGAATACTGCTGCATACTTACTTAATCGGGGGCCTTCAGTACCTTTGGAAGGTGGACTACCAGAGGAAGCTTGGACGTGTAAAGAGGTAAACCTTTTACACTTAAAAGTATTTGGTTGTATCTCTTATGTTTATGTTGATGCTGAAAAAAGAGACAAACTAGATTCTAAATCTAGGAAATGCACTTTCATTGGATATGGTTCTGATGAGTTTGGTTACCGCTTCTGGGATGAAGAAAATTGAAAAATCATTAGAAGCAGAAATATAATATTCAATGAGAAAGTGATGCACAAAAAAAAAGGACACGGTGCAGGAGGACAACAATGAATATTTAGAACTAGATGACACTTCTGAAAATGATGTACCTGAAGTGCATGAAAATGAAAACCCGCAAGTGGACCCTCAAACACCTGCCCCGGTAAAAAGGTCATCTGGGACTCTAAGCATACTCAACGTTATTTACCTTCTTTGTTTTACTCGTTGTTAACTGATGGTGGTGAGTCTGAATGTTATGAAGAAGCATTGCAGGTTGAAACTCGGGCTAGGTGGGAACAAGCCATAGAAGATGAGATGCAATCTTTGTTATCAAATCAGACATGGGACTTAGTTCAGTTGCCTGAGAGAAAGAAAGCATTGCACAATAAGTGGGTGTACAAATTGAAAGAAGAACATGACGGTAGCAAGCAATACAAAGTCAGATTTGTTGCAAAAAGCTTCCAGCAGAAGACAAGTATTAATTACTCTGAGTTATTTTCTCTTGTGGTTAAATTGAACATAATTAGAAGTATTTTGAGCATTGTGGCGGTAGAAGATTTACATCTTGAGCAGTTAGATGTGAAAACTGTGTTTCTCAATGGTGACTTGGAAGAAGACATCTATATGCATCAGCCACAAGGATATGTTGTACTAGGAAAGGAGGAAATGGTGTGTAAGCTCAAAAAGAGTTTATATGGTTTAAAGCAAGCCCCAAGAAAATGGTATCTTAAATTTGATAGGTTTATGTGCAACACTGGTTACAAACAGTGTCATGCAGACCATTGTTGTTATTTCAAAAGTTTTGATGATTGCTATGTTATTCTACTCTTGTATGTAGATGATATGCTTGTTGCAGGTTCAAATATGCATGAATTAAATAACTTGAAAAAACAGTTGTCACAGGAATTTGAAATGAAGGATTTAGGTGCTGCAAATCAAATTCTCGGCATGAGAATTAGTAGAGACAGGAAAAATTGCACATTGAAGTTGTCTCAGGCAGAATATGTTGAAAAGGTTTTAAACAGGTTCAACATGCAGAGTGCTAAGCCAGTTAGCACTCCACTGGCCAACCACTTCAAACTCTCAAAAGAGTTGTCTCTTAAGACAGAACATGAAAAGGAGAACATGTCCAAGGTCACATAAGCTTCAGTTGTTGGCAGCTTGATGTATGCTATGGTTTGCACTAGACCAGACATTGCTCATGCAGTGGGAGTTGTAAGTAGATTTATGAGTAATTTCGAAAAAACACATTGGGAGGCAATTAAGTGGATTCTCAAATATCTTAGAGGCACCACTAATGCATCATTGTGTTTTGAAAGTTTGGAGATCAAATTGCATGGCTATGTTGATTTGGACTTGGCAGGAGATCTTGATAGAAGCAGAAGCACTACAGGATATATCTTCACATTGGGTAGTGCAGCAATCGGTTAGAAGTCACTGCTACAGGATGCCGTTGCACTTTCAACTATAGAAGCAAAGTATTTTGCCGCTATAGAAGCTAGTAAGGAAATTATTTGGTTACAGAAGTTAATGGAAGAGTTGGGTACGAAGCAAGAGTCCAACAGACTTTACAGTGACAGTAAGAGTGTCATTCATCTTGCAAAGAGTTCAACCTTTCATCCCAAAACCAAACACATTTGGATCAAATGTCACTTCATATGGTCACTTCTGGAAGAAAAGGTATTGAAGCTGGAGAAGATTTTATCAAGTGAAAATCCTACAGATATGTTCACAAAGGTGGTGACTACAGAAAAACTGAAGCTGTGCTCGGCTTCAGTTAGTCTTCAAGCATGAAGATGAGGTATCGAGATTCTTAGCCGTGTTCTGTTATTATCAAAGTCATTCAGTATGTTTAGTCTTCAAGTGGGAGATTGATGGGTTAGTGAAGCCTGATCTAGATTTTATTTAATTATAGGGGCTTATCTATAATATGTCGGTTTAATCTGGACCATCTGCTATAAGGCCAGATCCGACGGTTGAGGGTGTCTAGAGGTTTAGGGTTTCGTATATTTATACTGGGTGGTGAGACCATTGTAATTAAGAGGGAGAGATTGAGAGAGAACAAGAAAGATAGTGAGTGCTTGTACACTTGTGGGAATCTCCAATAATAGTGAACGACGTGACTATCCCGTGGACATAGGCAATCTTACCGAACCACGTAAATCCATATCTCTTAGATTGATTGATTGTGTGATTGATTGTCTCGTAGATTGTGCGTGTGTTTCCGATCCTAACAGGAGGGAGGAAGATGAGAGAGAGAGAGAGAGAGAGAAGGGAGAGGGAGATGAAGATGAAGATGAATGGGAGAGGTGAGGGAAATAAGAGAATTGAGAAGCGAGTCATTAAAAAAATTATATAAGAGAGAGGGGGGGGGGGGGGAACGAGAGAGTTGATAGAGAAGGGAGGGAAAGAGGAGATGTCACACCCTCATTTCATAAGCATCGGATTTTGCATGAGATTAGAGACCAATTAAAAATTTTCAATATAACTACAGTACATGTTGCCCCCAATCATTGTCGCTAAAGATCAAGGTCCGCGATGAGGCATAAAGATTTCCTCAATTCACCGACAATATAATGAAAGCTTCATTATTAAACCGATGCAACAATATTAAACATTTAAGAGCAAGCATGACTTTCAATTATTATAATTCCAGTTTAGGCAAAATATAATTTCAGTAGTTTAATTACAAGGCCTCTATCAAAAAAACCTAGGCCAATCAAAATTATATAAACAAAGAAGATATCCATGTATGTGAAGACACCTGGTTACAGGGTCAGAACGACTCAAACTATGTCGTCCGCACGCCACTCATGGATGTCATCAGGCAAATCCTCCTGAAATGCCTCTGTCTCCCCTTCGAGATTGGTGGGCTCTGTAGCTATCACTACAACAAATGGGATTTTCAGCGACGAAAATATTTGCGACGCAACCCAAAGTGTTGCAAAAAATAATTTTTTTGCAACATAAAATTAAACCCATCGCAACAAGTTAAGTATTTGCGACACAAGACTTCATGCGTTGCAAATAGATACTTTCAGCAATGAATATAGTGCGTTGCAAAAAAATGCGTCAAAAAATCATTGGCGCCAAATGGCGGTAAGATTATTTGCCACGCTAGATACACATTTACGACACAATCATCTGTCGTAAATAAGTGTCTCTATTAGCGACGCAATCCCCGCGTCGCAAATAACTTTTAGTCTGAGCTATGTCATAAAAAGTTAAGGGTTTTTGCAACAGTTTCTTTTTTGCGTCGCACATAATATCTTATTCGCGACACTAATGTCTTTTGGTTGCAAATAATTATTATTAGCGACCTCCATCATATGGTGTCACAAAAATTTTAAACTAAGAAAAAAACTAATTTCTTCCCTCAGCCACCATTATGGAAAAAAAAATTATACATTTATTTGGGACGCAATTTTGACGTTGCAAATAATAATTTTTTGCCACAGTATATCTGTTGTGTCGCAGATAATAAGCTTTTTTGCAACATGTGTTTAAATGCGTCGAAGAAAATATTTTTATTAGGGACATTATATTTATTGCGTTACACTTACAATTACCCATTAGTTTCGTCGCCCGCGCGCTTTTTTTTTTCCAGTCGATCCCCGCCTTCTCTTAACAGTGTTTTATAAACTCATCTTTCTATTCTTCCCTCCATCTCTGCGCTTCACTCTCTATCTCTCTGCCCTAAATCCAAACAACCACGATTCCGTCGACGATCCTCTACAAGACGATAGAGAAATCCGTCCCAATCTCCTTTCTTTTTGCCTCCCTCTCTACGCTTCAATCTCTGTCTATCTCTCTGCCATAAATCCAAACCAAAGCCAAGATCCCGTCGACGATCCTCTACAAGACAATAGAGAAATCTGTCCCAATCTGGAGGTATATATATACATTCCTTCTAAATCTCCATGTTTTTTTTTTATCTCCCATACATCCAAACGTGTCCTACCATTCGATTTCATTGTACTATGTGCGCCTTTCTTCTTCAGGTCTTCTTTACATTCGTTTCTGGTTTTGGGACCAGCGGCTGCTACTTGTGGAGGAGTCTTCATTCGATTTCTTCTTCAAAGCAGCGGTGATTGAAGAGGTTCGATCTCTTCCTCTCTTTTTTTTTTTAATCTGTTGAGATTTCTTTCCATGTTTGTAATTTGAATTTTCTTTGATCTGAATTTGAACAATGGAGATCTTGATTTGAAAAAAAAAATTACCTTTTGAACTTTGGATTGTTTACTCTAAATTTGGGCAATGGAGATCTTGATTTCTTTGTTTTTGCAGGGTTTAAGTGGGGTTTATGAATAGATCTGGATCAAATGTGGTGGGTCTTTTTTTATTTATTTAATGATTTTTGTTTTTTTGTTGGGTATTAGGATTTTAGTTTTTTTTTTTTGGCATTTTTCAGTATGAGTGTTTGGCTATTTGGAGACTGCTTAGTATTATTTTGTGCTTCATAGATATGTTGATTTTGATAGGATTGATAGTTATTGTGGGTTTAGGGGGGGTTTGTATACCGTTCTAGGAGTTATTGGATTGGGATTTAATATTTCTTCTCTTTATTGCTTGTAAGTGTTGGAAATATGGTTGTCATGATGGGTTTTTTTTTTATATTATTATTAAGGATTTCAATTGGAATTGGGTTTTGGTTGTGTGTGCGTTTGTGTGTGTTATCTCCCCCCTTTTCTATTAGTTGGATGTATGGAGATTTGGTTGGAGTGATGGTATCAGAGAGAGAGAGAGAGAGTGTGTGTGTTTTGTGGTGATCTGTGTCTGGTTTTACAAAGGATGCTGGTTCTTTACCTGTTTTTATGAAGTGAGGTTTATTTATAGTTGTTTTCTTTTCTATTGAATGATTGCAACTGTTTACTCTTGTGTTCTTATTTTGCTTTTACCAAGCATTGATTCTTTGTTGATCTTTCAAAAGGTAAAAAAAAAAAATTGATTCTTTTTTTTTTTTTTCAGTAGGATTATTAGTCAGATGTTTGGGATGATATGGATTTCACATTTTGTTTTTGCCTCTAATTTAGGGGAGATAAAATATACGTTATGATGTCCTCACATGAATTTGTTCCTGAAATTCATTCCTTTGGGACGGTGTTTCTACTTCATGATAACATGGTTTCATGTTGATTCAATCAGTGGACTTGGTTTCATATTGATTCAAGTAATGGATTTTGTCTGGCTGTTCACATGTTCTCTCTTGCTTCGTTTTTGTGTTGGTATTTTTCTATGAGAAATTGCTGTAGAGAAACTGTGATAGCTTAAGTTTGAAAAGGACTACAATCATCTCTAGATTAATATCCTTTTGCATTTCTATGTGTAAGTATGGTTCTTCTGTTTCCTTCACTATGGTTCTTCTGTTTCCTTCACTCTCTGTTATGTAGAAGCTATAGATTTGCTCCAGAAGCTGTCAATAGATTCTCAAACCAATACCCTTGAAGTTCCTGAGCCTACTAAAAAGGTAATTATGAACTCCTTTTCATGCCTGTGTGATCATTTCTATAAGCTTGTAACTTTCTTCCATGTCCCTTGAAGTTTTTGTTCTAATTTTCTGTTATCCATTTCTTTCCTAATAAATATGGGCCTGTGAGCTCTGGTGATGTGGCAAATGTGCCGATTGCATCATGTGAAAGATCTACTCCTCTAACTTGGGGACTTGGAGGATGTGGACTCAATGGTCAATGAGACAAGTGTGATTAAAGAGGTAAAGAAGGCCCCTTAGCATTCTTCACTAGGCTTGAGCTAGTTGGAGAAAGAACTTAGTTTTGAGTTGGGTCAAAGTGAGCTTGACTTGTTAAGGGGCTTTGACTTGAGTTCTATATTTTGGCTTATTTCAGTATGGACATGCTCTTTAAAACCTATATTTTTATGCCTTTTGTTAAAGTATTTTTTTCTTTTTTAGAAATTAGTGAGAGTTATATGTAAAACCAATGAGTTTTTATATAAGGAACTTAAATGTCTATCGAAACCTTTACAAATTGTTGGATTGAGTCAACAAAATCTGTTTTTAATAGATTATTAAACTTTTAAGATGTTAAATCAAGGGCTAGGATCATTGATGTAGCTGATTTTTGTATGACTCTTATTCGTAAAGAGATAACTCCGGCAATCCTTCTCTACTGATATAAGTACATCTGCTCATAGGCTAGGATCATTGATGAAGCTGACTGTTTGGACTTTTTTCTAGTCCTTTTTTTATCGGTTGGTTAGACTTCTTAAATTGGGGACTCATGCAGGTGAAAGTTCTGCCACCACAAAAATGGCTTAATTTATATAGAAAAGGTTATAAAGGTTTGGAAAAAAGTTGAGACATCTATTAGTGCAGGTTACAATTGAATGGAAAATGTTAGGTTTGCCTTCTTAGCTTGATATTAGTTCCATTGTGTATACCCAATGTAAGATATTCTTGCCTTTGAAGCTTTCACTTAGTTTTCAAGATTGTTTCAAGTTCCAGAACATCTGAAAATGTTAGTGTAGATATCAATACTAATTTTTGTTTTTAATCCATTTGTATTCTGCATTATAAGGCTAAGTTTGATTGAGTTTGATTGCTTTAGATTCAAGATTGATACGCTCATATTTATCATCTTTGTCATAGTTGATGCTGTTGATTTCATGCTTCGATTGACCTGTTCATCACAAATTTTCAAATGATTCCTCTTTTTTAAAATCACACCATGTATTTTGGTATGTTCTTCATTCCACATATGTAGCCTCATGTGTTTTTTGTAGTTGCTGTGTGGATTGCAACTGTAGTTTATTTGTCAATTTTCATGTATGGCTCAAAATGGGTTTGATTTCATGAATTTGATGGGTCATAATTGAATTTGATAAGAATGTTAAGTTACTGAATCTGAGCTTATTTACTGAAGTTAGGATATAAAACCAAATCTAATTATTTTATGAGTTCACATCTGTATTTCAAATGGATTTAGTTCTTTTTTAAATTAGCCTGATTTAGAGCTTACAACTATTCATAAGAACATCACGTAATCAGTACATGGTTAGATATATGCAAGCTAATTGATTATTTGAAAGAATAAGAGAAAAAAGGCATACATTTACTTATAAATATGGATAAGTTCTCATATTTGTTCTTCTTGTGGTAGGGAGTTGAATATGGATAAAAGTTGGATGCATCTTCGGGGTAGACATTTATCTGCTTACATGAAAGGAATTAAAGACTTTATTGAGTATGCGCGTGATTATGCGGATAAAGGCAATAGGATAAAATGTCCATGTAACAAGTGCAACAATAGATATTTCAAACCCATTAATATGGTTAAATCACATTTGGAGGAAAATGGAATAGATAAGACTTATACCCGGTGGGTATTTCATGGTGAAGATTTTGAGGAGATGAGTGAGGATGAAGACGGTGATGGTGATGGTGGTGTAGAGCAATGTTGTGATGGGTTGCAGGAAATGTTAGCAGACGTATGTGAGGGAAGGTATGAGATGAATATTAATGTGGAAAATATACCACAAGGGGAAGCATCTAGTAGTCATGGTCCTAGTGCAGCATATGAGGATCCACAACCGTCTGATGCGATCTCAAATGACTTAGTTCCACAACCATTTGATACGATGTTAAATGATTTGCACCTTCCACTATATCCAGGGTGTGAGAAGTTTTCAAAATTGGAATTCCTTGTGAAGTTGATGCATGTAAAAATAATCAACCATTGGAGTAACAAATCATTTGATATGAATCTTCAATTGATTAAAGCGGCATTGCCTACTGGTGAGACGCTTCCCAAGTCATATTATGAGGCTAAGAAGTATATGCGGGACTTGGGTCTTGGCTATGTTCCTATACATGCTTGCAAATATGATTGTGCACTCTTTTGGAAGGAGCACGAACATAAAACTAATTGTCCAGAATGTGGTGAGCCGAGGTATAAACTTAATGAAGGTAAGGGTAAGAAGATTCCTCAAAAAGTTTTACGGTATTTTCCATTGAAGCCTAGACTGCAGAGGTTGTTTATATCAAGAAAGAAAGCTGAAGATATGAGGTGGCACAAGGAAAAGCGAGTTGGGGAGGATAATGTATATAGGCATCCAGCAGATAGTCAAGCTTGGGAGGAATTTGACAAGGTTTATCCGTGGTTTGCGAAAGATCATCGTAATGTCCGTCTTGGCCTCGCGAGCGATGGGTTCAATCCCTTTGGGGACATGAGCACTTCCTATAGCATGTGGTCTGTCATGCTTATCCCATATAATTTGCCACCTTGGAAATGTATGAAAGAACCCTTCATTTTCATGTCATTACTTATTCCTGGACCAAAAGCACCCGGAAATGACATCGATGTGTACCTGGTACCACTGATAGATGAATTGAAGGAACTATGGGAAAATGGCGTAGAGACTTTTGATATAGTGACAAGAAAGAAATTCAATTTGCATGCAGCACTTTTATGGATTATTAATGATTTTCCTGCATATGGAAACTTGTCTGGTTGGAGTACGAAGGGGTACATGGCATGTCCAATTTGCAACAAGGATGCATGTTCAATGTATTTGAAGCATGGATGAAAGCTATGTTTCATGTGCCACCGTCGTTTCTTGCCGCCCAGGCATGCTTGGCGAAACCGTTTTAAGGATCACTTTGATGGTAATATTGAGCGCCGGTCAAAACCTAAGAAGTTATCTGGGGATGAAGTTTCTGCACAATTAGAACGTGTCCAACCTAACAAATTTGGCAAGGCACGAAACAATAAGAAGAGGAAACGAACTGAGATGGAGTTGAATTGGACAAAAAAGAGCATATTTTTTGAACTATCGTATTGGCGAGCACTAAAGCTTCGACATAATCTGGATGTGATGCACATAGAAAAGAACATTTGTGATAATGTGTTAGGAACATTGCTGAATCTAGATGGGAAAACAAAAGACACCGTGAAAGCTCGCATGGATTTAGAGGCAATGGGTATACGAAAGGAATTACACTTAATCCCGAACGGTGATAAAGTAATGGTGTCACTTGCATGCTATACACTTTCTGGAGCAGAGAAAAAGAGCTTTTGTGAATGGTTTAAATCGGTTAAGTTCCCAGACAGATATGCATCTAATATATCTCGATGTGTGAACATTAGAGATGGTAAAATATTAGGATTGAAAAGTCATGATTGTCACGTCCTTTTACAACGGTTTCTACCGGTTGTAATACGTGGATATTTGAATGATGATGTTTGCATCCCATTGATTAAATTGGGTATTTTTTTTAATGAGTTGTGCAGCAAGACATTAAAGTTGCAGGTGTTAGAGCCGTGCCAGTGGGCCGGGCCGGGCCAGGGGCCGCCCCACCGGACATCTCTAGTTTTGATCATCCTCAACATCAGGATGGTGATGAATATTAGAGTCATCATGACCAGCACTTGTTTTATTTTCACCATCATCATCACTGCCTTCATCAACAGCAGTTTCATCCTTAACGTCAGGATGGTGATGAACATTAGAGTCATCATGATGACCATGTGTCTGATTTTGGTCATCATCACTGCCTTCATCAGCAAAAGTTTCATCATCAACATCAGCAGCATAGTCCTCCTCACAGTGAAGTTTCCTACTAGCTGATGCTACTTCTGCTGCAAGTAACTACTTCAAGAGACCTTTGGTGTGAATATTTTGCATCAAGATCTTCCCCTTATGTGGCACTACCATCAAAGGTTCATGTCCCCTCTCTACATAAATAGTCAACACCTTACTGTCCTTATGATGTTCTAATAGAACAACTACATCCCTTTCTGATTCAATCCGCCTCAAACCACCATGAAAATCCAATCCCGGGACCTTAAAATACATTCAACTATTCTCTGGGTACCCTAATTCTATCACATAATACCTAAACTCAAAATATTTCGTTATCCATATCAAATCCCTGATTTCATCTACCACATCCCTAATGTATACACTATTTGGTGAGTCTATAAAATAACCACCATGGTAGAATTGAATTGTAACTTCATCAAACAACATCTGCATGTAAATGATAATTATTTGAGGTAAATTCATGTACAATAACATAGAAAAATCCATGTGTGACAAAACCATGGATATAATAACACTGCAGACAAGTATGACTATGGTTCCCTCCATGTGTGACTACCACCATGAATATCCTACAAAAGTAGTAGACATGTAGGGTTTCTATTCCACCAACAATCAAACATAAACAATAAACAAAAGAAACAGATAGCTCAAGAGGGAACCATTTTCAATAAACATCTCTTTGCTGATAACGCAAGGTCATACACTATTCAAGGCTTCTGAAAAATACAAAAAACTCATCCCCATTCACATATGAGACAAAGAAAAAGTCGCTTTTCTAATTCAAACTTCACATAAATCATGGAGGTCGGACAAACCCTTAAACAACTTTAAAAAACATGCACATAGATCTATGAAATTAGGATGTTTGTTCAAAATCTTAAACCCTAAATCCTTGGCAAGATTTAGAACCACCACATGCATCAAAATAAACATGAGAGACAAAGTTAAGGGTATGAGATCATACCTCTGAAAGTGTTGATGGTGACAAAACCAGGATTTGTTGTTGTTCTTGAGGGATATGATGATCGCAAGGAAGGACGGCTGATTTCTCCCAAAATCTCCAAGGAAGATGAACCCTAGCTGCAACCGAAATAGGTAAAAATGAACAAAAAATGCGAATAGACATCTTATATATCGAGGGGTAAATTCACCATTTTCTTTCTTCCGTCACGGACGTTTGTATTTACATGTTAATTACAATTACAGGTAGGTTTAGTACCAAATACCAAAGTACATGTGATACTCTGCAAAAAGACCAAGTACAGGTAGGTCTATTGCTTTTTTCCCTAATTATGCGCTCGTGTGCTTCCTTCATCTCGTGTGACAGAGATTACATATCATGTGTTCTCCTGTCACTTCGGTGATGAGAATATAGCTGTATGTCATTGCCAAAGTGTCAAAATCGAGATTTCTAATTGATTTACATCATGATTTAAATGAAATGAGTATTTCCAAAATGAAATTATTTTCCACATCCTTCTTATTTAAGTCATGTTTTATTATTTGTGAAATGTTTTCATATTATAGCATGTTTACCACCTTTTTCAATCACCTACTAGACCGTTGCGTCTGACCTTGTAATTTGGTGCTCATGTTTAGATATCACTACCCTTGAGGAGAAGTGTAAGGACGACATGGTTGAACCGCCGTATGCTAGAGAGTAGCAGCCCAACGAAGTCATCTACGCATCAGGTTGGGCCCTAAGCTGTGTATCATTTTGGGGGTTTCCATCATCTTTTGGGATGTTGTTTTATCAGCCTTTGTTGGCTTGTCTTTTGGAGTTATAAAACTTTATACTTATCTTCTTGTGTGTTGTAAACATTGAACTTTAACTTTATGGGTATGCTAGCTATATTTATCTCTCTCTCTGACATGAGTCTTTGCATTTCTAGATCCATTTGATTTACACGTGTGTTTGTTGCACGCTTCTGCAATCTATTCCTCGTGTTTATTTGTGAGGCATTCGAATGTGGGATCTTTACGGCGGAAACCTGTGGGAAATAGCGTGAGCAGGCGGAATTTTCTGGCTCGCTGTGCCGCAGTACAAGATTAGGACCTTGGTTTAGCATGGTCCCAGTCCAAGGTTGTGACAATCGGTCCCATGATAATTTTTTATAATATCGTACCGAACCCGATCCTACAAAAATACCCCCAAATTATCAGTTCAATATTCCGACCAATAATTCAAAATTATTACTTATCTAATATATCAACAGATAATTTTAATTATCAGCCGATAGTAATAAAACCCGTTTTATCTCTATTTTTCCCACTTCCACTCACTTTCTACTCCTTTCAAACACAATTGGGTCTTCTCTTCTTCTTCCCCAGCCCTCTTTTTCAACTCCAACCAACAAAAACACTTGTTTTTGTCACTTTGGTGGATTGTATAACAAGAAAAATTGAAGAACTAAGCCAAAATTAGTATTTGGAGTTTGCTTTTTCTAAAGACTTAGTTACAAAAGATTAAAAATGATAGAGTACATGCTCTTTTTTTATTGTAGAAACTTTAATTCTCTAAGATTTATTGATTTTGGGTTTTTATGCTAGATCTACTATTTTTGGATTTTGGGAATTTGAGATTTTGTTTGAAATGTTATCGATCCTTTCAAATTAGTTACGTAAATTTATTTAGAATGTCTTTAAAATAATACTTGTGGCTTCTTACTTTGACATAGATTTATTGATTACAACTCTAGATCTATGAATTCTCACATCAAAACTGTTAAATGTCCCTAGACTCCATACTCCATTGCTTTGTCTCTCAATTATCTTAATATATATTTTTAATGCTCTTCATGTGAAACTTACTTGATGTCACGAATCATAATTAAGTACTAACTTTAGTCTCTTGAATTTAATACTAGTACATAGCTTATAAGTCATAATTATATTTGCATTTTAAAAAGATTTGTGACATTTCAATTTATTTTAGTATATGCATGTAAATTTATTTAATCACGAACAAAATTTATACAGTTTCAAATGAGATTGTGTTACATGATGTTATGACTTAGGAGGACCTATGTTTTGATTTATAATTATTATAAATGAAAGAAATACAGTTTTCTACCATTTTACAATATTTGCGGTTCTTTCGGGTTTTTTCTCAAAATATATTGAAATAGAGATAAATTCACACGGTGGTAACCACAACAAGCCGCGAACCGCGACTGATCTCAGTATCGATTTTTTGGGTCAGTTGATATCCTTTTCATCCTTAATTACCACCATAACCCTTCTTTAAGTATAGATTAAAGGAGAAAACAAAAGGAAAAGATAAAACATAATGTCATGGAGACGTTTGGCAAGTCTACTTCTAGCCTCTATTTCTCTTGATGCATCTTGAAACAGAAATTTAGAGGTATTAGACTGTTTGAATGGATCAGTTGACATGTCTATTAACCAGACATCAGACTTAAAATGCCTATTTCGTATGGCCCAAAAATGATGCTTTTTTGCACAAACAAAAATGTCTTAAGCGGACAAACTGTATAGTGAATTTTTTCTGTCCTCCAGATAGTAACGCGAACCGTTGAAATCTTCAGAACTGTAAGAATGACTGTGGGACCAAATTTGGTTCATTGATTCTTCTTGAATCTCAAGATATTTGTGAAAAATTATTAACCATTAGATCTACATTTATGTGATTTTCTTTACCCTTTATCAAGATCCGAATCATTATCCTCTTTGGAAGCCCAAAAATCACTATAGGGTCAAGTTTCAGCCTTTGAGTCCTTATGAATCTCGAGATATTCATAAAAGCCAGCGGACCTTCGATGACAAGGCTTTTAAAATGGTCTGGGTTTTAACGTGTGATTCAACCCAATTTGTTTATTACTTTTATTTTAATTATGGGGTCGTGTCAATCAAAGACCAACTTGTCAATTTTTGGCATTGATCCTCCAATGAACTCGAGATAGTTGTTAGAAAAACGTGACCCACTAGATCTGAGTTTTTAAATTTTGTGGGCAGTAAAATCAAAATTCAAACCGTATGATCGTCTTTAGAAGGGTAAAATTGGCTTGCAATTCAAGTTTCATCCATTATTTCCTTCTAGATGTCAAGGAGTCCTTGAAAATATGTGACCTACCAATTTATGTATCGATGCATTAGAGTTAAGTATTTTTCTTTTAGTTGTGGGCCACTGATACAGGATCTGAATCAGTGGATATCTTAAGAACGTCAAACATGACCACAGTGTCAAATTTGGGCTGTTGATCTGTCGTGGATTTAGATCTATATTAATAGACTTCTGCGGCCCTTAAATCACAATCCAAGCCTGTTGATCCTCTTTGGATGCCAAAGCGTTTACTTTTAGAACATCAATTTCCTGCATATCTAATGCATACATATCTATATTCCACTCAGATTTGTTTTATATGGATAAAATTTGGCAAATAGAGGTAATAGAATACGAATCGAACCAGCCTCACATGAAAGTCCAGGCCATAAAATTTCAACCCCAGAGCCGTAGTGTGAACTCAACGCCAGGCGGTACAAAACATTGTCATGATCCACAGACAATGCCACAATCATATCACCGAAAGGAGCCAACGATTTAATGATCTGGACGACCATTTAGGTCCAATCAATCCAGATCATATCAATTTCGAAGACCAAAATACGTGACTAAGTCTCTCTTGGTAGGGGCCTCTGGACCTGACCAACACGCAACAGCAGCACAGCTCCTCTCTTAATAAGAAATGTCAATTCTATAATTCTCATCGGTTGACAGGCCATGCACGCATATTGAATTTGAACAGGCTCTCTCCATTAAAAGATGCTCAACATAAGGCTCTCAGCTAGCGTTGGAAATTCACCAAATACCAATCACCTCCTTCATCAATCCACACCTATGTTGTGGATAGTGGATGGCCAGTTGGATGAAAAATAATACCCAAGCCGACTGAAGCAACCCAACAATTTCAAACAAACAGAAAGATCGAGTTGATGGTTCATGATCTGATAGTGAGATTGGCCTCCAGATTATTTAAGTTGATGTCAGAGCAGGTAAATTTACCAAGGATGGATCAAACGTGCAATGCTTTCCAGCAAATGGAATCCGTGGTAGCATCACGGACCACACAGATGTGAAATCTGAACAGATATGCGTCCAACACAAATATCGAGGCCGGCCATATCTGGAAAGACAAGCACAAGTACGAAATGAATTCTACCCAGTTGGGGGTACATGGCCGGAGCCACCCTCTCTGCTGTATCTCGCAAACACTGCTGCCATTTACTACTGTAGATCAATAGTTAAGCACAGAGCATATATGACCACGCCATTAGGAAGGGCAAAGTTCACACAAAACATAACGACAAGGACACTGGTGGGGTCATATATAAGAGTACTCATCCATTGAGCGGGATCAATAGGCGCACCTCAATGTGGGGCCAACATCGGATCCCACATGGGACTAGAACATGGGGGGATCGAAAGATCTCCTTACCATCTAGATGGGTGTGCAGTTGATCCAATGGTCCTATCCATTCAGTTGAGTGTAATACCTAGAGAGGGAGTGTGAAATTCAAGGGGTGGGGTATGTGGTCCAGTCATCAAGTGGGTCTATCTTGTGCACCAGGCCCAGGGCCGGTTCTGAATTTTTCAGGGCTCAGGGCAAGAGTAAAAATTAGATATATATATATATATATATATATATATATAAACTTAGTGATGGCCTCATTCATTTTTCAACCAATATCTAACCTGTCAAAATTAACTAAGAGGGAATCACTCACTTGAATATCACCCTAAAAACTTAGTGATGACCTTTTTCCAGTGGAATCGTTTACTTTTAAAAAGTCTAAAAAATATTATGTAGGTCCAGATCCATCAGTGGGCCCACCCTTGGAATAGATTTAATAATTTTAGGGTGATCGAATAGTTGGCCCATTGATGATTCACAGCTGATGGGATGGGAGTTTGGGAGCTCAATAAGCTCATATCCCAGTCTCCCAGGAACCTTGAGAGTTGTGTAAAGGGAAGAAAAAACATAAAAAATGCATTTCTGCCTTCTAGCTAAAGAATTAGAGCATTCAGTAGTTCCTCTTCTCGACGCCTCCAAATTGCAGCGGCGGCATTTGTAGATGGGTAACTAGGAAGAGACTTCTGGAGTGCGAGACTGGGGTCTGAACAAATCCTCTTAGATTAAAGGGATCAAAGAAGAATACAGAGGAGAAGATGTAGAGGAAAAAAAGGTGCAAACGTGAAGATTTTCAAAACTTGCTATTGGGTTTCCTTTTTTTTTTTTTTAATGGCAACGACGAGGAAAGTGGCTTTGATATTTTTTTAGACGTGAAAAAATAGCAATTACCTCTCTTTTGGAATGTGAAAAGATGCAGTTGGGTCCTTTTAATTTTGGAGACAAAAGGACAGCCGTTTGCATTTTCCTGTTTGGAATTTGAAAGATGCTAGTTGGTTTAATTGGAGTCTAAATTTTTGGGATTGAAATAAATGCAGTTGCGATTTTATGAAGTTTTTGGGCCCCTCCTGAAAAATGGGCTCGGGGCGAGCGCACTTACAGCCCTTTAGCAGGGCTGGCCCTGACTAGGCCCATTGGATAACCATTATAAACACCAGCCGTGCTACCTAGACCGAATGGTGGACCAAATTTGGGCCCGATCCCCCATGAGGACCGTTGGATCCCAAGGAAACTGGGTCTCGAAATTGCCCCCCATTTTTTTATCTTTTCTTAAGCTATGAAGCCCACATTATGTCTCGTTTAAATCTTTCAATTCAATGAACTTCTATGATCATCATACATTCTAATGGACCAAATTAGAAGGGACAGTGTTCTCCTAAAAACACCATAACAATATTTAAAAGGACAACCTGTTAATCAAACACTAAGACAATATAAGTATCTATGAAGTTGCTAGATTTGGACAAGTCAAAAATGCCATAAAATGTCAGGTGGGGCTCACTCATGTGGTGACCTACAATTCCCTTGCAGCAGGGAAACAGCTCAATGTACCACTTTCTCTCCAGATGAAGGAAAAGAAGAAGAGGAGTAGTGTGGGTTGTGATGGTCCTTGTGGGCCAATGCCAAAGGGGAAATTACTATACTAGATGGTATTAAATGGATGACGCAAAGAGATTCTGCGTATACAGAATACAGCTACCCCACAAAGAAAAGAGCTTCAGATAAGCAACTTGCTGAAAGGTACAGACAGATGAACAAAAACATTTAATTATATAACAAAGACGGGCGCGTCGGAAGCAAACAAGACTACTACCACCACGAAAGTGATCGAGCTCCAAAAGCATCTACATCGATCTCTTAAATTATAATTATACGCGCCATGTAACGGTAAAGATAAAGAAGATATGGATGCAATCAAATATAAAATAAACTCATCTGCTCTATAATCTATACAAAGTCACTTTGGCTCTTTCTATAGACAGGGGAGCAAGAAATACTCGGACCAGCACTATTATACATGGCTTTACGTTATCATAATATTGAAGACTCTAAAGAAGGAATCTTTTCAGACCTCGACAGTCACATAAGCATGTTCTCTCTCTCTCTCTCTCTCCAAAAAAAAAAAAAAAAAAGACTGGAACAATACATACAACAAAACCGCTTACATAAATACAGGTTTAAATACTAATAATGGAAAATTCTCTAATAAGCCCTCAAATTTTTACCTTATTTCAAAAAAGAACACGAGTTTTAAGACTCTTCATATTAATCCATAAGTATTTTAGAAAGTTTCCAATCAACAACATTCCATCAATTTAAATCTATTTTCCTGACATTTTTTCAAAAATACACAAATTACTCTTCGCTAATGTAAAAATCTAAATAATTTCCACATCTCGTTTCCTCTAAATCGCCCTCATCTCCTTCGCTCATCACATTGATAAGGACAGCCAAACTGCCTCAGGCTGCCTGAACTATATGATGGCTTTAAGTGAAGGATGCTTTAGATATTTAAAATTTAGAGAAAAAAAGTCATCAAAAAAATACATTTAAATGGACAGAATGTCCTTAATTAAAAATTTACTAAAAAACTTAGGGACTAAATTAAAAATAAAAACTTGAAACGTGTCTTTTTCTCCTTTAAATAAATGATCATGTACTATCGACATTACACCAGGCGCACCCGCCACATTGACAGTTTTGGGACCCAGCCTCTGCGATCGTACTCATTCGCAAATCTCGCGATTTAGGTCCTGGGGCCCATTTGAAACTACACGGAATTGGATTATCATAAATATGCCTGTCCAAACTGTGAATTAGAACAAGTGATGTGTCAATGTGAATGGTGTGGAGGAACCAATAAGTTGGCCCATACATCGACCAAGGCTGAGCTGGCCGGGTCATGCATAATTTCACCCGGTGACAAAATAACCATAAAAAAAACATATATATATATATATATATATATATTTGAAACAGAGAATCCTGCCACCTAAAACACAACAGGAGCCGAACAGTCTCAATTCCCCAGCCAGAAATAACAGAACAAAACGAACAAGGGAGGGAGGGAGCTGTGAGGACTAACATGCGCCGGTTGAGCTGAACAGCAGAGTCAGCCCTGGCGCACGTTAGCGGGAGGAACGCGTATGCAAGTCTAGATGCTAAGGCACGGGAGCGCAGATAGGCCAGGCCAGGCCAGGCAGCCCGTACCAGACTGACGACCCTGCAAATTAAGACGGCCATGTGCAATTTAGCAGATGACAGTTGGATATTCTAAACTACGCCGGCTCCCGAGATGGGGAGAGGGCCTTGCAGTCCGTTGTGTAAATGGCTCGTGACTGGCTTCGCACCCGCACGCTGTCATGTGCGTGCCTCTTCGGTCACATCCCCCTGGATTCTTTGGCATCTTTGCAATCCCCCCACCTAAGCTCCTACAGCCAGACCTTGTGCCCATTTTAGCAAACCAACCTATCGATCAACTAAAAATCGCACATGCTGTACAGGCTACCACAGCCCCCATAACCCATCATTTCCAATATCAAAATCATACACCACCCGACTCAACTCTCCCGCTCTTTCAATCCATTGATTCGGAAGGAGAAGCTAATCAGAGAGCATGTCGTATGAAACTGTGAAACAAGATCTAAATTCAAAAACATTAGTACCTTTTTTATATATTAGGAAGAGGAAATCGTACAACAAAATAAGCCCATTTCATCATCATCAATGGGCAAAAAAAAAAAAAAAGAAACGGCTAAATTAGTTGAAGAAGAAGAGCCGCATATATACAGCTACAGCTACAGATGAAAGCAAAGAGAACCCTAGAATGTAAATTCAAAAAAGGAGTCAATGAATTTTTACCACCGTTGGATCGACTTTCCCCCAATTAAATCCGATCGTTCCTGCTCCTGTGATGGCCCTGGCCTCTTGTGCTGCCCTCTCTTTTCTGAGGCGAAAACAGCTGTCCGAACCCGAAAACCGACCCGCCCTTGGACGATCCGCGAAGCGAACAGACCGGAACATTGAGCACAGGTGTGATCCTCACATTCGAAGAATACGATCTCTCCATCCCTCGGGTTTTTCCGTTCCTCGACCCGCCATTGAAACTGCTCGGGCTGCTCGAGCTCCTCTCCAAGCTCTGGAACACGATCTTTCCAGAAGAATTCATTCGCGGACTATCCACCGACACTCCCCTCGCAGGGATTGCTGTTGATTCTGGCGCCCTCCGCATCGGGCTCCGCCCGATCCTCACCGTCTGATCAGATGGAGTCGCAGATCGACGCATCGGGCTCCTTCCAACTCGAACTGTCGGATCTGATATGGGCCGAGGCTTGATCCTCAACCTTGGCGGATTCTTCGTGGATGGAAAGATATTCGAGTTCGGGTTCGGCTTCTCGGAATCGAGAGAGAGGCGAGGGAGATCTTCATGATCCGGACCCGAAGATGATGACGAAGAGAGGGAGAGTCGGGAAGAGATCGAAACGGACTCCGAATCGGAGTCGCGGAGCAGAGGAAGGCTTAGGGACGAATCCAGAGAAGATTTCGTGCTGCGATGGAGGAAATGCTTCAGGGATTTAGGGTTAGGGTTTTTGGTAGGGACGGAAGCGGATTTCTGCAGCTCCGGCTTGGGGTTTTGGATCTTCTTCAGCCCTAGGAGCTCTCTCCACCTGCTCGAACACCTCGGCGCTTTCGGCGAAAAGACGTACTGATCCGCTCCGGAGATCTCAGCCGTCAATCGCGATTTCACCACAGCGCCCGGAGATCGGACGGATCGGATCACTCCGAACGGAGCCGCCGAGGCCGGATCGGAAGCCGGCCGTATCGCCGCGAGCTGAAGCGGCACGAGCTTCCCGTCGGAGAAGAGCTCGTCGGCGGGGAGCATCGTGACCGGATCGTCGAGCCGGAACTCGAAGTCGATTAAATCCTTGCCGGCGGCATCGGGATCCGGTTTCTCTGCCGCATCTTCCGGCAGAGCGGTCATGCCGGCGATCTTGGATCCGTCGTCGGAGGCGTCGCGGCTGAAGGAGATTCTAGGGCTGAGCCAGCCGTAGGAAGGGAAGGACGGGCAGTCGAGGAAGCTCTCCGGCGACATTCCGATGTTATTGACGCAGGCCGATGCCATTATCGATCATGGAAAGGGGGAATCCACAGAGATTTTGAAGAGGAAAAGCCGGTAAACCGCCGATCTGGTATGTAAAAAACCGATTCGTGTCGTATAGAAGCAGGGGTTTTCGGCTGAATCGCCGATTCGCGTCTCTGTGTCTCCGTCACTGTTTTCGGGGTTCTGAAGAGGGGTGAGAGAAATGAAGAGGTAGTAGCGTTTTAGGAGGCGTGTAGATATTTAAGGCTTTACGGAAGGCGCGTGCGTATGGAGGTGTGGCACGTAGCACGTGTCAGTGGAGATTTTTGGCGTGGTGTTGTTAGGAAGAAGAGAATCTGTATCCTGTGAGGGCTGAGGCCTCGCTCGGGGTCACAAAGAGAGAGATTGGATAAATGTGGGAGGGGGATGGTACGGTTTTGAAACAGCGAAATGAGGGATTCGGGTACCATTAGTCGTTTTCCGAGCAGGGCGTTGATAACTACGTCAAAGATGGATCAGGACCGTGGGCCAGGAGAACCGATTGAATTGAACAAAATGGTTGGCTACCACTGTTTTGGTTTGATGAGGTTATCAAATAGGTGAGGCCTTTAATCACAATAAGCCACTTCAATGTCTTGTGCTTTTCTCCATATTCTTGTTCGATTCCCTTTGATGATTCACTTTACAAGTGAACTTCGAACCAGGCGCCATGTGTTTATTTTCATGAATGAATTGAAACACAACGATTTATGGGAAAAAGGTCTCCAAGAAAATATATTAATGCGGTAAAAGGTGAAGGATAAAATCTCTAGAGTCGGGGTACTCACCGGTGAGGGTAGACCATGCCTACTCCAGCTACGTCAGGATTCAACTTTGGGTTTTAATACTTGAATTTAAAACTAGACCCCATTTTAATATTTTAGCTTGACAAGTATATAAATGACAATGTAAGTTATTTAAGCAGAAGTTATTTAAGCAGAGATCTTCTCCTATCCCCATTTCCCTCCTATTCTATGCCCTAGGAGGAGGCATGCATTTGCACTTTTAGTCACCTTCTGTGCCCCAGTTTGATTAAAAAGAAGAGATAATTAGCGAAAAGTCCCTAGGATTGAATCTATCCAGCCTCCAGTCCAAGCAAATTCTTTTTATGGGCTCTGGTCCAAGCAGTTAGACTGTTTGCAGCCAGAAGTCCCTGGATACAATGTATATGACTAATTTGTCCTCTTTCAACTGTTTAGGCATCTAATTTTGAATTTTAAAATTTCAAAACTGTTTATGAATCCCCTCTTTATCCTGAATTTTCGCCTTATCATTATCAATCGTATCAGAGCTCTCCACCTCCAGAGTAATCGTCTTCCCCGTCAGGGTCTTGACGAAGATTTGCATCCCACCACGGAGACGCGGCACCAAATGGAGGATCATGATCTGCTGTGAAGGATCATTGAGATCTTGTGCTGAGTCACCCTGAGTCAAGATACTTGCTGTTACACGGTTTCATATATGCTGTCACACGGTTTCCTTGTCATGATTCTTTGCTGTAGAGCTTCGTAGATGCAAGATGTTCTAGATTTCCTAGTAAGCATGCACGGTTATCTCGTGGCCATACGCGGTCAATTGCAATCTTTTTTGTAAGTAGATCTTGAGGGATCTTATGTGATACTCATTAATGTGGGCCAGTTTTCCTTTAACTAGACCCAATGTCTGATTGGTCAACTTGATTATGAGTCGGATCTATATCAGAAGTCACCTCCAATACATGTGCAAAATTATATAGAGATAATTAGCGAATCTTCAAGTCGCCGGAGCCCTGTGTTGAAATGCCTTTGTGCCATCGTCGTTGCAGGAACGTTTGCGGTTCTTGTTCTGGAACAGGAGAACGAGAGGAGGAAGAAGATGACCCAGAGGGTCGGTTCCAGTCCGGGTGAGGTCGGGTCAAGTTTGACCTGGTTTCAAAGCCCAAAAGTAAATCTGTCTGAGTTTTTGAGAAATTTATCTGTGTTTTTGGCAAATATATATGAGTTCCCGATAAATTTAACTGAGTTTTTGAAAAATTTATCTGAGTTTTTAACAAATTTATCTGAGTTTCTAACAAATTTATCTTCATTTTGGAAATTTATCTGAGTTCTGGACAAATTTAACTGAATTCTGAACAAATTTATCTGAGTTTTTTTACAAATTTATCTGAGTTCTGAAATAAATTTCTTTACGTTCTGGGCAAATCTATCTGAGTTTTGGTTTATTTATCTGAGTTATGGGACAAATTTATCTGAGTTTGGACAAATTTATCCGAGTTTGTGGCAAATGTATTTGCGTTTTTCTAAATTTATTTACACTTTTTTGAAATTTATTTGGATATTTTAAAATTGATTTTCACCTTTTGAAAATTATTTGCATCTTTTTAAATTGATTTTCATCTTTTGAAAAATTTTAGATTTTTTTAAATTTATTTGCGTCTTTTTAAATATCTCTAGGTTCTTTTGATATTATAGCATTTTTTTAAATTTATCTGCGTTATTTCAAATTTATTTGCATTTTTTGAAATTAGTTTTTATTTTTTTAGAGTTTAATTTTTTTTTTTAATTGTATTTACATCTTTTGAAATTTATTTTCGTCTTTTGAAATTTATTTACAGTTTTTTAAATTTATTTTCGTTTTTTGAAATTTATTTGGATCTTTTGAAATTTATTTGTGTTTTTGAAATTTATTTCATTTTTAGAAATTTATTTGAAATTTGTTTCCTGTTTTTTGAACTTTATTTGAAAATCTCATTAGTGGAATTTTATTAATCGTGACTAATTTAATGGTAGTTGACCATTATTAATGGCTTATCTCACTAATCATGAGATATGATTTGAAGAAAGGGTAAATTAGACACTTTAGGTTTTCAAATTTGGAAAAAGGACCTTTCACACTATAAAAAAAGATTGTGGACCTAAGGCAATAAAGTGAAATGTTCAGGGACCTCTCGCCGAATCCCCCTAAAAAGAAATGTTGAGAGCCTGGTATCTCTTCAAAAATCAAATCTTCTCAAATTACTCATGGTTTAAAAGTAATTTGTGTATTAATATGCAATAACAAACTCTTGAGTTCTAAAATCTGGTAGCCTGTTTCTTTATACAAGTGTTTTGGAAATCAGGCATAGTGTATGTTAGAGAGTTTGGGATGTTGGATTTCTAGTTAGTAGTTGATTTTCTCATTCGTAGATCATTTGTTCCATTAATACTTGAATTCTTAAAATCTTGAATTTTCAAACTCTCAATTAAAAAGTAAGGAGTTTTTTATAGAGATTTTCGCATTAGAAATCTATTAAAAATTCTAGTATAGAGGCCCTAAAATACTAATGTGACACATTACGGAAGTTTGTTCTAGGGCTATGAAAATGTCACATGACTCGTTAACACGACACAAACCCACATAATATTAATGGGTTCAGGTGGCCTCTTAACGGGTTCGTGTCGTTAATGGTAGCGGGTCGTTAATGAATAAAACCGGTAACCCATTAACATCCCTATACAACCCGCCAAATAATAAATAACATAAATTATAAAATGCATAAAGAGTATTTTGGTAAGTTTGAAAAGGTTGAAGTGAAACCCTAAAACTCACATACAAAAAATCATTTTCTAACTCTTTCACTCTCCTTTCATTAGCGAAAGAGTGTGTTAATTGACATGGTCCAAAATTGACAAAATTATTTAATGAGTCAGGTTGTATAACCTGTTAACTAAACGGGTCATGTTCGTGTTTGAATTTTTGACTTGTTTATTTAATGGGTCATGTATGGGTTGATGTATTCTAACACGAATTTGTTAACCCGCAATCCAAATTTATTAATACAATATAATTGACGGCCCTAGTTTGTTGATACTCATGCGAAGAATCTTACTTTTCACTATTTTCAAAAGGTCCCTCTGTCTCACAATTCTTGAATATTACATGTGTCCTTTTGTAATAAATAAAGAGTATAATTGCAAGAAACACTTCGGATTTGAGTGCTGCGAAAATTTAAATTTAAATTTACTTTTTCTATGTAAAATCCTTACGTTACAATAATGCAAGATGAAAAGGGGTCATAACAAAAGTATATAATTTCAAAATTTTACTCCGATATTTTCAAAAAAAGTAAAAAAAACAACATTCTTTTTCCATTAAAAGACAAAAAAAAACTCCACTTTTTTATACAAAAAGTAAAAAAAAAAATTCATACCAAACAACTAAAAACAAAACACCATAATAACCCCTTATATTTTATTCTCTATTGATTTGATGCTTCACATCATTTTATTTCAATTCACCTTACATCCAAACACGCCCTTATTCTTGTAAATGATAGTTCATTTTGTGTCTTTACTTCTAATTCTATTATTTATATATTTATTTTTATTTGACCGCTTAATTTTATTTTATTTTACCTTTAACATGAATTAATTCAGGACACTCGAATTTTTAATAGGGGAGCCAATGTAGGGAACAATTTTTATTTTTTAACTCAGATTTGTCCTATCGAAAGCTTTATAAAGGACCCCAGAGTCCAGACCCACTCAAGCGTTGTATAGAGGGAAAATTTCAGCGGCATGCACAGCATTTCGTGCAAGCTCGAATGGATTGCAGCGATGGAGCGCAGGGGGAAGTCGCCCCGATATATATTTGTTCGCTTTCCAAATTCCAACAGAAGCAGGATTCCACAGGACCACAAGCATAAAGCATAATGGCCTTATACCCCCCAAAAAAAAAAAAAAAATGTTATAATGGCCAAAAGTGCTACCTGAGAACGTACTTTCCCCTCCTCTCAAGGGAAAAAGACCATTTTTCCTCTTCCCACTTTCCCCACTCTCCCTCATTAGAATCTGAATTTCTCTCGATTCATATCCGTTTCTTTGTTTTTACATGGCTGGCCTGCCTGGCAGACTAAAAACTTTGACGCATTCGCACTGGAATTGACAGCTCTGACGTTTGACCACTCCTCGAAAATAACGCCACCTAGCACGTGACCTATACCCTCCCCCAACCCCCAACATTAAGCTGATCTCGTGCCCTCCTCATCTCATCCGTCCATTCATTCCATCCCACGCTGCACAATCAAAATCTTCTCGCATCAATATAGGGATGGCCTTTCTCTCTCACATGATCACGACTGTCCACGCAGAGCAATGTCGACACGTGGCATCCATCGCCGCCGGTCGTCTGTAGCTTGAGCACACGCACTAGCAAAACATAAACACACAAGAAAGAGAGTGGGTGCGTACGACGCGACGAACGAGTAGAGTACCACACGAGCCAGTTGGAGCTCCCGTGAGTTTGGTCACATTACTTGTAGAGTGAAATAAGGTGAAGCCCCATTTTCAAGAAAAAAATTTCACAAAAAGTATTTTACATTAAATTTTTCACCATGCTTTTTTTCAAAAAGTCAGAAAAATAATTTTATTTACTCACTAAAAGACAAAAAAACTTCACTTTTTAATAAAAAAAGTCAACTAAAAACAACTAAAAATAAAATACCATCATTATCCACTTATATTTTATTATTTCTTCAAAATAATATTTACTCCACTTAACTCTACAAATAAAGCCCCAAACAGCCCTTGAGGACTGTTTCAAAGCAGCCGATACCTGCAAAAGTATATCGCCCGTGACGCTCCCGTTTCGGGTGTGTACTGTATTCTTTTTTTTTATTTATGGTGCGCCGAAACTAAGCGGGGAATGGAAATGACAGTATGACACCTTGTACCTAATCACCTGAAGGATCTGACCCTATAAGACCGGGTCTGCACCACTTGATCCGACCCTACTCAATACATAACTTGGACAATTGGGGTAGAATAAAGGATTAAGCAAAGATGACATTTACATGTATTAGGCATTGTGCTGTGTGCCAGAGGTGCATGTAATTGTTTGCACACGCACTTGTCCTCCTCTTTCTTGTCGTTTCATGCGTTTCGCTAGCAGACGAAGACAATCTGCATGTTTAAAAGAAGGGCCCAACGCATAGTTAAAAAAGTGGGTGGATTTGGAAATTTGAAGCGACGGATATCCTGTTTGGACCCAACCAATGAAATCTTTTAAGGGGATAAATTTTTTTTTTTGAAGAGAAGGGATAGGACATCTCTCTTATGTAGTATCTCTAGATTGGTCTAATCAGGGAATTCATTCTCTATAGTGGGGCCTCCTCTTACGAGGTATTTCTAAATTTATATTAGTAGATAGAAGTTGGTCTAGTGTTAGGATGAACCAACTGATTAAAAATTTGGCTAATGAATAAAAATGTGTAATTATTAGGGGTGTAACGGTTTGGTTAATCACTCATTTTGAAAAATCATTATCCGAACTATATTTCATGGTTTTTGGCTTTTGAAAACCATAACCTTAATTGAACCATAGGTAACCACGGTTAATAGTTTGGTTGTAGTTAATTGTCACTTAAAAAAATTGTAAAGATTTTTCCATTTACCAATCAACTTTACCGTGCAAAAAAAAAAAAGGAAAAATAAAAAATAACAATAGTTGGAGAATGACATAATATGTTATTGTAAAAAAAAAGAGAGTAATTTTCATTAAGGTCCTTTAGGTTTTTTATTATTAATGAAATGATTAGATTAACAATATATTTGGGAAATACGGTTAACCAAACTGCAGTTAATGGATTGATGTGGTTAATAACCATGAGTTGAAATTAAAAATAATAACAGAATGTAAAGTACGATTTTCATCGAATTTAAATGTTTGGTGTGGTTTGGTTATACGGTACTGCGGTTTAGTTTTACACCCAATAATCACATTTTTATCAGAAGTACAATCCTGAGGGGCAGCAAGTATTAAAAAAAAAAAAAAAAAAAAAGTGTTTCAGTGGAGAGGAATGGGAACAAGGCAATTATGATTTTCCGTTGGGACGGGTGATGAAAGAGAGAGGTGGAAGATCCATCGGATAACTAACTGCCATGCGATTCGTACGATACGAGCGACACAGACCGGTATGTGATGACACCAATGTCTCCACGTTTCCCTCCTAATAAAATCCTACTTTATTTAATATTATATATATATATATCATTCTTTTTAGTTTTTTTCTATTCTATTTATTATGGCAATCAATATAACTCCTTGTGGGGCCCACGTCTCTGCCCTTCAAAGATTCGAGGTAGATCTATAGGCAATCCCAGCCGTCCGCTGTGGGGCCCTCGGGGTAGATGGTCAATTTCAGGTGCGGGAGTCAGTCAACAGCCACAGGACCCGGTATTCCTCTCATAGAGAAGAAATACACGACAGGCTCCAATCGCATTGTCACATTTCCAATTTTGGTTATGCTGTCTTGTGACTCATCTTATCTAAAACTTTATTTTTTATTTTTAAATTTTATGAAGGGGTAGGTGAGAGCTTTTCTCACACCTATTAGTGGAGCCCACTTATCACTAATTCAAACATTGCAATTCTACCTGACCTTTATCATCGATACAAATGAATTAGATCATTGGATCCACTATATACTCATATAAATAAATTGGATTTGTCAGCCATAGATGAAGGGGTTAAGAGTTTGGAATTGAAGCCAAACTTATAGTCACATGTAGATCTTTCAATCTTGACCAATTCCATCCCAAAATGCAGCCCCTAGTGGGCTTTACAAAAAAAAGTTCTCATGGTGACCCCATTTGATCAAATCTCTTTATAAATTGGTGGGTATTCTGAAGTCTTTTGACCACATAAGACTAATCTCCCGATGGCCCCTGATAAATCCATACAAATGCACACGGATTAAACATGGGGGCGAGATTTGAACACAGGATATGGGTGCAAACCCATTTTAATGTATTATATTTTATGGTAGGTAAAGAATTTTTCAATGAGCTGAAGTGAATGATTGATTCTGATATAGGGCATGACCCGCATGAGTTGAAGAGTATTTGAACTTAGCTTGACTTATCCCATGGAAGGGAGTAGCTCAGTGTCCAGGCGAGAATTTTGTGTTACATGTATAGGGTCAACTTAAACTCGTGATAATTAGATATCATGTAGAGGGTTGATCGCTGGGCTTTCAATTGAAAATACAAATCCTATATCAGTAGCCCGATATAGCAAAATATAAATAAATAAATTTAACTTAAATATAATCTTTTAGTACATCTATCAATCACATGCCATGCAACTATTTATATAAAGTGGACAGGACCACTAATTATTCATTGAGGGCAGGTGATGTGAATGACATGGATAAAGAAAATATGAGGTTTACATGCCCAATTTAGCTTGTACGTGTTAAGAGTTCATGTTTATCTTTTTAGTTCTTTCCATAATAAAGAATTCATATCGTGCAACCAGTATAGTGACATATTTATCAAATGGGATTTCTGATAGCTTGAGTTACTTAGAAAACACACTCATTCTAGCTCCCCCACCTTTAGCATATAATATATACCTGCTATCAGTTGCACTAAGCTTTCTCTTGGACTTAAAACTTTCTCATCCCCTTTATAGTCCAACAGAAGTACAAGTGCTTCTGGCCCACTTACTTGCTACAAAGACAATTATTTTAACTTTTGGTACTGATTTATAGGTTTGAATCATCATACTTTAGAGCAAGAAATTTGTTAAAGAAATGTTTCTTGAGAACAAGAGATTGGGACTGCACTTTGAGACTTATCACTTGAACCATGTGCTGATTTAAAGGCCTTTTCTTTTGATATAGAAACTACACTTTCTGTTGAAAGGGGTGTGTCTTCCCTAATAATATATTTAGGGGACGCCTATATCTTCATTATATTGTCGGGTTCATGTCACAAGCTTTCTATGCTTTCGCACCATATTACGTTTGTGGTTGACCATTGAATGAAGAGAGTGAAAAGCTCATGTTGGTGCCTTTATTAATGTTTCTTTTAGTTTTATGTGAAGGGAAAGCTATAAATACCCCCTTTTCTTCAAATTACTTAGAAGATTTTATTAAAAAAAAGATCCACTTGGACATAGTTAAGACCAAAAAAAGGCCTTGAAATTTCAATATTGAGCAATCTAGACCTCAATCTGTCAATCAAGTGCAGTGATTAAAGTTGGCTGAAAGAAAACAAGCAGAAAGTGATGTTATTAATATCAACGATGTAGAGATCAATGTGTCTTTTTTTCTTTTTTTCTCTCGGTGGATTAATCCGAACCATTTGGGCCGGACTAAACCTTACGGGTTCAGAGGGAAGTCAAATAAACATGTATTAAAGTGGTAGCACCAGTAGACTCAACCTTCACTCTTTTTTTTTTCGGAAAGCACAACATACAATTTGAGGTGAGGGGGTTAAGGCATTCAGCGTTTTTCTTTATCTTTATATATATTTTTTCCAGATAGCAGGGCATACAGTTGAATGGGGGTTTGGTAAAGGCATTCATCGTCACTCTTTTTGGGGACAGCTTGACATAGAGTTGGATAAAGTTAACCCTAGCTAACATATGCCCCCTTTGATTAAAGTTTCCAAAAACAAAGTTAAAAATTATTCTCCCAAAACTCTTAAAGACCTCGAAAACAACCAAAACTATTATATATAATATATGAACCCCTCCCCCTTCTCAAAGGATCATCATAACTATGTATTTAATACCTTAAAGAGCAACCATTATTAAGCTTGCTGATTTCCCAATTGAAATCAGCTAATTGATCTTGACCATCCATATCAATTTTGACTCTTTAAAATCGGTGCCAAAACATGTTTCTTTCCCACTCTATCAGTTTTCTCCTATACGTCTCTCTCTCTCCCTCCCTATCCGTTTCTAAAGAGCGCTAAAGAGAATTAATGGTCAGTTCTTCCTCTCAACGGATCATCATAACCGTTTATTTAGTACCTTAAATATCAGTCATTATTTCCATTAAAAGCATTTACAAACACTAAAGATAAATGGTAAAGATTTGGGCTTTGCTTTCTATTCCCATTTCATTGATTGCTGGAGGGTTCTTATGTATTTCTTTTCATTTCTATCCATATGTTCAGGTCTTTCCATCTGTCTCTCTTTCAAATTGACTTTTATATTTTTGACGTAAGGTTTTCTTGTGCTCTCCTTTGCTTTTGGATAATGTATTATTCTCTTTATCGTTGTTTTAAAATAAGGTTAACTCTATACTTATTGTGTGGGGGCATTTCGTAATTACAGATTTATGTAGGGTCACTCCCCGATTTCGGGACTATCCCGCGTCTCAGTGTGGGCCAGCTCAGCAGGAGTGCCAGTTGGAGGAAGCATGAGGCCCATCTCGGTGGCCACGACTGCGGGTGCCTACTTCTGTGACGCCCCGGAGTCCCACATCGACAATAGAGAGGAAAGTATTTGGGGTTATATGTAAAGTTTACACCCTTATCTTGTATGAGGCCTTTTAAAACCGTGCGGCCCTGGAAGATGTAAGAACTCCGAAGTTAAGCGTGCTCGGGCGGGAGCTGTATTAGGATGGGTGACCTCCTGGGAAGTCTTCGTGTGTGCACGCGAGCCAAAGCGGACAATATCATGCATGTGTGAAGGGTGGGGCGTTACAACCTCGGTCTCGGCTTTAGCCTGATCTCGGTCTCCTGTCACTCAGCCATAAATGCGCTGCCATGACGGTGGACAGCAAACTGACAAATAGAGTGGGTGCCGGGCCTAGATAAGTGACACGCCTTATCTCAGAGCCACGTTCATAGGTATAGGGGGATTGTCCGATGGGACATTCCCTTTTTACCTACCTCCACTCAGGAAAGAATGATACATGCTGATGAGACTCCCATCTCTCCCTGAGGGGTTCAGTCCGATGATGACTCTCACGTCTATATAATGCATGAAAGAAAGCTGTAAGAGGTACGCAAGAAGCCCACCCCATACTTTTTCATCTCCATTTTTCCCTCAGTTGTAAAACTAACTTGAGCATCGGAGTGCCTTCGGTTGCCTATAGCCATGGGCTCTAACTTTTGTTTTCCCTTTCAGATTATCGAAGGCCCGATCATTTCCCCCCATCATCCCAAGATCATCAAATCGAAGGGGTAATCCTCTTTTAACTAAGTCCGTAATTTTTAGGCACTTACAGTTGGCGCCGTCTGTGGAAAAATGATCTTTGCCAAAACCAAACCTACGAAAGCCATGCCTCCAAAAACCAGGTACGGCGGCGAGGGAACGTCGAAGTCCCGAAGGGCGTCGTCCTTTCCTCCGCCGGAACAACCCCTATTTCCACCGTTCTCGCAGCCTTAGCCGCTTCAGTCAGTACTTCTAGAACCGCCCACTAGCGCTCGTTCTGCTCTTCTTCCCCCTCCAGGACCAACGGAGGTCCCCCCTGTCCTGCAGGGGCTATCGGGGATTCCCCGCCAGAGTTAATCTGGAGGAAAATCCGGTCCCGTGTACGCGAAGGGTGTTGTCCAGTCGGACTCCTCATCCCGACCTATGACAACACTCCCCCAGCGTGACGACCACCGGGAGGCTTCTCACCCCCTCAATGACCAGCCACCCAAAGGCCTGCAACAGAACGTCTCCCCGTCGGATCTTCGACGGCAAGGCAAAACCCCCTTCAGGGCAAAATCCCATCACTCCCATCATCGCACTCACATTGACGATCGTTCCTTTCATCGAGCCCGTCGAGAAGAAGATGACCCCCCTATTCGAGGAGCTTGAGGCCCGGAATCGGGTCCTCCAAGAAAAAAGAAGAGTTGATTCGTCATCTCCAAGAGTAGCTCAAGGCGAATGAAAGGGGGACTCGTATTCCACCTCACAGATGACAGCAGAACCGTTCGGGCAGCAGAGACTTGAGGCAGGTCCTCAACGACAGGAGAAGAGATCGCTGCGAAGAAGAAGGTTCGAGCAGCAGCCACCTACCTAACAACCTCGGGGGATCACGTCTCGAGCCAGAATCCCCGAGGCCAGAGAACATGACGGGCCTGAGGGAACTGCTCGACTACTACGTGAAACAAGAGGTCCAGGCTCGGATGGCCGAGATCGGTTTTTCACCCGAGACCAAACAGAGGCCTGTGATGTAAAAGACCAGGGCATGTCCCCCTTCTCCCAGGAAATAAAGGGCTTCTCTCTTCCCGAGAGATTCAGCGTCCCGAGGTTCATCCTCTATGGCGGGACCTCGGACCCAGAGGCACACTTGCGGCATTTCACTCAGCGGATGTCGGTCTGGGGGGATGTCGGCCATCTGAATTGCAGGGTCTTCTCCTCAAGTCTAGGCGATCTCCCACTCCGATGGTTTTGCGCGATCCCTTCTGGGTCGGTCACGAACTGGCGGCAGCTCCGAAGCTCCTTTATCGAGAAGTTCCAGGCGCACCGTGTCATCCTGAAGACAGGCGGCAACCTCATGGTGATTCGGATGAAAGATGGTGAAAGTATCATTGCATTCGCCAGGAGATTCTGGACAATATATAGCCAGATCACGGACGCCAACGATGACGTCGTCATCAAGTACTTCCGGCAGGCCTTACTCCCAGGCAATGAGCTCCGAAAAGACCTGGTCCGGACTCCCGTGACCACAATGAAGGCGCTGATGGCAATGGTGAATCAGTACATTGAGCAGAAAGAGGACGATGCTCATGGCAAGGAGCGGTTCAGACTCCCGCAAAAGGGCCAAACCTCCAAGGGCCAAACCTCCAGAGAAGAAGGGATGTTCTCCAAACAAAAGCCAGACAAGAAAAGAGCCGCCTCCATCTCGGCAACTTTCTCAACCTCCACCTCGGGCGGCAACAAGAGGCCGAAGTTCAAGCCTGTCAAGCTGGCCGGAGATCCTTACAGGGCCGTTAACGTTGTCTTCAAAAAGCCCATCTACAGATTCCTCGGCAAAATCAAGGCAGAACCTTATTTCCAATGGCCGCAACCGATGAGGGGCGACCCATCTACCCGAGACTGGAACAAGAACTGCTCCTACCACAAGCAGCACGGGTACATGACCGAAGACTACGTGGCTCTGAAGTCTCATCTCGAGAAGCTCGTCAGGGACGGACACCTTCGAGAGTACATTAAGGAAGGGGAGAGGATCAACCAGACTCAGCAGCGCCCTACCCAGCGATGACCAGGACAGCGACGAGCCGGCGGGTATCATCAACGTCATCCACTTGGCTCCTGCTCCTAGTAAGGGAAGCATCCAAGCTTGCTCGGAGGCCAGGAGGGCCTCCCATGGCAAACATGTGATATAGGCCGAACTAGAGCCTGCACCAAAGAAAGGTAGGAAGGAAAAGCCCAAGATCTGGTTCTCGAACGAAGACCTAAGAGGGGTCCAGCTCCCCCACAACGACACACTCACCCTCACCCTGCGGCTGAACAATTACACTATAAAGCGCGTCCTCATAGATCCGGGGAGTTCATCCGAGATCCTTTACTTTAACAATTTCAGACAGCTCAGCCTCACAGAATCTGAGCTGCAGGAGGCTCGCGTCCCTTTAGTAGGCTTCAGCGACAAGCCAGTGTACCCCAAAGGGAGGATCTCGCTTCAAGTCCGAATAGGGGGCGCCACGAAGATGGCCGACTTTATAGTAGTATACGTACCCTCCCCCTACAATGTAATAATGGGGTGGAGTTGGCTGCATGCCATGGAGGCAGTACCTTCCACCTTTCATCAGAAGCTCAAGTTTGTTAGGGATTTTGTATTTGCAATTTGATGGATGGATTAACATTTGAGCATCACACACTTGCATTGTTTTAGAATATCTAGAAATCTTGTTTTATACTTGCATTGGATTTTAGACTTGTAGAATTTATGATTTATGCATGTTTTGATTTTAATCTTGGATGCAATTGTGTTTGAAAAAAGTTTTATCAAATCAAGCAATCCATTGAATTTAAAGTTTCGAATCATTTTAGGATTTTTGTGTTTCATGTTTTTAAACATCTTAGTTTGATTTAAAACATATTTCCAAACTTGATTTATTGACCCAAAAATCCCCTCCAAGAAAAAACCTTCAAATATACATTTTTGGGATTTTTTAGTCTCAGGGGGTCGACCTGTTGACCGGCCACACTGTAGGTCGACCGGGGCAAAGTGCCGTTGGCTCTTCCAACGGTCATTTTTCTGACCGTTTGAAGGCCAGGTCGACCGGGCACTCACAGGAACCCACTTTTTGGGTATAAATTGTAGTTCATTCCTTTTCAAAAGTTGGAGATTTTGAAGACTCTTTTGAGGTGCTTTGAGACAAAGAAAAGGGGATGAACTAAGAGAGACCAAAGAGTCATTTGGAGAGCTAAAACTTGGATTAATGAAGTTAAATCTCTAAGTAAGCTCTACCTCTCTTAATCATAGTTTATATGCTTTGTTTAAGTTATTGGTAAATGATTTTGAGCATGATAATTATGATGTGTTGAATCCATTCTTTTCTTATTCTTTGATCTAGTTAAGATTGGATTCTTCACTTTGTTTTCAATCCAAGTTGTTTGTAAATCTTCCTTAATCATGCTTAGCCTACATCTTTGATTTCTTTTATATAGCATGATTCATTTTCTTGGTTGAAACATTACTTGTTGTTTTCATTCATTTAAACCTTAGTCAAATTGATTTGTTTTTTAAAACAACATTGCACATGCATCACATGTTCTAAATTAGTCATTTTCATACAACTTGTGAAGCTCTTGATTTTCATGTCATTAACAAGTTGATTTTCATACATGTGATTTGCATTAGACTTCAATCAAATCTTTTATGAGCTTTAAACTTTGAATTGCTTTAAGCAATATATTAATTAAGCATTCTTTTTAAACTTGATTGAAGTTATCACACACACACACACACATCATGAGCATACACATTTGCATTCATTTAGTGTTTGTGTGAGTTTGTTTTTCACTTTCATATCCGCCTATTTTAGAGACAAATACATTGAGCTTTAATTGTATCTCTTAGAGTGTTCTTTTGTAAAGACACCTTCTTAGAGAAATCTTCATTTGTAAAGGTTATTGCTTAGCCTAAGAAAAACATTGTGTAAAGGTTATTGCTTAGCTTAGAAAAACATCTTGTAAAGGTTGTTGTTAAGCCTAGAAAAACAACATTATAAGAGTTTTTGCTTAGCCTATTGAAAAGCATAATTCGTGGAAATCCGGTGGGGTGATTGGATCACAAGCCGGTAGTGGATGTAGGCATTGAGGCCGAACCACTATAAATCCTTGTGTGATGGTGCTTGCTTTGTGGTGATTGTTTATATTAGCTTCCGCATATTGTTTGATTAATCATCACTTGTGACTAGTTTAGTTTAAGAATTTAAAATTATTTAAAATTGGTCTTATTTGTAGCACACCCTATTCACCCCCCCTCTAGGGTTAGGATCCTAGGACTTACAAGGTTTCCATTAAAGAAGGCCGGAGGGGTGACCGAGATAGTAACCATGCGGGGAGATCAGTAGATGGCCAGACAGTGCCTCACGGCCATAATACCAGGTGAGATGGAGCCACAACAAGTCCATATGGCCGAACTCGAGGATGTCGGTCGCTCAACAGAACAGAAGAGCGTGGAAGAACTCACCGAGGTCAGGATCAATCCCGATAATCCCAAGCGGTATTTCCTGTTGGGAAGCCAGCTCGCTGACAACGAGAAGTCCGAACTGCTCGACTTCCTACTGCAGAATAAGGACGTCTTTGCTTGGACTCTATATGAGATGCTCGTGGTCGAACCCGAAGTCATGTGCCACAAGCTAAACGTGGACCCCGGGCACAAGCCCATAGTACGAAAGGCCCGCAGAAAAGGAATCCCGCAAACAGAAGTTGTCATCCAAGAAGTAGATAAGCTCCTCGAGGCCGGAGCAATCGGCGAAGTGCATTATCCAAAGTGGTTGGCCAACATTGTGGTGGTAAAAAAGAAAACGGCAAATGGAGAGTCTGCGTGGACTTCACTGATCTCAATATAGCATGCCCCAAGGACAGTTTCCCCCTCCCAAAAATCGACCAGATGATCGACGTCACCTCGGGACATGATCGTTCGCTTACCGAGGTTACCACCAGATCCCCATGCATGGGCTTGATGAGGAGAAAATTGCATTTATAACTCCTCGGGGCATCTACTGTTATAAAGTGATGCCCTTTGGGTTAAAGAATGCTGGGGCGACATACCAGAAGCTAGTCACGAAGATGTTTCAGGGTCAGCTCAGGAAAACAGTGGAGGTTTACATCGATGACATGGTGGTCAAGTCCAAGAAATCACAGGATCATTTGGCAGATTTACGCCAGACATTCGCCACCCTCAGAAAGTTCTAGCTTAAGCTGAATGCTTCCAAGTGTGCGGTTGGCGTCGGCTTCGGCAAGTTCCTATGGAGCCTAGTGACCCAGAAGGAATCGAGGCTAATCCAATGCAGATTGCGGCTATCCAGACAATTCAGAGCCCGACCTCGGCCAAGCAAGTCCAAAGACTCACAGGGATGACTGCTGCACTCAATCGCTTCATCAGTCGAGTCTCGGACAAATGTCGCCCTTTCTTTCAGCTTCTGAAAAAGAGCTCCAAATTTCAGTGGACTCCTGAGTGTGATCATGCATTGGAGAAGCTCAAGGAATACCTTTCCTCGCCACCGCTGCTGTCCACTCCATCACAAGGGGACCTCCTTTATCTCTATTTAGCAGTCTCGGACCACGCAGTGAGCTCGGTGTTAGTCCGAGAGAACGGCAAGCAGCAACAACCCATAAATGCGCTGCTATGACGGTGGACGGCGAACTAATAAATAGAGTGGGTGCCGGGCCTAGATAAGTGGCACACCTTATCTCAGGGTCACGTACATTGGTATAGGGGGATGGTCCGATGAGATATTCCCTTTTTTCCTACCCCCACTCAGGAGAGAATGGTACATGCTGATGGGACTTCCATCTCTCCCTGAGGGGTCCAGTCCGATGATGACTCTCACGTCTATATAATGCATGAAAGAAAGCTGTAAGAGGTACGCAAGAAGCCCCCCTCATACTTCTTCTTCTCCATTTGTAAAACTAACTTGAGCATCGGAGTGCCTTCGGCTGCCTATAGCCAGGGGCTCTAACTTTTGTTTTCCCTTTCAGATTATCGAAGGCCCGATCCTTTCCCCCCATCATCCCAAGATCATCAAATCGAAGGGGTAATCCTCTTTTAACTAAGTCCGTAATTTTTAGGCACTTACACTTATGTTTTATGATTTTGATCTTGATAAATATTGACACTGGCCTCTTTTTCCTATTTGGTTTTGAATTTATTTTCTTTTTTTTATGGTTCACTTTGTGCCTTTTGCTCTAGTTTTATTTTTTATTTTCTTATAGAGAGCGACACTTCTTACTATTCTTCATCTTAATTTCTTATTAATAACAACATTGCTCATTAATTATTATTTTTCAAGAGAATGTCTTTCCTTCATGCCATAAAACTTTAAGCTCTATTTTCATCTTATCTTCTTCTAAAAATTCTTAAAAATAACAATGGTGAGTCCTTTTTCTTAGTTTTAACTTTTAGTTTAATTTAATATTTCTTTAAATGAATTCATGGATGGGGAATTAGTAAATTCCCCAAAAGTTGTCCCCTAAGTAGAAGTCTTAAATCGTCCTATTAGGTCGACTTGGAAATGCCAATGATGTTAGATTACTGAGAGTTTTAAAGGTTGAAAGAGACTTTTTTAAGTTGTAGGAATTTGAAATGTTAGCAAAGAAACTCGACATTCTCAAATCCCAAGGGGACTACTACCAGATAATTTCCCTAGATTTCCTATGTCGCAAATTCAAGTTAGAAATTATCTCAAAGAAACTCATTCTAACGGATGGTTTCTTTACAAGAATTTACAGGCTGAGTTTTTTGGACATGATGTGACATCTCGTCCCTGACATTTACAAATGCTATATTTCTTCATAATTAAGCACATTTAAACATTTTTTCCATTTAAAAGGTCTCAAGTGACCTTGGGGATTCTTGAAATTCCATCCCTTTTTTTTTTTCTTTTTAATGGAATTTTTATGCAAGTACAAGGGAGCATTTATGAATTCCACCATGTTTACTCATCTCAAAACTTTCCAGACAGGAATTCCATGAATTCTAGCAAAGAAACAGGTCCTAAGGGTCAATTAATTTAGTGGAATTCCTGAAAAGAATATCGTGTGTTGGAGTGTTTTGGACATGATATAATAGCTTGTCTGTTGTTGCAAATGCCATATTTCTTCACTAGAATTCTCAATTCTAGCTATCTAAAAATTCTTAATAACTTTTCAAATTCATAGAATTTCAATCTCTTTGCTTTTTGGTGGGATTTCCGGATGCTTAACTAAGTAGGATGATTCAAGAATTTCACATGTATTAGAATTCAAAAATCCTTCAAACAGGAATTCTCTAAATTGTTGTGTAGAAATTGGGCCACTTTGTTCTTGAATTGAATTCCTAGGAACTCTTAAGAAATGTATTTCTAAAAGTGGCATATATTGAAGAAATAAAGGTGAAATTCATAAATGTCTATCAAATAATCTCTATTTTGTAGAAAAGGAATTAAGCAATGACTAAAAAAAAATACATACATACACCTTGTCTCATGATGGCGTGGTAAATAATTTTTTTTATTTCCCTCCAAAGATATCTAATATGCAAGGAAGTAATGCCATTTAGATTCTCATGTCATCCTTTCTCCCCCTCTTTCCATTTCTATACCGGTTCCATTATCTCTTTCTTGTCATAATCTCTCTCTTTCTAATCTCATCTAACTTCCCTCTCTCCCTCTCTCTCTGCAACTCACTATTATTCTTGCTTCTCTCCGTCTCATGCTAAACCAAAGCTTAAGAAAGTTAGGTGTCATCTACATCTCTATCTTACATTCTCCAACCTTCACATGTTCAATAACCTGGTGTTGGAACGTATTCATCATGAGTTCTTTGGAATTTAATCTCATCCCAAAAAATTGTCCATTTGATAAGTGGTTTTTTTTTTTCCATCCATTTACGTAAGTAATCGATGAACATGTGAAATTGTTATGTATCGGTCATGTTTGTCTACACTCATTTACACTGTGATATACAAATAAGGTGTGTAAATAAGGTTCAAATGCATTGTGGGTCCATGACTTGAACACCTGAAGAGGTGGTCAAGGAAATAACGCCCATTAATGAAAAAGATGGGTACAGTGAATAGAATGGACGTAACCCCTCAATTCATGTTCGTTTTGTTTTATTTTTTTTAATTTTTTAATCTTGATGGGCTTCTAAATCAAAACCCAAACCATTGAATGCCTTCATAAGGCCAAAAATGGTCTTGGCTTAAGTCTCTGCTGTTGATTCATCTCGGATGTTTAAATTTCTGAGAAAAAAGTATAGACCCTAAAATCTACCACTTGGACTAATGTGGGCCCATTTGCATGATCGATCTGAAGTCTCAACCATTCATCCTTTTTAGAAGGCTAAAAATAGTCAGAGCCAAATTTGACGACTTGATTCATCGTTGATCTTGAGAATCTGCAGGAAAAAAAAAAAAAAAAAACCTTAGACGACTGATTTACTAAGGTGAAAAAAATGCATTTTTTTGCAGTACAATTTTAATTCCAATTTTCTCATTATTGGGGCCTCCTAAATCATGATCTGAACGGTCCTTCTTCTTTAGAAGGTCAACTCAACAGGAAAAGTCAAACTTCATTTATTGATTCATCATGAGTTTTAAAATATTTGTAAAAAAGTCTAAATTATATGCACTACAATTCTGAACTTTTGTGGGCCTATGTTCCTGATCTAAACTGTTCAGCCTCTTCAAAAGGCCAAAATCAGCTTAGGAGTTAAGTCCCATATATTGATTCATCGCGGATTTTGAAAAATCTATGAAAAAGGGTAAATCGTCCATTAATTTTTAGATTGGTTGCACTTGATTTCAATTTACGAATAAACTGCATAAAAGATAGAGCCCATCATCATGGGATATGAATATTGCACAGTAGTAATTCTTAAGGCATTGGGTCCAAATCATGTTAACATGACCAGAAAAAAGGAACAATATTAGTTCTTATCTTACCATTTTCCATCTCACACTTCTCTTGGCTCAAGGCCTATTTTCTATCAACAAGTTTATATTTAAAGACATGTATTTAGGATGGCTCTTGTTATTCAACATTTACTCAGCAAAGCGAGAGAAAAGGAAAGAAAAGAACAGTTTAAGATCAGATCAATAGAAGATAAGATCTGATTGCCTTAAATTCCATTTCTTATCTTGGATGAATGCATGTGTTCCGTATGCACGTGTTTGTGATGTTTAAATCTTTCGACCGACATAGCTCAAATAAATGCACGCAGGCTGTGATGTTTATCTTCATCATAAGTGCCACATGCATTGCATTAAAATTGTAATTGGAAGAATTGCTGAAAATTTCGCAGTCTGTCTTTTGCGTGTCGTGCACTTAAGTTTCTGGTCTAAACAGATAGGCAAGGAACTATGTTTTTTTCTACAACGTAGGCTTAGATAAATATCAACTCTATTTTAAAGTCAAAAAGTGTAAGTTAGTTTGCAAAGCAATTGTTCCATTGCATTTTGGAAAGTTCATAAGAGAAAGGACTGTCTATAACGAGCACATACACAAGACAGTTTGATACAATCTCTCACCCAAAAGGTGAGTTGCGACTTGTGAGTGACATGTATTTATCTAATTAATGGACATGTGATTTGATACAATTGCTTAAGGATATGCTTTTCAATACTTCTTGAAGTACAAAATTAATTATAGCTCTATGTATATCTAAGTAGATGAGGATTCTATGGAAAAATCCTCTTAGATTTTTTAAGGATGATATGTGCCCTCAAAAATTTAATATTGGTGGCAAATGGCCTCCAGCCTCTTCATCCTTTGTTTTTTGTTTTGTTTTGTTTTTTTTCTTTTTTCACATGTACAATGATATTGTTGTTCTCACATGAACAACAACATCTCCGCTTATTTTTTCTTTTTCTTTCTTCTTAATTTCAGGGTGAGGGTAGACAATTTTTGGGTTCTGTTGAGGGGGCTTGGGATTTGTTGGAATTGATTTGCACAAAGGTGGGTGGAGTTTCAATTTTAAAGTCATGACACGTGCTATCACACCTAAAATGGATTGTATATTTCGTTTTCTTTTCTTTATATTAGTTAGACAAAATTTACAAAATAATCACTTTAGATGTCCGGTGTACAAAAAGTTGCCCTTATCGTTTCTCTGTAATTGTAGAGGTCCTCCCACCAATTTTCACATTTGATTTAGAGATGATATCTCTGTTAGATTAAATGGGTGTGACCCTCATGACTGCAAGCCCATTAAGGGTATTTTAATCATGCCTACTTGTTTGCACATTTAAGAGACCCACTTATTTTGTTTAAAGGAGCTCATTTGCCCACAAACTAATAATTGGCTGAGATTATGTTAGGAATTCCATATGTTTGCTAATTCATGAGTTGGACAAAATTCTAGTCCAAATCGAGTTGTAAGATTTATTCTTTTTAGATATAGACTGTGATGGTACCACAAGATAGAGGTTGAAGACTCCTAGTCGTATATGATGAAGGATAAAGACTCTTGGATGCATAAGAGAATGTTTGAAGAGTCCTGCCCAGAAGAAACTCGCGCCTCAAGCCAATTTTCAACGAGCAGGTTTGCTATAGCGAGCCTATACCAGGCCTAGTGGCAGAGAGGGTGCTCGCTACTGTAAGGTCCGCGACCTTACTGGGTCAATTGGGCCCAATAGTAGGCCCGTGACCCGTTTATTTTACTATTATTATAATTAATTGTATTGTTAGATATTTAAGTGGGTTTAGGCCTTGAGTGAGTTCCTTTTAGTGTTAGAATAGTGTCTGTGAAGTTTCATTTGATTTCGAGTTCGTCTGATCCTAGGGGGTAGTTTGCAAATTAGGGAAAATTGAGTGTTTTTCCGGAAAAATTCCTATCATCGTGATTTTGGGTTCGTTGGAAAGATCTCATCGCGCTGATCATTTTTGTCTCCTGGCTCGTAGCGATCCGACGACTAGAAACCCTTCAAATGGTCAATTCTTTCACCGGGCCCACTTAAGGGCAATTTAGTCTTTCTCCCTTCCCTCTCTTCTTAATCAGAGATTAGCCCTAATCTCTTATTCATCTCTGCAACGAACGAAGCTACAACAACCTTTTTCTTCTTCCTCATTCTTCCAAGGCTCCAGAACTCCTTCCCTGAAGGATCACTGGTGCGATCCGAACCGCTTATCTTCTTCCTCTCGATCTTCTCTCTCTCTTGATCCTGGTTTGGGTAAGTTTTACTCACTTTCATCTTTTCAAACGATTCTCTTTGGTTTAGATTTAGGCTTAATCTTAATCTTTTTCTTTCTTTTCTTCTCCGTTGCGTTCTAGAATGCGTTTGGTCGGATTAGATTGTGGGTTTTGTGAAAGAGAGCTTCTCCTCAAGCTTTTTCCAATTTCTAATTATCTTCTTGGTTGAGGCAAGTAGATTTGCAATTTAAAATTAAACATGGTGTATGCTTCTCCATTGATTGTACTGATTTTCTTGTTAGATTTCCTTAATACCAAGCTTGGTTATGATAGTGATTTTGGATTACCTGTTAGGTTAGATTTGTAGTATTGATTTGATTAATTGTTAAATTGGTACCCCTTTTGATGTTTCTAAATTATTAGAATGAATGTAAAATTGATGAGAATGAATTTTTGGGAGAGCAGGAGGCTCAATTTCGTGCAGGGTATAGTGCTTGTGAAGGCTAGTTGAAGAAACAGGGTAAATTCGGACGTCTGGGGAGGGTTTCTGCCTCCGGGTGTCTGGACGCCAGAAGACAGAACCTCAAGGCGACCTTACTGGTTCCGGGCGTCCAGACGCCAGGTTCCGGCGTCTGGACACCGGGAACCCGTAGAGGCATATAACCAGACCATTTTTGGAATGCATATCACTTTTAATCCGTCCGTCGGATTTCTACATATTATATACCGTTGGAAAGCCCTTGAGATGTAGAATCCAATTGTTCTGGTTTCATTACGATCGGAGGTCGGAAAGTGATGTAAATACTCAGATTATTGATTCAGTCTATATTTTATTAGAAATGAGACCAATAACTTAGGTTTGAGCCTTAGATGTTGGAAACCAAGAACCTACTATCAGTTGACCATTACTGGGGATTAAATCGTAGCATGTGACTTGGTGTGCTTCGATTGGGTATCTAGGTATTCGTGTATTAAACATGGGGTAACCGAATGCATATGAAATTGATTTAATGGATGCTTAACATGATTGTGCACCAAGGGATTTCCTTAGAAGCATCGTTGATCCAATTCCACACGTACTCCGTTAGAACATGTAGGATACATGGATGACACCACTTGCTTAGGTTTGGATCGTAATTCCTCCTTGACTTATTTAATTGTATCCGTTGTTATAATTCATTGTACTCTCACTCTCGACATAATACACCTAATTAATTATGAAAGATAATTCCTTGTAGAATTAAGACTTGGACCTGACTTAGAGTACACCTTAGGACCCCGTGTTATGTAATTGATAAACATGACTTGTTAGACTGAAGGGATTATCATGTGATTGATTTTATCTTGTATTGACAGAAATGAGATAATCCCTACGAACTTGTCCTGTATATTGAGCTAGCCAGACCTGCTTGTCTTGGTCTATTCTCGTGTCAACACCACTTTATTATTATTATTATTATTTGCATGTCATAGCCATCTGCAGTTTGAGGTATTATTGATGGGCCGGTTACTCGGACATCGGGGTGGGCAGTTGGCTTTGGACGACGTCCATGGCGTTGAATAGTTGGGAGAGGGCTGAGACCGTGCTATTATTCCCAGGATCGGGAGCTAGGATCCCCCTAGAGCCGGACTTTGGTATCAGTAGTCCGGATAGAATTGTTGCTGGTACCCCGTGAGGTGGCTTGGACATCCACGGAGTCTCCCTCTTGTGCATTGCATTACATTGGTAGTGGTGATTGTTAGTATTGCTAGGATTTCTATTTATGATTCGGATGGTTATTTACTCATGCTACATACCTAGTATTGTTTCTTGTATTCCTACGATCTTGTACTTGTCATTACTTTTATATTTGATGCATGTTATGTTTAATTATATCTTGTTTATCTATTGCCCAACATGTTGTTGACTCTGTTCCTTGGTGTGCAGACTCCTCAGATGAGTACTACTACGAGGAGCAGGCCGGTGAGGAGATCCCAGAGGATCTCCAACCAGCAAAGGAGGAGCGAGAGTGGCGTGTTGATGACGTAGAGTAGCGTCATCATTCCCGGCATGAGAGCGATTCATTGGGATTTCACTAGATTTTATTTCTTCATTTATTATTCTATCGTTGGACCTTTCATTTATTGACATCATGTTCTTTTAAAAGGCCTTGGTTATTGGGATGGCCTTTGTTAATACTTTAATTCCTTGATTAGTTTTATTATTTCGTTGTGCAACTTTAACTATTAATGATATTTATTATTCACTACTTTGAAATTTAACATGCCTCAAATTGTATGAATTCCGCAGTTTTATATTACTTGAGGTTTGAAATGCAATATCCTCACAGCGGACTTACGATTCTTGGGCCTAAAGGACAAAATTTTTAATTAGTCCTAAATTTCACTCCCCTGATCCGGTTTATTCTCTAATCGGGTTCGGGGGACGTGATAGCTACTCCCTATAGCAAGCTTGGTCTCCCTGTCTAGTTCGGACTCCTTTGTTCTGTTCCGTTTCAAACTCAACTTTAAGAGTTCTATTCATATTAGGAACCTCTTGCATGAATTCTTGGGCTATATATTCATCTTATGTCTACCTTATAACTTACCTCTCTCCCATTAAAAGATTGAGAATACTTTTAGAGATTTTTGAGAGTTTTGTAGGTAGGGTAGTTGTGCTAATTATTAAAGAAGAAGATTTCTTCTTTCTCCATTGTTGATTGAAGCACCTTGAGAGGCATCAAGGTGGGTTGAGTTTGCATGATTTTGAGAGGCGTCAAAATGTGATTGGATCAAGCGCGGTGAAGGTAAATGATGGGTAGTCAGAAAGTCCAACACAGTCCGGAAAGTCCAACATAGTCCTGAAGTTGAGTTGCGCGCAACTGGGAAATGTTCTGTTAGTTCTTGTAACTTTTTTTATATAGTGCTTGATTTTTTAAGTGGTCGCTACCACCCATGGTTTTTCCTGAGTAGGGTTTTCAACGCAAAGATCTTGTGCCTCCTCTCTTTATTATGGTTGATTGATTTTTTTGATATTAAGTTAATCCATTCCAGTAGTTTAAATGATAAAATCTTCAGATTAAAAGGGTTAGGTGGTAGTTGGGGTGTTAATGGTTTTTTGATGGGTATGAATCTCCTATAAAAGGACCCCACAGGTAACTCCTTTGGTTAGTAGTTTCTTGACTTCCATTACAAGGAAGAATAGCAAAGGCAAATGAGTTGTAAACCCCACGTGTGCTCCAAGACTCAGTCAGTTCAAGGACGTTCTATCACTTCAAAGAAAAAGAGTTATGGAATTAGGTAAGTTCCTTCCCATTCTCAGATTACTTTTCTTTACTTCATTGTGTCATTTGGATTAGACCCAAGGAGATCCTCCTGTGGATTGAGGATTTTAAGATTACAATCTCGTCTCTTCTTTTCCCTCATCTTTCTTCATCTCTACTACTCCATTCATTTGGTGTGGCCCTCACATCAAGAAGAAAATAAAAATAAAAATGGGAAAAAACTGATTGATAATTGGCTTGCGGAAATCATCATGTCAAGTAGCTGGTGGCGCGATGCTTTATTATCGTGGATAGGAAAAAAGAATGTGTCCTCCCATTTCAAGCTGTAAACACTCTACATGGCCTGCTTCCAAGGCCATCTAAACTATTAAATTTGTTTGGTCTTGGCATGGATGAAACAAAGCCCCAAATCATTATTGAAATCTAATCAGTGGAATGGATTGGTTGTATTCATGGTTTATATTGTCAACTTATTCTGAAGTTCTTATTCTGATTAATGTACGATTGAAGGTGTGGCTCATGCAACTTATTCAAATAAGGTCAACATGGGCGACTGTTATGCGTGTGCAGAAGTGTGAATCGCGCGATTGTCAATCAAATAAACTACACAGGAAAGATAAAATTAGACACAGAGATTTTTTACGTTGCGCAATAAATTTGTTTGTCTATAGAAAAGAAACTCGACTTTCCTTTGGATTATTCACTCTCTGCATCACTCGTTAATTACAAATTATATCTATATATAATCCACTTTTTAGTCAACAAAAATGTCTGGATGTGATTACCAAAATACCCATGATCATGAACCCACTTGGCTAACAACGACATCTATCAGATTGAGATGATGTAAACCTTTGCATCCAGATTCTTTAACAGTCTAAATCCTCCATCACAAACTCTATATCTAAGAACTCTCCAATTTAGTCCTGCTTGTTGATTTGCGCGCTTCATTTGATGAGAAGAAACACTGATTGGTTGCCTAGAGGAAACATTGAGTAAAGGAGGAGGAGGAGGAATGAAAAAACAAAAAGCAAAGAAAAAGTAATTTGAACACTGATATCGTTGTTCATGGACGAATGGTAATATCGTTGTACTTGTGTAAAAATGCCCCAAAAATGGAAAAGGTAAAAGAAGTGGGAAAAAGGAAAAGGGTAAAAGAGGTGGGACCGTGGGAGGCCCTTGGCCATCAATATTAAAACTCTAGGGCTTTTATCGTCCTTACTACACCTAGATTGTTGGCCGGGCCAGCCTCGGCGGCATATGATGTAGCTACACTGCTATAAGGATAGATGCCTCGTGTTTTATCATCTAGATTTAAGTTTCACATCACCTATAGTCTTTATTCTACATTGACCCTCGTGATTTTCTGCTTTAACATTTTCTCTTGTATATAAGAGAACTAATGAGTTTAAATTTTAACATAATATTTCATAATCTCTCATTTTGTTTCATGTTTTCTACATTTCTTTCTTGACATTTGACATACTAGTTGGTATGCAGATCAGTCTAACATAGAGACTTCATTGTATGAAATCTGATACATATATATATTTCAACTCCATTCGCTCGATTCCAAAGTACGCTTTGATCGATCTCGCGAAACTTCGTCGATCTTCTCGCTTCTACTTCTACCCGCGAGATGGAATATAATGGAATAAACTGCCCATGCTAGAGCTCTTATATCTCTTATATAGGTCACTCCTAAAGAATCATGATGCATCCTGAGGACTTTTTTGCCACCCACATCCTACTAATCCAGTTGGAAGTCTTATCCGTAGTATAAATCAAGTCTTTTGTTTATAGTGGGAGACTAACTTCACTGTTGGCCACTGTTATGGTTGATTTGACATAAGATCTGAGGCATGCGGGCCACACGATTTCTAACACGCTTCTAATCCTGAAATTTGTGGATTTCTCACTTAACATCATATGCGACGACAAAGAGAATGGAAGCTCTCTTTTCATGTCAAATGCTTCCCCCCTTGAAAACAATCAACAGTAAAGAAGGACATCGCTCTCCCTCTCTCCCCCTTATCTTCATGGAGTGCCTACCATTCACTGTGGTGGAAGGCATCTAGCAATAGCAATCACATGACAGCGGCAGAGGTATTGGCTTTAGAAAAGTGAAGGGAAAAAAAAAAAATGCATGAAGAATAAAGTTCGGTCGTGGTTGCCTTTTTATCCATCTATAGATCCGCATGGGAAGAACATATACATGCTTGTCATTGTCTTGAAAGGGGAAGCTATATATGGACCACATCTTCAGCTTTTCTTACTAGTAGATGCATGAACAAGGCCAAAACAGAAGATCCATCTAAAGAAACCAAACCCTAGGTCTTGAATTGGATAATTGAGAATATGGGATAGACAATGAAAGAAAAAGCATCAGACTAGATCTGTCTTTTGGATTTAGTTAGTGGTGCCACTTGACCGGGTTTTGGGCCATAAAAGAAGCTTGACCCAAGTGGATGTAGGTAAGCCTGAATGATACCAGAATAACCAGGCCCAAGGGTGGACCCATAAATTTAACCTTGGAGGGAAAACTATGTAAAAATATAAACATATTGTAGCCCTAGTCCAAATTGGCCAACTAGCCAAGCCTAAATTTAATGTCTGTGTAGTATTTAAGCATAATTTGAATGTAATTTAGGTACCGCAAATCGGCCCTTGCTGGGCTTCAAAATCTATGCCTGAAACCAAATCTAGACAAGCCCATCCCTAATTGCATCTCATGCAAACAAAGCTATCTGGGTTCGAGCTTGGCCCAACTCAATTTTCGCCTCTACGTCTATGAAGACCTGATTTGAAAAATAAAGGGACGGGTCTAAAGCTAGCTATTGAAAAATAAAGAAGAAGACAATTTCATTTGAAATTCTATTCATGTAACTGTAGCCATGACTGGTAGAGGGATTGTTTGTTTTCAAAGAATTTGAACTCCTAGGAATTCATGGTAAAATTGAGTTCCAGCAAAAGATTATTAAAGAGGCAAGTAATAGATATATATGACGTAGAAAATGTAGATGGGATGTTGACAAATTTAAAATTTGATTTACAAGGTGATGGCCGGGTATTTATTTTTCTTTTTATTTGAATCAAACTTAATATGATAAAAGAAAGGATACAATGAAAGAAAAAGATAGTAGGTTCAAAAGCTTTATACCAAGACCCTCTCAAAAAACAAGGAAAACCAACAAACCAAACAAACATCAAACAACATCTTCAAATATACCCATACAATTTATTTTTCATTCAAGTGGATATTATTTGATAGCCATTTATGGATATTCAACTTTGCTGCTTTAAATTTAGCCACATTTAGGAATACATTTCTTGGAAATTCCTAGGATTTTAATTCTAGGAAACAACAAAGGGGACCTTTATGAAAACATAGGGGATTATAATAATTGCCCAAAGAAGAGGTTCTTTTTCTTCTGAATACAGCTCGACTAAGAGATAGGGGGTTTCATGCAATGATGCTTCTTTTGTTCTTTTTAGTAGTAGTATGCTCTTATGTAACTTCTCCTTAGAAGTGATATTTACTGTTGAATTGAGTCATGCAAATAACAGTGATAAGATGAGTGAGTTAATCATCTTATCATGGCAATTCCAATCCAAGCTTTAATATCACCTTGTGAGTGTGATATTTGATCAAACTCATATTGACAGAGCAAGATTTTTGAGGTAGGGGTTGTAAATTTGACCCATGTGAAACCCGCAATATTTGACACGCATAACCAAACCTGCAACATATATGAATCTTTTACGGTCAGATAGAACTGACCCACTGTAGAACGACCCAGCATAACTTATTTGAATAGGATGGATTAGGGTCAACGCACATATCTAAACCGATGTAAATGGTATTGTAGTTTAATACTTCTGTATTATGGGTCTTTTGTGGCCTACAACTGAACTCAATATAAACTTAAACTTGAAATGGATTGGACTTGGGCCAAACATCTACAAACTGGGTTGGGTTACTTGGGCCAGAATGCGTTGACCCATGTTGGATGCGGGTTATTGGGTTGTTGGGTCAGCTGACCCTCATCTGTGCAAGGCTGGCTTACCGGAGATGTTTTGAAAAATGAGTTGGATACGGGTTGCTCTTCAACGTCTACAAAACCTAGGTCAAGCCCACCTGACTCAACCTATTTTCCATCCCTAGTTTCATCCATGGTAGATAATTCTTCTATCATCATTGGTGGTGTTGTTACTTTTTACCAGAAATTTCTCCTGCGAGCAACAACAGTATACATGGTCCAACTCCAATGGGCACACTTGGGCTCACCTCTGATTAGTACAAGCTCTTTTAGACTTTCATATCCTATGAGCCGGCACTAGGCTCGATCTCACTCTCATCTAACTTTTATCCACCTTCCGATCCAATCTCAAAGAAATATATATTGAAAAAAAACCACTAAATTGGGCCAGGATGATGTGACATGGCTGATGTTTTTATTAGCCTTAAGAAGACCTTTTTATGTACCTCCTCCCCTGCTTATAAGTAGGCATGGATGTTAGCCCTAGGAGCTGGACTGTATATTGAGAAGTATGCAATCTGCACTTAGGTGAACATTCCCTGTAATTACATAAGGCTAACTTTATCATTAAAGTCAAGCATGCTCAAAATTAACACATGCCCTTTTGGGCCTACCTTCTAAACCATTCAAAAGATGCATCCATCTGTATTTACCTGTACACACATTCAATTTTCAACATCATCACCATTGGATTAGCAAGAAAGAGAGGGGGTCTGATACAACCATGCATTGCTGTCTTTTAAAAAGTTCTAATCTTTCCCATAATGGTGCAACCTGAAGCATATCCAACCTGTCCATTCAAGCAATCATCTCCATTTGATTGGAAAAACTGAGAAATAGAAAACAAAATCATGATTGTCCAATCCAGTGGTGATTATTACCCTATCAGAGGGAAACTTTGTTAGATGATGGATGGATGACTGCACATCACATTCAGGCCTTGGATTCCTAAAACATGGGCTTATTATTAATGATTATTTATCATTAATTTAAATGCGCTTTTCCTAATCCAATGGTTAACACCACTCCAGTAACAATGGATCTTAGGTCCAGTAAGGGAGAAATGAATTTAAATATCATGTGAATGATTTAGATCTTTGAAATGTGATCCATATAAATAGACTTAACTTAATCTCACTTGAACATATCAATGAGGTTAATATATCATCACTCCCTATTAAAACGTATCTTTATACTATTTCTATGTTATTAAGTTAGGTTTTAAATGTAGAGTCAGGCTTGATCCTTTAATTGGGGTCCGTTCTAGGTCTGATTGGACCCAACCCAAATCCATTCTGCTAATTGTGTGGTATCAATCAAGGCTGTCAATACGGCGGGCCTGGGTATTTTAGGCCCACATAGGCCATCTGTACAAACCATTGATGTTTCTACTCTCTCTGTTCATCTTTCTCCCCATTCTTTTTTTTTTTTTTTTTCCTCTTTTGGATCAAAGACATAAAAAATACCCTACAAAATCATTAAGGTTTCTATTAGGCCAGCCATCCTGTTGGGTTTCTCCTAAGACTTGGATCACCCTTATTACCACCAGGCCCATCATTATTGCCTCAAGACCTCAAACCATAAGTATAACATATAAAACAGTGCAGATTGGGCAATTAATTCTGTTCAAAGGTTGTCAATGGACAAGTTTGGACATCGGCAAGCTTAAATTCTAAATGGGCACAGTCGAATTAGGGTATGTTTATTTGCATGGGAATTGATTACATAGGAATTCATGGTAAAATGGGCTCAACAAGGATTATTAAAGAGGTAAGAACAACTCAAGTTGTGAGGAGCGGCAATTCTCACCTGGCTATCCATGGTTCAAACTTTGGGTATGCCCCCTCTTCCTGCGTGTGCATGTGCAGGCTTTCTTCCCACATGTGTGGGCTTCCATTCCTGCGTGTGCGGGCTACTTTCACACTTGAGTGGGGTGCCTTCCCGTGTGTCTGGGCTCTCTCTTGGGTCGCAACCCCCTTTGCTGGTGTGTAAAATAAAAGATTATTAAAGAGGTGAGGGGGGAAGGATATAAGGTGGAGCGGTAGATTTCCTAGGTTGAATTACTAGGGCGATTGTTGTGTATTGGTTCCATCTCTGCTTATTCAGTTTCCATTAAAGGGGGGAGTGAATTTGATGGTAATTCTTTGAAACTTTATTTTGTTTATTCAATTTTAACGATTTACAAACCTTATAATTCCCATTTATTCAATTACAAAGGAAAAAACAGGCCCTAGTTAAAATCTAGGTTAGAGTTTTTGAACTCAGAAACCCTCTGTGATTGGAAGGTTTCATGGACCTGTCAGGCTGGGTTGAGGCGGATCCAAGCCCCGCCTGACTTTTGAAACATAAAAAATATGAGCATAAGCCCACAGGCCTTAAATGCTTGGCCCAAGCCTGGCATCCCCAAAGTATAAAAGGCCCAAGCCTATCTGCTAAATCAATCAGGCTGGGCTGGGCTTTCTATCACTTTTTTGGGCCTTCTATGACTTGTATTGGCAAATCGATCACTAAACTACAAGCACTACTTGTTTGGGCCAGGCCAGGCAGGTTCAGGCTTTCATCCCTTAATCCAAGTCTAATTCAAAGATTAAGCAAGATCAAATTTTAGATCCAGGTCTGGCCTGAATACTAAGACCTAAGGTCCAAACCCAGCCCAAATCACACTGGGCCATTGGGCCTCTGCTCGCCCTGCCCATAAACACCGCTACCGGAGCCAGTGTTCTGTTCAGATTTAGTTGACTGCCCCTACTGGTAAAGCCCTGCTCATTCAATATTTGGGCATCATATTTAGGAAGCCCATCTCATCAATGAAGTTATGCTAGTGTATTGAAATGTTGGGTAGGTAACCCAGATAATCAGGAGCTCTGGCGGATTTTTTTTCTCATGGGCCCATTCAGTCAAGAGATGCAACTTGAGTTGGGCTCAAGCAAAACTCACTTGACCCAACTGGTCCAAAAGTGAATTTTGGGTTAAGCTACCTAAGGATCTGGTTGGGATTGAGCCTGGATCTTGAGATTTATATACAATTCAGGTCGTGCCTGTTTTGGCATTTGGGTATCTGGATGTGACCCATTTTTGCTGAATTGCAAATATATATTATCTGAAGAAACCAGCCCCCAAGATTACAAAAAGCTAAACCGGGGAGACCTAAAGGGATAAGAGAAGCCACAAAAAAAAAAAAAAAAAAAAAAAAAAAAAAATTAAAAACCTATAAAAAATTACAGTGGTTACAGAGGAGTAATCACTCCCAAAAAAACTTAGAATTGAACTGAGGGTCCTGGTCCTGCCTTTGAAAATCACCTCATTCCTGGTCCTCCATATGCAATTTGCAGTTGCAAACAAGACCACAGCTATTCCAAATTTAACATACTCATCACAATCCAAGAAAGGATGGCCCAGGCCCACAACCTGCAGAAGATAGAACACATGCCCATAATTGGTGAGCAAATGAGCCGGTGAATTATATATATATATATATATCTAGTGTAAATACGTAATATGTACACTATACTATACCAAAGTACCTCTCTCTCTCTCTCTCTCTCTCTCTCTCTCTCTCTCTCTTGGTTTTTTGTTAAAAACAAAACTAAACCTTTGGAAAGCAAACCGAACCAAAAGTACCCGACCGGCCCCCCCCACCCCAACCGCCACCTCCACCTCCACCTCCCACAACTCAACCCGACTCAACCCAAATTGCGTGTTGTGTAGGGTGTTTTTTTTTAATGACCCATGGTGTCCATTCGCCAGCCCAGCCTTCAGACCTTTGGCCTGCGGCTTGGGGGTTACCCGATTTCGATGAGCAAGGACCATTCCTTGGGGTACATACTGTTATATTATGTGGTCTCAATCTATTGGATGGTCTAATAAATTAATTTATTTATCAATATAATTATACTTTCTATTCATGAGATGAATGGTGTTTTATTTCTTCTCGCACATAACTAATACTAATGACAAGATGGTTCATGAGATGAACTAGAACCCATAAGTATATTAGATGTAATACATGTGTGTGGATGGAATTCACATATGGGAGACATGTGTCACAAATCTTATACTTAAATTGATTCACAACCGGTGATGAGATTGGGCATCTCATCTGATAATGTTGCAGTATTATGATCACTATGAGATAGTGTGATCTGTCTCAATTATCGGAGTGTAAGACTTTGGATAATTTTACTTGTACATTGGATGTATTGAAGAACCATGAGACGCACATTGTGAAACATTGTCCATACTTTAATGTTTGCTCTGATAATTACCTAGCAATAGACTCTCAATCCCGAGACATTAATAAATTCAAGTTTCTATCTATTCATTTGCTTTGAGTCACCAATGAGTGAGGCTAACTGTAGGTCAACACCTCGGTGTCTTGGGTACGTGGCAATAGGATTGTGGTAACATTCAATGGTCAAGATGAAATCTATCTTTATTATCTCCTTGTGCCAATTAATGGATTTATTGTTAGTAAGTGCGCATCCATCTCAATTAAGAGTTAACTGGATGGTATTGATGATTACTGTGATTGATTGAGTTTCAAAGATAATAAGATGTGGATCTAAATTGGTAGGACATGTTTAATTCAATTGAACCATGGATATTGATTGAGGGGTCTATTTGTGGTGATGGGGAAGTTTAGAGTCTTCTTGTAATTTATTCCTAAGACATGAGTGCAATTGCATTTATATAGTGAAGTTATTTCCAATTAACTATGAGCCTGGACTGCACATGAGATGTGGGGTTAGGGTGTCCCAGTTGGAGTCAGCTTTCTATGGAATCTCTAGTGGTCTCCACGCTAGCCCAATTATTAGATCATTACAAATTCTACTTGAACTCAAAAGGAAAGGAAATAGAAAGTTACTATTTCTATTAGAAGTGAGACTTCTAATAGTAGTAATCATAAGAAGATAAGGTTATTAGTTATTATTGAAGTAGGACTTCTAATAATTATTAGTAAGAGGAGATGTCTTGAGGCTATAAATAGGGGAGCTACCCCATGGACGTCCAACCCTTGGATTTCATGCCCATAGTGCAAGAGTTGCACTCCCTCTCTTCTTTCTCTAGTTTCTCTTCTAGTTCTCCATTGAGTTTCTAGTTGGTTTCTCTTGAAGATCCCAACGTTCTCCTTGAGTAAAGGGATCTGAAGCAGGTCATAGCTGTAAGTCCATGGGGATCCGAACCCTAGAGGGGGGGTGAATAGGGTGAGCTTCAACTATGACCAATTTTAATCAATTTTAACTTCTTTAAAACAAACTAGTCACATGTGATGATTAAACATACAAGATGCGGAAGCTAACAAAAGAATCACCACAAAGCAATCACCATCACACAAGTATTTATAGTGGTTCGGCCTCAATGCCTACATCCACTACCGGCTTGTGATCCAACACCCCACCGGATTTCCACTATTTATGCTTTTCAATAGGCTAAGCAATAACCTTTACAACATGCTTTCCAAGGCTAAGCACTAACCTTTACATTGATGTTTTTCCAAGGCTTAACATCAACCTATACACTATGCTTTTAAAGGCTAAGCAATAACCTCTTCAACCACAAGGTTGGTTATCTCTCTAATTTAGTGTCTATCATACACTTGATGGAGATTCTATTAAGCTCATTACAATGCCTCTTAATTAGGCGGATATGGAAGTGAAATACAAATACACACTCACACTATGAATGCAAAGTTGAAAACAAATGAAGTGTGTGTGTGTGGTCCTCAATCATTTTGAAAATGAAAGTTCATAAATGTATGCCTAAGGCTTTTGAAAGTTTAAGCTCAAAAACATTTATGATTGAGGAAGTAATGCAATCACATGTTAAAAGTAACAACTTGTTAATGATATCAAAGTTACACAAGTTGTATGAAATGGATTAGCTCTAAACATGTGATGCATAGGGATGTCAATCAAATCATCAATGAAGCTCAAAACATAAAAATAGATTTGATTGAAATTAGGGGACAAATCATATGTAATTATAAAGACAACTTGAAAAAGATTTACCAATCAAAGTAAGGCAAGTTGTGAAACATTAAAACAATAATACACATATGATTTGTAATGATGTTGAATCCAAAACATAAGATACATTTGAAAGAGATTTTCTTATGATGGAAAACAACAACCAAAGATTCAACAAAGTATATGAATCATGTTACATATTTCATTAACATGATCTACTTAGATTTACCAAAGATAAAGTACTACTTTGATGAATCAATGGTGATGTATCCAAAACAATAGATCTATTCAAAATATAACACATGCTAAGGATACAACAAATCATAGATTAACATGTTAAAAAGATTTACCAATGATAAAACAAAACATGAAAACATATGATTTGTAAAGAAGTTGAATCCAAAACATAAGTTAGTTTTGAGAGAGATGTTCTTATGATGGAAAACAACAACCAAAGATTCAACCAAGTATATGGATCATGTTACATATGATTTACCAAGTTTCTTTCATTAGCATGATCTACTTTGATTTACCAATTCAAGTACTACTTGGATTGAATCATATGGTGTTGTATCCAAAACAATAAATCAACTCAAAACATAAAACATGTTAAGGACACAACACAAACATAGTTTAACATGCTAGAAATGATTTACCAAAAATAAAACAAAAGCATGAAAACATATGATTAAGGAAGGAAGAGCCTACTTGGTGGTTTAACTTCATTAATCCAAGCTTTAGCTTTCCTAATCATCCCCTTCATCCCTTGGTTCTTTTCCCTTTTGATATGCCTCAAATCCTCTCAAGGAGGGGTTAAAAATTCCCAACATTTGGCAAGGGAAAGAACTCATATTTATAGCAAAAAGTTGCCAACGGCTAGTTCTCGGTCGACCGACAAAGAGGTCTCGGTCGACCGGGAAGGCACAACGGTCAGATTTCTGACCGTTGGAGGTTTCAGTTCAAAACTGCAGATTTCACCTCCAGTTGTCTCGGTCGACCGAGACCTGCCTCTCGGTCGACCGGCGACACTGCCGGGACAGCCTCCCTTTGACAAAAAATGCAACTTTTGCAATTTCAAAGATATTTCTTTGGGGGACCTTTTGGCCACTAAATCAAGCTTGGAAAACATGTTTTAAAGATTCTAATTGTTTTTAAAACATGACATAAAAAGCCTAAAAAGATTCAAAACTTTTAAAACAAAGGCTTGCTTGATTTCTAGAAAACTCTTTTCTAAAACAAATGCATCCAAGATAAAAAACAAATCATGCATAAAACAATATCTTAAAAACAATGCATGAAGAAAACAAGATTTCAAGTTTATAAAACCAATGCATAAGTGTGTGAATCAAATGATGCTAGAATGAAATGCATCCATCAAATTGCAATCTAGAAAATTCCTAACAATATCGTGGAAGGCAAAAAGGTATTGGAGATCCTAATTTGCTACAAAGAAGAAATCTTAATCAAACAAGTTGTCATATTCTCCATTAAAGCACAACCGAGCTCCCAAGGAATAATCTACTTTCTTTCATATTGTGGATTTTTGTGGTTGCTTGTTTGTTGCTATTTACTATCTTGGAGATAGTGTTTTACTGATCTTGATTATGAGATTGAGGACTTGGATCCTGGATTGGGTTTTGTAGCCTTATGGATACCTGATCCCTGCGTCAAGTGGGTCAAAAATTTTGAAAACTTATCCACAAGGCCCACCTACTTCCAACACATATATGGCTGCATACATAGTTTCTGAATAACGCAAGGGGTGGGGGTCGAACTCGATACGTTGATGAGCAAACCCAAGGTCCAAACCAACTTAGCCATCACTTTGACCTTGGATAGGGTGCATGTAATTCAGGTTAAACTTGGATCAGATTAATTTGGTTTCATGTAGGTTGGTCTGGATTCAGATTTACCTACAAACAGTTAGAGTTAGAGTTGGCTGAGCCATTGAGTTGCTCCTCTGATTCACAACCATATACGGCCAAGGAAGGGTGGGTTCGTAAAGGCTAAGTTAGTCCACCCTAAAGAACACAGTTCTGAGTTCATATGTTGTCCTAATCAAAATAATTAATAATGGTTAGGAGGCATCAAATATTTTTCATATCATTATATGAGGTGTGGATGGGTTCAAAAATGGTAACAATAAAAAGATAATGGATAAAAGAGTATGGTTAATTAAAGTGCAATCCATCAAAAACTTCTCAATATGGTATGCTGGAATTTATGACAACGAGGAAGAGGATGATAAACTATTTACCATATTGGAAGCTCTAGGGATCTGTGTCAAATAATTTTCATAGCATAGTGGTGGAAAGCGATTCCTTAAATACAATTTCTTGAATGTCTTGTTTGGAGAAGGGTCTATGGAAATTCTAATTTCTTTTCAATGAAATCAAGACTTGGTCATCATCTTTGAATGTTGAATTTCATCATGTGCTTCGGTCGGGAAATGGCATGACGGATGCTTTTGCGAAGCTGGGGGTAGAAAGAGATGTAGATTTCTTGCTCCTTTGTACTTTGTTGTTTTGTGTTGGTATTTAGCTCTAATAACTACGCATGTTTTTTTCTTTCCATCTTCTTTATTGTACCTTTCTTAAGTCTTTAATATTTTTTACCGCTACCGATAAAAAAAAAAAATCCGAAAAATTGATGGTCACTTAAACTGAGTGGTTTGGATATAAGTAGAACATGTTGTTTGATATAAATTATGGCTGTGCATAGGGAATGTGAGTCAACAACACTGAGTTGTGCTACAGTGGCCCAGCAAATGATGGGTTGCTCAGTTAATTACCCATGGATTAATCCTTGGATATGTTGTCCTTCCCACATGTGTAGGACCTTCTTCCCACGAGGGGCTCTCTTTCTCACTTTTGGGCACCTCTTATCACTTGTGTAGGCTATCTTGGGTCCTAGGCTCTTGGCCCCGTGGCCGGGGTTCCAAAATCATTTTTTCCTTTTCTTTTCTAACATTTTGGGCTAGCCTTTTAAGAGTCATGTCCACTGGATAGGGCTATGCCAAGCCATGGTTGACGTAGGCATGACTACATTGGACTGGATTGGAGCTGCCAATCTAGAAACAAAAAAGTCTATTGCCAATGGCAAGAAACAAGGGAGTTGTCTCTTTTAGATTAGCAACCGAGTCTTCTAAAAGCAATTGTCAATACTCAATAGTAGAAGGTAGTGGGGTTCTCCTTTTCCCTATTCAAGATAAGAAAGTCTATGGTAGAATTATTTTCCCCCTTTTGTAATTGAAGGATGATGCATCAATTGTTTCATTAATGATTATAGTTTTTTGGGGATTTGACCGGAAAAATCCCATTAGACTTAGTGTAGAGCAAAACGGCCTTAAAATATATGAAATGACTATAGTAGTCCCGGGAGCCCTTTTCGATTCTTTTTTTTTTTTTTTTTTTTGCAGAGCGGCGATATCCCCGCTCACCTGTATATACAAGCGGGGATATCCCCGCTCGTTCTTTCTTCTTTTTCGCAATTAAGCGGCGATATCCCCGCTCACTCGTTTACTCTTCTTCTTCCTCTTCCTTCTCCTCCTCCTCCTTCCTCCAACTCCTTCTACCGCTTATATCCAACTTTGATGGCAACGCTCTCGCCGGATCTGAGGTGGTTGCCATAGTAGACCTGCTGCAAGGAATCGCCCAGCTCTCTCCAAACCCATGGACCCCTCCAACTTGGAATGAACTGTGCTTGACACTGCTGGAATTGATTGAGAATTGCTGATGATCGATCCTAAAACAGGGTTGCAATTATAAATTATTCTCCGCTACTACCTCTGCTTGCAAAAGCAGAGATGTTAACCGAGTATCGTATCCACTGGGACAAAAAGCCTAAGTTGTGTTGTTTCCTAAATTCCTAAACTAATTCTAGTAGAAGACAAAGTTCTGATTATTAAACTAATCCTATTAGAAAGCGAAGTGTTGGGATGATTGATTGTATTTCCTAAATTAACAAATTAAAAGACAGGGCTGATTCAATCAGAGAAAAGATCTAAGGGTACGAATCCACTCTAACCTCGCACAATGGCAATTATAGGCCTCGGGTTTTACTGTCAACGCTACAGAGACTCGTCTTGGTTACAAACCTTCAGAGTCAATAAATAAAGGATGTGGATGTAAATCAGGGCATAACCTATCTCTATGGCATAGATTATCCTAAATCTAACAAGCACATTCATTCAAGCATCATTATACGACTTAGTATTCAAATCTACAAGATTAAAATACCAAAGAAAGAAATATTGCATTCATAAAATCCATTCAATGGATTAACATCTTGTCATATAATCAAAAGCGTTTAAAATAAACCCTAAACCTATACATCACCATAAAAAAAGGTTAGGGCTTCATCGCAACCCAAAGATGAGGAATTAGTTACGCATGGAAGATGATTGACGAAGAATCTCTGATGAAATCGCCATGGCTACGCTTCCAAAAGCTCCAAAACCTTCTTCAGACCTTCTCCCAAAGTGTGAATATCCCCAAAAACGAGTTTGGGCTCTTATTTATAAGTTTTGGGGTGAAAAAGGTCTTTAATTCGTGCAGGAGATGGATTCTCGTCGGGTCCGGGCCCACTGGTCATCACAACAAACTTTGTGAGGTCATATCTCCCTCGATATAGCTCCGATTTATACAATCTTGGACTCCAAGGATATCCACTCGAAAAGAGCTTTCCAACGGTATGTAGATTTCACGAATCCGACACTCGAGTTGAAAGTTATGACCATTTGAAGTTGCTGCCTCTGAAAATTCCGAGAATAATGGTACAATTAGAAGACCTTCCATGTTGGCATGCTATGGGGTGAGTGGGACCCATGTTGGAGTGCAAGACATGTTTGGACTCTTGCTTTGCTTTATTATTTGAGTCTCTTCCCATATTTGGCAGCTTTCTTACTTGCAACTCTGGTTTGTCATGCTTTGTGGGATTTCTTCCATTTTAGCTTTGAATTTCGCTCCTTGCATTTGTAATACCTTCAAACAATAAAATAACAAAATTAAGCTAATTAATCTCTTTCGACGGTATAACCAAGTCCTCATTAAGGGGCCTAAAATGTATCTTTTAGGCTCTCATCAGCTGACTTATGAGATGGAGAGAAGACAGAAGCAGCAACCTGGTCTGAGAAACATGGGGATGGGTGATGGAGATTGGTCAGATGGATGTGATAGTGCTCTCAATAGGCCATTGGTTCCTCCGTCCTGCTCTTTATTTTGAGAATGATTTAGTACTGGGGTGCCACTCTTGCCCCACCCTGAACCATACTGAAATTGGATTCTACCAAGTATTTGGGAAGTCTTTAAGGACAGCTATGAAGGCCATTGGTGATATACATGATGGTAAGAGAAGGCAGATCATTGTGACTACATTTTCACCTCATCATTTTGAAGGTGATTGGGACGAGGCTGGGGCTGTCCTAAGAAGCAGCCCTTCAAAGATGGGGAGAAAGCTATGGAAGCAATGGATGCCGAAATGAGAAGTGTAGAAATTGAAGAGGTGGAGGCGACAAAGAAAAATGGAGAGCAGATTGGGTTGCTATTTGAAGCGCTTGACATTACCAAATTGTCATTGATGAGACCAGATGGGCACCCTGGGCCTTACATGCCCGTTGAGATTTCTTCATCCCCATGTTTCTCAGACCAGGTTGCTGCTTCTGTTTTCTCTCCATCTCATAAGTCAGCAATTCTCAATCAATTCCAGCAGTGTCAAGCACAGTTCATTCCAAGTTGGAGGGGTCATGGGTTTGGAGAGAGCTGGGCGATTCCTTGCAGCAGGTCTACTATGGCAACCACCTCAGATTCGGCGAGAGCGTTGCCATCAAAGTTGGATATAAGGGGTAGAAGGAGTTGGAGGAAGGAGGAGAAGAAGGAAGAGGAAGAAGAAGAGTAAATGAGTGAGCGGAGATATCGCCGCTTAATTGCGAAAAAGAAGAAAGAACGAGCGGGGATATCCCCGCTTGTATATACAGGTGAGCGGGGATATCGCCGCTCTGCAAAAAAAAAAAAAAAAAGAATCGAAAAGGGCTCCCGGGACTACTATAGTCATTTCATATATTTTAAGGCCGTTTTGCTCTACACTAAGTCTAATGGGATTTTTCCGGTCAAATCCCCTAGTTTTTTTTTTTTTTTTTTTTTTTTTTTTTTTGTGAAAAAAATGATAAACCTTTGAAAAGAAAATGGAACCAAAAAAGTACATAGCCACCCCCTCCCCCTCCTTCCACAACTCAACCCAAACTGCATGTTGGGTATTTTTTTTTTATGACACATGGTATCCCTCGCCAGCCAAGCATTCAGACCTTTGCCTTGTGACTTGATGGTTACACTATTCTGATGAGCAAGGACTATTCCGTGGGGGTAGATACATGGCTGCATACATAGTACCTGGATAACGTATGGGGTGGGGGTCAAATTCGAGACCTTGAGGAGCAAACCCGAGGCTCAAACCAACTTAGCCACCGCCTTGACCTTGGGTTGGGTATCGAAGAAACCGTATGTTTGTTAAGATCCTTTAGGGCATGTTTGGATGTGTGGTGAAGTGAGGTGAGGTGAGGTGAAGCATCAAATCAAGAGAGAATAAAATATAGAGTGTTATGATGATGTTTTGTTTTTAGTTGTTTGGTATAGAATCTTTTTGACTTTTTGTATAAAAAAGTGGAGTTTTTTTAACTTTTAGTGGAAAAAGGAGGTTCCTTTTTGACTTTTTTTGGAAAAGATGGAGGGAATGTTGAAATTGTGTACTTTTGATATGACCCTTGTCAATTCTTGTCTGGATTCACTCCACTTCACTTAGGTGAGAAAGATTAACTTAATTTTAATTTTAAATAATCTTCTAGTTTATTCTTCTGGTATAAATCGAGAGGATTTCCTCTCAAGATAGTTACGGTGATTCTAAGAGAATGTCTTGAAAATTAAAAGTCTATTTGGTATCATTGCTTGGGCTCAGTGATGGTCTAGCGAACAAGCCGGGTATGATCCTACTTCTGCGATTATCACCGTCAATTTTTCTATTTCAATAAAAAAACTAAAAATCCTCTCCTATCCATCCATCTCAGCCCTACGATCTCACCATCTTCATCAAAATTGTTCATAAAAATTGCACGATCGAAGCTTTTGGAAGAAATTGCAACAAATCTGATTCAGTGGGCCACCGACACTGACAAACTCAGATTGGATCGGGTTGCGACAGTGATGGATCCACGGATAGACGGTGATTACCAAGAATGCATGAAGATCGTTTCTATTAAAATATTTTACCATCTATTTTCAAAAGATCAAAAGGTTATTATTTTTCATGTTCACAATCACAGATACTTTCTCTGAAAGCATCATGTGATTGAGAGGGATGTTGAAGAAACCGTATGTTTGTTAGGATGAGATATTAATAGATATGTGAGAAAGATTAGCTTAATTTGGATTTTAAATAATCTTCTAGAAGGTTATTCTTCTTGTATAAATTGAGAGGATTTCCTCTCAAGATAGTTATGGTGATTTATTTCATGGGAACGTCTTCATTATTGAAAGTCTATATAGGGTACATACAATTCAGGTTAAACTTGGATCAGATTAATTTGGTTTCATGTAGGTTGGTTTGGATTCGGGATTAACCTGCAAACCGTTAGAGTTAGAGTTGCCTGAGCCATTGAGTTGCACCTCTGATTCACAACCATATACGACCCAAGGAAGGGTGGGTTCATAAAGGCTAAGGCAGTCCACCCTATAGAACACAGTTCTGAGTTTATATATTCTCCTAATAAAAAGAATTAATAACGGTTAGGGGGCATCAAATGCTTTTCAAATTGTTATAGGGGGTGTGGATGGGTTCAAAAGGGGTGAAAATAGAAAGATAATAGACAAAAGAGTATGGTTAATTAAAGTGTAGACCATCAAAACTTCTCAATACGGTATGGTGATATTTATTACTACTAGGAAGAGGATGATAAACTATTGAGTCTTTTACAAAAAGGCCCCTATACTTTTGTGAAACCTCAAAGACAGCCCTAATTTTCTATTTTTGTTGAAACCTCCCTTGACTGACGGTCAATATTAGAAAAGGAAGGCTCAGCCATTTCCCCATTTCAACTTTGAGTGCTGCTACCTACACACTGCAAATACCTCTCCACACACTGCATTTACAAAAAAAAAAAACATAATAATAATAAAGTTCCTAAACTACCCCCGTCCCTCTCCTTCCTTTTCTCTCCCTCTCCTTGCTCGGGCCACCTTTGCCCGACCTCGTCACTCCCCTGCCACCAGCAGCCCCCGCCCTACGTGATCCCTCTCGTTCTCCTTCTTCCTCTCCCTATATATCTCTCGTTTCGTGGATGGTGGGGGTAGGGCTGTGGAGTGCTGGGGATGGGGATGAAGGCGGGTGGAAGAGAGAGGGGAGGGCTGGGGGCGGGGATGAGGGCGGGTGGAAGAGAGAGGGAAGGGCTGGGGTTGGGGAAGAGGGTGGGTGGAAGAGAGAGGGAAGGGATGGGGATGGGGATGAGGATGACGGCGGCTGGGGGTTGCCAGAGCAGAAGAGGAAGAGAGAGGGAAGGGCTGGGGATGGGGATGAGTGCGGGTGGGGGCTGCCGGAGTAGGAAAGGAAGAGAGAGGGAAGGGCGGTGGCTAGCGGGGGAGATGGGGCTACGGGTGGGGGCTGATGAAGCAAGAGAAGAAGAGAGAGGGAAGGACGGCGGCGACTGGCGGGGGAGATGGGGCGCGGGTGGGGGCTGCCGGAGCAGGGAGAGGCAGAGAGGGAGATGGGGCGGCGACTGCCGAGGTTGCCGGAGTAGGGAGAGGAAGAGCTAGGGAAGGAGAGGAATAGGGGTAGTTTAGTAATTTTTTTTTTTTTTTTTTTTAAATGTAGCGTGTGGAGAGGTATTTGTAGTATGTAGATAGCCACTTTCTTCAACTTTTTCTTTTTGACCCATTTACCCCTTTTCGGTATAACGTTTTTTTTTCCCTTGCTTAAAAGTTGGATGGGCATATCTCTACCCTTGTTTTCTTGAATTTAGTGCTTAGAGCAGAAGAATCATCCCTGTAAATCGTAATGTCAAAAACGGCTTCACACTTTTGCTCATTTCTCTTTGTCCCCTTTCTAATTAACCCTCCATCTTCATATGAATCGCCAAAAGAAGAAGACTTAGACCCATTTCTCTAATAGTAGAATCCTAGAATCCCCGACCGGAGAAAAAAGAGAGATCATCATCTTTTAATCAAGTTCCTCTTATGTTTCCACAGTCTTGCTTTTTTTTTTTTTTTTGCAGTCTTTCTTGCTTTTGGTTTTTGTTGATTTTTCATTTTTCCCTTCTATTTCTTTTTTGAACTTTCAAAACCGTTTGAGTTTTGATTTTTCTTCTTCCTTTCTTCTTTTTGGTGAAGTTAAAACTTTATTGAAGTGGGCGAATTAGTAGGTTTGTAGCCTGTAGGGCTTCTCATTGATAACTTCTAGAATGTGTTGGGTAGTTTTAGGATCTAGAGATGGTTTTTTTTTTTTTTCCTTTTAAAATTTTTTATCCTTACATATTCTGAGGACAGATTTTGTTGGATATAACTTTTAACAAAAAAAAGAATTGCATTATAACTTTTCCTTCAATCCTCATAGGCTTTTTTCACTACCCATTTGTCCATAGAACGCTTCACCTAAAACCCATTTTTCAAGTAGTGGAATCCATTGACATTTGTCTATAGGCCTTGAAGAAGAAGAACACCGAGAAACCCATTTCTTCAAACAATCAATCCTCTTTTTAATGGAAATCACAAGGAGAAGGCTTAGGTCAAATATCCTTTTTTAACTTATTACTACAAGAAGAAAGGGATAAAATGGTCAGAGAAAGAAAACGATGGTGTTTACTTTTCATAACGTTGAATTTAGTGAAGGGAGGCTTTAGTAAAACTCCAAAATATAGGGGCTTTTCTGAGATTTTTCAAAAAAACAATGGCCTTTTGTAAAATCTCTAAACTATTTACCATAATATATGGAAAATTGATGGTCACTTAAATTGATTGGTTGTTTGATATAAATTATGGCTGTGCATAGGGGATGTGGGTCAACAACAATGAGTTGTGTTATAGTGGCCCAACACATGAGGGGTTGCTCAGTTGGCTGCCCATGGATCGATCCTTAGGTATGCTGTCATTCCCACATGTGTGGAAACCTCTTCTCATGTTCTCATGGGCACCTCTTATTACTTGTGTAGGCTTTCTTGGGTCCTAGGCTCCTAGGCTCCTAGCCCCTTGGTTGGGGTTTCAAAAATTTTTTTTTTTTAAACATTTTGGGCCAGCCTTTTTAGAGTCATCTCCACTGAATAGGGCTAAGCGAAGACATGGTTGATGCAGGCATGGCCATGGTTTAAAATTGCGGCATCAGTCGCGGTATTGGCCGGGGCAAAAATTGATATGATATTGGTATTGGTCGCGGTTATCAGTCTGTTGCGGTCGTCGTGATGTGAATTTTTTTTAATCCCAAAAAATTCGCAAAAAATCCAAAAAATCCATAATATTAGAAAATGCTGGAAAAAAATATTTTTTTTTCCATTAGTAACAACAATAAATCAAAATATCGGTCATCTCAAGTTATGAGTCCTGTCTGTGTCGTAGTTCACTGTCTTCTTCAATATTTCATATAATGCAACTATTATTTTGGCTCATGGTCAATTTATTAGTGTAAAATATAAGAAAATAAAGATAACATAATAATTATCTATACACTATTAATAAGCAATTAGTATTTACTATTTAGTATGATAAATACTCCAATTTTTTTTAAAAAAGTAGAATATTTTAAAAAAAATTATTTTTCTACACCCAAAATTATGTTTATAAGTAGATCTAGCATGAAAGTGTATAGATTTAAGTGAAGAACACAACACAAACCCAAAAATGACATGCCAATGATCTTTTCATTCATTTCTATACTTTATCTAAAAATAAAAAATAAAAAACACATAATAGTAAAAATAAGGGAGTTAAGTTGACTTTCTCTTACTAAATAAAATGATTTCTTCAAAAAATAGTGTTGAAATTTGGAAATATGTAAGAGAATCAGCTATGGAGATATGGCTGCTCTAAGGAGATGAGGGGAGAGGAGAAGAAAATGAAAAAATAGGAAAAAATTACAAAAAATTAGGATTTTTTTTACCATTACTCTATCTCGGTAATATCGGCCGAAATATCGGTTAAACAAATATTTTGACCATATTGGTTGAGATTGACCAATATTTTAGAGATATTTTGCCTGATTCTGTATCGTGACAAAATATCGTCGTGGTATGGGCTGATACCGGTTCATATGGGCCAATATGAACCAGTATTGGCCGAGATTTTAAACCATGCGCACCGCTACATTGGATTGAATTGGAGCTACCGATCTGGAAACAAAAGTCTATTGGCAATGACAAGAAACAAGGGAGTTGTCTCTTTTAGATTAGCTACTGAATCTTCTAAAAGCAATTGTCAATGGTAGAAGAAAGGGGGGTTCTCTTTTTCCCTATGCAAGATAAGAAAGTCATTGAAAGATGATGCTTCAATTGTCTCATTAATGACTTAAGTTTTTCTTTTCCATATGATTGTGAGCTGTCCAAAAGGTTAAATTTGTCCATATACACAATTTCTAGGCATTAGTCAAAAGGAGTGGACGTGTTGTTGTGCAGGTGAAGCGGATCCAATAGAGCCAGTCTGTGGCGTGGGAACGGGAGATTCTCACTGTCGGAGAAAATCTAGGCCTTTTTTTGCCATCTTCTTCCCTCTGTCTGCACCAAATATGAGTTTTAATTTCTACATAAGAAACAAGAATGGCTATTTACCTTTGTGGTAAGGAGTATCAGTTTTTATCTTAACCATCGATATTGGAGTTTAAATCACGTATTCAAATCCTATATATGTCACATCTTTCCACTTACGTTGGCTACCTTCCAGTATGAATGTAGGCGATTTGCTTAAAATGGAGGAGTTTTAAGAATTCAAATGTGCATTTTAATTTTATACCTTTTGACCCTTCTCAACATTCTTTGCGCTTTATAAATAAGATAAACTTAGAAAATAATATGGGCATTCCTGCCTTTTGAATTCTTCTAAAATTGTAAAAGGAACAACCATTTACTATCTCCTGTCTTTTGACAAAATGTTATCCTTGTTATCATCCTTAAATTAGCTAAGTGGGCATTTCAAATCCAAAATGTTCTTTCTTTTTATTTCAATTAAAGTTTATAAGGCTCTTCAGTGGAGCTCACTTAAGAAAAATGAAAATAAGATCCAAGTGAAATCCTCTAGGGCTGATCTTCAAAGTGGGCCATTAAAAAGGTATTTAAACCTTACAAAAAGAAATGTCCTATTTTCTAAGAAAAAAACTAACTAAATATGATCTGGGTCCAACGTCCAATTAATTTATATGGAATCTTTGACTTATTTATATTATTTTATTTGACTGCTCATAAATTATTAATTTGAAGGTGAGTCATTTGAGTAAAACCTGAGGAGGGTTGTACATCACGTGAAAATAATACTTTTTTCATTAATTTGGATGTTTAAAGTGGGTCCACTGTCAAAGAAAATGTGATTCAATTGATATATATATATATATATATTTGCCACGTAGATAACTTTGAAGGGCCTTTAATGGAAAATTCCACTCCAATATGATGCATGCTCGTCGGAAAATCTCTACAAAATATTTATATATATATTTTAAATATCTTATCTAAATATTCTAAATGTTATTGTTCTGACTATGGACCATTTAAGTGAAAATCTTATAAAGATTATAAAGGGGTTATGCCTTTTTTTTTTTTTTTCGAATAGTTTAGATTTTTCATAAGTAGGCCCATTGATATTCTTGATCAATCATCCTTGTCCCTCTAGAGTAAAATACTGGCTCTTTCACTGATTGTCACTCTATCCTATTCGTGATAGAGCGAGCACATGAAGCACTCAGCACCCAGGACTAAATTATATGACCAAACTCCCTCACACTCACTATTCCTTTTCCTTTTAGAAAAATGACACTGATTTCATATATGCACTATTGAACTGGACTGCAGAAAAATTAAAAGGAAAAATAATCTGTACAAATTAAATTTCCTGAACTTCTAAAGGCTAAAACCATGGTTATGATATCAAATAGACCCTAATCCAAAGTGAGATCAGTTCATCATCAACTTACTTACTCCTAATTGGCATGCATTCAAGTGGGCCCATGAGAGGTGGGCCGAGAACACACTGCAATAGAACTATGACACCAATCACAATCCGAATTGGATGTTAATCTCAGTGCTATCCCTCATTTTAACAGGGCTGAAAATATGGGTATGAAGCCCGTCTAGGCCCAAGCCATGTGTCATTTTCATGAGTTCCAATCTGACTCCACATGATAAATGTGACCTTTTAGATGGGGTAGAATTTAGTCCAAATGAAACTATGCAGACAATTGGTGACACGACCCGAGCCCAAAATTATAATCAATCCGAGTTAACCCCGAGTCGCGTCGCATACTTACTCCCGTGAATCTCAATGCATAAAAATTCACAAGGGATACCAAAAATACATTATGCGGAAATAACAAATATATACATTGCTTGCGTAAAACACAAAAATCATTTACACTATGAACAAACTAATCACTTCCATATTTACATACAATGCAAGGATTAAAAGTGTAAAGTTCCATTCTATTTACAATAAAGTGTTCTCTGTCACAACGCTTATTTGTTTCCTATTATTTCCATTCAACTAATCCTCCTAGAGGAATCGTATTGAACGTCTCCGGTGGCGCTGCAGCCTCAGAAGGACCGGCATGGGCAGCTGTGCCTGTAATGCCATCAATAACAATATGAATTTGACAATTCAGCAATGTATAAACAATTTTCTGATTAAACATACTAATTACACATTTAATTCATCTAACTCATGGTTAGACAGTACAATTCTCCTTCACAATCAATAAGAGTCTTTTATTTGGCAAACTACAATAGCATTTCAATTTCAAATCATATTCCATCTTCTATACAAGGAAGGATTTCCATCTTCCACACGGAATGATTCATATATTGTGGGACTTATCAGAGTCCGGGCCAGAGACAACTGTTATCACCACGGAGTTCCGGAACACCCCAAATATTCTGCTGCAGCATATACAGCTTCAATGAGCTTACAGAAATCACCATGTAGTGCCAGACTCAATAGTAACAATATAACAATTCCGTTCCATTACAATTAACGGATTCAATTTAATTTCGATTTATAATTCAACTTGGACACAAATCAATATTCCATTATCTAATACCAACCATTAAGATGTAATCATCAGTTATTTAATGTACATGTTATTTTTTATGACAGCACAATTTATGTGAATTTTGTACATTAAAATTCCTTAATCAACATCCATGGTGGTAAAACAACACCCTTAGCCTTGAGACGAGTCTTGAGAAGACCACTAGGCTTTATCTTTCAATGTCAGAAAGACATTATGCATTTATAATAACTCCGTACAAATGTATCAACATACTATCAATTAATTTTGGAAGCTAATCTTATCATTGAGTTACAATTATTACCTTGGTTAACCTTCTAGTTAACATACACTTTTCTTTGGATCAAAATCCAAAGATAATATTTTATGGAATATTACTAAATTCTGTATTCACTAATCGTACTAGAATTAGTCGTTAAACTAATTCTCTAGACCATTTATGATCCGAAAACCAAAATCTAACTCAAAAGAGGACCAATTTTCACTGTCCGATCGATCGGACCTGCAACGAATCCAGTTGCAGAACCTGAAACCGATCTTTTTTTCTTTCCTCTTTCTCTACATGCACTTCATAACCTGCATAGTAACAATGGAACCTCCTGTTCCCCCATCAACAATCATCTCCATACACATCAAAATCACACTTCTATTCATCATGCAATCCATTTAAACAATCTACAACTCAAACAAAATTCTAAACATAAGGTTTAAAACTCAGTCACAATCAAATCCAAGAAATACCATACTTATTAGCATATAAACACAACTCATTGTTTATACTTGCCTCTAGTTGCACTTTGACACAAAACCCTTTCTTCTAGTTGACTCAAAATCACCAACCTTCAAGCATAAATCAGTCACCTTAAGAAAGAAGACAATGGGAAAGAGATGAAGATCACTGTTTCCTTTTCACAATCACTTGAACTATCTCCTTTCCTACACTTGATAGCAAGGAAATGAAGAAGAAAACCTAAGCTATTCTCCTCCCTGTTTAAACGTTGCTGGAATGAATCGTCACAGGATTGCAACACTTAACACATGCAAATGGGTTTATTGACACCTATCATATGCATTTTGCATATGAACCTTACAATCTCTACCCATTTACAATTTGAGTCAATCTAAGACCCACTTGACTCATTTCAATTCAAACGAAAACGTATATATTATGAAAGTTGACGTACTCGTCGAAATGCACATGATGGTATCAAATTTCACCGCATTTGACGAAATACGCACAAATCCGTATTTACGGAATAGTCCTTAATTCCATCAAGTTGACTCTAAATTTCACTTAAGTAAGTCAATCTCTTCCATACTGGCTCATTATGCTTAATTCAGTCCTTCAAGACTAAGTTGATCCATTTAGTCGTTAATCACTATTAAGTTGAATAATCATGCTTAAGATGTATTAATCTTGATTAATTAGAGTTAATCTTGATTAATTCGGGTTGGGGTGTAACAATTGGTCAATGCCAGGGCAGGTTTATAAGCATTCTAAGTAGAAGTCTCACACAAGGAGGTAGATTCCTAATCTACGGGGACCAAATGGGAGTCAGAAAATGACATCATGTGTAGTTTTTTGTTCTATTTTTTCATAATTTTCTTTGGCATGGGGCTACTCGTTTAGGTGTTACTTCAACTTGATGACCCCCGGATGAGATCCCCGGGCATGTGTAGAAAACTAAGGTGCCAATTACACCACTCAACCATGAGTGTTTTGGGGACATGTAGCTCATTTATGACCCCAATAATATAAGTAAAAATGTGATCCCAACAAAGAAAACAATTGAATCTTAGATGGATTCAAAATAATGAGATCATATACTTCTTCTTTCTTTCTTTCTTTTTTTATTTATGGTAAATAGGAACAAAAACATACTAATGTCTCAGCAACTCAATGGACTGAATCAGATCTTATGGTGTAACCCAACTTTGGTCAATGTTCCTTTTTTTTTTTTTTTTTTGTCTTCAAATCAATATTCTTGCTCACTTGTGTTCTTTCCCCTTCTCATCCTCCAAATGCATAATGCAATGGCTTCTTGTGACTGAAACCATCTTTTTATTATCTTGTAGATGATTCCCATTCTATCATTAAACCCTTGTTATGGTAGATCTTTTAAGGGGGATTCAGCGAGAGGTCCCTGAACATTTTACTTTATTGCCTTAGGTCCACAATCTTTTTTTATAATGTGAAAGGTCCTTTTTCCAAATTTGAAAACCTAAAGTGTCTAATTTACCCTTTCTTCAAATCATATCCCATGATTAGTGGGATAAGACATTAATAATGGTCAACTACCATTAAATTAGTAATGATTAATAAAATTCCACTAATGAGATTTTCAAATAAAGTTCAAAAAACTGGAAACAAATTTCAAATAAATTTCTAAAATTGAAATAAATTTAAAAAACGCAAATAAATTTCAAAAGATGAAAATCAATTTTAAAAGATCCAAATAAATTTCAAAAGACGAAAATAAATTTAAAAAAATGTAAATAAATTTCAAAAGACGAAAATAAATTTCAAAAGATGTAAATAAAATTAAAAAAACAAAATTTAACTCTAATTTTTTTTTCAAAAAATACAAATAAATTTGAAATAACGCAAATAAATTTTAAAAAATGCTATAATATCAAAAGAAGATAGAGAAATTTAAAAAGATGTAAATAAATTTCAAAAAAATCTAAAATTTTTCAAAAGATGAAAATCAATTTAAAAAGACGCAAATAATTTTCAAAAGAACCAAATAAATTTCAAAAGATGAAAATCAATTTTAAAAGATTCAAATAAATTTCAAAAAAGTGTAAATAAATTTAGAAAAACGCAAATACATTTGCCACAAACTCGGATAAATTTTTCCAAACTCAGATAAATTTGTCCCATAACTCAGATAAATTAGCCAAAATTCAGATAGATTTGTCTAGAACGTAAAGAAATTTATTTCAGAACTCAGATAAATTTGCAAAAAACTCAGATAGATTTGTTCAGAATTCAGATAAATTTGCTAAAAACTCAGTTAAATTTGTCCAAAACTCAGATAAATTTATTCCAGAACTCAGATAAATTTGTGCAAAACTCAAAACAATTTGAAAAAATACTTAAAACTCCGATAAACTTGATAAAAACTTAGATAAATTTGACAAATCAATGGAGGACGGAGGAGATCAAATCAACAGAACACGGAAGAGATTAGATCAGATCTTGAAAAGGCTGCATCACATATCTACTGCTGATTGTGAGATCGGTTGGCCACATGCAAGTGGAGAAGAGGGGTCTCATTCTGGGGCAGGTTAGACCTAACCCAAACTTGACACTGGCCCAATTACTCCTCTTCTTCCTCCCAACACCTGCAATAGGCGCTATGCCTCATTCCGTTGTTGTCTTCCGCAGCGACGATGGGCAGGCGGCGTTTTCTTGTTACTTACAACAAGAAAAAGGAAGAACACGCGTTTGGAGATCACGCGTTTTAAAATCATGTTTCTGACAGTGATTTTTTGACGAGAAGTTTCATAATCAGATCTCTCAACGGAAAGGTAATGTAACTGCCTCTTGCATTTCCACTTTCCATTTGCATTATACAGTTTTGCTGATTTGGCAGGGAAAATTAGCAGTAGTCCGCAGGGCTATCGAGGTAGTCTGCTTTTCCATTAACCACGTTGGGAAGGAGTCCGGATCTTATCAGGTTTTGACTTGATCTTTTGTCTTCTTCCTCAGGCTGATCAGCCTTCTGCGGTTGTGGCCCACCAAAGGTCAAAGAAATTGATCTCTCCGTTCCTGGTCTCTATAGTCTGCAAGTTTCCTTTTCTGACTATGGTGATCTTCTCCTATCAGTTCTAGTCAATGGCCCACCGAGACTTAGATCACTTCTGATCGTTGATCTTCAACAATGCCCAAACCTTTCCTTTTTTCTGTTTACTGTGCGGTGAATCAAGAGATCCAGATGGAGATGATGAGAAGGAGAGGGGGATGAGGTCGCCTGGGAGATGGAGGAGATGGGTTGAAGAAAAAGAGGGATAATACAAGATTTGAAATTTGAAATTTCAAAATTTTATGCCTAAAACAGTTGAAAGGGTAAATTAGTCATGAGAATTGTATCTAGGGACCTCTCGCCGAAATATGTCTAGCTGCATGGACTACAGGCTTTAGAGGAAAAGTTGATGGATTGGAGGCCTTACAAGTCCTATATGAGGGACCTTTCGCTAATTATCTCTAAAAAAAAAGGAAAAAAAAGGGTAAATGCAGAACATATACACTTCCTTAAAACAAAAGAGACAATTGTTAACAAGTTGTAACTCTTTATATTGACAACAAAGATTGTCAAGGGTCAACGTCTTACCCAAGGTTGCCACCCAACAAGGGGTCTTAATTTCCCATAACTAGGAAATATACTTTGAAGAGCCCACACTACCAACCATCGATTCATTTACAAATTTAACTGAAAATTGAAGTCATCTTTACTCAGAAGTCAAATCCAATACTCAGCACCCAATTGTGTCATATAAACAGTTCAGGGAGAATGCAACAACCTCTGCAAGCTCCCAATATGTGTTAAGCTGATACATAACACAATATGACTACGAGTTGATACATAACATAGCCGTATCATAAAACTCTTTCAAAAAACACAAAATCCAGTTACAATATGAGCTGATACATAACAGAACTCATTCCAATTGACTTTTTTTTTTATTAACCTAGAGGGTAGACTTTGAACCCATCTGAATTCCAATTGACTTTGTTTGGGATGATACATATTAGAACCTATTCAAAAAAATACAAAATCCCCTTGCAAATTCATACCCACTCCAACTGTTACAATTTGAACTTGCTATATAACATAACCCATTCAACCCATACAAAATCCTCCTGCAAAAACACCTGCCACAAATTTTTTCCTCTAGTGGGTGACCTGTAAAAAATTACATGATGTTAAATGAACATAAACCACTATAGCACAAATACAATGTAATTGGACATCGAGTTTTTTTTATTTTACCTTCCTCATTCATCATCAGAATTATCATTTCCTAAACATATTGAAGGCTTCCTAAACATATTGAAGGCTCAGCTTCTTCATTTCCTTCTTGAAGATTGTTGCTTACATCACTGTCAATAAAAAAGCAATTGAAGATCAAAGTTGGTTAAGATTTTAAAAAAATTAAAGAAATTATATTCTTTCGTAATAGGAAATAATGGTTTTGGCAATAGAATACCTATCTCTTGTTAATGCAGGACAATTTTGCCTATCATGATTCACTCCTCTCTTGTCACATCCATTAATTGCACTTTCTAGGTCGCTCCCTTGTCTTTTCCCTCATTGATATAAGGCGACTGCCACTGCCTTTTGTTTTACTTTGTTGAGGGACGCGGATTTCAGTGGTCCCTTCTTATTACATCTACTTACATTATTTTCAATCTCTAAAACAACACCATTTTCCTTCATATATGCCTGGATTCGTTCAAGGCATTGGTCTAATGATTCCTTGATAATGTTGTATGTTTCTTTCAAGAAGACCCCCTCTTCAATTACTTTCTTTGATCTATATTGTAGATGGAAAAGTCGCAGTGCTAAGGATTCATCGCGGTCTCTAGTAATTTCCTTGCATGCACTATCAGGTGCAGTTGCAACTCTTGTTTCTCTGGTTAACCTTCTGAAAATATAGATGGCGGGCAGCTCTACAACATCAAGATAAAGCAAAACAACCACTTTATGACGGCATGGTATGCCTCAAATTTCAACATCTGACATTGACACTTGCACATTTAGGTAGAATTTATGAACTCTTCATTCCTCTTATGCTCTAGTTTACCATGCAAATACACTTTGTAAAATTGTTGGTTCTCGGTTTCGTCTAAGCAACGGACATTGTAATCTATGCTCTTCACTATCTCTTCTTGAATTGTCGTGAAGTTATTCTTTGTATAAATCATCACCATTTGCTTCTCCATTTTGAACGATGTCTTCAATATCGGATGGCTATTTCCCAAATCAAAATCTTCCTTCAATTCTAACTCCGTTTGACGTTCAAGTGTACTATTAACCTGAAAAAGAAGCTCTAACAAAGTAGCTTTCTTGCTAACATATTTATCCACAACAGCATTCACGCTCTCACTGCGCTGGGATGATGACATGCCCGCAAAGAATATGTGTCTAAGATAAGCCGGTACCCAACTTTGCTTGACTGTATACAAATTTTGAAGCCAGTCATTGCCTTCTAGGTTATTTTTTTTAATAACATCTGCCCATCTCTCTTCAAACTCATTTGGCATCTTGGAGTTATAAATACAAGCATTAAATGGTTTTTTAACTTTTCAGCATATATAGGCTATGGATCCCGACCATTTTGGCAAGTTAAACATAATGTGCCAAATGCAATACCGCTGGTGGATATGAGGAAAGAACTTTTTTATTGCAGCTTTTATTGCCGGGTCTTGATCTGTGATAATTGCACTTGGATGCTTTTGTGATATTGCTTCTAAGAGTGTTTCAAACAGCCAAACAAAGGATGCAGTAGTCTCATTTTCTAGCACCCCACAACCCATCAATATAGAATGCACATGATGATTAACACCAGTAAATGGGGCAAAAATCAACTTATATTGGTTGGTGTCATATGTCATGTCAAAGACAATAACATCTCCAAAACAATCATATCACTACTAGAAAAAATGGGTTTTTATATCGGCTAAAAACCGATATAAAAGACCTATTATATCGGTTTTTCAGTAAACTTCAAACCGATATAAGTACCCCCGATATAATAAATAACTATAACCGATATAATATGTGTATTATTTCATATCGGTTTTTGGACAATTGATGTCTTTTAAACCTGAAATTATAACACATATTACTGTAAAACCGAAATAAAAAAAGTGAAACCGATATAAAAAATATTTATAATATCGGTTTTTTCGGATTGTATTATATCGTTTGTTCTGTAACCGATTTAATATTATATATGCATTTTTTTTTATAAATAGTCCTTCTAGAAAGGGTCAGGTGACCTTACGGTCACCTGGCGGCTAGCCGCCCTTTGCAAGGGGGCTAGCCGCCAGACCCATGGTCAGCTTTCCAGTAAGCATTTTTTTTCAGGATGATTTTTTGTGCTTCCTGCGGCTAACCGCCAGTGCACCAACGGCTAGCCGTAGTGCTAACCGTGGGATTACGGTTTGATTTCCAGAGACCAATTTTTTCAGAACCATCTTGCGGTCACCCCTGCGGTTGCCTCACGGCTAGCCCCCAACTTTTCCTGCGGCTGGCCGTGAGCCATCCTGATTTGAATGGCAGAATTTGTCTCCAGTAGAAAATTCATAACTTCCTCTTCTGAACTCGAAACAACATGATTCTTGATCCAAATGAAAGATTTATCAGAGGGCTACAACTTTCATGTTTTGAGATTTAACCCAGATTGAATTGAAAGTAGTGTAAAATCACCTTGAAGCTGACTGGTCACAGAAAAACAGCAACCTGAGTGAAGCAGAGTTGTCTCCAGTAGAAAATTCATAACTTCCTCTTCTGAACTCAAAACAACATGATTCTTAATCCAAATGAAAGATTTATCAGAGGGCTACAACTTTCATGTTTTTAGATTTAACCCATATTGAATGTAAAGTAGTGTAAAATCACCTTGAAGCTGACTGGTCACAGAAAAATAGCAACCTGAGTGAAGCAGAGTTGTCTCCAGTAGAAAATTCATAACTTCCTCTTATTAGCTCGAAACAACATGATTCTTGATCCAAATGAAATATTTATCAGAGGAATAAAACTTTCATGTTTTGAGATTTAACCCAGATTGAATGAAAAGTAGTGTAAAATCACCTTGAAGCTGACTGGTCACAGAAAAACAGCAACCTGAGTGAAGCAGAGTTGTCTCCAGTAGAAAATTCATAACTTCAAAACCTGAAGTCAGATCGACCTGATTCCAAAACCAAAAATCAATCTCTCTCACTGATGCACAAAAGTCATGTTGACCACTTTTTGATTCAGATGTTAGATAAGAAGATATAAGCATAACAACATGCTTAACTGACATGACTTGAATAATCCAATTTATGATTCAGTACTCACTTACATGCACCATCTCCATCAGTAAGATTATAACCAGATCACAGGATTAAGGAGAGAAGCATGTGAGAGTGATGCTGGATGTGAATTGTGATCACCATCAGGCATTAGATGGAAAGAATGTTATGAAGGATAGGGATGTGTTGCTAAACAACAGTAGATAGAGAGGAAAGCAGTAAATGCTGGAGGCTAACCTTCAACTTCTGGAGGCTAGCCTTCAACTTGGAGGCACCTAGCCGAACCAAGTTGGAGGCTAGCCTTCAACTTCTGGAGGCTAGCCTTCAACTTGGAGGTGGCTAGCCGAACCAAGTTGGAGGCTAGCCTTTAACTTGGAAGCGGCTGGCTAGCCTCACCAAGTAAAATCAAATTAATCTTCATCTCTACTGATTAAGAACAGAAATCAAACCTTGAAACCAACTTGTCTAAAAAAAAAAATCTCAACCAACTTGTCCAAACGAAATCCCACAAAATCCCAAAAAAAAAAAAAAAGAGTTTCAGGCACGTAGTCTTATGAATGATGAAGAAAGAGGAAGGAAAAACCCAAATCCCTGCTGATCTATTACAAATCACAATGCAAAATCATCCATTTGATATGGGTTTCTCTGAGTCATATTCTTTTAGAGCTAGAAATAGACAGAGAAGAAGAATACAAAAATTAAAAATCATGAAAAACTAAATGCAATCATGCTAACATTATGCATTTTGGGGGTTTACTTGGATAGTCCTCACTGAAATGCAGCGTGATGGGGAAAAATCCACCCTCCTAGTCAGTCCCTTGCTCTCCAGGGATCCCAATATTAGCCAAACCAGCTCCCTGTCAAGCAATCACATTACACCTTAGAAACCCAAATACTCAACCCTAAATCAAATCTTAAATCCAGACTTTTAATCAAAACATTAACAAAACCCAACACAGAAACCCCAAAAAAACCCATCAGATTTAAGAACCACAAATCAAATCAACGAAAACCCCAAGAACCCACTCACAATCATCCGAAACGTGATCTCAAATCTGAGCTCCGGATCCAACCCATGTTCAAGGATGTCACCCCCACCATCCGATTTCTTCCCCGCGGAACCAGCTGGGCCGCAGCCGCCATTGCTCGTGCAGGGCCGTTGCCGATCGAGAGAGAGAGAGAGAGAGAGAGAGAGAGAGAGAGAGAGAGAGAGAGAGAGAGAAAGAGAAATAGCAGAGAGAAAGAGAACGAGAGTGAGCGAGAGAGACAGGGAGAGCAGAGAGAGTAGAGAAAGCGAGAGTGAGAGAAGAGCAGAGAGAGCGAGAGAGCAGAGAGAGAAGAGAGAGCGAGAGTGAGGAGAGAAGAGAGTGAGTGAGAGGAAAGAGGGGTTTTTGGAGGGAGAGAGAGCACTGGGAAAAAAAGAGGAGGGAAAGAACAAGTGAGCCCGCACGGGGAGCAGCATATTAAGGGATATGAAGACCGATGAAAAATCATTGTGTATATAGTATCGGTTTCATAATAACCGATATAAAATATGTATATCTAATATCGGTTCCATAATAACCAAATATGTATATACAACCGATATAAAATATGTGTATATCATATCGGTTTTATAATAACCGATATAAAATATATGTATACAACCGATATAAAATATGTGTATATAATATCGGTTTTATAATAACCGATATAAAATATTGAAATTAATATCACATATTTTTCTAACCGATATTATATATAAAGATTATTATGTCGGTTCCTGTGTAACCGATATAAAAAAAAATTGACCGATATAAAAAAATATTAACCGATATAAAAAACCTTGACTGAAGATATTATATCGGTTATATGAAAAACCGATATAGGGCAGTTTTTGCAACCGATATAAAAACCCTTTTTTCTAGTAGTGTATGAATCCTTTGATATTTTATCCATCCAAAAACAATGTGTTAACCTTTTTTCACTGTCAACTTTGTACGCATAACTAAAATCAGAATTTCTCATTTTTGCTTCTTCAAAATGTCTTATAATCATTTCTGCATCATACTCTTTATTTTCATGCCTAATGTCAAGCTCAGAATTTTTCTAATATTAGTAGCCGTGCAACCAATATCTTTGAAACGTCCTGCTTGATTTTTCGTTAGAGCCATTGCCGGCGCGGTTGGGACATTGACTTCTTTCAACTCCATCGCCAATTGTTTTTGAATAGTTGATACTTCTCAATGAGAGGGCAAAAAATGTCTCTTCCACAGGGTAGCCAAAATTTGATTGTGTTCTTCTACAAACTTAACCACTGTCCACTTTCCACCATTCAAATTGAATCTGATCATTGCATTACACCCAACCCTAGTAATTCAACGAGGTTTTTTGGGACCTTCAGAATTTACAGCATTTTTTCTGCCATTTTGAACTCTACATCCTTGTTTGTGACAAACAAAGGCTTTTGAAATCAGTAATTTCTCCTTATATTTTGTTGTGTGATTTCTCACACAAACTAGCGATCTTAGCATAGTCATTGTAAAACTTTCGACCTTCATTGATTGTGTCAAAAGCCATTCCAACCACGGGTTTCTGGTTATCATCTACTTCTCCTTTATGCAATGAAGTTGTTGAGGGTGAAGGGCCCTCATCAATTGACACTTCTTCGGCACACTCCATTTTTTAATACGAAGTTCCAAGCAACCTAAAAACCGAAATAAAAGGATTTTTACCAAAATGCACTTGTCAGTATATAAAAAATCCCAGAATGAATGGATTTCAAAATCCAAGAACTAATTCACAAGGAAGAAAGAAAAAAAATGGGTAAGTTAGAGAGAGCTTTTATACATATAATACGTGATTTGAGCACTTCCAAGGATTTGAGCATAAACATTATAATATGTGATTAAATGGGAAAGTTGATAGGATTTAAGAGGAAGAGGTACTTGAAGCCGATTCTGGTGACCCAGTTTTCGCCTGAAGTGAGCTTTTGCGCCCCTTTCTTTTCCAATTTGCCAAAACTCCAACCTGGCTCGAGGCGCCTGATGAGAGCCTAAAAGATACATTTTAGGCCCCTTAATGAGGACTTGGTTATACCGTCGAAAGAGATTAATTAGCTTAATTATGTTATTTTATTGTTTGTAGGTATTACAAATGCAAGGAGCGAAATTCAGAGCTAAAATTGAAGAAATCCCACAAAGCATGACAAATCGGAGTTGCAAGTAAGAAAGCTGCCAAATATGGGAAGAGACTCAAATAAGAAAGCAAAGCAAGAGTCCAAACATGCCTTGGATGTCCAACATGGGTCCCACTCACCCCATAGCATGCCAACATGGAAGGTCTTCTAATTGCACCATTATTCTCGGAATTTTCAGAGGCAGCAACTTGAAATGGTCATAACTTTCAACTCGAGTGTCGGATTCGTGAAATCTACATACCGTTGGAAAGCTCTTTTCGAGTAGATATTCGTGGAGTCCAAGATTGTATAAATCGGAGCTATATCGAGGGAGATATGACCTTACGAAGTTCGCTGTGATGACCAGTGGGCCCGGACCCGACGGGAATCCATCTCCTGCACGAATTAAAGACCTTTTTCACCCCAAAACTTATAAATAAGAGCCCAAACTCGTTTTTGGGGAGATTCACATCTGGGGAGAAGTTTTGGGAGGCTTTCTTGGAGCTTGGGGAAGAGCATCAATGGGGATTTCGTCAAGAACTCTTCGTCAACCGTCTTCCATGAGTAACTAAATCTCCATCTTAGGGTTGTGATGAAGCCCTATTTTTGTGTTTATGGTGATGTATAGGTTCTAGGGATTTACTTTCAATGCTTTGATTATATGACATTGATTTAATCCATTGATTGGATTCGTTTATTAATGCAATATCTCTCTTGGTGTTTTATTCTTGTAGTTTGGAATACCAAGTCATATAACATGATGTTTGAATGAATGTGTTTGTTAGATTTAGGATAATCTATGCCATAGAGATAGGTTATGCCCTGATTTGCATCCACTCCCCTTATTTGTTGACTTTGAAGGTTTGTAACCAGGAACGAGTCGTGAAAGCATTGACAGTGAAACCCTAGACCTATATTCGCCATTGCACGGGCTATGGTGGATTCATACCCTAAGACTTTTCTCTAATTGGATCAAAAACTTGTCTTTTAATTTGTTAATTTGTTAATCGAACCCAATCAACCCATTACTTCATTTTCTAATAGGATTAGTTTAATAATCAGAACTTTGTTTTCCAATTGGATTAGTTTAGGAATTTAGGAAACAACACAACTTAGCCTTTTTGTCCCAGTGGATACGATACTCGGTTAACATCTCTGCTTTTTCAAGCGGAGATAATAGCGGAGAATAAATTATATTTGAGACCCTGTTCTAAGACCGGTCATAATTTTGGCGCCGTTGCCGGGGACAATTAGCACGGTTGTTTGTTTCTTTTAATTCTAATATTAGTTTCGCCTTTTCTAGCTTCTATTTTTTTTTCAGCTTTATTCGCATTGTTTACTATCCTTACTGCAGGGCATTGATTTTAACACAGATTTCTAGAATTTGTGCAGGGATCTACGAGAGTTCACAAAGTTTTACTCAAAGAAATCTCTCCTCTCTTCCCAAGGGCGTGGTAAGCCTAGACTTTCTGACTCTTTTCATATAATTGCAGTAAATTTTTTTGTGTGTGCATGCTTGGTCGTCGCTCTTGTCATCCAAATTTGGTTTCTTTAGATCAAAATTTAGAGCGAGCCCTTAGAAAAATTAGATCATCTAAACACCATTTTGCTGTCTCACACACAAATCCACTAATGGCTGAGGCAAGAAAAGAAGAAGAGGCTCCACCTCTCTGACCCTTGAAGGAGCACTATACTCCTTCAGAATACGCGTCACCATCGTGTATTCAGCTGCCTACTGTACAAGCAGCTCAATATGAAATCAAGCCTAGCACAATCAATCTTATTCCTTCTTTCTATGGCTTGAACAATGAGGACCCATACAATCATATTGATGAGTTCTTGGTTATCTGCTCCACAGTGCGGATAAACAATTTCAGTAATGAGGCCTTAAAAATGTTTCTCTTTCCGTTTTCATTGAAGGACAAAGCCAAGTATTGGCTGAGTACTTTACCTGCAAACTCCATCACTTCTTGGGCCCAACTGTAACAAAAATTCTTGGATAAATATTTCTCTGTGGGTAAAACAAATCAGTACAGGAGATCTATCACATCCTTTGCCCAAACTGATAATGAACAATTTCATGAGGCATGGGATAGGTTCAAGGATCTCATTAGAAAATGTTCTCATCACCAAATTGCCAAGTGGCAATTGGTTCAGTTCTTTTGTGATGGATTGTCTCCTGAATGGCGGAATATGGTAGTCACCGCCAGTGGGGGATCAATTATGCTAAAAAATGAGGATGAGGCATGGGAGCTTTTTGAGAACATGAGTGAAACCTTTCAGCACCATGCTTCCACTGCTAAATTAGAGAGGCCGGCAGCCTCTAATTTGCAAAAACCTAGAGGTGTGTTTGAAATTCAACCATCTAATGAACTCACCACTCAAGTGGCTGCCTTGACCCAAAAATTGGATCAGCTATTATCTGTGGGTCAAACTCTCCAATCCCCACCCGGTGGTTGTGCTTTGTGCTCTAGTCCCGCTCATTTTGTGAGCAATTGTCCTGCAGCACCCCAATTTCCGGAGTTTTTGCAAGAGCAAGTGAATGCTGCACAGGGGTTCTCCAAACCGGGTAATGATCCATTTTCGAATACTTTTAACCCGGGATGGCGCAATCACCCCAACTTTTCATGGAAGTCGCCCGGTTAGGGCACTTCATTCTCTCAACCGGGAAATGGGCCTAATTTTCAATACAATCATGCGGCCTATCGTTCCCAACAATCCTACCAGCAACCCAACCCTCAACCACCTCAAAGAACTCCATCATTTGAGGAGACAGTGCTGCAAGAGCTCAAAGAGCTCAAAGCAACCACTCAGCTGATCCATTCCCACTCTCAATCCATAGCTAAGCTAGAGGTCCAGATCGGGCAAATAGCTAATGCTCTTAACAAAAGAGAGGAGGGACGCTTGCCTAGCCAACCCACGGTTAATCCTACGAATTCTTTTGAGATGGGTAGTGGTTCGCAACATAATGATACCTATCATGAGCAAGCGAAAATGGTTGTCACATTACGGAATGGGCGTGAGGTTGAGACTAGGCCTGAGGAGCCTAAGCAAGATGTGAAAGAGCCCACAGCCAATCCCAAGAGCTCTCGGGCTGACATAGTTTCTAAGGGAAACGAGGCACCCCCATATGTGCCTAAAGCCCCTTTTCCCACTTGTCTTGACACACCCTCTCCCTTTAGTAAAAAGAAAGCAACCATGGATGAGATGTTAGAGGTGTTTAAGCAAGTAAAGATTAATCTACCTTTGGTAGATGCTATCAAGCAGGTCCCTTCTTATGCTAAATTTCTGAAAGATTTGTGCACTCAAAAACGCAAATCTAAATCTCATGTGCCAAAGAAGGTTTTACTTACCGAGCAAGTGAGCTCAATTCTCCATAATGACACTCCTCCCAAGCTGAAAGATCCTGGCACTCCCACCATTACTTGCACAATTGGGAGTCACGTTATTGATCATGCATTGTTGGATCTGGGAGCGAGTGTCAATCTCTTGCCTTACTCGGTGTATGAGCAGATTGGGCTAGGGGACTTAAAGCCCACTCCGGTTACCTTACAACTTGCAGATAGATCTGTCAGGGTGCCCCGTGGAATAATTGAGGATGTTCTGGTCAAGGTCAACAAGTTCTTTTTCCCTGTCGATTTCATCGTCCTTGACATTGAACTAGTGCAGAATTCACGGAAACACACTACTGTCATTCTTGGACGGCCCTTTTTGGCCACAGCCAATGCGAACATTAATTGCCGAACCGGAGTTATGGATGTTTCCTTCGGGAATATGAAAGTGAGGCTGAATGCTTTTAGGGCCTCTCATCAACCTTCAGACCAAGATGACTGCTTTGCAGTCAATGTTGTTGATGAGATTGTAGAAAACGCTCTTCACCTTGAGGATACTTTGCCAGCTGTCATTGCTCCTGATCTATCTGACGGTCAGGAAGCTCAAATTTTGGATGTGTTGGAAATGCACAAGAGTGCACTCGGCTGTTCAATTGCCGAGTTGAAAGATTTTGATTCCTCCATTTCTATATCTTGTCCCCCTTGCATTGCTGATTTTACACTTTCTCGAGATATATAGAGATTTTTAGTTCCTAACCTAGAGGAGGTAGACATGAAAGAAGTGCTGAGTCATGTCTTTTTGCAAGTTTGGTTTGTATTTCTTAGGTTTTCTTTGTTTTTGTTTTTTGTGCTTGCCGCTAACATTCCGCAGGTACTTTGGTCTGAGTTGGGGGGCGTCCTCCCCGTTTTCCTCCCTTCCACTTCTTGTTAAGCGGTACCCAGGTGATATCCCTCCTTTTCCTTTACTTTCGTTGTCCTTTATCATTTATTTTGTGTTTCACATTGTGGACAATGTTAGGTTAAGTTGGGGGTGGGGTATTAACCTTTGGAGTAGTCTTCTCCTTTGTTTTTAGTGCTTTTTACTTGTAGTCTTTTCCTTTAGTTTTTGTTGTCTTTTCCTTTAGTTAAAAAAAAAAAAAAAAAATTCCGGCGTCCGGACGCCCGGAAAATTTTTATATCAGGTTGGTCTCTGGAATGGACGCCCAGAATTTTTTAAACCCCACTGCTCTCTGCCTTGGGGCGTCTGGACGCCGAAAATTCAAAAAAAAAAAAAAAACTTTTGCTATTGTTTGGTAGTCTTTCGGGAGATTTCCAACCGGGTTTTTGTGAAATGAAGATACCCTGTTTTTGGAACTTTTTGTGAGGAAAAAGAGAGAAATGGTTCACTATCTTGTTTTAGGAAAGAGTTTTTGAGAAATTGTTGAATTATTGATCTTTCACTTGACACGTATCATATAGCAAATTTGAAATGTGAAACTATGATTTCCATGCCAGTGAAAACTTCAGAGCAATTATGATGGAAAGCTGACCCTCAGTCATACTGAAGTCGGGCATATGGAAAGGGCTACCTATTGTTAGGGACCGTTTAAAAAAAAAATTGACTAGTTTGGGTTCGTAGCCTTTTTAACCTGAGCCAGTAAGCCCATAGGGGTATTGCCATACCTAGTGCCCTAAGGACATCTGTCTTGGGAGTCATTGGTTGAATGCTCGTTACATAGGTTAATTAGAAAGCTTAAGGGACCTAGGCATTGCACAATCATTTCTCTAAAAAAAAAAAAAAAAAAAAAAAAGAAAAGAAAAAAAAATCAAAATAGTGTTGTCCTTTGAAAAACAATAGTGTGAAAGCCACCACAAATGCCTTGAGAGGATTCATAACTTGTACTGAGGTTCGGTGGCCCAGCATTTCGAAAGAACAAGATGTGTTTTCACGGAAATTGTTAGTGGATCGTTTTATGCTTTCATGCCTCTATATGTATACAATTTTCGCCATGCACGATCAATTTTTCCAGCATGATTTTGAGGATTTCGGACCAAAAGATAGGATTGGTGAACCACGTTTGAGTGTGTATGGAAAACCCCAAAAATCAGGAATATCCGGTGTTCGTCGATACCTTGGCGAAAAATTCTCCCTGTTTTTCTTTTATGTTTTAGGAATTTTGTGGGTAGATTCACTGCAAACCCTCACGAGACTATAACTCGTCCTCTAGGGGGAACTTAGAGGTTTAAAGGCTTGCTGCACATGCTAAGTGCAGCCGTGCTCCCTACGAAAGTGGCCTTAGTTAGTTTTTTCTTTTGTTTTGGCTTTGCTCGAGGGCTAGCAAAGTGTAAGTTGGGGGGGTGATGAGAGCCTAAAAGATACATTTTAGGCCCCTTAATGAGGACTTGGTTATACCGTCGAAAGAGATTAATTAGCTTAATTATGTTATTTTATTGTTTGTAGGTATTACAAATGCAAGGAGCGAAATTCAGAGCTAAAATTGAAGAAATCCCACAAAGCATGACAAACCGGAGTTGCAAGTAAGAAAGCTGCCAAATATGGGAAGAGACTCAAATAAGAAAGCAAAGCAAGAGTCCAAACATGCCTTGGATGTCCAACATGGGTCCCACTCACCCCATAGCATGCCAACATGGAAGGTCTTCTAATTGCACCATTATTCTCGGAATTTTCAGAGGCAGCAACTTGAAATGGTCATAACTTTCAACTCGAGTGTCGGATTCGTGAAATCTACATACCGTTGGAAAGCTCTTTTCGAGTAGATATTCGTGGAGTCCAAGATTGTATAAATCGGAGCTATATCGAGGGAGATATGACCTTACGAAGTTCGCTGTGATGACCAGTGGGCCCGGACCCGACGGGAATCCATCTCCTGCACGAATTAAAGACCTTTTTCACCCCAAAACTTATAAATAAGAGCCCAAACTCGTTTTTGGGGAGATTCACATCTGGGGAGAAGTTTTGGGAGGCTTTCTTGGAGCTTGGGGAAGAGCATCAATGGGGATTTCGTCAAGAACTCTTCGTCAACCGTCTTCCATGAGTAACTAAATCTCCATCTTAGGGTTGTGATGAAGCCCTATTTTTGTGTTTATGGTGATGTATAGGTTCTAGGGATTTACTTTCAATGCTTTGATTATATGACATTGATTTAATCCATTGATTGGATTCGTTTATTAATGCAATATCTCTCTTGGTGTTTTATTCTTGTAGTTTGGAATACCAAGTCATATAACATGATGTTTGAATGAATGTGTTTGTTAGATTTAGGATAATCTATGCCATAGAGATAGGTTATGCCCTGATTTGCATCCACTCCCCTTATTTGTTGACTTTGAAGGTTTGTAACCAGGAACGAGTCGTGAAAGCATTGACAGTGAAACCCTAGACCTATATTCGCCATTGCACGGGCTATGGTGGATTCATACCCTAAGACTTTTCTCTAATTGGATCAAAAACTTGCCTTTTAATTTGTTAATTTGTTAATCGAACCCAATCAACCCATTACTTCATTTTCTAATAGGATTAGTTTAATAATCAGAACTTTGTTTTCCAATTGGATTAGTTTAGGAATTTAGGAAACAACACAACTTAGCCTTTTTGTCCCAGTGGATACGATACTCGGTTAACATCTCTGCTTTTTCAAGCGGAGATAATAGCGGAGAATAAATTATATTTGAGACCCTGTTCTAGGACCGGTCAGCGCCTTCTTGTCCGGCAATTGCGTCACGCTACAAAGCTCTTATCCTCTTTTCTCTGCAAATCAGTTTTGTTCTTCTTCCTCTGTTTTCTGTAACAAATGAGGATGATCGTACGAAGAGGGAAAATCGAAGAACCTTGTCTTCTCTCCAATTTGTATGGCTTTGGAGTGAAAGCGAGCCTGGGTTTCCCTCTTCGTCTTCTACTCATATCTTGGGTTTGCAGATATCTTTCTTGTGAAACGGAGAAAGTCAGAGACATTCAATGAGAAACGGGTGAAAATATCATGGCTTGACAAAAAGTCGTCAAACCCATTTGAAAATCATTAAACCCATGTGAAATGAACAACCACTATTCGATCTTATCCAATGGCCAGCGATGCGTCGCATACCCAGAGATCCAATGCGCGAGGTGTGCATAGGATAAGCTCTCTCTCTCTCTCTCTCTCTCTTTATATATATATATATGTTTATATAATATAACTTTTTCTTTTCAAACCCCTATGAAAGCCCGAACAATTACCAAAAACCTCGTAACCCAAAAATATGGTCCCTAGCTAATACAATGGACCAATCCAATTTACCTGGAACTCAAGACATAAACCCAAAAAGATTTATTTTGTATTTAGTTTTTAAATTCAAATAAGGAGATCGATATATCTCGACAAGAAATATTTAAAATTGAAATAATTTATTAAAGTCGTAGGATTAGAATTTAGCAAAACACATCTTGTAAGATTGAAGATCTATATACATTTATATATATAACCTTTTCCTTTAAAACCCCTATGAAAGCCCGAGAAATTACCAAAAACCAGAATACTCGTAACCCAAAAATATGGTCCCTAGCTAATACAATGGACCAATCCAATTTACCTGGAACTCAAGACATAAACCCAAAAAGATTTATTTTGTATTTAGTTTTTAAATTCAAATAAGGAGATCGATATATCTAGACAAGAAATATTTAAAATTGAAATAATTTATTAGAGTCGTAGGATTAGAATTTAGCAAAACACATCTTGTAAGATTGAAGATCTATATATATATATATTTATATATATAACATTTTCCTTTCAAACCCCTATGAAAGCCCGAACAATTACCAAAACCAGAATACTCGTAACCCAAAAATATGGTCCCTAGCTAATACAATGGACCAATCCAATTTACCTGGAACTCAAGACATAAACCCACAAAGATTTATTTTGTATTTAGTTTTTAAATTCAAATAAGGAGATCGATATATCTTGACAAGAAATATTTAAAATTGAAATAATTTATTAGAGTCGTAGGATTAGAATTTAGCAAAACACATCTTGTAAGATTGAAGATCTATAAGCACTCACATTTTGTAACTTGAAGATCTATAAATAACGCTTAATGTACAAGCATTTATGATATAACATAATAAAATCTAAATCCGGTCCAAATTTTCTCATTGATATTTTATCCACATTCCTTTTTAATTTAAGTTGTGAATTCACACTGTTAAGTCTCTTGGTGTTTTAGATCTGTACCTTTCATCATTAAAAAAAGGATGACTTTTTAGCCAAACGCCATCCGTGACAACACCTTCAACATTTCCAAGTCAAAATTGATGCATTGGCTAAATGACGCCCTCTAATTTTGTGAACAAAAGTCATGAAAGAAATTCCACCAATAGATGGATAAAGCTTAATTAGCCAATCCAATTGCTGTCAAAATGGATGTATAAGGACAAATTTAACCTTTTCCAACCTCCCATTCACATAGAAGAGAAAATGCTAATCATAAATGAGTCAATCAAGGCATCGTCTCTCAGTCTAGCTTGGAGCCAAATCAAAGCTTTTCCAGCAGTCGTGACTTCTCATATCTTGTTGGAAAATAAGATGGGAAAATTCAAATCTTCTACCCATATGTTGTTAGACTTTGGTAACCTTGAATTCCAAGGTAGCGTCTTTTATTTGTTTTAGGACAGTGATGAGCACACACATCCATACTGAGTACGCTGTTGTGCAACTACTGCAATTTCAATTTTCTCAATTATTTGGTTGTTTTTGGACTCTATCATTACACCAAGGAATGGAGTTAAAAGATGAGATAATTAGCGAAAGGTCCCTCATATAGGACTTGTAAGGCCTCCAATCCATCAACTTTTCCTCTAAAGCCTGTAGTCCATTCAGCTAGACATATTTCGGCGAGAGGTCCCTAGATACAATTCTCATGACTAATTTACCTTTCAACTGTTTTCGGCATAAAATTTTAAAATTTCAAATTTCAAATCTTGTATTATCCCTCTTTTTCTTCAACCCATCTCCTCCATCTCCCAGGTGACCTCATCCCCCTCTCCCTCTCATCATCTCCATCTGGATCTCTTGATTCGCCGCATAGTAAACAAAAAAAAAGGAAAGGTTTGGGCACTGTTGAAGATCAACGATCAGAAGTGATCTAAGTCTCGGTGGGGCACTGACTAGAACTGATAGGAGAAGATCGCCATAGTCAGAAAAGGAAACTTGCAGACTACAGAGACCAGGAACGGAGAGATCAATTTCTTTGACCTTTGGTGGGCCACAACCGCAGAAGGCTGATCAGCCTGAGGAAGAAGACAAAAGATCAAGTCAAAACCTGATAAGATTCGGACTCCTTCCCAACATGGTTAATGGAAAAGCAGACTACCTCGATAGCCCTGCAGACTACTGTTAATTTTCCCTGCCAAGTCAGCAAAACTGTATAATGCAAATGGAAAGTGGAAATGCAAGAGGCAGTTACATTACCTTTCCGTTGAGAGATCTGATTATGAAACTTCTCGTAAAAAAATCACTGTCAGAAACATGATTTTAAAACGCGTGATCTCCAAACGTGTGTTCTTCCTTTTTCTTGTTGTAAGTAACAAGAAAACGCCGCCTGCCCATCGTCGCCGCGGAAGACAACAACGGAATGAGGCATAGCGCCTATTGCATGTGTTGGGAGGAAGAAGAAGAGTAATTGGGCCAGTGTCAAGTTCGGGTTAGGTCTGACCTGACCCAGAATGAGACCCCTCTTCTCTACTTGCATATGGCCAACCAATCTCACAATCAGCAGTAGATATGTGATGCAACCTTTTCAAGATTTGATCTGATTTCTTCCGTGTTCCGTTGATTTGATCTCCTCCGTCCTCCATTGATTTGTCAAATTTATCTAAGTTTTTATCAAGTTTATCGGAGTTTTGAGTATTTTTTCAAATTGTTTTGAGTTTTGCACAAATTAATCTAAGTTCTGGAACAAATTTATCTGAGTTTTGGACAAATTTAACTGAGTTTTTAGCAAATTTATCTGAATTCTGAACAAATCTATCTGAGTTTTTTGCAAATTTATCTAAGTTCTGAAATAAATCTCTTTACGTTCTGGACAAATCTATCTGAGTTTTGGCTAATTTATCTGAGTTATGGGACAAATTTATCTGAGTTTGGACAAATTTATCCGAGTTTGTGGCAAATGTATTTGCGTTTTTCTAAATTTATTTACACTTTTTTGAAATTTATTTGAATCTTTTAAAATTGATTTTCATCTTTTGAAATTTATTTGGTTCTTTTGAAAATTATTTGCGTCCTTTTAAATTGATTTTCATCTTTTGAAAAATTTTAGATTTTTTAAGAAATTTATTTGCGTCTTTTTAAATTTCTCTATGTTCTTTTGATATTATAGCATTTTTTGAAATTTATTTGCGTTATTTCAAATTTTTTTGTATTTTTTGATTTTTTTTTAGAGTTTAATTTTGTTTTTTTAATTTTATTTACATCTTTTGAAATTTATTTTCGTCTTTTGAAATTTATTTACATTTTTTGAAATTTATTTTCGTCTTTTGAAATTTATTTGGATCTTTTGAAATTGATTTTCATCTTTTGAAATTTATTTGCGTTTTTTAAATTTATTTCATTTTTAGAAATTTATTTGAAATTTGTTTCCAGTTTTTTGAACTTTATTTAAAAATCTCATTAGTGGAATTTTATTAATCGTTACTAATTTAATGGTAGTTGACCATTATTAATGGCTTATCCCACTAATCATGGGATATGATTTGAAGAAAGGGTAAATTAGACACATTAGGTTTTCAAATTTGGAAAAAGGAACTTTCACATTATAAAAAAAGACTGTTGACCTAAGGCAATAAAGTGAAATGTTCAGGGACCTCTCGCTGAATCCCCCTTTTTTTTTATTGGTAACATGACTTGAACCGACATCCTCAAGGTTGTAATAGTGAGCACCTTCCACTTTTGCACTCTTGCCGTTCCACATTTGCTCTAGATTCCCTTTGTTGTAGACAGGTGGAACCATTTCTTTCATTTTTATGGTTCTCAATGGTTATGCATCATTCAGTGGGATTTCATTATCCAAAGGTGAATGCTTGGTTATCCTTCAAAAAGAGCCATTTTGTGGAATTGTGCTCTCATAGCTATTCAAGATCATCATTGGGCTGAACCAACTTTACTTGTGTAACTTTTTGTAGTTGTATGGGATGTAGGTCCAAAAGTCGAAAAACTCAAAACACTGAATGTAATGTTACCTCAATTGTAACATTCATTGCACTTGAATATGTCCAATTGAACTATCAAATGTACTTCATTATTAGGTCCACTAGGATGATTCATACGTACAGATTGAATTTGGTGATGCTGCAACTGTTGTAGATCCACTAGGATGATTCATATGTACAACTGTTGCATATTCAAACTTAAAGTAGCTTGAAATGGCCTATGAGAAAAATGAATTAAGGTCCACACTCCCACCAAAAGAGACAAAAAATTAAGGTCCACACAGTTTGGTTTAATACACTAAATTAAGATGTTATATTGATTCACTTACAAAATGCTACATTAGATGTCCTTAAATTTATAAAAAATAGATGAAACCAATGTACGATAGAGTCATGAAAAAGAAGAAATGAAGAGCTCTACAATAATAGATATTGGCTTTCTTTAGGTAAAAGTTATGAGCATCATACTATGGAATATAATAATAAACAAATTAAAATTAGTTTAAAATAAGAGTGATCAAACTTACAAAATAATTCCTACAACCATAAAAGTGTCTGCCCGGATTTGCCATTGTCTTAGCAGTCACAATGGGTGACAATTTGCCACAATGGCAAAATATCCCTAAATGATTAGCAAAATTTAAATTATTCTCATGAAAAAAGAAAATTGCCCTTTTTTCCCTTTTAATCAAAGGATAATACAAATTAAAAAACCACCTTGGGGACATAAAATCAGCAAGATTAAAGACCTTCCAAAATGTCCAACCTCACTGATCCTTCTAAAAGAAAAAAAAATGAAAGCAAGAACAGAGGAAAAGTCACTGACGGGACTGGACTTGGCCGTCACGCCGACGATCATGGCTGGAGGAAGAAGTAAGAGAGATATCCTGATGGGGTCCAATGTGACGAGGAGTGGATGAAGGAAGCGGTTGACGATGAGAAAGGGAGCTCCATCTTCCTGTCTTATCGGATTGGAAACCCATCTCCTTCTCCTTCTTCTCCTCCTGTGTTTCTTTGGCCATCTCAACTAAACTAATGGGTGGTCGTTGGTTGGGATTTCAAAAAGGGTGTAGAAAACAGCTTCAAAAAGGACGGGGGATTAGGGCTATGCAAAAACTAAAAGAGGATTTTCTAAGATTGAAGAACTTACATCACTTTCTTCTCCAATTTGAAGAAACTCCAACCCAGGCTCGAGGCACCTTCTTGTCCGGCGATTGCGTCACGCTGCAAAGATCTCATCCTCTGTTCTCTGTAAATCAGTTTTGTTCATCTTACTCTGTTTTATGTAACAAATGAGGATGATCGTGTGAAGAGGGAAAATTGAAGAACCTTGTATTTATTCCAATTTGTATGGCTTTGGAGTGAAAGTGAGCCTGGGTTTCCCTCTTTGTCTTCTCCTCATATCTCGGGTTTGCAGCTTCTTTCTTATGAAATGGAGAAAGTTAGAGACACTCAATGAGCTTTGTACATGCTTTCTGTAAATAAAAAAAAAGGTGAAAATATCATGGCTTGACAAAAACTCGTCAAACCCATGTGAAATGAATGACTACTGTCCGATCTTATCCAATGGCCAGTGATGCGTCGCATACCTAGAGATCCAATGCGCGAGGCATGCATAGGATAAGCGCTCTATATATATGTATGTATATATATATATATGTGGGGGACATTCATGTGCATCCATCTATCACCATAGTATGAGGGACACTTAGATGGCTTTCCCTCTTTGCACATGAACATTTTTTTCTACATATGACCATATATGACTTTTCCTATTTTACACATGAACATTTCAAATTATGTAAGTGTCTCTCACCCTATGGTGAGGGATGGATGCACATGAATATTCTCCATATATATATGGGAGATGCTCCTATAAGAGATATCTCTCACCTTATATGAGAGATAGGGGTCGAGGACCCTCACATTTAAGTTGTTGGCATTGGATATAGATGTGAGGGCCCTCATGCAATCTCTCATGTAAGGTGAGAGGTATCTCCCATAGGAGCATCTCCATATATATATATATATATATATATGATTGTGGCCCCAAATGCAAGGCCATGATTGTAGTAATAACTAGTGAAATTGGGTCGATCCATGGAAAGTAATTTATCGCACAAAACCTATCCTATTGAAAAACTAGTTCGAACCTAAAAAAAAAAAAAAACTATTCAAATCAAATGTCCTACTTTAATTAAGAATTAATGACAAGTCTGAGAAATTAATTACAACCAAAGAAAAAGAAAAATCCTAATCTGGAAACCTAATCTAATTACTGCATCCATTATCAGATTTGTCAGTCCAACCAATTGCAATAATTGCTAAGATGCATAAAAATAAAAATAAAATAGAATAAAACCAGAGAATAAAAAAAATAGATTCTAATTCTAAAATTTTGCAACAGTTACTTTGCTAAATGTCATCAAGAAAAATCAAGACCATAGCATCCAGTGCGCACAATCACTACGCACAAAAATTCGATGTTGACCCATTGCTGAAGACCAAGACCCCATAAACTTGATTTATTAATGAAAGACCCATTATAAGCAAATAACCATTAGAGAATTATTTGAATCAAAATAAAGTGCATCCACCCTTACCCTAGACACATGAAATGCTAAACAGAGGAGGACTTGCGGTCTCGAACGGCGATCCAACTGGCTCTCGTTTCGCGATTTGAAATCCAAGCAAGGGAAGATGATGAAAGGTTGGTCCAATGGTGGAGCGACGGTAGCAACGGCGGTGGCATAAAAATCCAAGTGGTGGTGTGCCTTAGGGAAGGCCTTGGATGAAGTTGTGATGGAAGGAGGATAGATGAAGAAAATTGATGAAAAAGGGAAGATTTTTGTTGCTGGTCGTCCAAATGGGGGGATATGGTATTCACGTTCAGCCCCTTTTGGGGTCATTTTATATTTTTTTGATAAGGTTTGTTGCAATGGATTTGGATTTGGAAGGGTTTGAAGTGTGGGGTCCAAGTTGGGATAGGATTTGGAGGGTTGAGATTGAACAATCTTGGGATCTTCTTGTTAATTGGCTTGTCACCAAAAGTCCTTAATTTAAACTTGTCTTTGTAACTTGCTTCTCTTGAAAAGGGTCTCACTTTGGCTAGGAAACAATTCAAATATGAAATTTCAGATTTGAAACAAATCTTGAGATGAATATGGTCCCCCATCTTGGACGTGTGAATGCTTCTTGGATAGAGGTGTTGGACGTGTGATACTTCTTGGATAAATCTTGGCTTGAAGAAAAACCTTTTAAATCTTTGGAAGCCTTCCTCATTTGAACTTAAAGTTATAAAGATCTTTAGGAATCTTTTATGCAACAATCTTGGGCTCTTTGAATTAGTTTCCAACTTGGATTGCTTGGCTTGGCTAGCAAGAATCTTGAATTTTTTAAACTTCTTCATGGCTTGAGAATCTCTGAACATGGGCCCACTTTCATCTTAACAAGCATCTTAAATCTGAAATTAATTTCATTACACACATGACATAAGAGTGGGCCTGTTGAGTTTATGAATTTGCATATTTGCACATCATTTTAGGATGAATTAGGAGCTTAATTAGGTGAATTGCATTTTTATTCATCTAATTCCATCATTTCATGCATTTTCATCTAGAAACCTGAATTTTCATATTTTTCGTACATTTTCTGCATTAACTTAGAATGTTTTGCAATGTTTTTTCCGAAGAGTCCCAATTGGAGTAAAACTTTGTCTGGATGGGTCCGGCTTCAATATGGGCTTTTTAGTATTTGATGTGTTGAATTAGAATGTGCAAAAAATGAGAATTGAAGGCCTCTGTCACAGGACTTACTTTTAAGCACACAGAGTCATCTTGGGCCCTGCATTGCTGAATTGAAGCTTGAAAAAAAGTGAAATGAAGAATTCAACAAGTAGACCCCACACACACGAAAATCAATCAAAGGGGATCCATTCATCATGTCAGTTGAAGAATCCTAACTATAGTAGAAGACTTCTCATAGTTTAAGCAGATGAAATGTCCCACATGGTAGGGTCCGAAGCAGTTGCAGATTTGAAATTATTAATGGATAATTCAAAGAGTACAATTCTGATTAAAATAAAAGAAGAAGAGTTTGAATCATCCACATCTGATCACTTTTCAAAAATGAAAGTTTTGCAAAGATAGAGTCCATTGCAAATTAAATTTCAAAAGTTAATTAATCCAATTTTTCTCATGATAACTCATATTCAAATGACCATAACTTTCAATCCAACCGTCGTATCGATGAAATTTACCTACCATTGGAAAGCTTATTCAAAATACATATTCATGGAGCCCAAGGATGTGAAAATTAGAGCTAAATTGACAAAGTTATGGGCCCGGAGATTTTCATATTTATTTTTAGACGGGATTACAATTAAATCCACACCGTTGATAATCCATTGCTGCACATCCCTTGTGTGGCCTCATTTCAAACAAACTCTTTTTTTGCTTGAGATTTTGCTAGATTGGATTTTGATATATCTATTTGGAACCCTAAAAATTTTAGAAAAAATACTTTCGAGATGTCATACTTTTAGTGCAGTGAACATTTCCAATCAGTCAGGCAGGTTCTGCAATCAGCAGAGAAACTAGTTCAAGTAGCTATTTTCATAATAGCATAACTTCTTCATTTTTTTTTTTCATTTTTAGTCTCTGTTTTTTTGTTTGATTCTTGCATATTAGGAGATTACATCCTAGCCATTGTTTTTAGGTTTTCTATGTTCTAAGTAGGTCATACAGATCTGTCAAATTAGGCCTGTACAACAGTTCCAACACTTAGAAGATTTTCTGCACTAGACAGCAATTGTCCATTTAACTTGGAACTGCATTAAGAGTTTAAAAATCACATCATTTAGGACTCTAAACTTTAGGTTAGGTTAATTTTTTAAATTAGGGACTTTAATTAGAATTTTTTGTTGATTTTTAGTATTTTATTTAGATCTAACTCTTACTTGTTTTTATCTTTAATACAATTCTAGGTTTGAGGGGCTCTAAGAAGGAAAGAAACTGCGGGAATTGCTCTTAAGCAAACAAGTTGCTCTCAGAATTGCTAAAAACAAGTTGCTCTCATAATTGCTTAAAACAAATTGCTCTCAGAATTGTAAAATTTCCCAAAAAAAGGTTAAGCTTACACAGTTTAAAGATTAACATAGATCCATTGGAAGAGCTTCTAAACTTTACCCCACGAATCTTTTAGTTGCAAGTGGGTTATGGGTGATTTAATTTTTGCAAAATGTGAAAGCTTGCTTGACACACCAATTAATTGGACCCACACACTTAGTTAAGGGCAATTGGTCTTAATAAGATAAGGACTGGATTTCATCACTGGATCATTGCCCAATTAGGTTTAACCACCTCATAGAGTAACCTAACCATTAATTAAAATCAAGTAGAAACGAGACCATAGGGCTCGAGCTCATTAGGATGAAGACCGCAAAAGGTTGCACCAATTGCACTCTTTGGTCAAGTTGATGTCTAGGTAAGTCCTATCCCTACCAAAAAGGGTGGCAGTCTTTGTTCTAGGAGTTTGGTTCTTAAGCGGGACCCTTGCCAAGTGCAATGTGATCCCACCACTATTCCTGGGGACTTACCTGGTCAATTTGGCTTCATAAGGGATTGAAGGCCTTAGTGCACTCTTCAAACTAGTTAGGAGCTGTCTAGTGAGTTAGGCTAACCCTAGGGATAATTTCTTGTACTCAATATTTGTGCTTGACTGCTTGAGCATCATCTAGTAAGACCATTAGGGCCCATCATATAGATTAGGCTTGCATTTTTTTAAGGTTGAACCCAATGCATACAATTTAGACCTGAGAGAGAGAAACCATGGGTACGCAAGAGTAAAAAATTAGTTAGGATAGAGCCCGAATTAGCCTTATCTGTTGTTGGAAAGTCTTCAATCTTTGAAGAAATTGTTAGGATGGTTGATCAAGTGGACCCACCCATGACTTTGAAGGACGACATGTAGCCCTCCAGGACAACTCAGCCATCCTGCATCACCCTGCCTCAGACTAGTGCCACATTTGAGCTGAAATCTGGCATGATCCAGATGCTCTCAGTGTTCCGTGGGCTAGACCATGAAAACCCATATTAACATGTTAGGGAATTTGAGGACATTTGTGGGACCATGAGAATCAATCACATGACTGAGGAGGCCCTTAAACTTAGATTATTTCCTTTTTCCTTAAAAGAAAAGGCTAAAGCTTGGCTTTATGCCTTACAAGCCGGGTCCATCACTACATGGGCCAAGCTAGTCGAATAATTTTACAAAAAACTCTACTCCAAGTAGAAAACCGCTTCAATTAGATTCCATCAAATGGAAGGGGAGACACTTTACAATTATTTGAAACGGTTCAAAGACCTTTTAATCCAATGTCCCCACCATGGATTTGAAAAAATCCGATTAGTCCAAATTGTGTATGAAGGCATGGATTACCCAACCAAACAAATGGTGGAATCTTTTTGTAGTGGGAAATTTACACAGAAAACAACTGAAGAAGCATGAACATTTTTGGAAGATACCGCTGAGAATACATGGCAGTAGGCTCTAATCAAGAGGGAGCCCACTAAAACCACCATTCTCGAAAAAGGGGGAATGCTCAAACTTGAACCAAAAATTGAGGTAGACGCCAAGCTAGCCAGAATGATGAGGAGGTTAGTGGCCTTAGAAATGAACCAAAAGCCCAATCCAAACACTTTGAAGTCATTGAAGTATGGTCAGGCCGTGAATGGAGGGATTGACCCAATAATTTTGGGTCAAGCCGAATTTGTTGAGGACATCAATGCACTATATCAAAACACTCATTTTGATAATCGTCAGAGGTATGACTCGTACTCTAACACATACAATCCAAGTTGGAGGGACAACCCGAACTTTTCTTGGACCAAAGGGCCAACTCAAGGTGGCCCATCTCAATCCAATCAATTTTAACCCAATCAATCTCAAGTCAATGTTCCATCCGGTTTCCAAAAACCCAACTTCAACCCTAGTCCATTGACCCAGAGGGTAGATTCTTTAGAAGAGGCCATGAGACTCATGTTTCAAACCACGGCCCAATTGTGTCACAATACTGCTCAATTCTAGCATACCATTACTTAACTTTTGAATGGCCACACTCAAACCCTTACAAATTAGAATACCAACTGGGCCAACTAGCCAATTCATTGAGTGCTAGAGACAAGGGAACCTTCCCTAGTCAACCTAAACTCAATCCCAAGGGCCAGGTTGATCATGATATAAAAGGAAATGGCCCAGAACAAGTTAAGTCTATCATTACTCTTAGGTCGGGTACACAAATTGATAGCAAGGTTGAACTACCCAAAGAATCTGAGGAAAAACCAAGTGAGGATGTGGAAAGTGAGGAACAAATTGTGAATGTTGAACGTATGGTAGAACATGAGCCAGTCAAAGAAAACCTAATCATAACTAATCCATCACCTAGTGAGCCATCTTCTAGGACTTATGTTCCCAAGGCACTATGCCCACAGAGGCTAGGCCCAGCAAAATCAACTGTTCAGTTGGATAAAATGCTAGAAGTATTCAAATAAGTGAGGATCAATATCCCACTACTTGATGCTATCCAACATATTTCGGCCTATGCAAAATCTCCGAAAGACCTTTGCGCCTTTAAAAGGACTACTAATGAGTCCAAGAAGGCTTTTCTAGTCTAACAAGCTAGCTCGATCATTTCCTGTCCAACCCCAATCAAATACAAGGGGTGTCCTACAATCTCTTGTCAGATAAGGGATCATCACATAGAGAAAGCTTTGCTAGATTTGGGTGCAAGTGTGAATCTTCTTCCGTACTCTATTTATGAAGAATTAGGTTTGGGGGATTTGAAAAAGACCCATGTGACATTGCAATTGGCTGATGCATCGATTCGATATCCCAAGGGGGTAGCCGAAGACGTTCTGATCAAATTTGGAGACTTTGTGTTTTCTGTCGATTTTGTTGTCTTGGATACCAAACACACATCTGGGAGTGAACCCAAAATTCCAGTAATCTTGGGGAGCCCATTCCTAGCCACCTCAAATGCCTTGATCAACTGTAGGAATGGAGTTATGGAAATTTTTTTTGGGACCATAACAGTTCAAGTGAACATTTTTAATGTCAATAGGGTTTTAGAAGTTAGTTACATTCATGAATTGGCGGAAAATCACTTACCCCATTTGAAACTCGAAGATCCACTAGAGGCTTGTCTGGCCCACTTTGGAAGTGATTTTGATGTAGATGGACATATTGAGGAAGTCAATACATTGTTAGACTTCACCCCATCCATGGACTGCTCTAGATGGGAACCGAAGCATGAGATTCTGACTCCATTTGCTTCCCCACCTGTCCATCGATTGTAGAGCCCCCCTAAGTTAGAACTCAAGTAGTTGTCGGATACCTTGAAATATGTGCTTTTAGGCCCCCTCGAAACCCTTCCAGTGATTATAGCTTCAGACTTGGACCCTGTCCAAAAGGAAAAAGTCGTGAGAATTTTGGATGAACATAAAGAAGCTATCAGATGGTCCATCGCAGATATCAAAGGAATAAGCCCATTTGTGGTCCAACATAGAATCCATTTGGAAGAAAATGCAAAAAACTTTTCATCAACCATAGAGGCGACTGAACCCTGCAATGAAGGAAGTGATTAGGTCAGAAGTCTTAAAATTACTCGATGCTGGGGTGCTTTACCCCATATTTGATAGTGGATGGGTGAGCCCGGTTCAAGTGGTACCTAAGAAGTTAAGGATAACAGTGGTTCAAAATGAGGGCAATGAATTGGTTCCCACTCGGATACAAACTGGATGAAGGATATGCATTGATTATAGAAAGTTGAACTCAGTCACTCAAAAAGATCATTTTTCTCGGATTAATGGATCAGGTGCTCGAAAGGCTAGCCGGTCATGCATATATTTGTTTTCTTGATGGTTATCCCAGCTACAATCAAATTCCAATTGCACCTGAGTGCCGGGAAAAGACCACCTTCACTTGTTCTTTTGGTACATTTGCTTACAAACGCATGCCCTTTGGGCTATGCAATGCACCAACAACTTTTCAAAGGTGCATGTTGAGCATATTTTCTGACATGGTATAAAGATTCACTGAGGTTTTCATGGATGATTTTTCAGTCTTTGGTAATTCTTTTGAGGAGTGCTTACATCATTTGTCCATTGTGCTAGAAAGATGCAAAGAAAAGAATCTAGTCTTCAATTAGGAGAAATGTCATTTTATAGTAAAAAGGGGGTACTCTGGGACACTATTTCTGATAATGGAATTGGGGTGGACAAAGCTAAAATTGCTTTGATCTCCAAATTGCCACTACCAAATCAGTTAAGCAGATTCAATCATTCCTAGGCCATGTTGGTTTTTATCGTATATTCATCAAGGATTTTATTGAAATTGCTAAACCTTTGTGCCAATTGCTGACAAAGATGCCCTGTTTGAATTTGATGAGAAGTGTCTATAAGCTTTTGAGAGACTGAAAAAGGAACTAACTTCGGCCCTTATAATTCAGCCACCTGGCTGGACCATACCATTTGAGCTCATGTGTGATGCATCCGACACGGCTATTAGAGTTGTTTTGGGTCAACGAGTTGGGAAGTTACCTTATGAAATTTGTTATGCAAGTAGGACCCTCAATGATGCATAGTTAAATTACACAACCAGTGAAAAAGAATTGCTGGCTGTGATTTTTGCCCTGGTGAAATTTCGGTCCTACTTGACAGGGTCCAAAGTCATCATCTACATGGACCATGTAGCTCTGAAATACCTTCTGTCCAAGAATGATGCAAAAGCCCGATTGCTCTGGTGGATCCTTCTGCTACAAGAGTTCTGGTGGATATGAGAATGTTGTAGCAGACCATCTTTCAAGATTACCCTTAGAACCATCAGATGAGGTCCCACTGAATGAAAATTTTCCTGATGAACAATAGCTCAGTATTTTCCAAATCCTCTGGTTTGCAGATGTATTCAATTACCTTGTTACAGGGGAGATGCCCACCCATTGGTCAAAATAAGATCAATTAAAATTTTGAGCTGAGTCCCTTGAGACTAGGTCTCGAGATGGGATGCCCTTTCTTTCCATCACTATTATAGAGGGCGGTGTTAGGTTTCCCCTCGACCACCCCTTTTAGTCCTCTTTCTTTCTCTAACCACCCTTTTCCCTACTCAGTGCTCTCCCAACCTATACCGCATTGTTATGGGAGTAGCCGCACTAAATAGGCAGCTTGGTACAAGCCTTGGTGTTTATGACATCCGGTCTTGCTATATGTTGATTCTGTTAGACAACAGCAAATTAATTTTCTATTTGAAATCTAGAGATTCCAAGAGACTCCTTGTCCACTATATCTCCAATTCTAACAAGTCTAGTAAGGGAGATTTCATTATAGTGAGTGGAAACTGGGAATTACCAACCATCTGGGGTGGGGTCAATCGTACAATCCCTCGATCCCTAGGTCTCCCATGTTGGAATTCATCTCCATTTGGTGCTTTCTCTTCTCCGTCTTCTTTCTTTCATTTTCTAACTGTTCACCTCTTTTTGTTTATTTGAAATCTCCTTGGCAATGTTTCTTTCTTGTTTTTAGGGTCTCCAAAAATGGTTTGTTGCTTCTGATCGCTTGAAAAGATTTCAAAGTCGCGTGGAGGACCTAGAAAAAGAGTTGGCAGGATCCAAAGCTACTCGGCACTTGGCAGAATCTAATGCTCGGATTTATGAGGCCCAGGTGGTTGCTACCAAGAGTCACCTTGCTGCGACCGAAATGGAACTCGAAGCTCTTCACTCTAGGCAAGATAAGGCAGAAGAAGAGATTAGGGATGCTGTAGAGAAATTCAAGGATGCCCAATTCGACGAGACTGAGGCAATGTACTTTTAGCAAGTCAAACAGATCAAAACCCTCATTTTCAAACGTGGTTATGATGTTGCTCTTGGAGATCCCGAGGTTCTTGAGAACTCGCCTCTTTGGGCCAGATATGCGGATCTACCCGAGCAAGCTCTCCCTCCACCGCCGCCTGTTGAATCCCAATCTCATATTTAGGCTTACGATGCTATTCCGTCTTCTGGCGTGGTTGGAGATGTATGCCAATCTCTTTCTACTGATTTGACTCCTCCAGGTCCTGATGTTTCTAAATGATGTGTTTTATCGATCCGAATGATTTTTTTTTTTATGTTGTTTGGCTGTGATGTTAGCTAATCTGCCCGACCTATGGGCATGATTCTCTTTTTGTTTGGTTTCTATGCATAGAACACCTGTTTGCCCGGACTGTGGGCTGTTTCTAATTTACCACTTTGTCTTTGACAAATGAAATGTTGCCTTATTTAACAATTTTCCATATGTTTACACCACCACTGTCGGATCTTTACAAACTCTCTTTTTGGTCTAATGCTTGCATCGTTATGCCTAGCTATTAGTTAAAAAGGAGATCAGTGTAGTGCACCTAGTAGTGTAGTGCCCTAAGATTTCGAGGCCTTGGCCTTACTTTTTTGAGGTTGTCCATAATAGAGGATGCCCTATTATGGATCCCCGAACAAGTAATGAAATTAAAAGCTTTATTTTTGGCACAAGAATATTAGGATAATTGTAATAATGACGGGCAAGATATAAATTTTTTGAACTCTTTGGCACAAAGGTCTCAAACAGAAAACAAGAACATTATCCAGATAGGTTTCATAAGCTATACAAGGCCAGTAAACTTCTTTAGTAGAAAGATTAGAAATAAAATTTCTTTAAGTTCGCTATGTTCCATGGCCTTGCCAACGCCATTCCTTGAAGTGTTTCCAGATGGTAAGCTCCCGTCCCTCCAGCCGAGGTAACCTTGTATGGTCCTTCCCAGGTCGGCCCTAGCTTGCCGTGGCTGGGGTCTTTTGTATTTGGGAGCAATTTCCTTAAGACCAAATCTCCGACCTTGAATGATCGTTCGCATACTTTTTTTTTATAGCTCCGAGCTAGCTGCTGTTGATAGGTGGCCAATCTGATTAATGCATGTTCCCTTCTTTCTTCAATCATGTCCAACTGAATGGCGACTCTTTCTTTATTCTGCTCATGATTGTAAGCCTCTGTTCTCATGGTTGGCAGTCCAATTTCTAATGGAATTCCGGTTTCCATTCCATATGCAAGGGAGAAAGGAGTTTCCCCAGTTGATCTTCACGGAGTAGTCCGGTAGGCCCACAAAACGCTAGGAAGCTCATTCACCCATCCTCCTTTTGCCTCGTTCAACCTTTTCCTTACACCATCAAGCAAGGTCTTGTTGGAGCTTTCTGCTTGGCCATTGCTTTGTGGGTAGACAGGGGTTGAAAAGTGATGCCGAATTCCGTAGTGTTCTCATAAGTTTTTGAATGCTTTACCTTCGAACCGTTTCCCATTGTCGGTTACTAATACACGAGGTATTCCAAATCTTGTAATGATGCTTCTCCATACGAATTTCCAAGCATCGCTCTCTTGAATGTGAGCCAAGGGTTCTGCTTCCACCCACTTGGTAAAATAATCAGTAGCTACAATAAGGAATCGTCAATTCCCTGTTGACCTCGGCATGCGACCAACGATGTCAATCCCCCATTTGTCAAACGGCTAGGGACTTATTATCGAATTCAGCTGCTCGGTTGGCTAATGAATTTCTTTGCCAAAACGTTGGCATTTTTCACATTTTTTAACGAATTGTTGGGCAACCTTCTGCATGTAGGGCCACCAATAGCATTGGGACATTGCTCGATGAGCCAAGCTTCTTCCTCCAATGTGCCGTCCACAGGGTCCCTCGTGGATATCCCACACCAGGTCTTCCACCTTGGCTGGTTCTACACATCGCAGGTAGGGCCAAGAGTATGAACGCCTATACAGCTCATCCTCTGGTGACAACCAGAATCTGGCTGCTTTTCTTTTGATCTTTGAGCTTTCTCTTCCATCTTCTGGTAGAGATCCCTCTTTCAAGTACTCAACTACCGGTGACATCCAATAAGGATCGTCTGACCCCTGCTCGGCACACATGACTCTCTGGCCTCCTATGTTTGGTAATGACTGGAAATCGATATGGATTTCTCTTCTTAGCTCAGATTTTACTGTCGTAGCCAGGCTGGCCAGACTGTCTGCATGTGCATTCTCTTTTCGGATGATCTGTTCAATTCTGACGTCTCCAATCTCCTAGATCAAGCGCTGTGCCTCTCCGACGTATGAAACCATCCTATCATCGCGAGCTGCGTACTCTCCATTCAATTGATTAACAACTAATTGTGAATCACATTGGACTGTCAATCTATTGATCCTAAGATCTTTGGCAGTCCTGAGCCCTGAAAGTAGAGCTTCATCTCCTGCCTCGTTATTTGATGCAACAAATCCAAGAGTCATAGCTCTTTTAATTACCGTTCCTTCTGATGTGATGAACACCATGCCAACACCCAAACCTCAGGAATTAGATGCACCATCCACATATAGCTACCACTCTTCATCAGTCTCCGAGCTATTTTCTCCCTGCTTTAGCTCCTCTTTGTGCGTAAATTCTGCAATGAAGTCGGCTACCACCTGACCTTTTATGACATTTCTAGGAGCTATCTTTATATCATGCTTGCCGAGCTCTATTGCCCATTTAACCATCCTCCCGGACAGGTCGGCCTTTTGCAAAATGGCTCATAAGGGATGCTCGGTCAGGACCTTGATTGTATGGGCCTAGAACTAGTGTCTCAGCTTCCGAGTTGCGCTCACTAATGCCAAGGCAAGCTTCTCCAATGGTTGATTTCTTGTCTCAGCATCTAACAAGGTTTTACTGATGAAATAGACAAGTGTTGTCTCCCTTGATCTCTCATCAAGGCTGCACTGACGGTATGCTCGGATACTATTAGGTACAGTATCCACTCTTCTCCTTCACTAGGAATAGAGAGCACAGGGGGGGAGCTTAGATATTGTTTGATCTGCGTGAGGGCCTCATCACACTGCTCGTCTCATATCTTCTCTGCCTTCTTTTTAAGCGCGAGGAACAAAGGTCGACACTTATCTGAACTTTTTGATAAAAAACGGTTTACGGCTGCGAGCATACCTGTCAACCTTTGAACTTCCTTCCTAGAGCTGGGACGTTCTATCCTTTGTACAGCCTATATTTGGTTGGGATTAGCTTCAATTCCTCTTTGAGTTACAATATATCCAAGGAATTTTCCCGAGTATACACCGAACAAGCACTTCAAAGCATTTAATCTCAACTTATATCTTCGAAGGATGCTAAAGACCGATGTTAGATCTTGTTCGTGTGTAGTTTTTTTCTTGCTTTTGACTACCATGTCGTCAATATAGGCCTCCATGCTCTTCCCGATTAGATCTTGGTATATCTTTGCCACCAATCTTTGGTATGTTGCCCCTGCATTCTTAAGGCCGAAGGGCATTCTTTTGTAACAATAGGTACCCTTGGTCGTTAAAAATGTTGTTTTCTCCTGGTTGGCCACCTCTATTACGATCTAATGTTACCCTCGATATGCATCCAAAAAGCTCATTTGCTCATGGCCTGCTGTAGAATCCACTAGCTGGTCAATCTTTGGGAGCAGAAAGCTGTCTTTTGGACAAGTTTTGTTCAGGTTGGTGAAATCCACACACACCCTCCATTTTTTGTCCTTCTTGGGCATGACCACCGTATTGGATAGCCATTCCGGGTATTGTACTTCTCGGATGGCATCCACTTCAGTAACTTATCTACCTCTTCACAGACTGCTGTCCGGCGTTCGAGTGCGAGCTTTCTCTGTTTTTGCATGACTGGCTTTATATTCGGGTCCGCGCACAACTTGTGGCAGATCACCTCAGGATCAACCCCCGGCATTTCGTACGGGGTCCAAGGAAAAACGTAAGAGCTTTGATTGAGAAGCAGGATCACGCTTTCTTGTTCTTCCTTTGTCATTGATGCTCCTATCATCCAATATCGTTCTGGATCCCCTACATGTATTGCAATTCTCTTTAGCTCCTCCACAGCTAAGTTTTCTTGGTCAGCAGATAATTCTCCTTTCTCTTTCCAACCTGACTGTGATTGCTATTTGAGGTCGGTATTCCCTCCTGGACATACATCCTCGTCATTTGTCCTCTTTGCCTTGCCTTTGATTGCCGTGACCAAACAAATTCTTGAAGCTGCTTGATCTCCTCTGATCTCCATGTACCCCTTAGCGTTGGGAAACAAATCCTTTGATGATAAGTCGAGGGCACCACCCTTATATGATGAATCCACGTCTGCCCCATAATGGCGTTGTAAGGAGATGGCGCATCTACCACTAGAAACTCCACATCTAAGCGGACAGGACCTGTGCCGATCAACCTGCATAGTTGTCAACCCCATGGGGGTGCATAGCTTGGCCACTGAACCCAAATAGAGGTATCGAGATTGGCTTAAGATCCGAGCGTTTTAAGCCGAGCCTATCGAACAACCCAGCATACATTATTTCTGAGGAGCTTCCTGGATCTATGAGCATTCATCGCACATCATATCCCTATACCTGTAATGTTAGCACAAAGGCATCATTGTGGGGCTGAACCACATCTCGCGGATCTTCATCGAAGAATGAAATCTTTGCCTTCTCTTGCCCAAACTTATGTACAAAACTTTGTTTGGTACTCATCGGATACACCACTCTCAAGTGTACAGCCATCTTTCTCTGGGTCCTGACAGCCTAGGCCATCATTTCGGTGGGATTGATCGCACCATGTACGACATCTATTATTCCAACAGGTCCACCATCTTCAGCTTTATTCCTCACCTCCTTCCCATCCAAGCTTCCGAGGCCCTTCTTGGCGCTTGTTTCTTCCACATATTCCTTGAGATGTCCTTCCTACACCAGATCTTCTAGATGTTGTTTAAACATCCAGTAACTCTCCATTAAATGGTTGTTCTCTCGTTGGTAAGAGCACTAAAGATTGGGATTTCAGCGTCCGGGATTGCCCGCCATTTTCGGAGGCCTTTTAAAGTATGGCCTATCTTTGATCTAGGTTAGATTCCGGTATATTGGATCTTTAAAAATCGTGTAAATACCTTTAAAAACTGCTCTCGCTGGCTCGGCTTGAGCTGCTCTTCATCTGGGGGCTTCAATGTACTCCCTTCTACGCTTCCTTTTGGACCCTTCTTCCATTGAGTGAGCCCATTTGGGCTCCGGTGCTCCCAAGTCTTCCTCCAATTTGATGAACTCCTCAATCCACTCCATTAACTCTCCTTGAGTGATTGGAGATCTCTTCGTTAATGATTGGCGAAGCTGACTCTCTTTCAGCAATCTGAGCTTGAAGGTTGCTACAACCACCTGCTCATTACTCCCTTCTACCTCATTATAGAGGCGCTAGTAACGAGCACTGAACTCTTTCAGACTCTCTGAGCTCTGCTTCTTGAGAGACAATAATGCCCCGATATCTTTTAGTTGTTTGGAGTTTGTTACAAATCGAGTAACAAAAGATTCAACAAGCTCTTGAAAGGTGTTGATCGATCTTGCCCTTAAATGAGAGATCCATTTCAAGGCCAGATCCTCCAAACTAGAAGGAAAAACCTTACACATCAGAGGTTCGTTCCCTATCCATAACCCCATGGAATGCTGGTAGTGCTGGACATGGTAAGTTGGATCAGAGATTCCATCATATATTTTCAGTTTGGGGATCGAGAACCGCCAGGGTGGGTCCGCTTTCTCTATTTCTTCTGAAAATGGAGATTCAAAATTTTGAGCGCATTCGAGGAACCTTGCTCTGCTCGGCAGTCCTTGAGGGGACTTTTGATTCGCCAATGCCTTTTCTATCAAAGCGTGTATATCTCCCTCGATAATCGCTCGCGGGGATGCCTTTTTCCTTGGAGTCTTTTCATCCTTCCAAGGTCTGGAACTAGAAGTCCGGCTCCCTTCATAATTCATTCTGCCGAGCTCTTAATTCAGAATGGTGACGCCTGGGCTCCCGCTCAAGTGTGCGTCCTCAACATTCCATCCTTCACGTTTCACAAGCATTTTCCTGGCTTGGTGTTAGTCCTTGATCTTGCTTCACGACTTCCAACTCTAACAACAGACAGTTGATTTTCTATTGCCGTTGCTTGACCCCTTCGGCCAAGTCTCGAATAACATCTCTGCAGGTCTGTTCTAATCGGGCGAATGTGTCTCATAGCGAGACTTGCTTTGGAAGGCCCTGGCTCGACCTCTGATGTGATCATGGTTCAAAATCTCAGTCTCGGTCGCAGTATCGGCCGGGCCAAAAAACCGATATGATATCGATATCGGTCGCGGATATCGGTCCGTCGCGATCATCGCAATATGAATTTTTTTTAATCCAAAAAAATTTGCAAAAATATCCAAAGTTTTAGAAAATGCTGGAAAACAATATTTGTTTCCATTAATAACAACAATAAATCAAAATCTCGGTCACCTTAAGTTATGAGTCCTGTCTGTGTTGCAGTTCACTGTCTTTTCCAGAATTTCATATAATGCAAACCATTATTGATGCTAATGATCAATTTATTAGTGTAAAATATAAGAAAATGAAGATAACATATCAATCATCATTTAATACTAACTCAATCATCAAATAAAGTTGTGAAATTCAAGACCCTGAAGAGGACATATTAAAATCAGAAACATGATAGTGAGTTAGTGACTGAGATAGATAAATCATAAAGCACTTGGGCATCAAAAGGTTCATGGTTTACCTGAAATTAGAGGGGACTAGTGGGGAGTAAAGACTAGAGAGAGATTGATGAGTATGAGTGTATGACAGATTGACAGCCTAATACCAAGTGGAATGTTGCCCTAGCTAGATATCATCATCATCATCATTTCTTCGATATTGGCTAAAAAGATATGATCCATACTGTTGTGTAGCACTACCATACCCATGACCATATTCAAATTGTTCTTGATAAGATGATGAACTATCTTGATACCCTGTGGATTGAGATGGCTGGTTGTAATCAAATGGCATGAAATTAGTCATGAGGGGCATAAAAAGGTCGTTGGGAAACTGGTGGGGGAAGCCTCCCTTGCTCAATTAACATCTGATTGATAGAAATAATCGGTGTTGGTGAAGGGGGTACCCAATTAGGGTCATATGAATAACCCTCATGCTGTCCATACATGGCACCTTGTTGGCCAACATAACCCCCATGTTGTCCATACATGGCACCTTGGCCAACATAACTCCCATGATGACCATGAGTAGCGGCGCCGACGCTACTACTACCCCCTGCCTCAGTCTGTCCAACATGTTTGACATAGCCACAGCGATGATCTAACTCAGTAGTATTAGGAAAATGCTCAACTGTCTCATAAGTGACAGGCTCATCATCTCTATAATGACCCTCATCCCCGGGAGAGTCAGGTGGAATTCCTGCTGATGATGAAGAAGTAGAAATACTTGACTCACTCTCCTCGTCCACCTCCTTTCCACTTGGCTCACTCGTATTAGGTGCGCGCCCCTGCTGCATTGTCAAGTTTATTTCTTCTAGCCTTTCTGCGGCCCTCATTGGCTCAGGCCTATCCCCAATCAATTCCTCCATCAACTCCTCAAACTCTGGGTCTTGGTCTAACACCGGTTCTTCTTGTTCCTCCAGCCATTGACCTAACACAGTATCCTCTTCTGAAAAGATATAGTCCAAATTAATTGGACAGAAATAATCCCGGTGATCCTCAAAATTTCTTCTCCTTCTATTTCTAATCCGGAGCTTGAGGTTGTAGTGAATGTAGACCAATTTATTTAGCTTTTGCATTGTCAATCTATTTCTTGGTCTTGTGTGGATAAACGAGAATGTGCTCCAGTTTCTTTCACAATTTGAAGACGATGTAGTTTGACTAAGGACTTTAATAGCAATCGTCCTGAGTGCAGGAGCACTCTCTCCATAATTCAACCACCATTCAGCTGAAAAAAAATAGAAATTATATTAGAGTCAATAAAATAATAATAAGTCCTTAAATAATATAGAGATGACATTACAATCAATACCATGATAGGTCTGTGTCATAGCTCTCCGCGCAGTCGTCGTTCCAAAGCTTCCAGCACGTACATTGTATATGTCAATCTGAAGACATTAACGTAGAAAAATAAATTAGAGAAATTACAATGTTATATACATTTTTCTTGAATTATCCTACATTCCTACCTTATTAGTAGCCCAAATTGCTTCATCTGTACTCTCTGCCAGTCTTTCAATTACATTTTTTAGTCCCAAGCGGATTTCATTAGATATGTGTCCATCCGTAAATTGGGGATTAAAGAAGTATCCTGTAATAGTAAAACCAATGAATTTTAGTCATTGATAAATTAATATAGTGAGGACTGACGAGAGAATGGAGAGTTGAATACAACAATTCAAGTATTAAAGGATATTCTTCACTTACCAGTAATGTGTAGATCATGTTTCAATTGTCGTCCCCATCGATCGTCGATGATCTTCCAAAACTTTTTGTAATATTTACAATCTGCTTGAATAGCCAGCTTTGATCTCTCCATGACCTCATGTAAGAAGTCCATTGTTGGCTTATCATCGCCATCAACCAAGAACCTTTATTAGGGGATCAAAAACATTCAAAACACCCTTCCCATGAGGCCAAAACTTGTTGGACTCAATTATTTTACATACTTCAACAATAATGGGACTTGGCCTCTTTCCCCATTTTGAATTCATGAACTCATGTGATTTTATCAATCGGAAAAGTCCTTCTCTATACTTGTAAACACTTTCGATAATGAAGTGGGTGGAAAATCTAGTGATGCCAGGCCGTAGTAATTCATGGTTGTTTGTATGCGTTTTCATCATGGAAATGAGTCTATATGATTGATAAAAAAAAAATCGGTGATCTTCTTTATCTTACCAATCACTTGCTTCATGACTTTTCCTTTTGCAATATCTTCAAGCATTAAATCCAGGCAATGTGCTGCACATGGAGATCAACCAGAAAATCCTTGGCCTTTGTTTCATAAGCATCATTCCTGCAGCCTTCATGTTTGCAGCATTGTCGGTAACAGCCTAAACTACACAATTTGCCTCAACTTCTTCAATCACCTCATTCAATAACTTATTAATATATTTTGCATCTTGAATGTAATCAGTTGCATCAACTGATTTGATAAACACCGTGCCCATAGACGAGTAGACAAGAAAATTCAAGAGATGACGATGTGTGATGATCGTCCACCCATCGCACATTAGTGTGCAACCTCTTTCCTTCCATGCCCATTTGAAAGTTTGCACCCAAGCCTGCAACTCGTCATACTCTTTCTCAACACAGACATGCCCAATCTCATAAGGGGTGGGTGCCTTTATACCTGGACCATGTTCTGCAGCTACATCTAACATGGTGGTGAAATAAGGAGAAGATGCCTTGTTGGGAGGAATGCCTCCATCTAAAAAAAAAAAAAAACTTCCCAATGGCTCTCACTAGATGTTCTCTTGCTTTACCAAACTTGCCCTTAATGCTTTCATAATGCTGGGTTGCTTTGATGTTGGTTTTCTATAAGCAAATGGGTCAGTTAGCCCCACTTGCTGACGTGCATGTGTAGGAGGTCTTTCGATCTCCTCAATTTCAGGATCTTGACGGGGTTGTTTTTTACTAAATGCCCGACGCAAACTCGCGGGGTTGCTACCTCTAGAGGCTCATATTGGCTACCTCTAGAGGCTGCTTCATATTGTATTCTTCTCATCTCTTCCTCCTCCTGAAGTGATCTCACACTTTCTCTCCTAGCTCTCCTCATTTCCGGGTCTTCATCGTCATCATCGGAGGAGGAACCGTATACTTCTTCTCTGCATGCATCAAGTTCCTCAGTTCTTCTTCTTTGCTGTACAACTTTTTTTTTTTTTTTTTTGCAGATGCATTTAGGAGCTCCTTCATTTCAGCAGTCACATTTGGTAGCACTTTATGACATTTTATCACCTGTCCTGATACATGCCCCAAATGTTGTTTCAATCGAGTAATCCCGCCATGCATCGAGCACTTTTCCACAATAATTACATTTCACTCTACTTTTGCTTCCAACTGCTTCACCATGGTTCCATGCTGGATCTATTTCACGCACCATCTTGTTCCTATAAAATAAGAAATTCATGTAATAGTAATATTCTAACAACAATTATTTTTAGGAAAAAAAGATTTAATAAAATCATGGTCAAAATCCTAAATATATAGATATAGCATAAAAGTATGTAGATCAATCATTTACACACCATACAATGATCATGAATCATTAAAAGAATATATTTATGATGAAATCCCCAAAAAATTGATATATTTTAATTCAAAAATTAAAAAATCAGAAAATAAAATAATTAAAATAAAAATCTAAATCATGTTTATGACTATATGAGTAGATGTAGATCTATCATCTACACACTATTAATAAGCTATTAAGCCTTTGGTATCACAAATATTCTAACAAGTAACAACAATTATTTTTTGGAAAAAAATTTAATAAAATCATTTTCAAAATCCTAAATATATAAATCTAACATAAAAGTATGTAGATCAATCATTTACACACCATACAATGATCATGAATCATTAAAAGAACATATTTATGATGAAATCCCCAAAAAATGATATATTATAATTCAAATATTAAAAAATATGAAAATAAAATAATTAAAATAAAAATCTAAATCATTTTTATGACTATGAGTAGATGTAGATCTATCATCTACACACTATTAATAAGCCATTAAGCCTTTGGTATCACAAATATTCTAACAAGTAACAACAATTATTTTATGGAAAAAAATTAATAAAATCATTTTCAAAATCCTAAATATATAGATCTAACATAAAAGTATGTAGATCAATCATTTACACACCATACAATGATCACGAATCATTAAAAGAACATATTTATGATGAAATCCCCAAAAAATGATATATTATAATTCAAATATTAAAAAATCTTAAAATAAAAAAAAAATTGAAAAAAAGTTCAAAATCATGTGTATGAGTAGATCTAGTATGAAAGTATGTAGATCTAACTTCTAAATGAAGAAAACAACACAAGTGACAAACCTCTATGCTTCATCTAAAAAAAAACACATAATAAAATGTTTTAAGTTGATTTTCTCTTACCTTAGATAATATTTTCTTCAAAAAATAGAAGTGGGATTTGAAAATATGCAAGAGGGATGTGTGATGGAGCGTGGCTGCTGCTATGAGTAGTAAGGAGATGAGTAGAGAGGAGAAAAAGATGAAGATGGGGGAAAAATGAAAAAATTAAGGTTTTTACCCTTTTTGTCACATCTCGGCCGATATTTTCCGAGATATCGGTTCCGCCGATATGATGAAAATCTCGGCCGATATAGGCCGAGATTTTGACTATTTTTACCGAGACCGATATCTCATTGAGATATCGGCTCGGTATCGGCCGATATGAACCGGTATCGGCCGATTTTTTCAACCATGGATGTGATTCTCCTGGTTGCTTGTCCATAAAAGGCGAGATCACCTCTGATCGGACTCGTCCCTTCCCCTTTGCAAATGGAATGGTTTGATTACTTTCTGTGCATCGGACATATTCAAAATCCATCCCATCGAAACAATTTATCAAAGGGTCTTTTCCCGATCGCTCTCGTGGCCCTCTAATTTGAGCTCCCTCTCCTTGAGGAGGAAGTTGTTCATCACGTTCTTGATCTGTCATTTTTCTCAACAAGAAGAAGCTTCAGTAGGTGATTTCCTTCCTTCACTTCCCACAAATGGCGCTAATTGTAAGATATGATTTTGGGTTAGCCGAGGACATGTAGGTTAGCTCGGTTGATTGTCGGCGATGCTAACTTTGTTCCAGTTCCCCGTCAAGTCTTTTTTCCTGAATCACAGAAAAACCACCGTGAAGACTCGATCGGATGGTCCGAGTCCGACCGAGGATCCTCCGATGCTTAAGTTAGCTCCTGTGAATTTTTTCTTTTTTGATTGAAGTTATTAGAAATTTCATACCTCTTCCTCAGTCTCTTTCTCCTTCTTATCTATCCAAATTTCCTAGATTCTTGCCCACCACCAGCGCACGTTCTCCTAATCTCTTCATGGCAACCAGTAACTGCCAGGCTTTAGATCGTAGAGCATTTTCTTCCTGGGCTCCATTTACTTCTCTGCACGCCAGCCGTTATTGGTTATTCAATTCGCCCCTTTCTTTTGGTTGATCTTGACCCAAATTTGACCCAAGTAGTATTTCGAGTTTTCCCCCCACAAATCTAGACCATCTTATTAGTCGAAATTACAACACAAAGAGATTCTATGTTAATAGTGATGAGCTTTTAACATCAATAATCTACATAATTATACAGTTCACCTTTATAATGTTAAGCTTCCCTAAAAATAAATGGTAATTCATTGAATAATTTTGGTCGCTTTTTATTAATCAATAATTAATATGAACATTAATTTTGAGTGCTAGTATTTATTGAAAGTATCAGAGAAATCCTATGAATGATTCCTCACATCACACGATTTGGACTTGCACCTAATGTATTTTGGCCTTCTATTAGTTTTCTTTGCTATTAATTCTTCCACGGTCGACAAGGTGCTATTCTCATTCAATAGCAAGTCATGGTCCCAACAAAAAGTCGAAGATCCTTCGATGTTGAAACCATGGGAAGTTTCCTAAAGTCTCCCCAAAGTCTCCCCACCGTCTAATCATGCAATTCCTCTATATAACAGGCCTATTGTTTCTCAATACATGAGACATCAAGTTTGCTACTTACAAATCTGTTGTCTAACACCCCTCTAAACCAATGGCGGAAATATCGATTGATGAACCCATCGTCCTTGAAATGGCAGCCACTGATCACACACAAATGTTTAGGCCTGTCCAAGACATAAAGGCAGCCCAAAAGGAAATGTTGAAGGTGGCTGTTCCTACTGTTACAGTTTCTGCTGTTGGGATGGTGGGTCTTCAATTACTGAAGGAGCCTTATCATGGTATTCACAAACTTATATTGATTGCTTACATTTTTGCTATCTTAACAACCCTTATCCTTGGCTTGGCTCTGCTTCTCCTCTTTCCCCTACTCCCTCGAGTACCCTGCTTGGCCTCTCTAGTCAAGAAGCTTGTGTGGGTTGCAATGGCATTCCTTCACATAGCACAGTTCCTTAAACTGGGGATTCATGCCACTTCTTGAGTATCTATCTATATATCTATCTATATATAATGCTAAGGTGAGATGGTGAAATAAGCTAGATGACTTCGCAGAGTCTGCTTTAATGAATACCAACCATGAAGAGCAGGGGAAATGAAAGATATTAAGATGGGGTATCTCAGCCATTGCAAGTAAGATAGTATATATTGTGAGAGTTTCTAATGTTATGTTATGCTGGGTGTACCTCACGTTTGAAGGTGCTCTCATGATATAAAAATTAATGAATGCAGTTTATTGTCGATACATCTATATCATGATTGTTTCATATTTTCTATCTAGGGTCGGTTCTGTGTTAATTCTCAAAGTAGAACTCATGTTGAAATGATGCATGTTTTTGCAACCAATTCCTTATTTGCTGCTAATGTTGCTGCCTTATCTGGGATTAAGACCATATTCTACAGAGGAGATGCAGCTGGTTCAGGGAAATTTCCAAAATAATATAAAACTTTTATCTTATTTGTTGAGGAGTGGGCTTCACTCAAGGGGGAGTATTGAAAAGTATTTATGGAGCCTCTAATAATGCCTAGGTTTTGGTATGAATGATTATTTGAAAAAAATTTAAGATTGTATTAGAGCCAACCGATCGTGAGTTCGAATCCCAGGAGGAACAACTCGGCTCTAAAAAAATGCATTTGGCCAAAAGTGTGCCGACCGGGTTCCACCTTACGGCGAATGTTGGAGAGTGGGCTTCACCCGAAGAGGAGTATTGAAAAGTATTTATGCACCATCTACTAATGCCTCAAGGTTTTGGTAGGGATGATTAGCTAAATAAATTTAAGATTATTTTCAAACAAGTATATGAAAGTTTGGATATTTCAAAAGAGTATAATAGTTTTTCATATTTCTTCCAATCGAGTCCTCACCATAATTATTTTTGAAAAAGGAAAAAAATACCCTTATATCATTTTTTTAAAATTTTCTTTTAATAAATTATTTAAGAGAAATGATCAAGTCCGATCCAAACGACCTAGTGGGTCCCACTACATCTTCCTATATGCATAGATGGTTAAAAAATAAGGGTTTATATGGATTCCAAATGATTGGAGAACTAGCTTCATTAATTGGTTATCATCATCAAAATCAAGTTAAAACTTGGGCATTCTCCTAGGTGATTAAACCATCAAAAGAAGGTACCCCACCATCAACATTTGATCTATGAGGCCCATAAAGTGATTTTTGGATTAGTTTTGGGGATGAAAGAAGGTTAACAAAAGACCCAAAAGAAAAAAAGAAAAAAAAACTTGTCTTAAGGTTGTTTTTTGTTATTTTTTTCAAAAAAGTTTTATGGGGATGGCTTGATTGAAAGAAATATGAAAATTCTTTATTCTTTTTTGAAATATTCAAATCCTCATGTACTTTTTTGAAAATGAGCCAAAAGTATTATACTTTTTTAAAAGTCTTCCTATGGTTTATTATCCAATAAATTAAAATTAAAAGAACCCATATGCTATTTTGGTGTTTTTTAAATGGAAGTCCAACTGACTGAATGATTGAATTGGGTCGAGCCATATTTTCCACATTCAGTAATGGGCCTACTTTTTAGGCTAAGATTCAACTTACACACAAAAAAGTTAGGCTATATGTCATGCCATTTATTCGGCCTTTGGTTACGAATAGGACCAGGCCCAGTACTTTTAACTGTCTGGAGAGAAAGAGGGCCACACCTAGCAATGCGGCCTACAATTCAGCCCAAATCCAGCCCAGTGGATGAGCTAACGATCGACTGGGGCTGCCGCTTGAATCACAAGAAAATAAGAAGAATACAGACTGTATACAACAAAAACATGGATGCTGATCCAACTTCAGCAGTCCAGCTGAAGTTGTATTAGGTTTATCTCAAGCAGGAATATTTCTCGTACTTTTTTAAACGGATCATATCACAAAGTTAATGTGACTGAGTCAACAATCAGTTATAATTTTGAGGGCTTTTCCCCATGGTGACAGTGGGGAAGCCAATCATGCTCTGCCATGTCACTGCAGGGGCCTACCATGGACAGCCCAAGTGCATCGCAGGCTCCCCACGGTGACGTGAAAGAACCTAACTGGCTTCCTTACGGTCACCATTGGAAAGGGCCTTTAAAGGATCCTGATTCATTACAACTTACAAGAGGGCTTTAAATCTGGCCATCTGAAAAGATGAGATGTATTGGATGTTGCCAGCATGCAAACTTGAGACCATGACATGGATGGTCAGTATAGAAACTTCACTTGCCTCCCATTCATGAGCTTATTATATAAGAGAGCTGAAAGTATCCACAGGACCTTAAGAAAAAAATAGAAAAGAAATTGGAAGTAGAACTGAAAGCCCTCTTAAATCTGCTTGGCCAATGGACCTGAAAACTCTTTGCTATTTTAGAAAGCAGCAAAGAGCACTACAGTGGAGCTGCATCTTGTTACATCTGATTCTATTTATTCAATGGGCTGGACCTGGACCCAGGTTCCAAGTGGTGTATCAGCCCCAAACTTGGGCTTGGGCAGGAAAATTGATCTGGGCACCAACTGCTGAAAGTAAATGTTGAAATTCTTTGTGGCATCTTGGGTCTGAGAAAGCCCGCAACTCAGGTCGGGACAGGTCGAAGTATCAGAGCTTCATTTGAGCTTGGTGCTAAATTTCTCAAATCAATATGAGCTTTTGTTTTAGCCCTCATGACATCATTCCGATCAAACTGATAATCTGAGCATGCTTTGACCATTATCCCAATCAACTGACAAAAACCAACCCAATTTTCCCAAACTCCGAAATCAGATACAACTTAGAATTTATAAAAGAGAATCAAGGGTTGGTTTTGGTGTCTGTGTCAGGTTGAATTGGGATTCGTTTCAGTGGGGGTGCAACGTCAAGACTTTCCCGGAGGTCGCCCATCATAATACTACTCCCGCTCAAGCATGTTTTACTGTGGAATTCTCAAATGTAGGATTAGTTTTAAGTTGACTCCTTTGGAATGTTTGTTTTGGTTATGTGAGCCTAAAAACTGACCTTACCCACAGATATAATGGTCTGTGATTAGGCTGGCTTGTCAATTTGGTCAGGCCTGGCCTGCCAACCGCAAAATATAAGCTCTTTTTCATTTCCTAAAGCCTGAGGGTAGAATAGAGCCCAATCTTAGAAGGCCCACCAACATGAGGGCCAAGCTAGGGAGGACCCAACTGAGCCATTTCTTTGTCAACAACCACACAAATGCCTAATTTCTAGCTAGGCATGTGGGACCCCTAGAGGTTTGACACTCTTCCAATTGTTGCCCATGGATGGATTGAAATCCTTAAAAAATAGTGTGCCTCTCTGTCTTTAACGTTAATTATAAGCCCCAAGTTTGACAATCATCCAAATGTTGCTCACCAATGGAATGAAGTCCTTAAACACCCCCACTCCCCCGCAAAATTGATGCCTTCTAAAAATTGTTGAACTTCAATGTGGTAGATCAAGAAGTTGTTAGTTTATGGTCTCAATACCAAGGGTATATGATGTAATAAATTGATTAATTTTTTTATTTATCAATACAATTCATGCTTTTCCTTTCATGAGATGAATGGTGTTTTATATACTTGCATATAACTAATACAAATGACATAATGGTTCATGAGATGAACCGGAGTCCACAGGTATACTAGATGTAATACATGTGTATGGATGAGATCCACATACAGGAGATATGTATTACAAATCTTATACTTAAATATCTTCACAACCAGTGATGAGATTGGACACCTCATCTGACAAGGTTGCAGCATTTTGATCACATGAGATAGTGTGATTTATCTCGATCATCAGAATGTAAGATTTTGGATCATGATGCTGGTACATTGGATGTATTGAAGGACCATGAGAAGCACCTTATATACACTGTCTTTATTTTAAGGTCTGCTCTCATAATTCCCTAGCAATAGACTCATAATCCTGAGACATTAATGAACTCAAGTTTCTATCTATTCATTTGCTTTGAGTCACCAATGAGTGAGGTCAATTGTAGGTCAACACCTCAGTGATTTGGGTACTTGATAGTAGAGTTGTGGGAACATTCAATAGTCAAGATGGAATCTATCTTTAATATCACCTTGTGCCAATTAATGGATTTATCATTGGTAAGTGCGCACCCAGTTCGATTAAGAGTTAATTGGATCGGTACCAAATGATCATTATAATTAATTGGGGCTCAAGGATAATAAGATATGGATCTAATTTGGTGGACAGGTCCATTTGATCCATGGATATAGATGGATGGGCCTACTTGTGGTAATTGGGAAGTTTAGGGTCTTCATTGAAATATATTCCTAAGACTGGAGTGCAATTGCATTTATATAGTGGAGTTATTTGCAATTAACTGTGGGCCCGGATTGCATATGAGATGTGGGGTCACGTGTCCCAGTTGGAGCCAGCTTTCTAAGGAATTCCTAGTGGTCCCCACGCTAACCCAAATTATTAGAAATATACGAATCCTACTTAAACTCTAATAGAAAGGTTACTATTTCTATTTGAAGTGAGACTTCTAATAGTGGTAATAGTAATCTACTAATTATTAATGGAAGTATGACTTCTATTTTAATTAGAAAGGAGAAAGTTACTAATAGTTGTAGAAGTGAGACTTCTATGTCAATTAGTAAGGGAGATGTTTACTAATTTGTAATAGGAGTTAAACTTCTATTTCAAATAGAAAAAGAGGAGTTATGGAGGGCTATAAATAGAGGAATAATCCTCTCAAATACGTGCATAATAATAAGAGCACTTTCAGCCCCCTTATGCAAGAGTTGTACAAGTCTTCTTCTTCTCAAAGTTCCCCTCTCTTTCACCTTTGGTTCCTTAGAGTTAATAGTAGGGTTTTCTCTTGAGGATTCCACCATCTTCTTGAGAAAAGAGATCTAATACGGGACATAACGTGGAAGATCAAAAGGAGTTGAAGATTCTGATTTGGATTATAAAGTTGTTCATCATCAAAGTAAAGAAATCAAATCCTCCATTAGAGCACAACAAAGCTCCAAAGGTATATCTACATCATTGTATGTTGTGGATTTCGTGGTAGCATGTTTATGTGTTGTTTTCTATCTTATAGATAGTATATGTTGCTGTACATGGCTATGAGATTGAGTGAGTTGCATCCTAAATTGGGTTTGTTGCATTCTAGACAATTGATCCATGCATCAAGTGGGTCAAAAGTTTTTTAAACCTGTCTGGAATGCCCACCTATATTCCAACAGAAGTTAGTCTAATATATCATACTTGGAATTTCGCACAAAGGTAAATTCCATCCGGCTCTTTCAATCCCTCACCTTTCTTATAATTGGCATGGCCTAAAGTATGTCCCACAAGGCCATCCGCGCGGATCGTCCGCAAATAAGCATGCCCATAATATATGGATCCTAGAGTTAAATCAAATGGCTAAGCTAGCTACACTTTGGTAACATTCAGCAACCAACAATTTCTTCAAGTTTGTAAAATTATATATAGTATAAGGATTTTTTTTGTGTGTGTGTGTGTGTGTGGGGCGGGGGTGTCTGTTTGGTTTAGAGATATCCAATTCAAAATAGCGGCACTTGGTAGTGCCATGTTAGCAAATGTTTATTGGTAGTCCTTTGCGATGTTAGCTTCCAACTTTGGTAGAGCTATCTGACATCTTCTAATCCTTTAAAAAAATTAAATCATCAACTTATATAACTCTAATAATCAAGGTAATCTACTCACCTAAAATTGTCATCTTTCCTCCATTCCTAAAAACTTCTCTCCTCATTCCCATACTTCCCCATCCTTATCACTCTTGAGATCTCTCTAAGCATCCTACTACTACCGTTAATTAATCCTCTTTAAAAACTTACATTCTTATGTATAATTTTTCTTGAATTCATAAGTGATATTGAACATGCTCGGTCGGACTACTTATGGAATTTTTCATTTAGTAATACAAATCACGATTGGACATAAAACATTGGAAGTAGCCAGTAGGAATCGTACTTAGCAGGCCATCAGTTTTCACTCTCAAATCAAAATTGAACATAAAACATGTTGATTAATCTGATTTGATCAGGCAATGACTAACTTAACCAATATGTCAAGCCCAAAATACCATCATCACACCGAGTCTACATGTTGCTTGAGTGGGTAGAAGTGTGTTAGGTTTCGTTTCAACTCATACAGGCGTCTTGCTCATCTAATTCAGGGCCAAAAACTTCTGAAAAAAGATAGACAGATACTACCAGTTTGTCATAAATATTGTTAAGAATCAAAATTAGTCATCTAATTGAGAGCCAAAATATGTCTACATCCTATCCATTAATTTTGTTTAATCTTTCAAGATTACCATACTTTACATCTCAAGGTTTCCTTATCTAAGGGGGATTTTGGTTTTATTAAAGTTCTCTTATGCCCAGCTCATGTACTGTTTTCTCCCTAACCAACTTCCTCAGTTGACTTCATTTGGATGGAAGTCTCATAATTTTCATGGAAGATAAAGATATCGACGTAAAAGTTGTCATCTATTTTACTTTAACCTTTCATTATTATATTTTCCCCTATTATTATCTTCCTCACTATATTTGGTATCTTTGATTGATTTTGTTTGTTCATATTTTTATAACGGAAATGGATCCCCTGTTTCGTTTCCCCTGTTTGGAGGAAACAGGGGATCTTATAACATATTTATTATGGTAGGAATAGTTTGATTCCATCAGCAAAGAAAGTCCCACAATTTTCATTGAAGGTAAAGATACCTTACTGTGTAAAAGTTCTTTGGTGTTGTTGTGGTTACCATTAAACAGTAGTTAGGGGCCCTAACTACTGTTTAATGGTTGTTTGTTTTTGTTTTTCTTTGTTTTATTACTTTGATTGAAAATATTAATTACTCTTTTACAGCCGGGCCTGCTCGGCTAGTGATGCAATATAATCTAACATGTTTGTTGTCAGTGAATCCAAAGTAGTTAGCTGAAAATGAGTTGTGTTTAGAACATTTTCTGTTCATTTCCTATTGTTGTTCTTAATCCTAAGAGTACTATGAAAAAAAAAATCTTTTCTAGGAAGGTGATGACTATCCTCTGCCGAGCATGACCTTTGCCTGGCCCCACAACTGTACAGACGGTGCACATTTTCTAAAATCCAGACCATTGGTCTATTGCTGCATCATTTGATGGAAAATAAATGAATAAATAAAATCTTTTCATCAACAACTTTTAAGACTTTGATTTCTTGAAAATTGCAGGAAATTGCAACATGATTTCAGTTAGGCATATGAAAAGATTGAGACAGTGTCTGTAGTGGGGAATCAGCTGTGGCAGATTGCAAAAGATCGATGTTTCTTTTGTTAAATTACCTCAAATGTGAGCAGGGGCAGAACTAGGGAGGGCTGGCAGTGGCCCCCCTTAAATTGCAAAAAGCCTCTAAATCTTATAGAAAATTTTAGAAATTTTTTACATTGGTCCCTCCAAGAAATTCTTGTTTTCCTATTGGCCCCTCCAAGGTTTATTTCCTGGTTCCGCCGCTGAATGTGAGGTTTTGGTCTCTTCGGGGCTCCCAGTTTTATGTGATGCTGAGATTACATTAGGTTGACGGTCGTAGGCAGGGTAAAGGCCTAGCTAATGAAAGCTTATCTAAGGCTTTAGCTTAGTCTTGCATATGTGCCCTGCTCTTCCAAATTGGGTTTAATTTGGGCTGTTTTTTTCCCCCTATGACAATGTGGTTAACCCTAGCCAATTTTCTGCCATAAGACCTAAGCTAAACTAGCTGGGTCTGGGCCTATGTAAATCAAGAACAGCCACCAGCATACACTCTTGGCTATTTTCTACCCCACCTTACAAAGCAGCGTTTCTTTTTTTATTTTTTTCCGCAATTGGGCTTGACCTGGGTCAGGTAAGGTGAGGCATAGATGAACAACCATAATGACAACTACGACCGTGATGATGATGATGATGATGATGTTGAATTGTATTTGTTATTGATGTCGAAACTCGACACAGAATTGCTGGGGTTAGACAAGCTAAAGCTCAGCCCAAACTGTACCATGAACATGTACCAAATATAGGTTGAAATGGATGAGCATTAGACTTGTTCTATGATAAATGGTGTGGATTTAAATCAGATTGACCTGATTTTAAAAGGACCCTCTTGGATATCTACTGGAAATGCACTCGATCCAAATCCAATACATCGTATATATCTGTGGGTAGATAGCAAACCCCCACAACGCATATATATTCCCTGATTGAATCATTAAACTCATCATCCCCAAGGGTGGTCATTTGGTGAATCAACAATCCATTTCACAGGCCTTGACACCGTTTTCTTCTTCTTTCCCTTCTGTTTTATTTTGCTCAAGGCCTTTGATAATATCAACTGTCCAAAGTCCTGTTATGATCTTACAATAGCATTTAGTGAGGTTTTTTTACAATAGGCAACGTTTTTCAATTGAACAATCATGGATCCATTAACAAATACATAGACTTGTAAGTTGCATAGCTATAATATGTTTCAGTAAATAGTGTTTATGAACACTCACTTCTGAATTGAATCCATCATCATCCTCGTTATAGTCTTATCTCATCTATCTCGGGTGAGTTTTGAGTACATCGGAATTGAAGACTTGATCAGCATCCCCATATATAACTCAATTCCGACGTTTATTCTCCCTTGGATTCCGCTCTAATCAAACCAACTAAAAACATGAGTGCCAAGTGATCAGATTGCTGAACAGAGAAGTATCAAACTGTTTGTTTCATGATGGAAAGTGGGCCCACAGGATAACCTCTCTCAAATATGAAGCCCCATATGTTCCAAATATGAAGGTTTAAAATCCTCTGATCTATTATAATGAATAATTTAACATATGCATCAATCATGAATTAGACAAAACTAGCTAAAAGTCTCTGTTCTTCTTAAACAGAGTCAATTAAGAAGAGGAAGGTAGTTCCTTGTTTCATGGCCTGTGGCAACAGAGAGATGTGGTGTGTTTGGACTCCTACGACGTGGGAGAATCAAATCGACCCTTGAGTGTTCAAACCTCATACGGTTCTTGGATCTGCCTCCATCAGTTTTACCTACCCAAATGCTTAATTATAAATTATACCACATAATTATGAATAAGGACAAATTAGAATTCCTTTCATCTATTGAATAAGCGAAACCCAATTCATCTAACAACATGACAATGAACTTAGTTGGCTAAATAAACTAGTATTGATTTATTCTCCCCCCCGTGCAGAAAGGAAGAAAAACACCCTCTTGCAGGAAAAAGAATTACAATTTGCAGACATGATCATTACCTCATTCTTGACTTATGCCAATGCTGACACTTATTTTCACATACTTTAATTTGATTTTCTTCTTCACTTTTTTTACCAAGAAAGCTCACATGAACCAATATGTTAAATCTTCTTTGCTATGGCAGTTCAACCAGTTTCTTTTGAAATACAGAACAATATATAATCATCTACTCTCACATGCTAGGGACATGGGTTCTTCTGGGCCTGGTCTCAGGACTCATGTTTTGTTCAATGATTTTCATGAGTTTCTTCAAGTCTTCTGCCCAGCTGCTTGGAGAAAAGGTTGCAAATTGCTACCATTATAAGGTCAATCGATCTTTCATTACCAACCAAAGAATATTTGAATGAAACGCACAAAGGTGCCAATATTCATGAATCGACTGACATGATTTGAGTAATTTTAAATGACAAACATGCCAAAGTTCAGGTTGTTGTCATTGATTAATATATTTTTAGATACACTTGCATTAGGTTATGTATTGACCTAAAACATCGTTAAAAACCGAACAAGTTGAGATTATAGTTTTCCAATATTGTAGATGTAAGTGCTGAAAATACCAACTCACAAGATTAGTAGGAGCCTTTGAGGACTTATCCAAGTGACTGAAGAGAGCTAACCGCCTCAGGGACCTGAAAGAGAAGAAGAAGAAGCAGTCAAAGGACCCTGGCTGTGGGCAGCACAGGGCTCTCCGATGCCTCAGTTAGTGCAAGGGTGCTGGCTGGAAAAGAAAGGCAGAGGAATGTTCAGAGAGTTGCATGCATGTATGCGTCCGTACCTGTTAGGCTCCGTCCCGAGTTAATCACGATTAACTCTAATTAATCAAGCTTAAGACTAAAAGGCGGTTTAAATGAACTAATGGTGATTTATTGCCAAATGGATAGGAATTTGCCTAATGTAGGCTTAATAGTAAATGAGATTATGAAATGAATTGAATGGAATGGAAAATGAAGCTCAAATGAGCAAACCAAGGACTTGCGTATAAATACGGATTTGTACGTATTTTGTCGAATTCGGAAACTCTTGATACTAATATATGTATCTCGACGAGTACGACGGTTTTCATAAAAGACTTGAATTGATTCGATGAATATTGGATCAAGTGGACCGTTAATTGACTTGAATTGTAATTAAGGTGACTTAATGGGTTTAAATGCAAAATGACCTCTTATATAAGCTAAGATGAGTTCATTTGAATGAACTCAACTACAACAACCCTAGGCAACATCCGTTTCTCCCTCTGTTTCAATTCTTTCTTCCATTTTCTCTTCGTCAAGCGTGGATTTGAGGTGAATCAAGTGAAGAGGGTAGATCTTCTTCATTTGCTCATCATCTTCTTTGAGTTTTCTTGGAATTCAAGCTTGAAAGGGGAGAATTCCATTCTCAAACCAAGCTAAACAAGAGGTTTTGTGCATCAAAGCTTCACCTAAGGCAAGTATATGCATATTTAGCAATTTAAGCTTTTATATAACTTGTATGAACTCAAGGAGTTAAAAAATGTGGTTTTTGTTCAGAGCTTCTGAAGCTCGAAAATGAGCTTCTGGGCGAATTTCGGCTAGCCGCGAGGCTAACCGCCAGAAAATCCGAATTTGACGAGCTTCTGGAAAGCTAATCGCCAAATTTCGGTTAGCCGAAATTGGAATTTTGGCTAGCCGCGAGGTGACCGCCAAGCTGACCGAAATTGGTCAGAAATCCCTATCAGGACAATCAGCTTCTGGAAAGCTGACCGTAAGCTAATCGAACTTGGTTCGGCTAGCCGCCAACCGAATTTCGGCTAGCCGTCAGTACAGTTCGGCTAGCCGCCTGCACAGTTACGGCTAACCGCCAGGTAGCCGCCGAGGTAGCCGAAATTGACCAGAATTGTTCGTAGTAAGGGAAATTTTGGCCAATCGCAAGGACCGTTAGGTCCGAGCGATTGGGGGACTCGATTCGAGTCCAGTGAGTTTTGGAATTTTTGCGAGAACGAAGATCGCTTATGTGGTCATCAATGCTTCTCGTATAGTTATGGCTAAACTAAATGGGAAGCCTAGTTGTTGAGACTAATACGAGTGATATCTAAACCTTCATAAGTGTTAGCGGAGGTTATCTAATGCACACTCTACTTAAAGTAATATCATCTATAGTAATCCTTGCATTGATAGCCAAAGTTACACTCAATGGTTGATTAGAAGATTTGTTTAGTCTTAGAATGAGAGTGATATGAATGTGTTAAAAGGTCTGGCACTACCTAGTGGTTTCTTAAACTCATTATTGAATTGAACTGAATGAATTGATAAATGAAATGACTATTCCTACTGCAGTAGATGAGATTGGGGTGTTCCGGAGCCCGTGGTGACACCAGTGATCTCTGATCAAGACACTGGGAGATCCCACCTTATTGGACCGAAAGGTCATTGACTGAAAAGTCATACATTGAAAAGTCATTAATAAATATTGAACATAATGAATGAATGAATATGAAATGCTTCCTTTGGGAAGAACTGAATGGAGTTGAAACCAATGCTAGTGTAGTTGCCAGTATTATTGTCATTGTTAATTGTATTTGATGTTGAATGCTTAGAACTGTTAAGTAATGAATTGTAAGAATTATGAATATGCTATAAATGTATGTATACCTTGTTGAACCGTCGTGTTCACGGTATTACTGATGATATTACAGGCTCAGTTGCCCGTGCCGGTCCCTCCGAGACCGTCCCGCCAGCGGAGGAGGCCCATTCGCTACCTCCAGGAGGTTTAGCCGAATGGACGTGATCCGAGAGCGCGTACATGGAGATATTTTGGGAAACTTTTTAGGAATTAATTGTATATTCATTTTTGGTATTGTAATTATTAGAAATGTTATCCCCTGCATTGTATTTTAAATATGCAGTAGTTGATAGTAGGAAACTGAAACGATGTATAGTGAACTTTACGGTTCAAAGTAAAGTATCTGGTTCGTTTTGTTAAATGGTTGTCAATGTATATTATTGTTTATTCCGCACTGTACATTGACAGGTATATATGCAAGATCCCTTGTAGACTTCGTTTAACTTCGGTTAATTCTGGGTTTACAGGAGTATGTATGATTAACATCGCGACCCGGGGGTTAACCCTAATGACTCTGATCTCGGGTCCGGGTCGTGACAGTACCTGTTGGGTGATGGATCCCCTTATATGAGAAAGTCTTGGATATTTGTTAGTGGACCTCCTGATTTGACTACTAAGGACAAAATTAGCCCATAGAGCAATCGATGAGGGTCCAATGTAGCCCACATTGCATTAAATGAGAGTCCGATCAGCCCATGCTGCATTAAATGCTAGTCACATTGGGCTTGATCTCGCCTTGACTTGTTGGCGGCTAGGGTCCCATCGGATCCTTTCTAGGGCCTTGTCCGGATATGGCTGCAACCATTAGATGTGGCTCTGTCAGAGATTTGGTGAGTATGGACGGCCTGGATGGTGTCTGTCCCATCAACCTATGCCTGTACCCTGTCACGTGTCCAAATGTCAGGTGTGGTTGCCTATGCCCGTCTCGGGTAATCGCTCCTCACCTCTGCTGTAGCCGAGACGCACATCTCTTTTGACGAAGAATATGGCCGAGACGGTGGTCACCAGTGCTGGTCTCGACAGGCACTCCAGTGTTCGTGTCGAGGCGCATGCAGCCGAAATAGGACACAAGCTGGCATTATTTCTAACCTTGCGCATTTAAGTATTGCCCCACAATTGCCCCCTAGCTTCCGACTTCTTGGGATCTCAGATTCCTTGGGGTTGGGAGCTATGATTGCGAAAAATCGCCAGAGATTTTCGCCCTGATGTCTACCGATGACACGTGGCACCTACCCGACTCCTCTTCGCATGTTAGGGGTAATTAATCACAATAAATGCCACGCCCTAATAATTGTGGGAGATGAATTGCTGATGCCACGTGTCGTCACTGGACTCATCACGCTGTCAAGCAGGGTACGCTTGCAGCCTTTGAAGTGACATTTTTTCGAATTTCGGAAACGACGTCATTACTGGGCGCTCCTTTTATAAATATATGTACCCTCTCCCTCTTCCCCTTTCTTACTTTGTATTTTCGAACATAGCCAAGAACCAGAATCGCCGTTTCTAAAAACTCCAAAGCAGGGCTTCCGTCAACGCGCAGCGCATCCACAACTGTGTCTACTTCCATCCTCAGTCTCCGGCATAAGTCCTGAGTCTCTGTTCCATTTGCATCCTTCTCTCCTTCTATTAGATATGGGAATATACAGTCACTAGCTAGAAAACGTAGGGGCCATAAAGGGGTTTAGGTCTGTATTCGGGATACCGGACGACATTTTCGTCCGGCGGGCGGACCCCGTAGACTACAATAGTCACTCCTTCTCCGACGCTTGGATGCCATTTCCGCTGATAGCAGTGGTTGAGGGGGGCGTTAGGTTCCCTTTAGATCCTTTGCTTAGGGCCTGCCTGAGCACATGGAACATTACACCATGCCAGCTAGCGCCCAACGACTATAAAATCATCATGGCATAGTTGCGCTCAACAGACACCTCCACATTGACCTCGGTGTCCACGATATAGAGGACGTTTATGATATTAGCAAGACCAAGGAGAATACATACTACCTCCGAGTCAAGCCGAACTGGAACAGCTTCGCCACGACGCTCGAGGACTCGTACAAATATGCCGGGGATGATCTTTTGTCTGTCTCGGGCAATTGGGAGTTCGGCGCCTAGGAGGTCGGAGCCTACAGAGTCCCACGTCGCCCCGGGGCTGTCCCAAGTATGAGTTTGTCCTTTTAATTTCAATTTTATCTTCCATTCTCAAATTTCCCGATCTGACACTTTTCCTGACCATGCAAACGCTCGACAGAGGAAAGTCGAGCAAGTTGGCTGGAGAAGGAATGAAGCTTGGCATCAGCGAGTCTCGAAGTGCACCGAATTCTCCAACAGGGTCGCCTGGGCTCTTCTCGGCTACGAGCCCAGATACCGGGGGTATTACAAGAGAGTTGAGGTTGCTCAGCAAGCCCCGCAGGAGAGCCCAGAGAGGAGGGATCCCGAGACCGAAGCGGGGCCTTCTCGGACAGAGCCCGAGGTCGCCAGCAGGGTTGCCTCCGGAGCTCAAGCCTCCTCTTCCGAGCACGAGTCGAACGGTACCCCCTCGTGAGACGCCCCCGTCGCTCCGAGCCAAGTCCAGAAGGGACGTCACGCACCGTGACCTACCTCGACTTGGAGGCCCTCGCATTTGGGGACGAGGCCCCCGAGTCTCCTGCGCCCGCGGCTCCGAGAGCCATCGGGGCCTCAGAAGCTGACGAAGTCGCCGCGGCCCTCGCTGATGAGGGAAAGGGGGCTGATGTTAACTCCATTCATCAAAAAGCCCAGCCGCCCTCTCTTGAAGCGGGGCCAAGGGGGAGCCCCCCGATGAAGAGGCCGAGGGAAGAGACGAGTTTGGGTGCTACACTGCCACCGGCTCCTTGGGAGCCGGACTTTGTTCTCAGGTCGGGCAAACGCGTGACGGTTGAAGACAGCGTCCACCTAAAGCCGAACTCCCTCGTCCATGAGGCACTCAGCAGGGGGTGCGTCTTGCCGATGGACATAGCGCTACGAGGGGTGTACAGCGACCCGAAACTCCTCGCGTCCTTGTTGCAGTTCGGCCTCCAGGTGAGTTGCTTTTCAAATCTTTTAGAGAATTTTATAACAAGTGTTTCATCTCGGCTAACCTCCTACCATTTTACTGTGACAGACCCTGTAGAAGTCAATGGTGGTAATCGACAGATACAATAAGCAGAGCCCAGTGATCGCTGAGCTTGAGAAAAAAAAAAAGAGGACTGGAAGAAGCACTGGGGGCCACCACCCAGAAGGCGGATCAGCTGGAGGCTCAGAAAGGCGAGCTCGTGGCTGAGCTCGGAGGTGCCAAGGCCGAGACAGAAGCGGGGAAGAGCAAGATTGCCGAGCTCGAGGCCGTCGTGGACAAGTTGAGAAGTGACCTGCAGGCCGAAGCGAAGAGGGCATTCGAGGCCGACGCTAAGGCCTAAGCCACTCAAGCCGAAGCTGATGTCATCTTCGCGGACACGGTGAAGTAGGCCACTACACATTACGAAACTCGGGTGCTGCGTGTAAGGGACAAGGCCTGGGAGAAGGGATGGCGCGCTGCCCTGACGAAGGTGGGGATCACGGAGGACCATCCGTCCTTCGCAGAACCTCCCAGCTTTCCTGGCCCCTCCACTCCCAGAGCCAACATCATTATAGAGCCCGCGATTCAGCCTGAGGCCGGTGTCCATGCTTCTGCCCCCGACCATTCTGCTCAATAATGCACCTCAAATGTATCTCCTTTTTTTTGTAAGATGTAAAGACTCGATTGTACACAGGAGAATCAATAAAATATAGTTTCTGCTTCATTGTGGTCTCCCTTGTTTTTTTCTTTTTTTGTAATGGAATGGTTATAATACAATTGAATTTTTGTCTCAAGTTGTGCATTCTTGCTCTGTGGTGCTTTTGTATTTCCTTGTGCTTTATTTCTACTACTTCACTTTTAGTACAAGTGTTTGGGTTCGGCTCGACATAATCCGAACTAGACTCATGGCCGAGCCGGAACGCCTTATGAACTAGTCTTTCCGCTGCCACCCATGCCCGAGGTTCCACCGCTTCGCCATGCAATGGTCTTGTTGCGCGATAAGTTTTGTATCGTATACGACACGACCAACACATACTCGGGATTGACTTTCTGATACACCTGCTTTTAGGGTGGCGACGAGCAGGGAAATTCATATCAACCCGAGTTGTATCTAGCCGAAATGGATTTAAGCGCAAGGGCGTGGTGATCTTAGGACAGTCTAGGTGGCCGAGATGGCTTCATGCCGGGATGGAATTCGTTCTGACCCCAGGGCAATCTCGTCAGTGGCAGAAATGGATTCACACCCGGGTGGCATATATGCTAACCCGAAGGCGATCTCATCAATGGCCGTAATGGCTTCACGCCTGAGTGGCATATATGCCAACCCGAAGGCGATCTCATCAATGTGGCGCCGTCGCCGAACTGCCGATAGCGATCGCCAAATTGCACTCTGAATAGGACAAGAAGAAATTTGCTTTCATTGAGAACCTTTCAAGTACAGTATACCGGTTTAGAAATAGAATTTCTTAAGATGCGACGCATTCCATGGACGCAGTAACTACCGGCCCTCCATATCTTCAAGTCTATAGGCTGATTGTCCGGTAACAGAAATCACTTTGAATGGTCCATGCCAATTTGGCACCAGCTTGCCCTGGTTGGGATCTCTATCGCTCGGGAGTGTCTTCTTCAGAACCAGCTCGCCTACTGATAATTTCCTCTCTCTAACCTTCTGATTATAGCCTCTGGCCAGCTGTTGCTGATAAGCAACCAACCTGATCGTTGTTGCCTCTCTGCGTTTGTCGGCGAGGTCCAACTCCAAAGCTAGGTTTGCCTCCTTCCGGCCTTGATCAAAGAGTTCGGACCTCAGAGTTGGGAGACCAATTTCCAAAGGAATGACCGCCTTCATCCCATAGGCTAGGGAGAAAGGAGTCGCCAAAGTAGAGCGCCTTGGAGTTATTTTGTATAGGCCCACAGGACGCTCGGAAGCTCTTCTACCCATCTTCCCTTAGCTCTGTCGAGTCGCTTCTTCAGTCCGTCGAGTACCACCTTGTTGGAGGTTTCTTCCTGGCCATTGCTCTGTGGGTATGCCGAGGTGGAGTAGTGGTTGCGAATGCCAAGCTCTTGGCAGAAGCTCCTGAAGAGGTTGGAGTCGAACTGGGTCCCGTTGTCCGAGACCAAAGCTCTAGGAATGCCGAACCTCGTCATAATGTTCTTCCATACGAAGTTCTTGGAATCTTGCTCTGTGATGGAAGACAACAATTCCGCCTCGATCCATTTGGTGAAATAGTCGGTGGCTACAATTAGCCACCTCCTGTTCCCTGGAGCTCGGTGAAGTGGTCCCACAATGTCGAGCCCCCATTGGGCGAATGGCCATGGGCTGGAGAGCAGACTGAGATCTTGGGCTGGTTGATGGAGGGAATGGGAGAATTTCTGACATTTCTCACACTTTCTAGCGTATATTTGCGCATCCTTCTGCATATATGGCCACCAGTAGCCTTGGCATATGGCTCGGTATGCTAAAGATCTCCCTCCAATATGGCTCCCGCAGATCCCTTCGTGTATTTCAAAGAGAAAATCTTCGACTTTGCTCGGATGAACACACTAGAGGTACGCGCCTGTGAACGACTTCCTGTAGAGCTTGCCTTCGGGAGACAACCAGATCTGGGCTGCTTTGAGTCTGATTCGATGAGCCTTGCTTCTGTCCTCAAGAAGCTTTTCGTCCTTGAGGTAGGCTATGATGGGGTCCATCCAACTCGGGCCGAAATCAAGGCACAATACTTCCCGAAGTGGATGGAGCTCTATGCTGGGCGTGGCCAACGATCCTACTTCAACTTTTCTTCTCCTTCCTGCTTTGATAGTAGAGGCCAAGTTAGCAAGGGCGTCGGCGTGAGAGTTTGATTCTCTGCTTATCTGCCTGATTTCGGCCGTCTGGAACTGAGAGAGCTTCCTTTTTGCAAGGGCAAGGTAAGCAGTCATCCTGTCGTCGCGAGCTTGGTAGTCCCCAGTCAGCTGGTTCGCCACCAGTTGTGAATCACTGAAGATCACTAGCTGTTGAGCTCCGAGGATTTTGGCGTTGTCTAGTCCTGCTATTAGGGCTTCGTACTCAGCTTCGTTGTTTAACGCCTTAAAATCCAGGGTCAAAGCCTACTCGATGACCAGCCCTTCCAGAGACTGAAGGACAATTCCTGCACCGGCTCTTCTTAAAGCGGAGGATCCGTTGACGAAGACTCTCCAAACTGGGGTGAGGGCTTAGCCTTGTGATTGTTCAGAGCCCGTGGGCGCTTCAGTTCGATGCCGAGCTGGGTTGGTGCCGAACTCAGAGAGAACTCCACGAGAAAGTCTGCCAATACTTGGGCCTTGATCGCTGTCATAGGCTGATACTGAATATCGTATTGTCCCAGTTCGACATCCCATCAAGAGATTCTTCCTGAAAAGTCAGCTTTTTTGAAAACAGACTTAAGTGGATGTTCCGTAACAACCACTATAGTGTGGGTTTGAAAATAGTGTGAGAGTTTGCGCGAAGCACTGACGAATGCCAGCACGAGCTTCTCTAAAGGTAAGTATCTAGTCTCGACATCGATGAAGGTTTTGCTCGTATAATAAATTGGCTTTTGAAGCTTATCCTCCTCCCAGACGAGGACTGAGCTCACCGCATGATCTGAGACTGCCAAATACAAATACAAAACTTCTTCGTGTATCGGAGTTGAGAGCAAAGGGGGTGAAGAGAGATAGGCCTGAAGTTCCTGCAAGGCCTGGTCACATTCCGGAGTCCATTGGAATTTTAAATTTTTCCTAAGAAGCTGAAAGAAAGGTCGGCACTTATCTGAGGATCTGCTGATGAAGCATTAGTGTGGCCGCCATGCCAGTGAGCTTCCAAACTTCCCTTGCAGTGGTGGGACTATGTACTCTGAAGATGGCTGAGATCTGATCTGGATTCGCCTCGATTCCCCTGCGGGTGACCAAGCTTCCAAGGAACCTGTCAAAAACCGACACCGAAGGCGCACTTGGAGGCATTAAGTTTGAGCTTGAACCTTTTCAGAGTGTCGAAGACTCGAGCCAGGTCTTCCAAATCGTTCTGTACCTGTTTGGACTTGACGACCATATCGTCAATGTAGACTTCGACGGTCTTGCCGGGCTGATCCTAGAACATCCTGGTGACGAGTCGCTGGTAGTTGACTCCCGCATTCTTTAACCCAAATGGCATCACCTTATAACAATAGGTGCCCCTGGGTGTTATGAAAGTTGTCTTCTCTTCATCCGGCCCATACATTGGTATCTGATGATAGCCGCAATATGCTTCAAGGAAGCTCATTCTGTCATGTCCGACGGTGGCATCGATCATCTGGTCGATCTTTGGGAGAGGAAAGTTGTCCTTGGGGCAGGCTTTGTTGAGGTCAATAAAGTCGACACAAACTCTCCACTTGCCTGTTTTCTTCTTGACAACCACCATATTGGCTAACCAGGTTGGGTACTGGACTTCTCTGATCACCTCGGCTTTTAGCAGCTTGTCCACCTCCTCGATGACGGCCTCAGTCTGCGGCACCCCAGTCCTGCGAGCTTTCTGCATCACCGGCTTGTGGTTAGGGTCCACATTCAACTTGTGGCACATGACCTCGGGGTCAATACCAGGCATCTCGTGGGGTATCCAAGCGAAGACTTCTCTGTTCCGCACCAAAAATTAGACCAACTCTGACTTCTCTGGCTCCGCAAGTAGGCTTCCAAGCAGGAAGAACCGTTCCGAATCGTTTGGGTCGATTCTGAATTCGATCAAGTCCGGGTCCTAGCCGACCTCATCCAGTTTCTTCTCCATCTTGGCCATGTTGACCTGCTTGGGCTCTCGTTCTCCGGACACTACGGCCATCAGACACTACTTGGCCGTCCGCTGGTCTCCTCGGATTGTAATAATCTTCACCCTGCCATTCCTGCTTTCCAATGGAAATTTCAGCTTCTAGTAGTGAGTAGAGGGAACTGCTCCCATATTGTGGAGTCAGGTCCTGCCCATTATGGCGTTGTAAGGCGAGGGCGCATCAACCACAAGGAACTCTATCACCACGGATGCTCCACCGACTTTTACTCTGAGGGTCACCCTTCCTTTGGGGTACATTGGCTTGGCACTGAAGCTTATGAGGGGAGTTCGAGCTTCCTGCAGATCCTTCTCCGACAGGCCCATCCTTTTGAAGCAATTGAAATAAAGGACCTCGGATGAACTGCAGGGGTCGACAAGGATCCTCTGCACAGTGCAGTTCTTTAGTTTCATAGTGACGATGAGCGGGTCATTGTGGGGGAGCTAGACCCCTTCCAAGTCTGCATCAGAGAACCAGATCTTGGACCGCTCTCTCCGAGCCCTCTTGGGAGCTGAGCTGAGTTCGGCCACCATCACCTGCTCACTATGGGAGGCTCGCCTGGACTCAGCGCGAGCTCGGTTACTCCCCTTGGGAGGGGGAGCTAGATGGATGACATTAATGAGTTTCTCAGACCCGACACTGTCTTGGCTCCTCTTGTCTCGGCGCGGGGCCTGGTTGTCATCCCTAGCGTCCGCCTTGATGTATTCCTGTAGGTGCCCGTCTTGGACGAGTTTCTCTAAATCTGACCTCAGTATCTTGCATTCTTCAGTCTTATGCCCACCCTACTTGTGATACGCACAGAATCTGCTCTGATCCCAGGAGGATGGGTCTCCCCTCTTCGGCTGCGGTCAACTGAAGAACGACTTCGACTTGATCTTATTCATGATCTTATGAATCGGCTCCTTGAAGATAGTGTTGACTGCTCGATATGGGTCTGCGGATATCCTAGGCTTCTTGCTCCCTCCCGAGGTGGATGCCGGGGCCTTCACCGAACTGGATGAGGTCCAGCGTCTGTCTGACTCCTCCCTTCAGAACGACCCCTTGTCCTTCTTCGAGGGCTTGCCATCTCGGTCTCTCTGCGCGACCCCGAAGCTTTCGCGAGCCTGGATCTGGTCGTCCTCTTGGGCAATGTAGCGGTTCACTATGGCCATTAATGCTGCTATGGATGACACAGGGTTCCGGGCCAGATCCTTGCGAAGATCACTGTCTGGCAGCAACGCGTTCTGAAATGTGAAGAGCGCCACTTCATCCTTTGAGTTCTCGATCTAGCTGTAGACTGTCCAAAATCACTTGGTGAAACGGGTGATGTTCTCCTCTCCCTTCATTTTCAAGGCCATAATATCTGCGTCCGTCTTCGGCATGATTCTGTAGGCCTGGAACTTCTTCATGAAGGACTGCTGGAGTTGCTGCCAACTCGAGATAGACCCCTCTGGAAGCGCACAGAATCACTTCAAGGGGAGGTCACCCAAACTGGAGGAGAAGACTCGACAGTTCAGGTGGCCCTCGTCCCCCCAAACAGACATCCTATGGGAGAAGTGTCGAAGGTGCGCCGTCAGATCCGAGGTCCCGTCATAAGTGACAAATCTCGGGATGGTGAACTTCCTCGGAAGGGGATAATTCCTGATGTCGCGAGAGAAGGGGGAAGCGCTGAGATCGATGGACTCGCAGGCATCCCGCGGGTCTCATGTGAGACCGGCCACCTCCAGGTTGTGCTGAACCGTCCGCCTGATGCGCTCGTCGAGCCACTCCTGGTTGTCATATCTGGACTCTGGAATGGTTTCTGACGCCTTCCTTGAATGGTTGCGGCTGGTGTTCGAGCCTTCATCGCGAGCTCGATCACGCCTCTTCTCGTTCAGATGAAGCCTCAGATCTCTCTCGGGGGAAGCAGTGTGTCTGCTACGAGAAACTCTCCCCTCGTCTTGTTGCTGCGACTGCTGCTGTCTGGTCGAGCCTGTCACTCTTTTCAGCTGCTGCTGGAGCTGGCGGATCAGGGTGTCCTTTTCTCTAATCGTGGCATTCTGTGCTCTAATCTCTTCAAGGGTAGGGTCAAAGTCTTCATCAGCGTCATCTCCGGCGTTCTCATGATGGTCGGGGAGGACTGGCACGTTCACTACTGGAGACTTACCCCGTGGGGCTCATTCCAGCAGAGGGACCTGACCCGACTGAGGACCCTCTCTAGACTGCTGCCGAGGGTCTCCTCGCCGGAGTGACGTTGTTACTCCCCTCGAAAGTGACTCCGAGCGAAGGTTATGCTCCTGGACGTCGATTGGGACGAAATCATGCTCATCATAATCATCCGCAGCGGTTTCTGCAACAGTTCTCTTCTCGCCCCTCTTCTTGGCAGGAAGGATGACGGAGGATGGCCCCGTTCCTCGTGTTTTGGATGTTTCTCCGTCTTTCGCAGCTCTCTTAGTCATGATGTTAGGGAAGACTCTGCAAATCATTTCCCTACAGACGCGCCAATTGTAAGTGCTGAAAATACCAACTCACAAGATTAGGAGGAGCCTTTGAGGACTTATCCAAGTGACTGGAGAGAGCTAACCGCCTCAGGGACCTGAAAGGGAAAAAGAAGAAGCAGTCAAAGGACCCTGGCTGTGGGCAGCACAGGGCTCTCCGATGTCTCAGTTAGTGCAAGGGTGCTGGCTAGAGAAGAAAGGCATAGGAACGTTCAGAGAGTTGCATGCATGTATGCGTCCGTACATGGTTGGGTGATGGATCCCCTTATATGAGAAAATCTTGGATATTTGTTAGTGGACCTCCTTATTTTACTACTAGGGACAAAATTAGCCCATAGAAAAATCGATGAGGGTCCGATGTAGCACACATTGCATTAAATGAGAGCTCGATCAGCCCATGCTGCATTAAATGTCAGTCACATTGGGCTTGATCTCGCCTTGACTTGTTGGCGGCTGGGGTCCCATCGGATCCTTTCTAGGGCCTTGTCCGGATATGGCTGCAGCCATTGGATGTGGCTCTGTCAGAGATTTGGTGAGGATGGACGGCCTGGATGGTTTCTGTCCCATCAGCGCGTGCCTGTACCCTGTCACGTGTCCAAATGTCAGGCGTGGCTGCCTATGCCCGTCTCGGGTAATCGCTCCTCACCTCGGCTGTAGCTGAGACGCACATCTCTTTTGACGAAGCATATGGCCGAGACGGTGGTCACCAGTGCTGGTCTCAGCAGGCGCTCCAGTGTTCGTGCCGAGGCGCATGCAGCCGAAACACGACACAAGCTGGTATTATTTTTAACCTTGTGCATTTAAGAGTTTCCCCACAGTAGAATCCAAAATCTACTCCTAAGGTTATTAGGATGCGTCCAAGAAATAAGATCTGTTGCCGGCCTGGTCATAAGGGTGATTAAAATGTCAATGAAGCCGCTAAAAGCCCAGTAATCATCCTCATACTAATTTTGGAAATTTTAGTCCATATTGACATTACTTGTTGGGCTTAACTGTATACTTTGAATTTGAAATTAATTAAAAAATATAAAATATAAAAAAAAGAAATCTCTGAAGAACTGTTGAGTTTCTCGTAAAGACAAACTTCCGACGTGTAACCTTTGGAATTATGGACTATGGATAATGTTGATATATTCAATTTTTGACCAAGAAAAAAACCAAACTAAACTCTAAAGTTCACCAGGTTGAGTTGACTCAAAGACTCAATCCATTCTTGTTCAAGTTGTACAAATAGATTCTATGTATGTAGATTACTCTAAAGTAAGCAATTTAATCCAGCTTCAGGGAGTAGATCAAGTCTCAATAATCAAATTGAGTTTTGGATTGAATCTCTCAAAAACAGATTGAATTGTGTCAACTCAACCAAGTTGAGCCAAGTTTCATTGAATTATGGAACATGATCAATAACACTACTATTTCATTGGCTACCTCAGCTGATGCTTGTAACACCGCGATCAAAGTCATCATGGCTGTCGACCAGCGATGATGGTGTCGATCTTGGTTGCGGAAATCACTGTCAATAGCTTAATCGAAAATTAGACAAATCTCTCTAACTATAAACCCCATTAAATCTGTGAATCCACTGGTGGATCTACATGATCTTGACTGGATTGGATTTCCTAATCCAATTCAATCATGGACTAGACTCAAACAGTAAAACATATAGTTAAACTGATTGGGATAGTACTGACATTCAAACCAATAATTCTAACACTGCTTTGCTTGTCCTAGAGCTACATGTGAGAATCTATCTTCCCAAAACTAAAACCCTTTCAGAAGATAATAAGACAATATATATGTCACATAACTGGCCTAGTTGGGTACATATTTTCTAAGCTAAAACATCATTGTATATACATAGTCGCTGAAATTCTGTGAAGATAGAGAAGGGTTTTCATCGTTTTAAATGGAGATTTTTATACCCACAGTTTCTCCTCCCTGCCCTAAAAAAATATCAAGAGCATTCCTCACTTGGGATGTTTCCATCTTGAGATGAGAACAAGGGGTCTGACCCATTGTATACCAAATAAAGAATAGTGAGTCTTTTATTAGTAGGTTGGTATGAGAACGATGGTCACACCAGATATATATTCACCTAGTTACCTAACTATCTTGACTTCATATTCATTCTTTCTTTTTTCCCCCACCAATATAGAAAGGAGCCCATAGGCACTGAACAAGCATAATTAAATAGAAAGATGTGATCCTCTCTGATTTCTGGCTAGCAGCTGGAGGACTATCAATACAAAAAAGTTGAAAGGGACTTGAGACTGGCTAGCATGAAATGGTTTTTGCAAAATTGCAGTGTCATAATTGAGTGTAAATATGAAATTCAGCTGAGAACTGTTATCATAGACACTGTATTTAATGGTGGGACACATTGCCATCGCGGCGACGATTTGCGTCTCACACGTGGATGGCAACTGCACGCTCGAGTTGCCGTGTAGGAGCTGAAGAGGTGGACACGTGGGATGGGACCCCAACGTAATCACAAACCAGTGGGCCCTACTGTGCTGCAATGGCAAAACCGTCATGGCCACATGGAAGGATATACCGTTGAACGGCCCAGTCTGTTCGCCATGTGGCAGATTCCTAAGTGGTCAAGCGTCGCCACCCTGGAAAAATTTGTTGTCCTTCAGCACCATTAGATGGGTTATTTTCAGTGTTATGGTCATCTAGACCAATGTACTTTGAATAATCTTATCATCCTTTGAGCAAGATGACAGGAACCAAACTATCAACTAAAAGGAAATGATAGGAACTGCCTTGAAAAAGTCTATCAAAGACAATGTACATACTGCAAAATACAAAGAGGCCTCTCAACTTCAATGTTGTTTTCGTGCATTATGATTTATCCCTTTTTTTTTTTTTTTGAAAGAAAATGGAGATTTTTATTTTTCATTTTTCTTCCTTTTTATGTGTCTTTATCTAATAAATTATGGGCCCAAGCCAACTCAATCTTGTCTGTTATTTGGGTTGAATTGTCAACGAAGAAGTAGAAGGGATCACACTGAACCCTAACTTAATTCTTAGGTTGGGTTTGTGGGTTGACATGCAATGAGTCGAGCTCTGTAAGATTCAAGTTAGAGTTTACTAAAATGTAGCTCAAATAAACTATAGAAGTTAAAAGGGGTTAACCCGAACACTGAATCTTGAGCTAACTAGGCTTGCTTTATTTTCTTCAGGTCAGAATTTCCACCCCAACTTAAATGCATGGAATCCTACCATAGGAATTCAAATACATAGTTTTCCTAATGCACCATTTGTATCCTTCGAACTAGGTTACTAATAACCCTTGTTACTTAGTGATGAGTGATTGAAAAGGAAAGAACTAAACGTTATCTAAAAGAAATTATAGTAGGTTGCCAAGACTTAGTTCCAAACTCACCCTATCTTTGGTTGAAAAATTAAAAGTAAAATTCTAAAAAGGGGCTTTTGAAATGCATCTTTTTGAATAACTAGTGTAGAATTTACTTTAAATTGAAAAGGAACAGATAAACCAAAATTCAATACACAACAAGATTCAATGCATCGAAAAATGAGCCCAATGGTCAAGTCACTATTTCATGGCTTTATCCTCCTTTTATTATAGTCTGCTTATCCTCTTCGTTTGATGATGTAGCAACTGTATTCCCACACAAACTTGCCCTTTGAGCAGAATGAGCCCCACAAGAACACCGTAGTCTAGGCTCCATAATCTTGACAAGGACCCAGTGTAGATGATTAAAAAAACAAAATCTCTCATGCTGAAGCGTGAATTTGCCTAATTAAGCTAAGGTTTGACCAACTTCGAATAAGCCAAGTAAAATACCATTTCAATCCTATCCAAAAAAAAAATACATCCTTTTCAGTTTTCATCGATATAGAACAATAAGAAGTTTGACCAACAGAGAAGAAGATAGTGGTGTTTGACAGCTGAAGGGTATCATTACATTCTAACCTTTGAGAGCTGCTTCCAACAAATATTATACGCAACAATTCAACAGATGGATTAAAAGTTACGAACGATCAAAATTAGTCAAAATTGATCGACCCCAGAGGCCAATCCAGATGCAAGACAAAAGGGGTGACTTCTGATGTCATTAACCATGTGGAGAATATTCTCTATTATAGTATTGGGTTCGTTTTAGTAATACTAATTGATGGGTCAGTGAGTGTGCCGTCTGGTTTCCTTATTGTCTGTAGCCAATGAGTTCCTTTATCTTCTGTTTTCCTGGAAGTTTAAGGATGCTTACTTCTCTGTTATGTCTTCAACTTCCTTATTTTATATTTTCTGAAGGTTCTATGAAATGATAAAATATCTCCGAGTTGCCTTTGGCTTTAGTGAATGTGATAAGCCCTGCTGCTTGCACTAGTTTTGTTTTTACTTTTAAGTTTCCATTCCAACATGGGCTCAAACTGAGCAGAAGGGTCTTGTAGTTGGATGGCAACCCTGCTTTTAGAGATCGATACCTAGTTATGCTACTTTTCTTATGTGTGTGGGATCTCCTTCCCACGATGTGGGCTTCCTCGTCCCATATGTGTGGGCTCACTTGGGTCCCAACTCCTTAGACTTGGGTACCTAAAACCCAAGGACTTGAACCTAGCTACCCTACATCCCACAAAGGAATTTAATTTCCCTTAGCTAGGTTAGTAAATAGCCTTAGATGACCAAGTTTGGTATTTTATAACAAAGAGATAGTATAGATCAGGATGTAAATGAGCCGAGCTGAGCCTTGGCCAACTTGAGCTAGGCTTGAACACTAATTGAGCCAAGCTTGACAAGATCTAATGAAGCTCAAGCTTGAATATAATAGTCCAAGCTGTCAACAGATTTGAGCTGTGTTTAATGAAATAAATTTGACTTACGCATTGTCATATAATCACTATTAGAGCACCATTTTCAATGAATCGATTATGGCCACCACTAATTGAGCCAAGCTTGACAAGATCTAATGAAGCTCAAGCTTGAATATAATAGTCCAAGCTGTCAACAGATTTGAGCTGTGTTTAATGAAATAAATTTGACTTACGCATTGTCATATAATCACTATTAGAGCACCATTTTCAATGAATCGATTATGGCCACTGACCATTTTCAATGAATCGATTATGTCAAAACAAATGCTCATTCTTCATGTCAATTTACCACATTATTTTCTTTAAATTTCTTAAAAACTCAAGATTACGATTTTATGTATTAGATTTATTTTGTTGTTTAACTCATTACTATTTTTTCTAAGACCACAAATTATTAATCACAAATATAAACTATATATAACATTCTTTAAATTTCTTAGTAACTCAAGATTACGATTTTATGTATTAGATTTATTTTGTTGTTTAACTCATTATTGTTTTTTTTTAAGACCACAAATTATTAATTGTTGTGCGCGTGTATGCGGAAACGTGAATCAGCGATCGAGCAATCAATCAACCACACAAGAACAAGCAATCACACACAAAGAGATTTACGTGGTTCGACAATCTTGCCTACGTCGAGAAAGAAACTCAACTTTCCTTTGGGTTCACTCTCTGTATGATATGCAGTACAGTATATCTCATGGGTTACACATTACATCATATATATAATGCTCTCTTTCTTATTCCTCAAGAAACCATATCTTAATCAATAAGAAAATCCTGGTACAATTACCAAAATACCCATAACCCTAAACCCAATTGATCTGGACTCACTAGGCCAACAATCTCCCCCTCCAAACCATGGGGAAGAAGCCTCTGAACCCCCTTACTAGGAGTCCAGTCCTGCCAACTCTGAACACAGCTCCAGCTTGCCCTTAGACAAGACCTTAGTCATCATGTCCGAGGGATTCTTGTCAGCATGAATCTTCTCCAGCTTCATGAGATTCTTTTCGATGACCTCACGAATCCAGTGATATCTCACATCAACATGTTTCGTGCGGGCATGGTATGTAGCGTTCTTGTTAAAATCCATAGCACTCTGACTATCACAGTAGACTACATACTCTTCTTGCTTCAAATCCAGTTCTCGAAAAAATTTCTTCAACCAAATCATTTCCTTCCCTACTTCATTAGTAGCTATGTATTCTGCTTCGGATGTAGACAATATTATACACTTCTGCAACTTAGACTGCCAGGAAATAGCTCCCCCTGCAAAAGTAAATAAGTACTCAGAAGTAGACAACCGACAATTGAGATCGCCTACAAAATCAGCATCTGTAAAGCCTTCAAGTACTGGTTTTGAACCTCCGAAACACAAGTAAAAATTTGATGTACCTCTCAAGTATCTGAAGATCCACTTCACTGCTTCCCAATGCTCTTTCCCAGGGTTAGAAAGAAATCTACTCACTAAACTCACTGCATGAGCAATGTCTGGCCGTGTACACACCATGGCATACATAAGACTCCCCACTGCTGAGGAGTATGGAACAGACATCATCCGTTCCCTTTCTTCATCTATAGTAGGACATAGTCTCTTACTGAGCTTGAAGTGACTGGCTAAAAGCATGCTAACTGGCTTAGCATCTTTCATGTTGAACTTTGCTAGCACCCGTTCAACATATTTCTCCTGTGACAGCCACAGCTTCTTGGTGTTCCTGTCACGACGTATTTGCATTTCCAAAATTTGTCGTGCAGGACCCAAGTCTTTCATGTCAAAAGTCTTTGACATGTCCAGCCTGTCGATCATCTTACTGTCATGTCCAACTATCAACATATCATCCACATATAAAAGAAGGATGATAAATTTGTCATTACCAAATTTACGAACATAAACACAGTGATCTGCAGCTGTCCTCCGGTACCCATGACTTATCATGAATGAATCAAACTTCTTGTACCATTGTCTCGGTGCTTGCTTCAGCCCATAGAGACTCTTCTTCAACCTGCAAACCATCTGTTCTTTTCCTTCTACCTCAAACCCCTCCGGCTGAGTCATGTAGATCTCTTCTTTCAGATCACCGTGAAGAAATGCAGTCTTCACATCTATCGGTTCAAGCTCAAGGTCCATGCTGGCGACTAGACTCAAGACAACTCTGATAGAAGTCATCTTAACAACTGGAGAGAAGATTTCATCGAAGTCAATACCCTTCGTCTGCGTAAAGCCTTTAACCACTAAACGTGCTTTGTACTTTATCAGTTTTCCACTGTCATCTCCCTTCAATTTGAACACCCATTTGTTCTTCAAAACCTTCCTGCCTTTTGGAAGTCCCACCAGCTCATAAGTATTTTTTTTTTCAAAGAACTCATCTCATCCTGCATAGCCTTCATCCACTCATCTTTATCTGCATGAGTTGTTGCTTCTGGGTAGCTCTCTGGCTCCCCCTCATCAGTAAGCAAAATATAATCTGCTGCAGAATATCTTGTTGATGGTTGACGCTCTCGAGTAGACCTCCTAACCTGAGGTTCTGTGGTTTCTAACTGAGGAGACTGCCCCCCTGCTCAACACCCTGTTCATCTGGCAACCCCTGCGCCTCATCATGATCCGGATCGTTTTGTCCACCTTCTCCACTTGTAGTCTGCACTGGAGAAGGGGTCGGTGTGATATCAACCACTCCATCAACAACTTTTTTAGATTTTTCAGTCTTTTCAATATCTCCAAAGAACTGGTCATCATGAAACACCACATCCCTACTTCTAATAATTTTCCTCTTATCTGGATCTCATAATCTGTAACCAAACTCAGATCCACCATAGCGAAGGAAAATGCAACAAACTGCCTTATCATCAAGCTTTGAATGCTGCTCCTTTGGTACATGTGCAAAAGCCTTGCACCCAAACACCTTCAAATGAGAATATAAAACATATTTATCTATCCATTTTCTCTCCGGAATGTCAAAATCCAAAGGAATTGAAGGAGACCTGTTAATCAGGTAAACGGCAGTCAAGACAGCTTCACCCCAAAATGGCTTGGGTAGCTGTGCCACTCTAGTCATGCATCTCATCCTTTTAAGAATAGTGCGGTTCATTCTCTCTACCACACCATTATGCTGTGGAGTACCAGGAACAGTTCTTTCATGTCGAATACCATGCTTCAAGCAATAGCCTTTAAACTAGTTAGATGTGTACTCTCCACCATTATCTGTGCAGAGACATTTCAAGAGTTTTCATGTTTCTCTTTCAACCGTGACATGAAACTGCTGAAATACTTTACCTGATCCTTCGATTTCAACGCATAAACTCAAACTTTCCTGGATGCATCATCAATAAATATGACAAAAAACTTATTGCCACCCAATGACTCCACCTCAATGGGACCACAAACATCAGAATATACAAAATCCAATCAATTAGATTTTATCGTTAATGTTTTAAAAAAAGATACCCTGTGTTGTTTACCAAACAAGCAATAATCACAAGGGTCAAGGGATGTACCTTTAGAGTAATGAATACGATCTTTCTTTGCCAATAACTGCAGTCATTTCTCACTCATATGTCCCAGTCTCTTGTGCCACAGATTTGGAGAGGATCTGTCTTCAACAGCATTCAACACACCTTTGCATATCTTCACATGTGTCTTGTACAACGTATTACACGCTTTCCATCTCGCAACAATAAGAGATCCTTTAGTGAGTTTCCACCTGCCATTTCCAAAGTAACTCTCACAACCTGCACGGTCCAATGAAGTTCCGGAAATCAAATTCAACCGCAGATCAGGAATATGTCGCACATCTTTCAGCGTCATTGTGCAACCAATATCGGTTTTAATGCAGACATCACCGATCCCAACAATATCCGAATGACTTGTGTTGCTCATCTTCACAGTGCCAAAGTCCCCTACTTTGTACGTTGTGAACATCTCCTTAGAAGGAGTAGCATAATAGGATGCTCTGTGTCAACAACCCACTCAACCTAATCATCTGCAACACTCAAACACTCATCATCTTCACTGGCCAGTACCGCTACTTCATTATCTAAAGTAGATGTAGTGTTAGTGTCATTCTTCTAGTCATTGTTGGCTTCTTTCTTTTCCTTAAAGGCAAAGCAATTCTTCTTAATGTGACCTCCTTGCCACAATGAAAGCATTTTTTAAACTTTTTCTTAGTCTGTGATCCACCTCTAGACTTGCCACGACCCCCCTTTGGTTCCCTACTCTTACTCCTCCCCCTTTTCTCCGTAACAAAGGCCTGTACATTATCTGTCCCTGTAGTTTTTCTTCTTGTTTCTTCGTTTAACAAGCTGCTAGTAACCTGACTCATTGATAACACACCATCTGGAGTAGAGTTGCTCACGGAAACAACCAATGTCTCCCATGTATCTGGCAAAGAATTTAGAAGCAATAAAGCTTGCATCTCATCATCAAGGATCATCTTCATTGTAGCTAATTCATTCACAACGCATTAAAATTCATTTATGTGCTCTTCAATTTTACCACCTTCCTTGAATTTCATATTCACAAGCTTTCTAATGAGAAAGGTTTTGTTCACAACAGTTTTCTTCTCATATCTTTCTTCGAACTTCTTCCAAAGGGTTCTTGCATTGGTTTCATTAGACATGTGATGAAATATGCTGTTATCCACCCACTGTCTAATGTGACCAATGGTCTTTCTATGCATCTTTTTCCAATCTGGATCAAACATCTCTTTTGGTCGGGCACTATCCCCCTCAATGGGACCATAGAGGTCTTTACAATAGACCTCTATGATTTCATAGAAGGGATCAGCAGTTTTCTTCTCATATCATTCTTCTAACTTCTTCCAAAGGGTTCTCGCATTGGTTTCATTAGACACGTGATGAAATATGATGTTATCCACCCACTGTCTAATGTGACCAATGGTCATTCTACGCATCTTTTTTCAATCTGGATCAAACATCTCCTTTGGTCGAGCACTATCCCCCTCAATGGGATCATAGAGGTCTTTGCAAGGATATCCTCCATCTTTGGTTTCCAAATTAACCAATTTGTATGATTCAATTTGATCATGGTCATGTTCATAGTGTTGTTCTCCATCTCAATTAAATAATCAATAAATATAAACAACTTTCACTAACCTCAATTTCTGCACCAATCTGTAGATCTCGTCACCACGAGCACGCCGGAAGAAACGGATCTGAAATCCGACTCTGGATGGCTTCGATATCGCAAAAATAGTTTTCTGCACTCCGATTAGTCAAACTTTCCTGTTGACCTCAAACTATCAATCTTCTTCCAAAGTTACGTAGATCTGCTCGCAACGAGTCTGTAGGCACAAACGGATCTCCGATCTGACCTCGGATGATCAAGATATCAAAGAAACAAGTTTCAGCCGTCGATCCCGGTCGAACCCCTGCTGACCGTACTGTTCTGCTGACGTGGCGCGGACGTCAGTGTCTGCTGGACTGGGCTTCCTGCTTCGCAAGTCAGGTTAAACTAACCCAAAACCAAACCGAACTGGACAGGGACTGGGCTGGGCCTGTGGAACGAGTCAAGCCAAAACCAACCTAGTCTGGGTAGTGGGCTGTACTGCATTGGGCTTTTGCAAACAGGTCAGGAGGAACTGACCCAAACCCAGACTGGCCCAAAATCTGCACCTTCTTCTTTGTTCTGTTCTAGTTTTTGTAACCAGAACGATTCTGCTGTCGTCTTCCTTCTTCCTCTCCGGTCACGACACGGCGGTGGCTGGCAACGATCCTTCTCCGGCGACACGCAAGAATTCCAGCGACTTTTCTCTAGCGAAGATGTGGTCGACGACAGCCTCTGTTTCAAGTTTTGAAAACTTGAAGTTTCAATTTTATTTTTTTTCTCAAAACTTGAATCTTCTCTGGCAGCGGCTGGCCCTCTGATCTGCGCAGTGGTACGTGTACCGGCGAAGCGCGGATAGTGATGATAATCCCTGAAGAATCTTTTTCTAAGGCGAATCAGATGCAATTTATGCAACCGGAATCCAACTCTGTTCTTTGATCAGATTCTGCAAAATCTCCCCAGAACGAAAAAAATCCTTGATCAGTGTGGCCCAACAGAGATCAAACCGATCTCTGTTCTGCAACGAAGACTACGTGTAGAAATCCAGATCAGTATTTGATCCGATCTGTCGATCGCAACGCAGCACAATCCGATCCTAGAAAACCCAGGCTCTGATACCACTTGTTGTAGCGTGTATGCGGAAACGTGAATCAGCGATCGAGCAATCAATCAACCACACAAGAGCAAGTAATCACACACAAAGATATTTACTTGGTTTAGCAATCTTGCCTACATCCACGAAAAAGAAACTCGACTATCATTTGGGTTCACTCTCTGTATGATATGCAGTACAGTATATCTCATGGGTTACACATTACATCATATATATAATGCTCTCTTTCTTATTCCTCAAGAAACCCTATCTTAGTCAATAAGAAAGTCCCGGTACAATTACCAAAATATCCATGACCCTGAACCCAATTGGTCTGGACTCACTAGGCCAACATTAATCACAATGGGTCTGCGGGTTTCTGCCCCCTCCGCCTGACCTGAAAAAGTCCCAAAATCCCCTGCAAATTTTGAGAAATTAATGGTTTCCCTAATAAATCCCATGAAGGTGAATTAAGAAAACTTGTTAGAAATATTTATCTAATAATAGATTATTGTGCTTAGGATTATTAAAGAAAAATGTTTCCCTAATAAATCTCATGAAGGTGAATTGCAGAAGAGGAAATTTGTGGTTTTGGAAGGACTTTGTTGAAGCCTTGAGTTTCATTAAAGCTAGTAGGTTGGAATGTTAGTAATTGGGAAAGAATCTCTATTTAGAACAAACATACAGATCCCTTGCAAGGAGAGACTCAGAAAACTGCTTTCTCCTATCTCTGCGCTAAATGTTAATTTAGTCAAAGATTTTCTTTATGCCAATAGAAAATGGGATGAAATTTAACTAAGAAGCACCTTTAGCAATGGACGGGATGTGGAGAACATCACGAAATGACATGTCTCGCAATGCTCATGAAAATAAGAGGGTATAGATGTTTAACAAAGCAGTCAAATACCACTATAAATCAGCTTATAGGTTTGTAGTTACAAATAATTAGCAATAATAATATCTATGAAATAGAAGGCCTTATGGAGTCTTCGTCTTTCCCAATAAAATTCTCCTTTTATGATGAAAATGCATAAAGAAGGCCATCCCATAAGATCTTTGGTTACCTATAAAATTGATGGTATATTTGTGTTGGTTCCATATGGGTGTTGGTACCGAAGTCACCGATGTCCTTGTGCATTCCGATGTGAGGTAAATACTACAAACTCGCTACAAATGCTCTTAAATCTCCCGGATGATCAACAATAGGCTCCATCTCCATTAGTTAGAGCTATCCCGAGAAGTCATGACTATCATGGACTTTACCCCTTCTACAATTCTACATTTATTGACCAAAATGGGAGATAAATCAAACCCGAGTTAGATACTAATCCAGCACTCTTTACCAGAGTATGATCCCAATCGAAACTCTCCTAGGGTCAAATATTAATACTTCATTGAGAGATTCACTTTGGAATTAACCAAGTGTATAATCCAACGTAAGTCCCATGGCAGGCAGGCCATACGATTTCTTCCAATTTGTAGTTTGGTTCTTATGAGTGGTTGAGGAGTTAAACAATCATTGTTCCATTTAATCTTGCTCGAGCACTATGGTTCGGCTCGAGGCTAGGAATGCTATCATACAATGCAATTGTTAATAATAGTACTGAATCGTGGAATAGATGGTTCTAGCTAGAAAAAAACGTAGGATGTTGCAGTCTAATCAATCAGCCCGCCCTTCCTTAATGATCCTTTAGGGCGTGTTTGGCAATTAACCAATTAAGTTAAAGTAAAGTGAATCCAGACAAAAAATGACTAGGGTAATATCAAAAGTATACAATTTTAAAATCGCCTCCCTCTTTTTCAAAAAAAAGTCAAAAAAACAACCTCCCTTCTCCACAAAAAAAAAATCCACTTTTCTATACAAAAAGTCAAAAAGATTACATACCAAACAACTAAAAATAAAACATCATCATAACCCCTTATATTTTATTCTGTCTTGGTTTGATGCTTCACCTCACCATGCTTCAATTCACCATACTATCTTTATGGTGGGCTATTTGGAAGACTAGAAGAGAATTTATGTTCAAAGGGAAAAAAGACAAGCCCAAGTCAAACTATTATACTAGCAGAGAGCAAGTTGAGCTCTCTCTCTTATTTTTAAATATCATCTCATTTAACATCACAAAGTAAGAAACACGAACACAACAGGCCGACTCCAAGACCAAACCCAACAAAACATAACCCCTACAACCAACTCCCTAACCCTAACAATGGCGACGCCGATTCTCAATATAAGTCCTGAAAGTTGAGCTCTCTTAAAGCTAGGGGTGTAATGCTTCGGTTAACCGTTTATTTTGGGAAAATCGTTAACCGAACCGTATTTTATGATTTTCAGTTTAAAAAAATCGTAACCGTAACCTTAATTGTACCCTAAAAATCGTTAAAAACCGAACTGCGGTTAATTGTATTAGACGGTTCGATTATGGTTAATTGTCACTTAAAAAAATCTACGTGCAGAACAACACTATCATTTTCTCCATACCAAACAAAACAACACTATCATAATAAACACAACTAAAAGTTTAAAATGATATCACAAAACATCTATCATGCAATACATTTAGGCCCTTTAGTGTTTTTTATTATTAGTGTAACAATTCGATCAACCGTGTGTTTTGGAAAAACGGTTAACCAAACCGTATTTTACAGTTCGGTTTGGTTAATAACCGTAAGTCAAAACCGAAAATCATAACCAAATCGTAAAGTACGGATTTTCGATTTTAATAATTGTAACCGTAATCAAATCTTGAAACATGGTTATTAATCATCGATTCAGGTTGGTCGGTTAGATGATTTTCCGATTTTTTTTTTTTATTCCATAAACCTATGTTGTTGGTTAAAGGAGAGAAGGGAACAGACTCCTATGTTTTCTAATGCGACTTGTAAGGCATCTAATTAGGTGGCTCCTTTTAGTTGTAATATAATCTCCAATCATGTTCTTTGTGGTGTAGTGCTACAAAGGGATTGGAACTCCTCATTTCCAATCAATGTGAAGTGGAAGTGATCTTTAATGCGGTGACCATGGATGGCGATGTTAGATTGTATGGACTCAATCCATCAGATGATGTAATAAATTGATTAATTTCTTTATTTATCAATAAAATCATGATTTCCTTTTATGAGATGAATGGTGTTTTATTGTTTAATGCACATAACTAATAAATATGACATAATGGTTCATAAGACGAACCGGTCTCATTAGTATATTAGATGTGATATATGTGTATGGATGAGATCCACATACAGGAGACATGTGTCACAAATATTATACTTAAATGTCTTCACAGCCAGTGATGAAATTGAACATCTCATCTGATAAGGTTGCAATATTTTTATCACTATGAGATAGTGTGATTTGTCTCGATCATCAGAATGTAAGATTCTGGATCATGGTGCTGATACATTGGATGCATTGAAAGACCATGAGAAGCACCTTATGGAATACTGTCTCAATTTTAAGGTACGCTCTCATAATTTCCTAACAATATACTCTTAATTCTGAGACATTGATGAACTCAAGTTTCTGTGTATTCATTTGCTTTGAGTCACCAATGAGTGAGGCCAACTGTAGGTCAACACCTCGGTGCCTTGGGTACGTGGTAGTAGGATTGTGGGAACATTGAATGGTCAAGATGGAATCTATCTATATTATCCCCTTGTGCCAATTAATAGATTTATCATTAATAAGTGCGCATCCATCTCAATTAAGAATTAATTGGATGGTACTGATGATCACTGTGATTAATTGGGTCTCAAGGATAATAAGATGTGGATCTAAATTGGTGAGACAAGTTTAATCCATGAATATTGATAGAGGGGCCTACTTGCGGTAATTGAAAAGTTTAGGGTCTTCTTTGTAATTTATTCTTAAGACTGGAGTGCAATTGCATTTATATAGTGGTGTTATTTGCAATTAACTGTGGGCCTGGATTGCACATGAGATGTGTGGTCGCGGTGTCCCAGTTGAAGCCAGCTTTCTATGGAATCCCTAGTGGTCCCCACGCTAGCCCAAGTTATTAGATAGATACTAATACTATTTGAACTCTAAAATGAAGGAATTAGAAAGTTACAATTTCTATTTGAAGTGAGACTTCTAATAGTGGTAATAGTATGTTACTAATTGTTGTGGAAGTGAGACTTCTATAATAATTAGAAAGGAGAAAGTTATTAATTCTTAATGGAAGTAGGACTTTTATTTCAATTAGTAAAGAGGAGTCGCTTATGGCTAGGGCTGCACAACCGGATTTCCGGTCCGGTTTTTGGACCAGAATCCGGTCGGACCGGATTTCCGGTTTTACTTAAATGAGAGGACCGGTCCGGTCTAAAACAGTCTGGACCGGTTTCATTTTTTTTTTTTTTTTTTTAGCTAAGATTTTATTTATTTTTTCCATTTTTAGCTCACATCTAAATTTCACCTAAATATGTCAAGTTTTCTTCATTAACATTACTTCCAATATGGTTATTGAATTATAAAGTTAACGTAAAAATGGAGTGACTTTGATTGTATATGGGACTTAAGATAACAAATTAGTTGCAAATGTCTCAACAAATTAAGCACCATAAGTCAAAATGCAAATGTTTTCTAAAAGCTCACCTAGGGTTTAGACGAGAAGCAAAAAACGATAGTTTTCTAAAACAAATAAAAAATTTTACAAGTTTGATATGCGACGACTCCGTTTGATATGGACCGTAGGATCTGCCAGATCTGGATCCTATTATTAAAGTTTTCTATTAAAAAAATTAAAAAAACATATTTATTATTAAACCGGTCCAATCCATACCGGTTTTTAAAAGGTCTGGACCGGACCGGATACCGGATCTGTGCTGTAAAGACCACAAATCCGGTCCGGTTTTGTGGTCCGGTCCGGTCTGCGGTCCGGTTCTGTGCAGCCCTACTTATGGCTATAAATAGAGGAGAGGGCCTTGGACGTCCTACTCTTGGAACCCACGCCCAGTGCAAGTATTACACGCACCTCTCTCCTTCTCTCTCCCTTATAATTCTCTTCTAGTTCCTTCAGAGCTTCTAGTTGATTTTCTCTTGAAGATCCCACCATTCTTCTTGAGAAAAGAGAACTGATAGCGGGTCATAGCGTGGGAGACAACAGGGTCTTAAAGATCCTAATTTGCTTCAAGAAGAATTATTGTTCAAGCTTATTATCTTCTTCTCCATTAGAGCACAACCGAACTCCAAATGTATAATCTATTTCATTGGATGTTGTGGATTTTTGGTTGATTGTTTGTTACTGATTTCTATCTTCTAGATAGAGTTTATTGTTGTACATGATTAATGAGATAGAGGGATTACATCCTGGATGTGGTTTATGGCCTTATGGGTACTTGATCCCTGAGTCAAGTGGGTCAAAAAGTTTTGAAAACCTATCTACGAGCCCACCTACTTCCAACAAGAGATATATAAAGGACTTTCTAAATTCCGTTTTTACTCGGATGCTCTTGCATAGGTGAGAACTAATACTAATGGAAAGATGGAATGGACAATTGAGCATGAGAAAAAAATGTAGGAAGCTGCAATCTAATCAATCAAGCATGTATAGGGACATGCCTTAAGAGCTTATTTCTTTACAAGTAATTTTCACTCAAATTCTTAATACTGACAATTTATGACATGATGTAACAACCTATCCCTTCAGCATTTTCCAAATACCTTGTTTTCCTTCAAATTCTCAAAACTCCAACCACTTGAAAAGTCATATAGGTCTTTAAAATTCTTAGATTTCAAATCCCTATAACATTTCAAAAATGCTTGGAGCTCTACAAGAATTTTAGAATTCCAGTGGGAGACAAGATTTGGGGAAAGCTGAGAATCTCTAGCTTGTCAAGATATAAACCCTATTTTTTTTTTTCTTGCAAGTGCTTGTGGGGTTTTTAATCTCTGCCATTGAAGTAGGAGTCTCTGTCAGAGGTTTGAAAATTCTTTGTGGTAGCCCCACAGGGAAAAAAAAAAGGTACCATAAAAATAAGCATCTAAGTCAAGTTTCAAGCATGGACCAACTAATAAACATGGATACAAATACTGAGAAATGGAAAAAGAACTATCTGAACCTATCATTATTTGCTCCAATCTTTATTGCACACATGGCCTTCTTATGGCTGCGGGAATGATCCTAGTCATCTAATTAGCAAGAAGATTTTACTGGATTACATGTTAACAACTCCACTAACATGCATCAAACCAGTTAACTTACTAACTAATCCCACTTTTGATATGTGTCGTTAATACAAGCATCTTATTATTACAAATAAAGCAAAATCTTTAGAAGATTTAGAAAAACCCATAACCTTAACAGCCCAACCATAGACCTCAGCCGAAACATCAAACAATGAGGGGATAGCATCATGGGCACATTTCTATAACACAGTTTCCATGAAAAGGCCATGGCACTGCACTCTATCCTTTTTTCAGGGTAATCCATCATAATTTTCTTTATGAAAAGTTGTGGAAAGGGACTCAATTTCTGTGATTTAGCAGAAGTCATTTTCTATATCTGTGGGCAAGGGGCCAGGGCCTCCGACTTTTCCATCTTGTGGAGTGGGTGGAGTGTGCTTTCTGCGGATGTTATAGAAACGTGCCATAAAAGTCATATTATCATAGTACCAAGCCTGGTCAAAGTCTCTTACGTCATCAATTGAGTTCACTTATTAAATCAAAACTGCCCAAAAGCATTTCTCCTTAAATTTTGATCTGTACAAGTTTCACGAAAGGTAGAGTTAGAGACACTGTAAGATTGATCATGTAAAACAATTCCTCTGTAATTCAAGCCCTTCGATCAAAAGGGCTCCCATCCTGCAAAAGCATGTTCCACGATGCTTCGCTATAATTTCATGTTTTTTATTTCTTTCCACTTTTACCTTTTTTTTGTTTCTATACATAATGTGGCCCACTGATAAGAATTGCCCTTTCACCTTTTACCTTTGCATTGTTTCAATGCATTTGTCGCCCACCGAAAAGTATTACAAGTGAACTACCACACGGCTTGTGCCAGTGCCAGTACAGGTTCACAGGCCCACCTAATAAATGGACCAGATCTCACACAAGTACACCCATTGGCAAGCATGTGGGAGATAGACTAGTTGCAGTCATAATCAAACAAAATGAGAAAAGGAAATAGCTTTTGAAAACCTTATACCATCAGAAAATGTGGGCATTCTCTTGGGGTTAGTCTTATATTTCAGAGAGTTTCCTCTAGAAAGAAAATCTTTGCATAGGTCCTATTTGTTGAATTATGGATGCGATAAAACATGAGCTAACGCACTCGTGACTGACTGGTGTTGGACCTAATTTTACACGCATTCCTGGGCTCACATCTTAAAGTATCATTTGCAGACCAAAAGCCCAACCCAGCCAAAGAAAAATACACACTCATGACACTAAAGAATGCAAAGTAAAAAGACTGCCCAGAATCCATCTTCTGTCTAATGCTCCGGAAGTGGTCAATGGAGTTGAAGAATGGACTATTCAATCAGTTTTAGTTGACATTTTAAAGATTTAGGAGTTTCAGTTAATCAAATTTAGTTTTGTTCCTTGGAAACTCAATGTTGTAGCTCTTAAACCCCAATTTTGTTAGGTTTTGATACCACTTGTAGGATCTCAGACCCCATTGAACTACCAATTATCTCAAAACCAATTGGTGCTGGAAAACAACACAACAATAGTATTATTGTCTGTTGGTTTTGTTAACAAGACATTCAAGCATCACTCCACCACAGATGCTCACGAGGGTTGTACCAGGGACCTAACACATTTATGGACAAATTTGAGTGGTCAGAATAAATAAATAAAAAAAATGAGAGTAAAGGTGCTGCTTGCTAGAGTAGTGAAGGCTGTGCAGAAACGAAGTAATGAATGGCTTTAAGCTATTCATATTTTGCCTCTTACCAATAAATTCATACTTTGGATTTTCACTTCTCTTTTTTTCTAAATGTACGAGTGATATTGAACTAATTTAGTAAGGAATGTGACTTCGACTCTTCTTCCATTAACAAAGCTTTGCTCTATGCCATTATTGTTTTGAAGTGTAATTTTTCTTGTGACTAGTAAAAATTTGAAAATAAGATTTTGGGTCCAATATTTGTACCCGTTTTGTTTTGGGTAATGTGATTTGAACTAAAGCTTGCATCTATGTGACTACTAGGTTTGAGTATGAGACTGATTAGGGCCCATATGCTTCATAAACCTAAATATAGATCACTTAAAAGCGAAAAATAAAAGGAGAGTCTAAGGTGGTTCAGATATGGGAATGACTAGCTCTTTGTGAATGAAGGAAAATGGTGGTTCAGATACTTTTTACTTGCTTTTTGGTGCCCTAGCATTTTCCAAATCAAATGGAATGAAGTACCCGTATCCTGCTGTCATTCTTTTGTTCAGAAATGGGTAATGTTGGTTCATAGGCAAAATAGGTGACCATTGCAATCTCCCTCGAAAGATGGATGAGATCATTATTAGGCTGGACCATAGACAAGCAACCCTCACCAATCGAAGGTTGGCGCACCAACCCAATCATTCTCTTTTATGTTCCCAAATACCACTTTTGTCCTTGCTCACATGACACCAAGCCCCCCTCCTCAAGTGTGTGTTGCATTGCATCTTGTTTCTCACGGCCAAAACACCCCGTGTTCGTCCTCCAATAACTGGTGACCACACACAATGCCTCTGTCTTCCTTGGACCATGGAGACTCACGCCCAAGGAGTAGAACTCGCACATTTGAGAAGAGAGAGAACCCATACAAGCAAAAAGTGAAAACTTGCACATGCCAGAAGTTTGGAGGAGTCTAGGGTCGATCTCTAGTCTTTAGAATGAAAAGCGGGGTTGCCAACCAAGTAACCTCTTGTCTACTCTTGCCTCTGTCTTCTTCATAGTAACATAGGAGGGGCACCATTGTCATTTCATAAGGGAGGATTGAGGTCTCAACCCGGCGTTGCAAATTTGTAGAAAAGTCCGCCACATGCGACTCCATACTAGAGAGGAGATTATGGTTAGTTGTCCGATATAAGTCAATGAAATCACTGGCTGAAATTAAAGGACTTATGCAAATATTCATTCTAATTACAGAGTTCATTTGAAGGCGGAATTCATGTGTGTACATATGTCAATTAAGTTTTCCTTTGAAATGAAAACCTTCTGTTTAAGAAGTTGCAGTCACCGTCAAATTGATTTTACTGATTTAACATTTTAAGTGATGATTAAACGACTAACCCCAAGTAGCCTAACTGGCTCACTGGGGGCCTGCAAATGGTCAAAGTTGGTTAAGATCTTGTGGCCACAGCAGCAGAGAGGGTTATCTAAGGCCTTGGGCAATAAAGAAAGAACCCCTCTACGCTAAGGGTGAGGTAAGCCAAAGGGTGGGTGGGCCCAACCGTCAGTGCCATCCTTAGCGGTGGTAGCTGCCAACTCTATCTAAATCCCAAAACCGAGGGATGGTCATGGGAAGGAAGCTACGACCCAGCTCTTTACTTCCCGCCAAATCCACGTCGGCATCGTAGGGAAGGGATGGGTGTGGGCCTATACCATCATGCCACATCATCTTACACGTCAGCATCCCTCTCTCTCTCTCTCTCTTCCACTCTCTCCCAGTGAGAAATCGTGGCCATCTCTTCCTCTTGTATTTGCTCCTACTTTGGTTTGACCATGGCCATGTGCATAAATGAAGAAAACCCATTATATATACCCCCATGTGGGAACCTTATTTCAGAAATCCAAGTCATCTCTCTCTTCTCTCCTCACTTTCTTTCATCTTTAGAAACCAATCTTTATTCATTTGGGTTTAGATAGTTCCTCTATTAGAGTAAGACACAGCTTCTTGGGGTCATTGAATTTTCTCTCCTTTCTTTGGTTCCTTTGCCTTGACCATATCCTGATTGGTTGGTTTCTTTTTTTTTTGCGCCAAAACCACCTGAGTGTACGTTTTGGGCTCTTTCCTTTATTTCAGCCTCTCCTCCTCCCTTTGTCTTTCATAATAATGACTTTGGTCTTATTACAACATTTAGCTCTTTCATTTGTACTTCTTTGGCATCCCTTCATGTAGCTCTTTCATTTGTACTCCTTGGGCATCCCTTGTTTGATATCTCTCTCTTTTCATTTGTACTTCTTGGGCACCCCTTGTTTGATATCTCTCTCTTTTCATTTGTACTTCTTGGGCATCCCTTGTTTGATATCTCTCTCTTTTCGTTTTTACTTCTTGGGCATCCCTTGTTTGAAATCTCTCTTTTCATTTGTACTTCTTGGGCATCCCTTGTTTGATATCTCTCTTTTCATTTGTACTTCTTGGACATCCCTTGTTTGATCTCTCTCTCTCTCTCTCTCTCTCTCTCTCTCTCTCTCTCTCTCTCTCTCTCTCTCTCTCTCTCTCTCTCTCTCTCTCTGTGTGTGTTGTGTGTGGAGAGGATGAGCTACTTGAGCTTGATGGAGGCAAAATTGCCTCCTGGATTTAGATTCCATCCAAGGGATGAAGAGCTGGTATGTGATTATTTGGCCAAAAAGGTTGCAGGCAGTGGCAGTAGGAATTCGCTTGAATCTCCTATGTTGATTGAAGTCGACTTGAATAAGATAGAGCCATGGGACCTTCCTGGTCAGTCTCTCTCTCTCTCTCTCTGCTTTTACCTTTCTATGGTACCCAGATATATGATCTTCAAATAATAATGAATTACTGATATATTTGTATATGAACTTCATCCTTATAATCTTCAAGTAGAATTCTTTGAAAGCAAATTTAAACTTCTTAGATGAAATCCTGAAAGAACTCATAATATCAGTCGTATATCCTTATGCTTGGAAGTTTTGCATCGGAAGGCATAGTGTCCCAATAATACACATGTTAAATTTAATTTTGTATAGGCAATTAGCTATATGCTGATGGATAAGTGTCTTTTTGGTCTTTTGGGTGATCAGTACTAGTGCTTTTACTTTTTTTTCATCTGTTAACCAATCAATATTAGTTGTTCTGCTCTTGGTATGTGTTAGTATCTGATTTTCTTCCAAAGACTTGATTCAGTTGTAAATGTAAAAACTATGTATGTGATTGGTAGTTGGGTTGTAGGATGACATTTTTGCTCAGCTCACAATGATATTGTTTGGAGATAGCTCCTATTTATCTATTTGTCAACACACTTTAGGGGTCAAAATTTGCCCAAAGAAAGGATCATGTGCAATAAATGAGATAAAAATGAATATAAAGAAAATAACAAGCAACTAACCCGGAGACATAGACAGAAAGAAACCTGCTATTCTAAAGAGATATATATAAGGTGTCAGATTTTACCTCTATCAGACACTGAAAAAGACTCACCAGTCTCTTGCCTTCTGTTAATAGAGCCAACAAGAAGTTACAAAATTCTCTCATGTACCATCACCAAAAATAACTCTTGAGTGTATGGTCGGACCTAAGAATAGAATTTGTGAATCAAGAATCGAGATCCTCTAAGGCTTTGAGTTAATTAGAGGAGTCATGAGTGACTTGAAGGAGTGTAACTCGATAGTGGGTCCCGTCTATTGAAAATCTATGCGGTTCAAAATTAATGTGTTTTTAGTCTATCTGGTATTCTCAAGTTTTAATGCAATGGGAGTTGGTCTCACTATTGGATTGACTATTTGATTAAAAATGTGATTTATCGGCTAATGATGGTACCAACTCCTGTTAGGGTAAAATACGGAGATGCCCCATGAGTGCATTTATTTAGAACATCTCAGGTTTTTAGTATGTGGATCCAGCTGTAGCTCCTTCAACTCAGGATTTCTCAGGGTCAAAGCCTCGCAGGATCCAGACTCAACAATTACACTGTTGTGGCTCATGGTATATTAACCAAGAACTGTTCAAAACGAATATTCAGTGAAAGATATATCCAAACGAGTCACGTAACCATTGCCATGTCTGGCCCATGTCCTGATAAAAGTAGATTCAAATATACAGACAAATATAGATTGAGATGCACTTATGCCACGCGTTCGGTTCATATAACCCAAAATACTAGCCCATCTTATTCAGAAAGGTTGATTAGACCGAACCGTTGAAATTTGTATTCCATCAATCCTCCTTGTATAGGCATGGATTTAACAGTTTGAGATTCTCCATTTTGGGACTGTCAGGTCATCCATCCACTATAGGCCCATGATTAAGCCACACCAGTTGGAATCACACGAGAATAGTTTCTTGTGCACCACATGAAACTGGTGAAAAGGAAGGAGATGTTCACCACATGCACGACGTCTGTGATGCCTCTAGGATTCGGACTATTGTCACAAGTAGTATTTGAAAGAATATCACAATATTTACTTGTAATAATAGTATTTACTCATTGATCAACATGGGTTTTTTTCCTGAAAATCTAATTTCTCTAGCAGACCTTCTCATGACACTGAACTCCCATGATTGGTATGCATTCAAGTGGGTCCTACGAGGGTCGGGTATTTTTTTACCTTTCGCACAAATTATAAGATGCATGCCTTGTGTGCAAAATTATCCATCTAAAAAGGAATCTTGTTCTTTAATTTCTTTTGGATTTGTAATCATTTCATAGTTAATCTTTTTCCCCCAAGTACTTTCAATAACATCTGAAGAAGAATTCTATTTTGAATTTTTGGCTAAAAGTATTTGTAACAGTGATGTAGACAACACCATGATAATGAGAACAATAGTCTCGCAACAAGACAGACAGGTCTCCATAGAATTATTGGTTGTGGGTCACACATCACCAAAACGATAGCTGTGTCATTTGCATCTAATCCACAATGAAATTATCTATCTAAGGTGGGGCCTCACACTAAGGCAGATAACAACAGAAGGTATATACCATAGAAACCTCTCGTTGTGGGACACACACATCAGCATCGACAAAAGGCACTTCTTTTCTATCACAGCGCGTAGACATGATGGGCTCCTAACGAACTACTTTGTGGAAAATTCCACTATCAGACGCTTCTTTCCTGCAATCACAGTTTATGGACGTGTTAACAGTCGTTGTAACGGAAGTTCTACATGTACGCCTGTTTATATATGTAGCCTTTATATTATATTGGTGAAGGCTGCTGATTCCTTTTGAAGATTCTGTTTAAAACCTAACACTTTGAAAGTCCACCACAATTGGAACAGCCATGGTGTTACGTTTCTCAATAAACCATGATTTTAGTATGAGGTGAATTGGTGATGGGAAATTGGGAATCATCTAAGAACCATCAAATTGTTGGGTTGTTTTTTGGTCTGCATCAATTTATTTGTGGAACATAATTTGTTATTTTAGCCCAATGTTTGAGAATATGTTAGAGATGGTAGTAGTAGTTTGTATTATAGCGATAGTCAGAATAGTTAGGATTTCATATTTGTTGGGATCCTTTCCCTTAATAAAATTACAAATAAGAGCTATTTGGATACATGCATAACATAATATCATATAATTTGTTCATGCTCATATGGCTTCATGTAACTACTCATGTTTGTGAAGGCAAATGACTTGGTCTAATCATGTGATCGATCTCTTGTGGTGATCCAGTTATGGCATGTGTAGGAGGCAAGGAGTGGTATTTTTTCAGTCTACGTGACCGGAAATATGCCACTGGCTTGCGCACTAACCGGGCGACGGTGTCGGGGTACTGGAAGGCTACAGGGAAAGATAGACAGGTGATTGATGTCCGGCGAGGGGCGCTTGTGGGGATGAGGAAGACCTTGGTTTTCTACCAAGGGAGAGCGCCCAAAGGGCGAAAGACCGATTGGGTCATGCATGAATTCCGGCTAGAAGGACCCTCTGATTCGCCTAGAGCTTTTATCAAGGTTTGTAATTTTGTCTCTTGAGAATGCTTTTAATTGAATGGAAGTTTGGAAGAAACTTGGATAATAATTCTTAATAACAATCTCTTTCATATCCTTTCCAAATCCAGATGATTTGAGCTTAAAGCTTTGTTTGATTTGGTTTGTAAACAGTATATGCACCTTTGCTATTATGAGATTTCAAAAAAAGATAAGTCGCTATTTTGTCATTACTTTGGAATCAATGAGTCCATGAATTGTTTATGGCAGTTGGTGGGCTTGTACAGAGAATTGTCCAGAAACTGTTAGTCCTAATTGCATTACAAAACATCAAAATAAGTTGGTTGGTCAGTTTAAAAATTTGCATCCACTAAAATATCATTTTTCTAAACATTATTACTTTGGAGGTGTGGACTGACTTGGGATAAGAGGAACAAAAGAAATTTGTCTCTGAATCTCAATCATCGCCGAATTAAGAGATGATGATGACATGTGTCCCACCACTTAGATTTCTCTCTCTGCATGATACACATTATTAAATATTTTTTTCAAACAATACCTACTTCAACCACATCATCTTTCCTAACATGTTGACGTGAATCCCAATTTGACACTCAGCTAACTGGTTTTAAACAATTGGTTTGAATTACAATAAAATTACAGTTATAGAACTATTGAACAGTGAACCCCTAAATTCAAGAGTTAGGATCATCTTATGTGACTATTTTGCCTCCCCTCCCATGATTCAGGCAGGTCCTACAAGGCAGTCACTATTGGCTATGGCCACCTGATCTTTTAGAGTGTGTGTGTGTGAGAGAGAGAGAGAGAGAGATATTTTGACTGACTGACACTTTCTATTAAAATGGTCCTCTAAATTAATCTTTCTTTTTCTATGGTAAGCAGGAAGATTGGGTGTTATGCAGAGTGTTCTACAAGAACAGAGGAACATCTGCGAAACCTTGCCAGGAAAACTCCTATGATGACACAGGCTCCTCTTCTCCCCCGCCTTTATTGGACTCATTCCTTTGCTTTGACCAACCTGCTCTCAATTTAGATGGCTTTGAGCAGGTGCCCTGCTTCTCCAGTTTCTCTCAAAACAACACATCCCAACAAACCAACCAAACCTTCTTGGACCTTCCCCAACTGGAGACAGATATACCCACCAGCAGCTTACTCCAACTAGGAGCTCTACCTGATTTGGGTACCTATGTAAACCCTTTCTCCTGTGAGAAGAAGGTCATAAAGGCAGTTTTGGATCACATTTCTAAGCTGGAAAGCAACCAAAAGCTGGGATCATCAAGTTATGGAGGAGGCGGCTCTGAGAGCTATTTGTCTCCAATGAATTTTCCAAATATTTGGAATCACTACTAAATTGATGAGATTTATGACACTGAAGATTGTGTCAGTCACTGAGAACTCAAATTTGTATATATTATGTTCCTCGCTGCTGCCATTGCGGGCTTGTTTCCTCTAAAACCACCACCTTGTAATGTGTATGATAAAGAAGAATGACTCTTTATTGTCAATGATTAAGTAGGAATGGGAGCACTAATGCCCAATTAAGTCATCATCGTCGTCATCAATAATTTGGTAGTAATTGCCACAGAATGTCTCTACAGGTAAGACCATGACACTGCTTGTGAACATTGAAGTTATGGAGCATGCATAGACATCATTATTAAATTCCTTGAAGTTTCTTAACAACTTGATAATTTTTTGTTGATCTTCCTCCTTATGCTCCAACCTTAGCCCCTTTTTGATAATTAAAGCTGATTTTCTAGAGTTCTTAAGACTTTAGTAGAAGTTTATGTACATACCACCATAGCCCATTTGTTTAATCAGTATTATTAATGTTTAAACAACGCCCTTCCCATCAAGGGGCTAAGAATTAAAGTTGAAGATCTACAAGCGGCATCAAATAATAGCTCCTCTATGAAGAAACAATTTCTTATTCTCCACTTCAAAAATTAATTCAAAGTGATGTGATCTAACCTACATCTCCACATTAGACTGTTTCCTGCTCCTTTTTGCTTTTTAATTCAATGGTGTTGCGAATCTAAACAATCACAATGCAGCAAATAAACAACTTGTAATAGAAAAATCCAGTAAAATTTACGTTGTTCAGCAGTGTACCTATGTCCATCATGTGAATGAGAATAATTTTCCCTATCCGTGAGAAATCAGGATTACAATTTTGTAGGCCACACCTCTCAACATCAACTGATTTCTACAACACACTTACAATATATATATATATATATATATATATATATATTTATAGGGGGGCTCTTCTAAAGTGTTGCCTATGTTATCCTAAGCCGAAACGGTCTGCAAAATCATCTCCATCGTAAACTGCATTAAATCATCATGGTCTCCAAAATCAAGATAAATCTAATTAGAAATTGATTTTCCAATTCTATCATGCCAAAAACAGAGATAATCAACTTTTAATTATATAAGCTACAAGCTTAGGAGAGTCCTGCTCTCATATATATATATATATATATATATATATATATATATATATAGTGAGGGATGGATGCACTTGAACATTTTCATATCTAATGCCAACAATTACAGGCAACTTACTATAAGAGTTAGGGTGTGGCCCTCACATCCATATCTAATGCCAACAACTTAAATGAGGGCCCCCACCGTAGCTCTCATAGTAAAGATGAGAGTAGCTCATATAGGAGCATCGCCCATATATATATTCAGTACAAATTATCAAAATACTCCTTAAACCTAGTTAATCTTCATAGGACACAAGACATTTTCATAGCAAGTCCTCCCCACCCCCCATATCATGAATTTTTGAGAATTTAGAAATCAGGCAAACAAGCCCTGACCAAAGAATTCCTACTTTTCAAAATAAGTTGCAAGAGTGACCCCACCTTAAATCCAACCTTATCATACAGCCACCATCTTAATCTAAACTAGTAGCTGAACAGCAATATTTAGGTTTTAACAAAGCAACCCACGTGTGCACCTGGACATAATGTCAATGACTGACCCACCCCATTTCCTGATGCTGCTGGAGCCTATGAAAACCTGAGGTTTTCCCACAACTTCCTTCCAAGCAGATACTGTTAGTTGGGACACAGACTTCCACCATTTTATACATTTAAATACTCAATGAAGTCTCAGTATAAAAAATTAACAACTTGATATTGTAGATTTGCCACTATTTCAGGAGGCTCCCAATCTCACTTAATTATTAAAGTTCTGGATATGAGCTCATAGTTAGAAATACTTATACGTAAAACCACTCCAAGTGATGTGGGAATTGAAATGATGCTCTTAGCACCCTTTCAATCTAAGTAACTCTGAGTGCAACAGAATCAAGTTAAGCATTGCCGACACGTTTTGCATTTGGATAACCTAAATAGTAACTATAAATTGGCAATTGTTCTTTTCTTTGTCATGATCAATTACAGGCAACTTAAGTACAGGGTATTATTCTAAAGATCCAAATGGGACCCTAGGTTTAGCAAGAGAGTTTTTTCTCCTATGGAAGTCAGCCGGAGTCTCCATGAGTGAGACTCATGGCCTACCTTTAATACAGGGGTCCACCTTGCATTAAAGGTGGGGATGCAGTTTCATGCATACAACTCCTGTGGACTCCCGCAGGAGAAAATTTGGCGGTTTAATGACATCACTCTCAACAAGTATATTGCATGTATAAGTAGATGAGAGAGAAATATTCACACGTTTGCATGCAAATGTTTCCATCCGACCATCAACGAGGCATGGGGTTGTCAAAAGAGTGGGACCCTTTCAAATTTAAAGGCACCAACGGTGACAACATCACATATCCCTATGTGGAAATGTCTGCAGGAGAAAATTACCTAAATAGATGACAAATGCCATCTAGTTTGGGCAAAGAGGAATAACTTGGATCCCAGCTATAGCATCACAAAAAGAATCTAGTGAAGAGAAAAAAATGGGGAGGCCTACCTTCTTGAATCCGAACTACTTAAGAGAGAAACCTCTTCCCTTGGTCCATTATTGGATCAAATCTCCCCAATGGGCTCACCATTAGATTCATCCCACATAAAATATGTGATTCACTCTTTTGGATTTTTATATATAGTATACTCAGAAAGTAAAACAATGATCAATATGATAGTGAGGCGAGCCTCTCAATTTTATTTTATTTTCTCCTACTTTTACAAGAGACTTTGAGCTTATGCAAATTGGAACACTACATGACGTCTCTAATCAGTTGAGCTATAGTTAGGAATAAATAGCAGTGAAGTTTGACCCAATCACATAGCTATAAGATATGGTTCTTTGAGGAGATTTCAATCCAAAAAGAGCAGATTGAGTTCCAGAAGGTTAGGCCTAATGAAGGAACTTTTTGCCTACACAGAGAGAATTCTATGTCCACTGCCCTAGAGGATTCGGATCCAGGGCAATGCAGGATCACAAATTCATCCTTTGGTCAACTGTCCAAACCCAAACCATCACTATCTCATGATCAGATTGACATAGATTCCACTTATTGGAAGGCCTGCAAATGGGTTAGGTTGGACTCAACACTTGACTGCACCACGCCCATGAAGAATTATTGGGTGTAAAGTGCAAGTCTAAATTCAATGGGCTAGTTTTGAGTCTAAGGCGCAACCAGTGTCACAGATACAGATAATATTTTGATAATACTATGATATGAGAGAATCTTTTTGTGCACCTATATTTATTGATGATATTGTGATATTTCGAATATATAAGCAAAACTGAAAACCCAACTATATTATCATGAAATAGCTGGATAAATACCAAAAAACTATGAAACAAAATTTAAAATTAATTTCATTTTTCTGCCACTTTTTTTTTTTTACAACACCTAGACATAATCTCTAAAATCTAAATAATTGGTCCAAAATTTAGAATGTGATTATATAACGGTATATAGCATAAATTTACAAAATCTATAAATCATGACATGATAGATGAAGTCAATTAGACATATCTGAGTTGGGTAAGGACAAGGACTAGACTGAAGTCAGAACTGATGCTTTGATAGTTCTATCTCATGTGTTTCTGTTTCATTTGAAAAATGTAAGTTGGATGGAATTTGTAGCTTTGTTTTTCTGTACATGTGTGCTGAAAGCTTTTGGCTGCCATTCAGTCCATACAATTAGTGGCAAAAGTGAAAGTAAAACCAGAGGACAGAGAATGCTGCACTCAAGGAAATAAAATCTTTCCACAACAGATCTCCATATTCCAGAACAAACTATTTAAGAGTTGGAAACCAATGTATTGGTTTCTGATCATACTAATTACAGAAACATAATGGCAGAACTTTTTTAGCTCACTCCACACTTGAATAAAATGCTAATGATGATGGTCATGGTGATAATGAGTTTGAAATCTGCCTAGTATGAGCCCAACCCACAAATACAAAAACGCATAGGCATACAACACAATTTTGTCTCAATAGATCCTAAACAGCAAGCTCCAGAATGGCCAGACCTCTAATGGGTGGCTGGGTTCTTGTAAAGGTTTAACGTAGCCAGCCCATTGAGAACCATTAGTAGACCAACTCCAGCAAAAGATGCGATGAGGGCACCGCCTCCTCGGTCGCAGTAAGCGTCGAATTTGTCACATATCTTGTTCCACCTTGCATGTGAATTGCCATTCTTCCCAAGTTCTGCCATGGAAGCTGCAGCTGCAGCCCCACCTGATACTAGAGCCACCATGACCTGCAGCAAGGGTCAGCTCTAGTTAATAGTCATCTCCCAAGGCTTTTTGGCTGCCTTTTTTTTTTTTTTTTTTGATAAATATTGCATCGAGTACATCAGGTTTTTCTTAATTGGGCCTCAAATTCATGACTGGCCCCAGCTCATTAATGAGCAATGGTTTGAGTAATGTTCTTTAGTGCCATCAACATGATAAGTGTTGTGAATTGTGATAAAAGAAATTTTGAATTACCATGTCTGAGATTGTGATCAAAAGCCCAAGCCCCTTGATATCTTCAAATTTCTTGCCAAACAAACGAAGCAACAACAAAGATAAGTTATGGAGACTGGCAATGGAATTGGCTATCACAAAAAACCTGCACAACAAAGACATAGTCAAGAACAAGACCGGCCAACAAATGTTTTTTTTATTTTTTCTTCTTTTGTTAGGACCAATAGAGGCTAACTAAAACATAAAACTTTATTTTGAGGACTTAGGGCCCGTTTGTATGCTTACATTACATAGGAATTCATAGTTAAATGAGCTCCATGGAATGATTATTGAAGAGTTTAGGTGGTAGGATATGACATAAGGGGTAAAGGACACACAGTGGTGATATAGATGGGACCTAGCCCTTCTTCCCTTTATCCAAATTCCATTAAAGAAAGTTTATTTGATAGTCTATTTTTATATTCACCTTTGATTCCTCATTTTTTACCACTTGTAGGAATATAATGTACTCCTAGAATTCCTAAGAATTCAATTACACGAAATGAACAAACCCTTGGTATGCAGTTGAAAAAACTTACATTATTGATCTGGTAAGCGTGTGATTGGATGAGGAGAAAATGGTTAGGGCACGTTTGTGTACACACCCTTTCTGCGGAAAGAGGAAATTGCCACGTCAGCAAATTCCATAGAAATGAAAACCTCGGAAAAAGATTTCCGTAGAATTTAGAAATTCATGTTTGGTGCAAAAAGAGTTTCCTCATTGAATTGGTGCAGATGTTGTTTGGTGCGACTGTGGATTCCTTATAGAAAATCAAAATTTCTTATTTGGTGATATAATTTTTTGAAGAAAATAACATAACATGTATATTATTTATTTAACATTAAATAATAATTTATATAAAGAAATAAAAAAATGAAAGAGTTATAAGGTTTTTGGGTTGAAATGGACAAGAGTGAGGAAGAAGTTTTCCGAGGAAAACCATTTCCCATACCCCCCATGGGAAACCCATTTCCACAATTATCAAAGAAAATGCTGACGAGGCAGGAAAAAATTTCTGCGGAATTATTTCGCACCAAACGCCGGAAAAATGGATTTTCTGCGGAAAACCGTAAACTTTTCCGCGGAAAAGTGTTACACAAACATGCCCTTAGAGAATATGTAGGTGGAGAAAATTGTGACAGTTCATAAACTTGTTTTCTCCGCATCATAATGGCCCCTAATTGTCTCTATATATTAGAGGAAGATTATTGGATTAAAACAACAAATGTAGGTTGCACTTCTGACTCGATCTGGTAATTGAGGGTCCATGCTAAATTTCCAACCTGATTAATGAATGAGCAGAGTTTATTAGGTTCGGCCCGCCTTACCAGGACCCATTAAGATACACAAGTTAATGATTAATGAACCGTCGCAGCGGAAAATTAAAACCGCCGCTATTTAAGTGTCACTAAAACTCACTTTTTCTTATAGTGGTGCAGGGTTTGAAATCGGTATGAGGTATTAGATAGGATAAATCCAAAGTAAGTTCTAGTCTCTCTTTTTTAAATAAATTACTATGGAAAAACCGCATAAAGATAAATTCAAGTATAAACTTTACTTGAGTTACTCCAACCAATAAATATTTCAATGTTATAATTAGACATCAGGAGAATATATATCAAGCAGAAAGCAATGTCAAAATTAGAAATAAAATAACAAGGAATAAAGAATCCAACAAGATGATGTGGCTCTTATATCACTTGTTGTAGCTCTCTTTCTTTTCCATGGACGTAGGCACTCTTGTCGAACCACAACAATCAAGACACACAAAGAAGAGATACAATCACACAAGAGATCGCAATCAAGTTTCCGCACACACATGCAAAACAAATGGTATTAGAACCACAACACACAAGCCAGAGACATGTTCATCATGTACATAGCTTAATCTCAAAGTTAGCCTTCAAGCAACAAATTTCATGACAGTTTCTGCGGCATTTTATTTCCATAGTGATTTGATTTTCAACAGAAGATCTCATTTTCTATGGTTTTTTCAGTTTCTAGTGTTTGGTACAGCAAAACATCTTCTCCAGTCAAATTTACTTTTTTGTGTAAGACTGTAGAAATTGGTTTTCTACTTCTTAGAGATTTGAATCTAAGTTTTCACAGAAATGACAGAAAATTCTTTCACCTCAGAAAACATGATAGTGTGATACAAGGTAACAAGAAATAATGGATAATCTCAGTTGCAATCCACAGTTATCCCAGATCCTACCTGATGCACATTCTTATCTTTTATAGTTATATAAAAAAAATATAAAAAAAAACACCCCTAGAAATCTATGCTTCTACTATTTAAAGGGATTTTTAACAAAAAATTAGAAGAAATTCCTCTAAACTCCAAATAATGATTGGGGGTCAGATTTTTGACAAAAAATGATAACTGCGAGTTTAAGGTTTATTTTTGACAAAAATGCCCATGGGTTGCGATCACAACTGATTGCGATATGGCAACTGGTTCTTCCTTTACAAAAGCTTCACAAATTCCAAGTATAGTACATTCGCACTAGCTAGAGCATCCTTATTTTCTTTTATGATCTCCTTTTAGCTTCATAGAAGAGGTATGATGATAGGTTTTTTCACATGCAAATTACATATATAAGTGGCTTGCTTGGTATATGATTCGAGCCAAAAGCTTGGGATCTATGTAAGTCATTTACTTGGTATAATATTCAATTCATTTAATTCATTCAAATCATCATGGCCTCAATGTAAGCCGCTTACTTAATGATAGATTTCGACTCAAAGCTCAAAACCTTTTGCGCATTACACAGAAACATCCTCTTTTATCAACCTAAATATATATAGGGTAATATATATTCCTATGCCATCTAGTGTGCATGGTCTTACAATATTGCACACCAGTTGTCAGGGCACACGTGGGCCCCATAGATCATGGGACATGGGAGGGATGGAAAGATACGCTCATGATGGACCTAAATATAAAAGATGGGGTCGATCTCATGCCTCCAACCCCTTGATCGATGGCCCACAAGTTCTTTTTTCTTTTTTTTTGGGCTAGAGATGGCCTACAAGTTTAACGACTTTATATTAAGAGCCAAAGGAAGAAGAAGCAGCTTACACAAAAGCTGGAGTTTGTTGGAACTTGGCAGTGAGAGTTGCGCTGATAGAGTTACTTCCCCCCAATGGAACAACTATGGTTTTGGTTTCCTTGTTCAGTGCCATCACAAGTGTGGCTGAAAATGTGGCACCTAGAGCTAGCAACCGTAACACAATAAGTATCATCTTCTCAGGTGACCTTGCTTTTGGCTTTTTGCCTAACCCATTCTCAAGACTTCCAGCATTTTCGGCGGCCATGATCTACGAGAGAGAGAGGCTTGGAAATAAATGGGCTTAGGGAGTTTCAGGAAGGAGTGGAGATTTTATACAAGTCATAGAGAGAGAACTTTGTTGTGAGCTGGTAGTGGTAGTAGGACTAATAGTATAATTAGATCACCCATTTCTGAGTTGGTTGCAACAAATTCATTTGGTAAGACAAATGAAGCCCTGCTGATGGCAGCCTAGGAATCCAAAGCTGTCACCTTCGTCAAGCTATGTGAGGCCCAGCATTTCTTGTCGAGTCATTTATATCACAAATCTTGCCTTAAATATGCACCGGCCAATATTACAATGCAATTATAGTTAAGTGCACTATCAGTTTATCATCAATGTGTACAAAACCAACATGTCAGCTTAATCTCCTTTTGTAATGAATTGATTAATTCAATGCAGTATATCATACCGTAGGGGTGCAACCTCGGTCCCTATACATAATTCTCTTTTAGGTATCCAATATTGATGGATTGGATCAAGTAAAGGACAGCCCCACATCAATCAAGATGATGTATCACGAAAACCGTCTTGCTCTCATGCAGCAAGAGCATAGGTTCACTTAATTGGAATCTTTGACTAATCTTTACCTTATGTTTCTTTTTTGGCTTGACGTCTCCCTTCGAGTAATGAGAAAGAAATCAACGTTCAGATAAACGCCACTAGTTACTTGTTAATATGTATTGGGTCTAGTAGGTGCAACGTTAGATAAACCACACTAACCACATAATAACATTACAAGACAATCAATATTTCCATGCAAACAAGGGGGGTGAAAAATGTACCTGTCACTGTATAGCATAGCTTGTGACAAAAGATAACATGGAGAAGCTGACCTCATCATATATTTATAGGGAGAGAATCAAAGATATAATTGGATTGTGCACCGAATTAGTTGTTTGGTTAACTGCACAACCCACAACGTCTAATCACAATAAATTCCTTAAATTCACAATCCAAGATTTTCCTACAGGTGAAAAGAATTTCCATTGTGATATGAACTATCACAATGGAAAGGCTATTAAAACCAAAAGGAACCTTAGCTAACAGTTATTAGGGCCTCTTTGTTTACATAAAATGCACAGGAATTGAATAAATAGGAATCGCAGATGAAATGAAATCCTAGGTATTCAGTCACATAAAACAAACAGGCCCTACTTCTTATCCATTCCAATTTAAAGCATCATAAGCACTTATAACCCAAAGTTGTTGGAAAAGAAATCCCATCTATGGGAGCACCCAGTTGTAACTAGGTACATGGAGAGTCCAACTTAATGATCTGGCCAGTCAATGGAGTCCAACTAGATCTTTCAAATCCAAGTTGGAAAAAATAAATAACGTTAGAGCTGTAAATTGTAAGGTCTAATGATCAGTCTAAAGCAAAAACTTTAATGTAATGACTTCCCACCAATCAAGTGAACCAGATGATCATTTACCTAAAAAGTGAATCAGATGATCATTTAACATTTCAATCAGGCCTCTGAAATTGAATGGTAACATGTAAAATGACCAATGTTTAAATGCTTGAGAATCTCAACTGTAGGCACATGTAGCTGAGCAACAAACCAACAATGTCTTTATTTACATTCACATTCACTCTTCTAACTGAATATCCTTTTTCCAATTTACATTGCTTGAACTCTAAACCTCGTTGCGACAATGAGCACCTTCCAACTTTTCTTATTGTATTTACTGAGCATTAGCAATAAACACTATAAAATGTTAATGTGCACATCTTCAAAGCTTAAAACATACACTAAATACAGCACCCTCGACAAATTCCTTACAATAGTCATAAGTAGGTTCTCATCCCAGATAATTCAGAAAATATTGCAACTTCTCTTGAAAACACTACTACAATGACAGCAGTTCTTTCCATGAGACAGTAATGACCATCTCCATTCTAAGCAACTTACGACAATGGGCACACCAGCAATAAACACTATGATACAACACAGCAGAGGCAGAAGCTTGCTACATCATTTTTTGTCTGTCGTAACACCCACCACAACATTGCTTACCTACATCATTACATGGAGAAACAGAAACACTCAGTACTGTTTTCAACATGTCAAAAAAGAGGAAAAGGAGAGAGAAGGGAGGGGGCGAATTCTAGGAAAAGGCCAGAAGATAACCAGTTTGCCACTTTCGTCGACTGTCATGGGGTTCTCAACAACAACAGTCTGGCCATGAGATTGGGGCTGCAGCAAAAACAACAGAAAATCAATGAGTCCTAAGCATTTGGACATGCCAATTTTTTTTTTCTTTCATTCTTTCTTTTATTTTCTTTTGAGAAATGGGATATTTAGAACAACATACCGCCGAAGTAGAGGGCAGATGTGTGGTAGGTGTTGCCCCATTCTGTCTCTGTACAGGAATCGGCACCCTCATGTTACTCATCTGCAGAAAAGGAATCACGGACAGATCAGCCAATACTGCTGCAAACTTCCTACATGAAAGAGAGAGACAATCGAAATAAATTATGACAGGATGTGTTTACCCCAACATTGGTTACATACTGGCACAATGCACATTTGACAGACGGTGCTCCATATGGATACATGAGAGTCGTGTGACACTGACCACAGTTCACATGAGCTGCTTAGATACAATACAGAAAAACGATATTTTTATTAGATTGAATAGGATGAAAAACAACAAACAAAATCTGGACACAGTGATGATTTTAAAAACAATTCAGTGCAACTACAATAAGAAAATTTTAAAAAAAGGGAACTGGGGAGAGGAGGAGGGAGGGGTCACTGGTAGCTCGGTGGTGAGCTATCTCCCTTCCACAGAAACAACGAGGGTTCAGTCTTTGGTTGTATTGCTAATGGTGAGGGACTTGGGTGAGTGTGTATGTGGGTGTGTGAGTATTCACCAAAGCAAAAAAATCAAAAGGGCGCGGCCCTACTTCTTTCTTTTTTTCTTTTTCTTTTTTTTTTTTTTTTTGTGTGTGTTTTTTTTTGGGGTTGGGGTGGGAAGGGCGGGCCAATCTTTTGGGGTTAGATACTGGGCCAAATCATTCCCATCGGATGATAATGATGATACATTTAAAAGGCCCATAGTTTAACGGTTATGTTAGTTCAAAAAAAGAAATTATCTTTGTAATTTAATGTAATGGTGAATCATCCATTATACCCATATTCTTGTGCATGTCTAGCCTATGATGCCCAGATATGTTAGGGACATGCATTTTAGACATAAAAAGTGAAGTATCGGATACAATTTGACACGATTCATTCCCATTTTGAATGGAGAATGCACACAAAGTTCATTATTTGCTTATGCCAATTCCCAATAATGTGGGATAGGTAGAGTGCTACCTCCAGAAAGTAGGCTCAGTTTGATTAGGCAAGTTTCTGAAAAAGTGCTAACGGTAAGATCTCGACCCATATTAATTGTGTTTTAGTGTAATTAATTATAGGAAAATTTTCAAATATGACCTTTAAGTTTTTGCCTTATTTCAAAAACGGGCACAAGTTTTGAAACTTTTCAAATTAGTCCATAAGCTTTCCAGTAAATTTTCAATTAAGGACATCCGGCCATTTAAAGGTATTTTCTAGTGACTTTTTCCCTCAATATTTTGAAAATAACCAAATTACCCTTCATTTAAAGCCATGACATGGTTTCGGCAGCCACCACATACAATCAATCGCTGTAGGAATACTGGGTGTCCTTGATCACCGTGAGGACACCGGTGAGGGAAATGAGGAGAATGTAGAGTAAGTGAAGGAGAGTTTTACTACAATGAAGGGTAATTTGGGTATTTAAAAAAGAAACAGGAAAAAAGTTTCCGAAAAATAACTTTAAATGGATGGATGTCCTTGATTGAAAAATTCCTAAAAAACTTAGGGACTAATTTGAAAAGTTTTGAAACTTGTGTCCTTTTTTGAAATAAGGCCGAAACTTAAGGACTTTTTTTAAATTCTCCCTTAATTCTATTTAAGGTTAATTAAGTGTGCCTAGTGGGTAAGTAAATAGGTTTACATCTTAGATTAGTGGCTTAATCGTTTTGAGAGTTTTTAGACCTTGTTTAGTGCTTTGGAGGATCCAATTGTAATTTCAGGTAAGTTTGACGGGTTTACCAAAATTTTGGAAGTACGTCAATATTGGGCCGTTGGATAGAGGGAATTATGTCATGAATCATTCATTAAGTATACCATTTTGTTGGCCAGAAAATCCTAGATTTTCATTGAACCATAATTTCCCCATGAGAGAGTCTATATAAGGGCCCACTCTCCAAGCAATCAACTACTGCTATGCTTCTTGTTTCTTCTTCTCACTCTCATCTCTCGGCCAGTTCAACTTCCTTCTCCTCAACAACATCCCTCCCCCTGGGCTAGAACTTCCACCAGCCCACTCAGCTCACTCTCCCATGCTCATCCAGCAGTCCCTCTCCATTGTGCACCATCTTCTTCTCTCAGTTTCCTTCTTCTCTTGCTCAACTAGGTAAGTTCTTCCTCTTTTTCTTCTCTTGTCGTGTCTAGATCAGTGTTGAGAAATTCGTTTTGGACAACGTTTCGGTTTACTTTACTATTCTAAATCAACTCATAATTATTAGCTCAGTCCAGCAATGGGCAAGCTCAAATCCAGCAGGAGCACTTGAGAATAAAAAACAGGAGGAAAAAGAAAAGCAATGACCAAAGTGAAAATTGAGCCCAGTGGAATGCAGCAAATCCAATGAACAAGTTCAGCCAGCAACAAACCCAACCGAGCATGCAGCAATTGGAAAAAAATAAAGTAAAAACAGCAATGAGGAAAGTAAAAACAAACAATCCAGCCCAGCAGATATCAATTTATACAAAAAAAAAAAAAAACGCCAACAATGAGCAAATCCTTATACAGTCCAGCAGCCAGTTAAAAATAAAAAAGGCCAGCAAGCAAACACACGAACACGGCCCAGCCCAAAAGGAAGGGAAACAAACAAACAAAAAAAAAGGTCAGGCAGTAATAAGAAGACATAAAGGCAGCACCGATCAGCCCTGCAGAAAGTAAAAGCTGGTTGCCCTTGGGAATAAAAAGAGAAAACTGGATGTGCAAAGACAGAAGAGAGAAGCAGCATAGCAGGTGGGTCGATGTGGGTCGATTGGAAAGCAGCAGAGCGGTCGAACGGTAGTGAAAAGAAGAGGAAAGCAGCAATCCAACATAAGAAAGGAGGAGGGGGAGGGAGGAAAAACAGGGATTTGGCTCAAGCAGCAGTACCTGGCATTTTTTTTTTCTCTCTTTTTTCAGATGGGCTCGCAGCAACGGCACTTCAAATTCTGCTCCTTAGCGGTCGACTCAGCAGAATGTGACGGAGATGGCACGGCAGACCTCTCCCTTTTTACTTCATCAAACAAAAGGGGAAAGGGGCTTTGGGTTAGGGTTAGGGTTTCACTTTTACTTTTACTTAAGTTAAAGAATTTATATTTAGCCCCCCTCAGGTTTTGTTTTTTCTATTTTTAAGGCAAGCTACACAATTTGGGCGAATTCCTAAGTTTCACCCAATTCGGACGAAATCCTCCAGCTCGGTTCAAATTTCCAAAATTTGAACGAATTGCTCCGAATTTTGGAACGAAACCTTACATATGTGGTATTCGGTTCAGTAGAGGAACAGCACCGAAATTATAAGGAAAATTCGGCCACACTGGTCTAGATTGCTAGTGGCATGTTAGAATCTCATAGGCAAGCTCCAATTTCCCTTTTTGTTTTGGGTTTTGCATGTAGGAGGGTGAGTAGCTTAGAATTGGAGATTTCAGCTGGTAGAAGCAAGGTTCGGCCTTGGATTGCTTGAATCTCTAAGAGAATTACTAGATTTTCGGTTAAGGCAAGTAAATATGTTAAAAACTCATTGCATGCATGTTATATTCTCTTGTTGATTCTTGTTAATTCTCACTTTTAGACACCCTCTAAGCTCAACTTTCTGTTTTATGCCTTTGCATGGTACTGGAGACCCTCGCCAATCCCAGAGATTTGTTAAGGGAGAGGTTTTACAGTTGATTGGCTGATGACCAGCCAGGTACAGGCCGTTCAGCTAGTGGTCAGCTGGGCAACTACTGATCGGCTGTTAGCCATCTGGGCACCAACCCTTTATGTCTCAGACCTCGTGCATGTTAAAGAAGACCCACAAGATTTAAGACTTGTTATATATAGTTTTTCTGTCACCACCAACCGATCGGCTGTCGGCATCAGTCCACAAGTCGATCAGTCACTTGACCTGTTTTCTGACATTTCGGCTCTTGACCCTTAGGCCCTACCCCTTTCAAATTCTCTTTTGGCCAATCAGTGACGGGGAGCGGGGTACCAGATGCGGAGTGGATAAAGATGGCAATACTAGAGATGGAGGGTGGAGGGTGTAGGTCAGGCTTTTGCCTAAAAATTGGCCTAACGCCAAACTCTCCATCGCGGGCAAGGAAGAAGAGAGAACTCAGGAAACCCCAAAATCACTCTCGAAGATTTTCATTTATCAGACTCTAACAATGCTTAAATAGATAAAAGACTAACCCCAAAACAAATCTAGACCATCCAAACAGATTGATGACAAAGATTAAAACATCCAATATAAACTATAAATAACATAAAATATAACTCTAATGAGCTAAAACATGAAAATAAATGGACTGGCCCAAACGCGGGTCGACCCATTGCGACCATGGGTCTGTCCTACATCAATCAGCTACTTTTGTTTTCTTTTTCTTTTCCTTCTTTTTTTTTTTTTTTTTTGAGTTTTTTTATTTAAACCCGAATTTTCTTTGTTTGAAAGTTGTATAAAATACAACTATCTAAGATTCTAAGTCTTTTATTGAGTTAAATACTTTTATTTGATGTTGCTCACTTGGTTTTTCTTAGATCTAGTTTTTTTAGTGTAGATCTAGGGTTTCTTTTTAATATGGGGATTTTCTTGAAATCATTTGGATTTCATCAAATTAGTTTGTCAAATACATTTGAAATGTGTTAGATTTGCTTTTGGGTTCTATATTTGTCAAAGATCTAATGACATTTAGTGTAGATCTAGCTTTTTCTATTTTCAAAATTTGGGTTTTTTTTAGTATTTAATTTTTTGTTCAACTTCTTTGGTAGTGTATGACAATGATGTGCAATTTAAATATTGTCATTGTAAATGTTTAACACTATTAGTTTGCCCAAAATTATGGTTGCATTATGTAAAATTTATGATATTTCAACTTATTTTACTATATACATCGATACAACCGTGATATAGGGAAAAAGAAAATAGTTTTCTATCATTTTATAATATTATGGGTTTTTTGGATATTTTTTCATATTTTTTTGGGGTCATATAAAAAAATGGACCGCGATGACCGCAAATTGCGATTTTGAACTATGGTGGTGGGTCAGGTTGGACTCACCAGAAATCGACCCAATTTGAACTAGATGAGTGATCTGCTACCGGGCCATATGCTTACTAAATACTTTTTTTTATATTTTATTTTCTGCTCTCGGGTTTAGGCCTAGCCCACACTGAACAAAGGCCCAACTAGGCTGTGGGCTCAACACAGCACGTGTTTCATGGACGCATGTGAAGGAGGAGAAATCCTCTTTCCCACTTCACTTCTTCTTCTCGATTCCTGTGCATCCAAGAAGAAAGGGAGGGGGAGAGGTCTTCCAATCAATTCGTTTTTGCTCCTGGTCTTCGCCGAAGAGATGGAAATGGCAATGGTGCAAGGTAGTTGGCGATGACTATGCTACTCACCAGCAGAGAACCGGAGAAGATGGGTGTCAATGATGAAGCCACACGGTGATGATGATATGCTCGGATCTGCCGGCGGTGCTAAAGGGGTAGTTGCCGACGAGAATGCTTTTCGAGAATGCTCGGCTGCTGGAGATATTGATGCTTCTAGTGGCCTGTGGTCGTGCAACAATGTGGCTCTAGCGAGATGGGGGCTGAGGCGATGGTGATGGACGACACCGATGGTGCCAGGTACACAGCTGCCCTCTTCTCTTCTTCTTTCTGCTCTCTTTTTTTGTGTTGGGGAATGGGTAACTGTGTTCGAGTGGGGCCCAGTTGATAGGATCGATGGTGGGATGCTGGAATGGAGTTGGGATGGCCTAGATTTGGAGGAATATCAGTGTGATGGTGATTTGGATTTGGGGCTATCGGCGTTGGCCGACTTATAAGGATAATGGGTTGGGATGTGTCGATGAAGGGTTTGAGGGGCTCTTATCTATGTGGAATGACATTGGGATGGGTTTAGGCCTTTTGATGTGAATCGGCAGTTTGACAGATGGGATTCAACTGATCCAGATGAGGTTTTGGAAGAGTTGGACAGATCAGATCTATTGGTTGGGGTGGTCGGTCACAGATCTATTGGCTGCCCATGTAGTTTGGGGTCTGTATGTAACCTGATCACAGGGAAAGGACTCGAATGTGGTGGGCTGAATGGGTTGACGGTCTTGGAGGCTGGGGTTTAGGGATGGGTACAGGATCGTGATGAAGGCTCTGTTGGAGGTCTCTAATGATGATGATGAGTAGAATGGAATCAACAAAAAGGGTATGGATTACCTGATTATCGAACAAACTTTGTGCCGATTTTCAATTCCAAGTGAATAGCTCTTCAACTCCGATACCAATTGATGCAGACGGCGGAGGTAGACATGCGCGAGGGCGATGAAGATAGAAAAAGATAGGGAAGATGATACCTTTTCTTGGGCTCTCACCAAACTCCGATCCGGAGGCGTTACGTCAGATGAGCAAGGTAGGGCTCAAGAGACTTAAAAATCGGGCTCTCACCAAACTCCAATGCATGAGGCATTAAGGATTTCTTGGAGAAGAACTTGAAGAAAACTCATTTTTATTAAACATCAATCATTACCTTAGACAAAGAGGCTTTACATCATTATGTAGGAAAATAAATAACCATAAGACTACTCAAGACCATCCAAACACACTGATGGCCCGGATTAAAACATCCTAATAAGCAACCTAAAACATAATTAAAGGCCTAAATAACATAAAATAAATGGGCTGGGCCCAAAGGCTAGGACAGGATAACTGGGTTGGGCCCGTTGGTGGGTCGACCCATGGGGGCCTGTCCTGGATCAAGAGGAATTGGTGGTGGGTTTTGGGCTTAACTTGGCTATGAGCTGCTTCGCCTCAAGGTTTGTAAGTCCCAATAGAAAATTAGCCAAGTGATTTGAGACCTTGCACATTGTGGACCCATAAGGGGTCCCAAGTCTGGCAACTGGCATAATAGTCTCATAATATACTTAATCATATATTCATATCCGCAATTCCATGTATTGGTATTGAGAATTATAAAAGAAGACTTGCACTGCTTCCCAAATTTAAACCAACTAAATGGGTAAAAAGACTTCCAAGTTCCAACAGTCAGAATAGGTGGTATAAAGAAGAACCTAAGAAAATGCAAAGAATGCATACCGCAACACACATTATAGACCCTTGAAGTGCTTTTTACCACAGCAAACCAACAAAATAGCAAAAAAGCTTTCTAACAAACGGAATAGACAAAGCAAAGAATGCAAACCCTGTCACACATTCCTAATGACAAGGACATTAGAGGCACACGTGTAAACAGTGACAACTTGATGCTAACTGAATCTTTAAATATTCAAATAGACAGTAACATATGTTTTATATAGGTTACCTACCTGGACTTGCAAAGTTAATTGTCTGACAGCAGGAACATCTCACACTAGCTGCACCACGAGTATACATAAGTACTGTCTGGCAACCTCTACATACAAGCTGAGCCATTTCCACTGTACAGGAAAATGACAAACATTTAAAAAGAAATCCAAAACTATCACACTTTGTCCATTTTTTTCATATAAAAGATGCAAATTTTTGTACAACCAAGATTACTTTTATAAGAAAAAAAAATTTAAAAAAATATGTACTTTCTGCTATACTTTATTATGTTATGCCAAGAAGATAATGACATGCCAATCTATAATCCCCACTCAACTGAGAAAAATGAATTAAATTTATGGGTATTTTAATCCTCTTAGAAAATTACTGGATTTAATGAATTTTTATTTCATCTTAAACTCATAACAAAACTGAAGATATTGGGAAGACAATCACGCATATCCTGTCATTAAAAGAAAGATATAGCATGCCAAGAATTGTGCCACCCATTTGCTATAGATCACACATGACACATTTATTATTACCAAAACCATCTATCCAACCTTTGAGTGGTCACTTCATAAAAGTTCTTTGATGACAATCCTAACAGTCCCATCATGTGATTATTCACTAGAACAAACAGTCCAATATTTGATCATGTGATAGACAGTCCATTCATAACTGAATATTCACCGACATAATTGACATAGGTTATCCATATTGTTATGTTTGTCAACTGATTAAGATTGTGGAAACAGCCTGGTTCTCTTGAAAACAGCAAGGATGATAATTTTGAAAACTCAGCGAGCTTTAGTCACACTCAATGGAAAATTCCCAGCTAGAAAACCACAAACTCAGATTAATCCATTAAATTCATCCCTCAGAGGACTGTTTACAGCAAAGAGTCAAGTCTTCTGCTGAAATGCAGCCCCAAATTCACAAAACCAGACTTCAATCTCAAAGACAAAGGACATTCTCAAATCCAATGGAATGCACTGATAGACCCAAAGGAGAGAGGAATATTCTTATTCCTTATAAAGCAAAGTTGCTGGAAAACAATCACTAATCGAATACTTTCAACCAGCACAGTCATCCCATATATATTACAGCCTAGTTTCTAGATCCTACCATTCCTCAGTTAGAATTCAAATTTTATCCAACTCAGATTACACAATCTTCCCTAATATAGAGAGATACTTAAGCAATTATATCAGTAGTTTGAAGAAAGAAAAAAAAAGAAAAGAAATATGGAAACTTTTAAAGACTTGGAGGAAAATCAAAAGAGAAGAAATATGTACATGGCGGATAGTCTTGCTCGTGAAGGAGTTTTTAGCTCTACCTTGTCTTTTGATGTTTAGTTATCTTATTTTCTTTGTTTGATGTTTTTCTCTCGTTGTGCTTTGTTCCCTTTTTTATGGTGAAATAAAATTCTACTGTTATCAAAAAAAAAAAAAAGACATCAAGAAATAGAAATCCAAAAGTGGCAGTTGGGAATATTCTAGACTGCTAAGATGCCTGGTCCTAGGCCCCACATGGCTCACCTATTTGATGTATGGGGCCACCTGATCAGAACTCACCCTTGGGGCAATCCAATGGGTACAGGCCCCAGTTTGGCCCATTTGTTAAGGCCCTAACAAACAGCTCTTTACCGTTTGGTTTCTGAAAAACTGGATTCCTTCAAATTGTAGAGAACCCTCCTGCAGTTACAAGAAAATCTAAACAGCCCCCTTAAACAATATTCATGACATCCATGGAGCTGTTATGGCTTCCCTACTGAGCTGAACCTTTCACATTGTCTATGAAATCCATGGAGCTGTTATGGCTTTCCAACTGAGCTGAACCTTTCATACATGGGTTCAGACCCCATGTGCTTATGCTAAAGCTTTCCCTACTACGAGATCTTCCTATGCTTCATAGCAATCCACATCAAAACCCTGATACTTATATGGATTTCTATGAAAAGGTGTGCATCCCCACCGAGTGATGCAATCCTAGGGTTAAGATGCAAGTGCCGGAGCACAATTAGGGTTCTGAAGAACAATCACTCGAAGAAGAAACAGTCTCCAACAAAAAATCCACACAGGGAATTTTATTTAACTCAATTCTAATCTGAGATATAATTCTCTACAAGCCATATAAATAGTCAAAGAAACCTAAACCCTAAGAAATCAATCCTAATCAAATTAGGAAACACAATAATAAACCTATCCAAATTAGAAACTAATTCTAAATACAATTACTTAAATAAAAATTAGAAGCTACTAATAATTAATAAAGAATTCCTAAACTTCCTTGGGTCCCACATGTGGACCATGAGTATATGGCAACCGTGTGCTACTACATCACCAAGATGGGGCTTCACGATCGCAATAGGTTGTGACACTCCTCATACAAAAGCAGAGACAATATCGAGCATGTCGCTCCAGTTACATGGCAAATGACAGGGAACGAAAAGACTTGCAAATGGAATGAATTTAGCTATTCAGCTCGTGTGTCCAATCAACAGAAGAGACCACATCCCCATATACAATTGTATGATCAATCTCAAACCTTGATTTGCCGATTGCAATCATACAAGATAAGATAAATCATAAAGATCTTTCTTCGTATAGCACGCCTTTGCATAGTTATAAGATCCCTATTTTATTATAGTTCTTCAAAAGAGTATTTCACAGAATTACGCTAGGAATTCAAAGATAAGAGAAATCATAAAAATCTTTCTAAGTATGGCACACCCCGGCATGTTTATGTTTCTTTGGGACATCATGAAAATTTCCTTCATCAATAGTTACCCTTCTCTTTAGAAAACCCCCTTTTTTGCCCCATCTCTCTCAGAAGCAAGCAAAAGATCCCCCATTTTAAATCTTTCTAGAACCCGGAAACACGCACATCATGACATTGTGTCATTGTTTTTATCTAAATCAGCTAAGAGGAAAACTAGGGAACGGAATTGGTCCTCTCCAATAAATATTTATCACAAAACCTTCTTTTTTATTTCAATTTTCCATTTACTTCCACCACAATTGCCCATCATGACCATATAACACATATAACAACCACCGCCAAAGAGGGGGAGACAGTGGAGTACCACTTGTTACATATGCCGCTGGCAACACATCACGGTTCTAAATTTATACTCAAGTCTATAGATCAAATCACATAAAAGATAATGTAATCTCCAAGGAATGACATTGCATCATTGTTTTTATCTAAAAATAGTCTACCCTATTTTCCACCAAAGAGTTTTTGGAAGGGAGGGAGGGGGGTCTTGATCCTCTCCAACAAACACTTGACATAAAACCGCCTTTTTCTATTTTATTTCAATTTTCCATTTTACATTTCATGCCGGGGTTTTTCTTTTTTTTTTTCTTTTTTCTTTTTTTTCTTTTTTTTTTTTTTTTTTTTTTTTTTTTTTGCTAAATATTTATTGGAAAGGATCAATCCCATTCACAAGTTGACCTTCAAAATTCCTTGGAAGAAAGTAAGGTAGGCTATTTTAGAGTAAAACAATAGTGCAATGTCATGCCTTAGAGATTTCATTATCTTTTACTATAAATTGCCCCCATAGACTCGAGTATAAATTTATAGCCGCATGCCCGCAATGCATTGGCGGGGGTATGTACAAATAGTAACATAATCTCCCCCTCGTTGGTGAGGGTTATATTCAGTGCCATGGTCATTCCCATAATTAGAGATAGTGATTTACCATCTTTAAGGATCAATCAAGATCCTTGAGTTTGGTGTCTTTTAATATGATATTTAAAAAGTGGTTTTCAAACCCCTTCAAGTGATTGAATTTTGAATCTGACAAAACCATCATGACATCTCTGCGAGTTTCTGTTCTCTCGTACTAATTGCCCAACTAATTTCCTTAACCTCCCTTTTGTTAATGAAACACTTCAAACATTCCATCTATTTCACAAACTTTCTCACCTTTTTCCAAGATTGATCAAGCTCCCAAATCCTTGCCAATAACATCCTTATTAACAAACTTTATTTTATCCACCAAAGGTTATGTAAGCAATGTGAACACATCCACATTATCATCAGGATTAGCTAAAGAATATTCCAATTGATTGAGGATGGCAGCAATATTTACAGATATCTGACAACTACAGGCCATCAACTTCATGAGCACTGCAACTGAGATCTATACAAGTCTCCTTTGATGACTATGAGCAACCATTTATGTGGTTGATTTGGGCTAAATCCTCTAAGACCAGCATCCGACTGATCAGGAATAAAGTCTATAATCTTTTGATATGTGTTGGCCCTTTGAGCATTTTTTGGATGAACTGGGTCCACCTGGTGAGGACCAGGCCCCAGTAAAAATAGTTGCTGACTGGCATGCATTAAAGTCCAGTTTGAATAGGGAGTTGGAAGTTCGGCTCTTTTTTGTTCACCCAGAAACAGTTTTCTGGACCAAGGCTACTTTCAGATTTCTTGAACAATGCCGAAACACCCCCATACTCCATCAGAAGCCGTAACACTGTAAGAGCTTATGTAATCCACTCCTTCAAACAAGTTCGTCTCTGCAATATCCAATTTATTATACTTCAAAATAACACCGTATTCATTTCATACCCATCTTATACTTCCAACATCAAAAGTAAAGTTACATATTTGCATACATAAGAATATAAGGTAAATTAAAGCACGCAAAAACATGCAAGAGCAAAACGATGAATATCTCTTTAATCAAGTCATATACTGATAAAGAGATCTGAACCAGGACACATTTGAACTGTGTAATACTAAAATCAAATGGAGAGAGAGAGAGAGAGAGAGAGAGTGACCAGCAGGTGGGACAGAGGTTATTGCACGGCAAATTGCACAGCAAACATTTGCGGCTCCTCTTGGGTAAAGAAGAACACTCCTGCACCCGTTGCACACAAGCTGGCTCTGCATACCTGCATAGCTCAATCAAGTAAGCCTTTTAAGTAAGGGATGGTACGAAAAAAATTGTTAATGGGAGGCCCAAGGAGATTTTAAGTGGGTAGATAACAGGGGGAAAAAATTTACCAACAAAATATACAGAAACAATGTCAATGAAAACCAGACGTTGAATTTACTCCTTACTGAATCAAACAATCCAACATTTCCAAAACAAATACTACCATATCTTATCACAAATGTCATAACTTCTCTCCATAAATTTATTAAAAAGAGCAGATTTGTTTAGTCAGTAAGAATTCATAGGAATTCTGAGAAATGCCTTTCTATCAAATAGGCTAAAACTGAAGGATTGAAAGGAAGTTACGCAAGAGGTTATCAAATGATCTTCCCTTCAATAGGAAATGGTTGCCCGTCCATGACCCTAGTAAATTAAATCCTAGGAAGTGATGGCCCTATCTAGATCTTACCTTAGACTCTTCATTCACCACATCTTTAACACTACTACAATAAAACCCCTATAACTATAATTCCTAGGAATCCAATACAAAGTAGGCAGAGGGCCCTAAAGAAGAAAGAAGAGGCTCTGAACCAGGCTTGCATGGAAACATATTGTAATGATATAAAATCAAAGTATTTCTAATATTACCAATCAGAAACGAAATACTATCACAATATTCCATACTTTCATATAGATAAAAGTCATTTTCACATTGGAAAAAGGTATGGTGGACAGATGGGAGAAGAAAAAAGATGTTACAGGGTGGAAGGCCATTTCTAAGAAAATTAAGGAAAGAGCTGGAAAATGCATGTGCACTGCAACAAAAGAAGAAACAAAGGAGAAACAGGTGGGGAGCCAGTTCACAGGCCAAAGCAAATCCTACAAATATGTGAAGATTCAGAAGCAATATTCAAAAAGGTCACTGCTTCCTTCCTACTAAAGATGAAAAAGCCAAACATAACATGGATTTGGAATGAATACTAGAAAACAGCAATAAACCATGGAATGCATGGGACTACCAAGAAGAGAAGGTTGTAGAATGAAATATTTAAGAAAAAAAATAAAACATTAATAATGAGAAAGAAAATAACCCACATAGTCTTAAAATAGAAATGAATGTCCTCTCATTAGTGTGTTTCAAGGCACATATAAAAATAAAATGCCCTATTATAAAGACATTTTCAAGCAGTGGCAGACCCAGGATCAAGGATGAAAATAGCGGTAGCAGCGGGCGTAGCGGCCCGCCGCCAAACCGATATGAAGCGGGCGATACGTAGCGTAGCGGGGATACATAGCGGCATAGCGGTGCGATTTGAAAAAATCGCCAAAAAAATCTGAAAAAATTCCAGAAACTCCAGAAAATTGTAAAATGATAGAGAATGTGGTTCTTTTGCAAAAGTAAGTAAGAAAAGGGGGCGTAGCGGTGCCCTCAATATATGAGGTCCTGTATCGCTGTATAAATAGAAAATAATACTAATGATTAGTTTTTTCACTTGTATTCATGTTTCTTAGTCATGTCAACTTATTTCTAGCTAGAGTGAAATTTGATTGAGCTCTATTTTCAGGTAGAATGAAATTTGGCTAAGACATGACTTTTTATTTTTATATTTAGCCTCATTGTGGAGCCCACCAATGATTAAAGGAATCAAGTGCTTTAGTTTTTATTTGTTCTTAAAGGGTCATTTAATTTTTATTGATACCTTTCAAAGGGTCCATAAGTGCCCTAATGAAATAAAAGAGGGGTCCATTTAATTTTTATTCATAACTTTCATAGGGCCCATAAGTGCCCTCTAAAAGAGGGATACATTTAATTTTTTTCTATAACTTTCATAGGGCCCATAAGTTTCCTCTTAAAAAAGGGGGCACATTTAATTGTTATTTACAACTTTCAAAGGTCCATAAGTGCACCCTAATGAAATAATACAAGGCTCGAAATGAAATTGGTTTTGGCGCCATGAGTGCCCTCTAAAAGAGGAGGTACATTTAAATTATGTTTATAACTTTCATAAGGGCCCATTAAGTGCTTAAGGGCCCATTAAGTTCCCACTTAAATGAAATAAATAAAGGGCAGGGTTTCAATGCCCTATTTCATTTCCCAAAACGAAGTCGATGAAAATCAAGAAAAGCGGGAGAGGGGAGAAGAAAAGAAGGAGGAGGAGGAAGGAGGAAGAAGAAGAAGAAGGAGGAGGAAGGAGGAAGAAGAAGAAGGAGGAGCTGCTGCCGCTGCCCTGCCACGCTGCTGCTGCCGCTGCGACGCTGCACTGCTGCTGCTGCCGCTGCCGCTGCACTGCTGCTGCTGCTGCGACGCCGCAATGCTGCTGGTGCCACCACGCATTAGGTATGTCTTCTGCAACTCATCATTTTTTATTTCTTTTATCCTTTCTTCCTCTGTCTCCCCTTTTTTTTTCTTCTTTTTCTGTTGTTTTTTCAAACTGTGATTAAGTGGAGCAAACAAGAAGAGGGGAAGGGGGAGGGAAGGGGGGTTTTAACCCAGACCGCAACGTAGCGGCCGCTACACTTTGTGGCGGCCGTAGCGGCCGCTACATGTAAATATCGGCCGCTACGGTGTGATTTTCCGTAGTGGCCGATAATTCGCCCGAGTCCGCCACGCCCGATATATCGGCCGCTACGATATTTGCATCCTTGCCCAGGATTATCTTTTGAGGGGGGCTTATGATAGTCTATTGAAAAATTCGATCACTATTTTCTTGTTCTTTCTTAACATTAACTCTTGCAAAAGAGAAAGTATTGCAATTACAAAATATCTAATTACATCAACTAACATTCTATCATCAAAATTTATATGAAATTTGTACTAGTGTTTTAAGGTTCCTTCTTCAAAACCCATATTTCAAGTCGACAAAAAAATTATGGATTTTGAGCAATTTGTGAAAATATATATATGTATATATAAAAGAGATCCAACCAATAAATCTAGGGTTACAATTTTTTTGACCCAAATCATTAAGATTCTCAGATTAATGGTAATCATCAATATGCTTAGTTCTTCTAAATTTTAATGGATTTTTGAGAAAGAAAAAGGGATTTTTTGAGTTGGGGAAAGGGAGGTGGAGACTATGCATTATTTTAAGTGGGGGCTGGACCAGGCTTCTCTTAGGGCTTAGGGCCCTAATGGGTTTTTTGAAATGTTGGGGGGGCCTCACTTAATCCATGTAGGTCCGCCTCTGTTTTCAAGCCATGTAAAAAAAAAGTAAGGACCATATAATTCCCCAAAAATGCAAGGTCAGTAGAATAGTACTTCTGAAAAAAAAAACAATAAAAAAAAAAAAAAGTAGACCCAGTTTGGTTCGACCCAGTTTTTATGGTCAGTTGTGTACCTGACACCAATCTTCTACCTACCACCAGGTGGATGGAAGTTTTGTAGAGAGACAGTTTAATGGGACAATAGCACAAGGCATATGAAGCACTAATGAAATGCTTGCACAATATTTGTTCAGGGGTAAGGGACTCGTAAAGAAGACGTAATCTCTAAGTCAGTCTTCGAATGGATGAGATCTACCAAGTGTACGATCAAACTGGATCATCAGAGAATGGACCATCAAACACGACCACTGAAAGGGACCATCTTAATCATTTCATGCACATCACTGATTATATGACAAGGGTTTCTTAAGGCATACAGAGATCAAGGTTGTCCTTCCTTGTTTTGATTTAACAGCCACTTGAGCACATACTTAGGAAACTCATGCATAAAAACATAAAATAAAATGCAGACACAAATTTTCTTTTTGAATAGTGAATGCACGCACAAAGTCATTCTTCAAAAATATGCAACTGGGGAGTGATAAATGATTAGATAAAACCAATAGATACATTAGTATCAGTTTTGGAGGGAAAAAAAAAACTGAATAGTGAACCCATTTCTTTTTCAGGCAAACTGAGCAATAAAAACACCGCCCTCTTGACTTGTAACGATGATGAGCAACACTCATCTAGAGTTATATTCACCATTCTCATTGAAACACTCATCTGGAGTGATTTTCACCACCATTCTCATTAAAGTTAACTTCTTCAAGCAAAGATAACCAAGTGAGATCACCATGTGAATAAAATTACAGAAACCAATGAGTCTCCAATCTGAGTGGCATGGACGGGTTGCAGTTCATGGAAACTACCAACAGTCCAAAAATGCTGCCCTGACATGAACTGGATTGAATGCAATCCGCACATCCATACTGAATATGATAAAATCAACCAACCAGCCCAAATAGGGATTAAAATGGATGTTTATGCATTTTCAACATGAATCTCCAATCCATTATTTATTAGGAGTACATCCAAAAGGATAACAAAGCATGTGAATGCTAAGATTAAACTGTAAAAACATCTTCTTCATTGCAATGTTAGCTTTGAGAAATTACATGATTTGGGTGCATAATTTGAGGACATCATAATGTCCAATTTCAACAAATCATAGAGAAATTCAAATCAAACCCTCAGCAAAATCCCAACCACAATAAATGTATCATCAAATTCAGATCAAAGATTCTTCATAAGAAAAATATGTATCCCAACATAAATCACCGATTCTGATCACATAAAACCAAAACTGATAAAAAAAAATGGCAAAAGAGCCCGATTTAGAACAATCAACAACAAACAACAAGAAATCGAATTCCGAAGGCATCGATGAATCCCATGCTGCTTATAAAAAAAAAAAATGAAATCCAGTACAGAAATCACAGGATTTTACCTCCAAAAAGAAAAGAGAAAGTCCAAATAGACCTTGGAAATCCGCCGGATTTGTAGCTCCAATTGAAACCCTAAGAATCTTCACCAATTGTTGTTGACGAATGCCTGAAAATACCCAACGGGATTTGAGAAGCCCACCGTTTCAAGATGGAAACCCTAGAAATGAGATTTCGCAAAGCTGCGACTTTTATTTTCACCGACTGAAATGGAGAGTTTTCTTTTCAATTTAGGGGGAAGAAGAATGGCTTCCAAGGAGAGGAAAAAACACGAGAAGAATTCAAGTCTCAAGGCCTTCCGTGGAACGAACAAACTTGTAAATCAAGACTTTAATTGAAGGCATTAAGCTTAATTAACTGCCGTTTTTATAAGGTGGGTTCTTAAAAAGCTGATTGAAATTTTGTATTTTTTTATTTTACCCCTCTTACTTTATTCTCTCTTGAATCTATCTTTTACCTCACTTTACTATAAAGTAAAGTTACCAAGTCACATAGATCGGATTGTCTAAGCGGCCACTGGTTCCCCCAAGATTTCAAAAATCCTTCTAAAGTTTTAGGAAATTTTATAGTTTTTTACAAAGTCTCTATGTATTTTAAAAGGTAATATTTAAGTGAGAACTAGTTCTCACATATTATATGGGAAATTTTTTGTGGGGCCCACAATTGGGACCGGGAGGTGGAAAGATCTATGTGAGACCACTCCAAATATCAAGTTTGACCTCAAACCAATGCCCTTAACCCCTTCATCCGTAGCCCACAAATTTAATGACTTCATATTCAAAAGAATATTCAACCCTCTATCCAACGGTTCAATCCATTCGGATGTATGTCAATCATTGGGATTAGTGACTATCAAGGGGTTCCTTGTTGGTAGCTAGGTTTGAATGGGTTGGTAGTTGGGCCCCATAAAAAAAGTTCTCATATAATAGGTGAAAACTAGTTCTCACCTGAATAATTCTTTATTTTAAAAACTATATACACTTTTTTTATATGTGGTCGTTCCAAGAGGTTTTTTTTTCAAGTAGCTCTCTCAATACCTCCACGAGTGAGACGAGTAGAGCTCTCGGGTGGTGGAACCTATCCATTGCAAATCAAAATTGTTCAAGATGCATGTTGCATGCCCTCTCCCTTTGGGATTTGGCCAAATTTTCTGCCCATAGAAATTGGCTAGTCATAAGATTGAAAATATTTTATTTACATATTTTATTTTTGTTCACTCTCACCTCTATATTAGCTGTTTGGTGATTTGCTTATATAGTAAAGTGAAATAAAGAACAAAATGAAGAGAGAAGAAAAGAAGAGGGGGTGAAAAAAACCAGTGCTACATGAAAATGATAATGATAATATCCCTTTTGACTCCCTCTTCTTTTAAATATTAGCTGTGTTGAGATAAGATAGTTTTCTGGTAAATACTATTACACTACACTTGTCTTAAGCTAACAAGACAACATTGGGGATCTCTTGTGTCACTTTGAAAAGGGTGATGCATTACCATCTTAACCACTATAATTATGATAAGAGCGCACTGTCATTTGATCCAATGGATTGGATTAAGAAAAGCAGGCTCCATAATGGAGTTCTCATGGCATACTCTTCTTTCTTCCTTCTATTTATTTTAGGATACAATCGACCAATTCACTTTACAAATTTGTTAAATGAGAAGGCATGGAGGGTCCAAATTCAAAAGATTTAAACCTAGTGATATATGGTAAAGATTCTCCAATCATCCTGAATTTTTATTACTTACACAAGAATGGACATCTAAGATCACTTGTCAATTGCCTTGCAAGGACATTCTTGTTTGTGTAACGAACAACAAGTTTGCTTTATTTGTTTGTATCAAATTAAGTCTGAGGGGTAGCTCAGTTGGCCTACAACCATGGTTTATACTCGGAGATTGTGAAAATTTTATCCGATTTTTTCTCCCGAACCCATAGAAATTATTTTCTAGCCCAAGGATTGAGACCTTTGTTATAAATGAAAAAAAAAATTTGCTTGTGCCAAATTAGATGAGAGAAAAAGAAGCCGGTCCATTCGCAACCACGTGGAAAGTGCAAACTTATCCAACATAGCGATTTGCAAAGGCAAAGGTCAAAGTGCTAGAATGCTAATATAAAAGTCCAATTTGTGGGCCATGTGGAAAGTGCAAACTTATCCAACATTGCAATTTGCAAAGGCAAAGGTTATATAAAAGTCCAATTTGTGGGCCCTGTCTTAGGCTTTCCTACACGGCTACACCAGACAAATTTTAATGCCACCCAACTGGAGCTCTCAGTCGCAGGCTCAGCACTCCAAGTGACCAAGTTCAGCCCCTTTCTATCCTCTTTTCATTCCATGATTTGGCATGGGACGTCCACATATGTGGATTTCACTTGAGCTCACCTTTTACCAATTTAATCTCTTCGATATCCTTTTCACACAAGGCCTGATTTTACCGTCATTGAACCTTTACTCATGGTTAGATTGATTCTAAATAAAATTAATAGTTAAGATACCACTAAACTTTAAAGATGTTAAATTAAGAGCTATATTAATATAACCAGTGGGTCTCAATCCTTGGCCTCAAAATATTTTTATCACAAGCCCATCCATGAGGTGGTCTGCCAGAAGATCGGGTTTAATTTTCGTTCATGTGTGACAATCTCTGAATAGAGTATAGCTCTATTTGGAAACTAAAAGAAAATAATATTTTTAATGAAAAATATTTATCAGTGTGAATTGTTAAGGCCCCAAATATTAAAATGAAAAGATGACAATCTCGAGAGGATAGAAGATAGATGGTGTTAAGAGAGAGAATAATCTATAATCCATATTGGCCTAAAAAAATAATATCTATGCATAATCCATGAGTGGGTCCCACGGCAGAAAAAAGTTAAATATGTAGGGCCCACTAATTGATTTGCCTCTATAAAGAAACCAGACAATAGCAGTAGGCTTGCCTCCCTCCATTAGTAGGGCCCATTCTTAGAAAAAAGGAGTTAAGAGAAGGCCATTGAGATTTCATCCAATACTGGAGTCCAATCTTGAAATATATTTAATACGAACTAATGCCCACTACTGGATCCATCCATTTACGGAAAAAAACTGAAAAGAGAGTAAATGAGCAACAATTTCGATTTCAATCATCAGGAGGGCCCACAAAACATATTTAATATAGGACCCATTGATGATTGAAGTTCTAAGGAAAAGAAAAGAAACCGTTGATGATTGGAGATCTAAGGAAAAGCAAACAAATTCACTGTAAAGATTTGCTTATAATTTGGATAATGGCAAGAAATAGGACTTAAATTCAAACGTTCATAAAAATCTCTTATGAAAGAGGTTTTAGAAGAGAAAGAGTAGCCCTCTTTGAAAAGAGCGACATTTTAGGGATGATGTGGCACCCCTCACAGCCCATAGAGACTTTTTATGAATGAGGTGACACCCATCGCACCCCACCTCCCCCTTTGTTTTAATATATATAATGGCTAAGGAGGTGAGGCTATAAGTCGACATGGATGAAGTGGATGAAAGGGATAGAGTTTTAGTACGATTTCTTTCCAACCATATCTCAATCGTATCTCAACTTTAACGCGTCGTTTGGGAAAGAGGTAAAATGAAGGGAAGGAAAAAATGGGGGGAAAATGGAGGGAATGTTGAAATTGAGGGTGTTTGGGAAAGGGAGAGGGGAATTTGGGGGTAAAATTAGTGTGGGACCCACTCCAAAAATTTTCCTTCAAAATGGGGGGGTGGGGAGGAATGAGGCAAAGAGGGGATTTTTTTAGAAAATTATTGAACTGTCCTTTTGTCAAATTGAAGCTTTTGCAAAAGTAAGGATAAAATGGTAATTGTCTCTCTACCTTACAACCCAAAACATAGGGTAAGGAAGAAGAATGGTTTGGGTGATGCTTACAACTTGGTTGACTGACATAAGGTGTAGGCTTGCTATCCATGATTACTTGAATAGAGCCGCAGACTTATTCGGTGTACATGTGTGTAGGTTTTGTGGGTGCGCCCGGGGGATTAGTACTAGTAAATGGGGAAAAAAATATGTGATCCATTCACATCAATTCCTGATTGAACTTGACGGTCTGGATTGGAGAGTACATACATTCCCCCACCAATCCTTTTTTATTTATTTTTTTTGGCCTTTGGGGGTAGATTAACAAACGTGTCCCCCATCTATTTAACCGACAGAGAAAGCGAAAGAAATTGGAAGATTCTTCATGGGATGCTTCTTTCTTTTTTTAATATTTGAAGAATTGTTTTTGGATAATGACTGCCATATCCCCAGTTTAGAATATTCCTGTCTCTTGAGAATGGAAGCTGGATCATGGAATATTCCTTGAGGACTTTATTGTGAAGTTTTTTTTTATGAAAATTTGTAAAAGAAAAAAGGAAAAATATGCTAAAAAAGTAGTTTCTAAAAGTATCTTACATTTGTTTTGCAATTATTTTTTAATTTAATTATTTAAAAATTTTAATTTCAAGATATATTTTTTTTCCAATACAACTCAAAAAAGCACCCAAATTTTGAAAATACCCTAATTTGATGGAACATGATTATTTAGGTCGTAGGATTGCCACGTGTGATTCAAAATCTCACTATTTTGAGTTCGATGGAAGCCGGAGTATTGCAAGTTAACTCAAAATTAGATAAATACTTATAAATGACTTTTAATATATATATGTTGGGTTTTTTAAGGAAATCTGAATTTAAAAAAAATCTAAGGGTTTAATTATATATTTTAATTGAATACTTAGGAATTCATAGTCTAATGAAAGACAATTAAAGAGGTGAAATATGAATGATTTGAGGTGGGCGATGAAGAATATAAGAAAGATGAACTTTGACTTTCTTAAGATTTGAATTACTAGGGTGATGGCTACATATTTATTTTCTATTTTGCCTTAATTCACTTTCCATAGACAGAGTAAAAAAGGGGAAATGCATATGGTAAAAGGCAAACTTATTTCATAGGGAAAAAAAAAAAAAGATCACATCATAAAGAAAGCCATATTTTCTATTATAAGAAACCATTGATTTGTCTCATGTTTGAAAAATCAGCCCGACTTAAAATGGTTATTGACAAGACTGGGAGCCTACCTACATTCAATCCAAGTCTTTCACATTACAGTGTGAATTGCTAGTGGCCCAATTTTGAATTGCACATCTTGCGGGCACTGAAATTGAGCATGGGCCTGGGTTTGAAGCTTTTGGACATATTTAATAGCTATCTTCATTTTACCTCTACTTCAGCATCACAAAAGATCTGGCATGAATCATGGCCCAAACTCAGCCTGTGGCAATTCTATGGAAGAAGTATGGAAGACCAGACTAAGCACACACCATTTAGTAGCTTGGCTTTCAATTTTGTCCTGGGTTCAACCCATCATGTGTAGCATACTAGCATGCAACCAAAGTGTAAATCTCACTGGGACAAGCTCGTTAGCATTAATCCAAGTTCCAACCAAACCATCCAATTGAAAGTTTTCCCCAAAACCTTTTGAACAAAAGATAATTAGAAAACTACTGTGTATATTTAGCTTAAGAATGATGTATTATAAGTCACATATGGTAAGAGCCACTTTGTGGGGGCAGTAATGTGCACTTGGATATGATTGGGACCCTCCATTGTTAGGTGGGGAACATGTATTTTGGGCACAAAATGGCATCATATAGTGAGAACAATTTTCTCCTACACCATGCGCTACATTCGGGTTTGTGCATTGTCCGGGTGGGACCCGATTAGATCCAGGCTGCCCCCCCCGGGTTACCAGTGGCGGACCCAGGATTTTGACTTTGGGGGGGGGGGGGGGGGGGGGGGGGCGGCTTAAGATAGTCACTTGAAAAGGCCAATTGCTATTTCTTAACTTTAACTTTTGCAAAAGAGAAAATGTCTTGCATTTACAAACCTTTACATGTTAGCTAAAGTCAGAACCTTCATATATCAGCAAAGAGAATATTCGGGCCGGGGTCTCTCCAAAACAGATTTTCTAATTTTAAAAAAGGATCTCAACCACAAAAACCACTTTGAAAGCAAAATTCAACAGCCACTTTTTTCTTGATAGGAATTAGGAACAAACTCACATAAAAAATCAAGCCCATTCCACATCATCATCTTCATCAAAATATAACAACGTCATAATCACCATTTAAAGCCCACGTGAGGTTTTATTAACATATGGAATAATGGGAACAAAAATAAAAGTATAAAAACTTGAAGTGGGAAAAGGTGACACCCTTTTGTCTTAGTATGTGCTAACCACCACAGGTAGCATCACTCCACTAGTTTGGAGAGTTCCAATGGCATGCCTGTTTGGATCAAGGAATCACAAACCAACATGCTCCTAGGAAAAACAAACATTGTTTTTCAAGAGAACAAACATCGTTTCATTGTCTTCTTTTACCTAATGAGAGAGAGAGAGAGAGTAAGATATATATGAGTACCTGCCCTGCCGCCTGCCGGAGTGAGGGATGGCTTCATACCGATGCCGGTAGCCACTAGCCAGGGGTTTACTGTTTATGTTAACGTGGAAAGGGAAGGGAACGTGGGGGGACTGGGGACTTGGGGTATTTTTAAGTGGGGGCTGGGCTTAAGGGCCCTTATGGGCTTTTTTCCAATTTGGAGGGGGCTTCAGCCCCCAACCCACTGTATGTACGTCCGCCACTGCGGGTTACAATTTGGGTGTGCGCTCCCACAAGAGTGTCATGAGAAGGAGAAAACTTTCCCATACGGTGTTGGAACAAGAATACATTGCCTACTTTGAGTATCTAGATTGAATAGTGTCACATCCCGGTAATCCCCGAGGTGTGACACACGTACTCCCGCATGTTGTACCTGTCTCGAGCCAAATACAACATACGAAGGAGAGAAAATCGACTATTCCACGTGTGAGTCTATCTCACTAACATAATTAAATGACATTTAAAATAGCGGAAGTCGTAATTCCTTTACAGAAGGTACCATTTCCCATTCAGTGCAATTAAACATTTAAGTTTGATACAAAAGAATTATACAAATATATACATTAAGTTACAAAAGAGGGACCAATGAAAGAATCCCTATACATTCACTACCAAAAGTATATGCAAAAGAATGTCGTGTGACCACACAAAAGGACTAGTCACACGCATTATAGTCTCTTCAAAAGTAGCACGCACTCCGAGGGAGTAACATCTAAGCTGGCTCCTGTTCTAGCCACTCTTCTAACTCTGAAGGTACCTTTTGAGTACCCACCTTTCCCTCCTGGACCTCTTCAGGCTTGGGAGTTGCATCTGTGTCTGCGACACCAAATGTAGTATCTCAATACGACGATTTTAGCACGTATAGGCAAAATAAGAAATCACATAATGTTGCAATTTGAATTTAAGACAATTAAATTAGTAGATGTCAATGATAAGTATCAACTACGCAAATTGTGCAAAGATCGAAATGATTATGTTGGTGAATCAATTAATAAGAAAACATACTAATTTGGCTACTACTTTAAGCTCATCCTCTCAAAGAGAGCAAATCTAGTTGGGATGTCACCAGCTGTCCGGCCAAAGGCTAACTGGCTACCCGGTTCTGGAGTTCCGGTACTCCAGACGACTTACTGCAGTAGTCTCTAATAAATAAATCAAGTTCAAACCCCGTCGGGTATCACAAGGTTGAAGTTAGGTAGTGCCGACTCAATCGAACCAAACAAATCGACTAAAGTGGATTCCGGTGAGTTTGTAATTCAAACTGTCTATAATCAAGATCAATTCCATTCATATATCACCGTATACTCACTCAATCCATATTGCAAATAATTACTGAATCGATAGACAGTAATTGAAGAATGACGGAGGAAATAGAGTAATTAAACCATAAGGATATTGATGAGACAATAATCTATTAATAATGATTGATCTACCAAATGATAGTATAAATCAATATGAAATGCAAGAATTTAAGGAATCAAGGAATTTACTAGCTAATCTAGTCTAATCCTCACTTGTTTTTCCTCAGCATCCAATTCGACATACATTTAAGGAATCTTTGTTTAGTGTCACAGTTTAATAAAAAGTTCCTTAAATTAATATCCATGGCATGGTGGTAATGTCCTGGCTTTGAGGGCTACTCAAATTCCTAGGGTTTCAATCAGGCAACTACAGGTTATGGTATCAATCCATGGCTCTATGAAGACTTTAATTAAATAAAAACAAATTTGGAAGCGTAGGTCAACTGGAAGTGGCCTGGCGGTTAGCCGCCTGGAGATCCGGCGGCTAGCCTTTCCTTTTCTTTCGGCTAGCCGCCAGGGTTAGGCGGCTAGCCGCCTGGCTTCCCGACAAAATGTCAGATTCTGGGAAAGTAACCGGGGGCGTTTCGGCTAGCCGCCTGGGGTCACGTGGCTCTGTTTCGTTTTGCCAAATCTGAAGCTCTCTCTCTTCCCTCCATTTCCACACTTCTCCTCACCTTCTATAACAATGGAACCTCCTTGCTCCATGTCCAACATATAATCAACCATAGCATTTAAATACATATAGGGAGCCCAACATACAATTTAAATCAAATTTTACATTGTTAAATGCTAAGAATCATGAGTAAAACATTGAATCAATGGAAATAACAACATGCAAATTCATATTATGCTTATACTTGCCTCAGTTACGTTTTCCACAACTCTTCTACTCTCTTGGTGTTAAAAAACCTAAAATCCCCAAAATATTCAAACCCTAGACACAAATCAAACAAAAGAGTGCAATGAATACTATATAAGACTATCCAAGAGTCTTTTGACTCTATTTCAACTCAAAAATACCACTAAGGATGGGTTTGAATCATACCTTAACAAGGAATCCGAAATTTGGAGTTGGAGAAGCAAGGGTTCTTGGAAACAAGAGATGAAGATGATGAATAATATGAAGAAGAAGATGAAGAAGATGGCCTCCACACTTGCCTTCACTTGCACAAGGCAAAAAGCTTGGAGAAAGGGAGAGAAATTGCAAGAAAAGATGGAAAGAAGGGTTCTCTCATCACTCTCTCCACAGTCAACTTGCACCAAACGAATGAGGTGAATGAAATGGAGTTGTTGTAAGTGATAAAGATGGGAATGTTTCAGAAAAGTCCACTATTTTTATATATTTCCAATTTAAGTCAAACGATGACCCACTTCTTCAACGAGTGATCAAATGAAGAGAAGTTAAATACGAAAATCGACGTGCTCGACGAGATACACGCGATAACACCAAGATGATGTGAAAATGATGCAAAATGCGAAAATCTATAATTACTAAAAAGTCCTTGACTCTACCCAAGTGAGTCAACTCTACTCCACTCACCTATTCAAGACTCAAGACTCAATTAACTCAGTGTAAAAAGATTAATGAGTACTAAGTTCGATGATTGACAACTAAGCATAATTAAATAAGCTAAATCCTCATTGATTAACGCTAATGAAGATTAAGTTGGGTCGGGGTGTAACAAATAGTTATGGGCACACACATATGCATGTCAATCTACAAAGAAAAGATGAGGATGGATCCCGAAGGAGGGATCATTAACATCAATGATGGATGCTAATTACCTAATTTGATTTTGAGACTTAAGAGGCCACTTTCTTAAATCAAAGATAATCAAACTTGATCTCAATCCACTCTTACCATATAAAAGCGTTTCCAGCTCCCTGCAGCATTAGTCACATAAAAAACACAAGATTAACACTATTTTATTTTGAGAATCTTACTTGAAAAATCATCTTACACTTGTTAAAAACCAAAAAGACCCTCGAATTTTAATATAGACCATATAAGACCTCCCACCATTTTTTGTCCTTTTTTTCTTTTTTCTTTTTTTGCTTTTTAATTGAGCGGCAATATCTCCTCTCAATCGTGCATGAGTGGGAGGAGATATGCCCGCTCATCACAGTTAAAGCAACAAGTTAGGCGGGGATATCCCTGTCTAATTAAGTGTGCTAATTGTGTTGGATATGGATATCCCTACTTATCACATGTTTTTTCAAAAAAAAAAAAAAAGAAGAGGAAAAATTACAATTAAGATTTTATGTTACATTTCACATTTCATATTCACACACAATTCACATTCACATTCCATTTTTCACTTTCACATTCCATATTTTAAGTTACATTTAACATTTCAGTTTTCAGTTTTACATTTCACATTCACTTTCAATCACAAAAATTGTGCCCAAATAGATTACTAAATTCCTTCCCAAACAGACTATTACAACCAAATGTGAGAATTTCTAGGGGTGGCTAAAGTGGCATCTTAAGTAGACAATTATCAATATGACTAGAATGTCTAACTTGACCACCGAAAGACCCCTTGAGTAATGTTATTAATTCAATAAAAGAGTATTTGATTTTGTTTCTTTGGATTTGGATTAGGACCTAGGGATTTAGAATTTGGAATCAAGATTTAGAGATTAAGGTTTTGGAATTATATACTCTCTTGAATCATCAAGAGCCAAAAAGTGACAAGAAATCTATTCATAAATCTACAAACTCCAACAAGTAGCATCCCATAAAGAATCCTATGTCTTAAGAAACTACAAGTCAGTTTTTGCAAATATATAATGGGCATACAAGAACCCATTTTGTTGCAAGATCTCCTCTTCCAAAAATGCAAAAAAGTTTCTAATAAAAAATAAAGATAGACATCTATCTCCATCACGTTTCTTATTAGGAGATAAAGGGATTTGTGGAAGGTAGAGTCAAATATTGGCAAGAAGAGAGAGAGTAGAGCAAAGCCAGCGATGAGGAGAAGCATGTGGAGGAGAAAAAATAAGGAAGAAAAGAAAGCTCATGGAGGAGAAGAGGAAGGAACAAGAAGAAAGCTCATGAAAGAGAAGAGAGGAGGAAAAAAAAGAAAGCTTGTGAAGGAGAGATAAAGGAAGAAAAAGCTCGTGGAGGACAGGAGGAGGAAAAAGAAAAGAAAGAAGCTCATGACAGAGAAAAGAAGAGGAAGAAAAAGAAAGGAGGGAAGCTTGTGGAGGAGAAGAGAGGAGGAAGAAGAAGAAAAGAGGAAAAATGATTTTGGTTGATTTTTTAAAGAACACGTGAGTGGGGATATCTATGCTGAGAATTCTTTAAAAAACAATCACTTAAAAGGGCTCCTGGGACTACTATGGTGGATAAATATATTTTGGATCCTTTTTTGTCTCCACTAAGTGTAAGAGGATTTTTTCATTAAAATCCTCTTTTGTTTTGGTATATGCATGAGAGAAAGGGTCTCAATGTAGTTTAAGGCATATTTGTTGGGGAGAAATTCTGATGAGAATTCCATATATTGGGTTTTTTCGAACAACAATGCCCGTCGCTCTCCATGGAGCATTTGGGGTTTTTTATTTAACTAGTGGAACTCCAAAAACCCAACCTTCTAAGACACCATGTTTTTTTACCTTTGGGATTATCTGAATTTTGGTTTCCTCAATGTTGAGTTGCACTTTAGCCTTTGAGAATTGGGAAACAGTTCTCACCAACATGTATTTTCAAAATTCCTGCAAACAAATGGGCACTTAATTTTAGGGTACACTTGTGCAACAACTTTCTGTGAAAATAAAAAGGAAATGCAAGATGTTTTTTCAAGAATTTTTTTTCTATTGTTTGATGCAAATGTTTTCTCACGAGAATAAGCATCAGAATTAGTACAACTTTTCATGACTTTACGAAAAAGTGTACCCAAGAAAGTAAAAAAAAATTTAAAGAAAATTAAAAGATCACAGATGCTACGTGAACATAGACTAGCAAGTGGTAAAACAAAGGTGAAGGTAAAGTTTACCTAATGGTCACTTTTTCTCCCTTTACCATGCTTGGTCGAAAAGTATAGTGAACAAATCTATGGTTTTCAAAGAAGAGAACTTAAGCGGGACGACAATCTTCAGCTGTAAAAAATTAAACAAAAAGACATAAACAGAGAGGAAGGGAAGGAGGAGACTAGAGAGGCACAAGTATACGGAGAACTTACTCGCATGACGCCAAAGATTCCGCCCACTTTTGATGTGCGACCCGCTAAAGCAAGAACTTGCTTTTGAAAGAGAAGTGGCTCAGCTATTGCTTCGTGCCAAAGCGCATTTCCACATTTGCTTTTGGAAAAGCTCCTTCATAAATGTAATAACCAAACAGACTTATTTGCACTTTTGGGCTTTTTGAAAATCAAATGCCCATTTAACAAGTGGAACCAAATTCACTCTTAATCTCCAGTTGTCACTTTCTTTTATCCACAAACTTTACTACACATCTTTTTTTTTTCATTAATAAAAAGGGAAAAAGGCAGTATACCTACCTGGACTTTGATCTTTTTACAGAGTACCCCATATACTTTGGTATTTTGTACTAAACCTACCTGTAGTTGTAATTAATACGCAAAATAAACGGATTCTGTTAGTATTAATGGTGTAGGTCGTATAAAATGTGTCTGGTGCATACTGGCGCTAAATTACTCTCCCAAAAATACTTATTTGCCCCTAAACTAAGCCTATAAAAATGGAAAGGCATAAGAGCAACTCTCAATCATTTTTTTTCCGGCCATATCAAATGCCTTCCTCTCAAAACTCTTAAAACTCATGTACCCATTGTTTTTGTGGCCAAAACTCTCAACTTGATGGTGAAATTCGTTACTGTCACTGACGGCATAGGGCTACTTTGAGAACTTTCCGAACACAGCAGAACATGGGGAGGAGGTTTCTTGGCTGTGCACTATATAGGGTTATGCTTTCAACCATCTAATTGTTCTTCTTGATATCTGGTCAACCATGCTAGTATTAATGTTTTTTTTTTCCAATTTTTTTCAGGTCCAGCCAGCATGTGGATTTTTTGAATGGATTGATGGAGAAATCGATCAAGTACAAAAGCTATTGGATAAGATTGATGTGTTGGAGAAGGAATTGGAGATAGCTTGTCGAAGGTAAAAATGTTACCTACGTGTGTTGTTGTGGACTTGAACTGGAATTGTGTTTTTTTTTTTTTTTTTTTTTTTTTTGTTCATGTGTTACCTACTGATGGCTTGGTTCCCTGTAGATGGGTTGGAATTACCATGATCATATGTATCAGTTGGAATATTTTAATGAAATTGGGTTAGTGAAGTTTGCTTGTCAATGCATGCTTTGGTTCACTCTTTATTTTGCTCTGAACTTTAATTAACATGCAATAAGAAAATCATCATCCAAACAGTCAATCCAAACAATAAAAAAGGGTCATCTATGCTACTCCAAACAGTCATCATCATCCAAACAATAAAAAAAGGGTCATCTATGCTACTCCAAACAGTCGTCATCGTCCAAACAGTCAATCCAAACAATAAAAAATGGTCATCTATGCTGCTCCAAACAATCAATCCAAACAGTAAAAAACAAACTAATTCAAGCTTTCTTAAAACACCATCATCACCCAAACAGTCATCTATGCTGCTCCACAATCAAATTTACAACATCATTAAGACAAAAGTTTTTTAAAACAGAATCAACATAACATCTTACAATATCCAGACAATTTTTTTTAAAATGAAATCAACATAACATCAAGCCGTTGAGCTGCCTTTTCCTGCTTCAATCCTCCCTCTACCTCTGGGTGCTGATGTAGAGCTCACTGCTTGTAACTTCCCTCTACCACTGGTATTACTTGCTGATGAAAGTGGCTGTGAAGCTGGCATCAGCTGAGAAGAAGCTTGTCTAACTCTCCCATGATCAATCAAAATTTTCAATACCCTAGTGAGTAAATGCATATAATCTAGCTAGTTAGAAGTATAAAACATTGGTGAAAACACTGTACCCTGTGTGCTGACATGGGTTGTGATGCTGGCTGGGAAGCTGGCATGGGCTGAGAAGTTCTCAGGCTGAAAAGGTGGCATGGGTTGATAAGCTGCCATGGGTTGTGATGCTGGCTGGGAAGCTACCATGGGCTGTGATGTAGAACGAAAGAGTTTTGAATTTGGATGCACTGGTTCCTTACAAGACCTGGCATTATGGCATGTTTTTAAGCATCTAGCATAAGTCATTGTTCTATTCCTTCTGGAAACTCTACTAGAACCAAGTAACTCATTTGCTTCCCTCCTCCTCAACTTCTTTGGCCTACCTACATGTCTTCTATACAATGGAGGAGCAACTGGTTCCATTCCACTTTGTACTCAATCATGCATGCCAGGTACAACGTATATCATACTACTATATGCCTTCAAATACATCTCTTTGTTGTAGCATCATGAATATAATTTTCAGTTTTTTCTTTATTTATGTATGTACATGCTATGGCATGCTTATAAGGTATCCCAGTCAAATCTCACATTCTGCATAAACATGTTCTACTCTCAATGTTAACAACAAAAGTTTTGGCAAAACAGTCTACCTCAAACTCACCTCTTCCCGACTAGTTGGGAAAACAGTGTCTGCTGTCATTCTTGTTTTTTTTCCAACTTCTCCAATATCGCAGGACAGACTGTCCCATCGAATTTGGTCATTCCTTTCAACTTCACTTAAATTCTGGTTATAAGCTTTTTTTTTTGACACACTCAAGCAAACCAACTATTGGTTTCTCCCTAACTTCAACTATGTAACTGTTAAATACTCATAGAGATTATTTGTTAATACATCACATTTGGCCCTTGTTAGAAAAATGAGATCTGACCCACCTGTTTGGATTAGCAGCTATTAGCAAATTATAAGCAGCCTGGTCCATCTCTTTCACCCTCTGCATATGACTATCAAATTCTCTGGGTGATCCACATGATGTTGCAACCCACATAGCATCTTTCAACAATTTGCATCTAAACAGTTTTTTGAAGTTATCATACATATGCCTCAGGCAGTGTCTGATTTTAGCAATAGGAACTACTATATCAAATGTTGCATCAAGCCCTTTATGTCTATCAGACTTAAAAATCCAACCCATGTCACCCCCATTTCTAATGTCATCAATTAATGATTTCAAAAACCAAGTCCATGAGTCCAAATTTTCAGCCTCTACAACAGTCATTGCAATTGGGAACATATTTTCATTCACATCTCTACCCACAGTAGCCAGCATTTGTCCACCATAACTACCTTTGAGGAAGCACCCGTCTAGACCAATTATGGGTCTACATCCGCTCAGGAACCCTACCTTTTGTGCCTCATAACAGACGTACAATCTCTGAAAATTTGATATTCTATATATGTGAGGTCTTTGTGTCACTACAAATATCCTTGTGTTGGGATTGTACTTCTGGACGGTGACACAATAATCCATCAATCTAGTGTACTGGATTCTAATATTTCCAGAGATGTTATCTGATACCTTCCTCTTGGCTCTATACAACTTATCCTTCGATAAATCCACTTTTGGTTCTCTTCTCAGCTCTTTTTGCATTGCAGGAATTGACCATTTTAGATTGTCACTCATCCTCTGCTGGTATTTAGCAGCTATATAGCTGGAAGTTACCAAGTGATTCTCAAACCTCATACCACATGCATGTTTGGGCATGAATGTCTTAATTTGAAATGTCTTCTCACCCTGCATGGGTGATGCATGAATCCTAAATCCACAATCAGATTTACAAACAGCCGTGATTCTCTTGTTCTCCTTTTTCAAATATTTAATGTCATAACCCTGCCTTACAGTCTATTCAACAAGTCATTTTCTGAAAACTTGTGGACTTGAAAATATCATACCCAACTTCAGTTGAGGATTCTCCATATCAGTCAGCTCATTAAATTCAAGCCATTTAAACCTATTGTTCTCATCAGATGAGTTGCAGAAAGAGTGAAGATCATCCCCATCCTCATCATCTGTAACCCAATTCTCTTCAACTGGTACTTGTTGTTTTCCTTTCTGCACTTCTTCCACAATCTCAGAAGATCCTCTGAAGATATTCTCATCTTCAGGCTTCTCAACATCCTCATGTAACTCCGGAGGCTCATCAGGATCTAATCTCTTCTATTCACTTTCAACCTCACTGTCATCATCCAATTAATGCTGCTAGTTTTGATCATCCTCAACATCAGGATGGTGATGAATATTAGAGTCACCTTGATGACCATGTGCCTGGTTTTGGCCATCATCACTGCCTTTATCAGCAGAAGTTTCATCCTCAACATCAGGATGGTGATAAACATTAGAGTCATCATGATGACCATGTGTCTAATTTTGGTCATCATCACTGCCTCATTAGCAGAAGTTTCATCATCAACATCAGAAACATAGTCCTCCTCACACTTTAGTTTCCTACTAGCTGATGCAACTTTTGTTGTAGCTAACTGCTTTAAAGGACCTTTGGTGTAAATATTTTTCATCAAGATCTTCCCCTTAGGTGACACTGCCATCAAATGTTCATGTCCCCTTTCTACATAAATAGTCAACACCTTATTGTCCTTATAATGTTCTAATAGAACAACTACATCCCTACCAGATTCAATCTGCCTCAAACCACGATCAAAATCCAATCCCGGCACATTAAAATACATTGAATTGTTTCCTGGGTACCCTAAGGGCACGTTTGTGTACATGTAATTTCCGTGGAAATTGGAAATTGCCACATCAGTAAAATCCATGGGTTTTAAATTCTTTGGAAAAGTTTTTCGGCGGAAGTCAAAATTTTATGTTTGGTGCAAAAAGTTTTTCCTTGATGAATTGGTGCTGATGTTGTTTGGTGCGGCCGTGGATTCCTTACGGAAAACTAGAATTTCTTGTTTGGTGCGGCAATTTTCTGTGGAAAAATAACAAAACTACAATGGTATTATCATTTGTAATTTACTTTCTATTTACTTATTTGTTCACACCTCTGTGTATAAAATCATGGATTATAAAAAAATTAGGACAAAATAAATGGGCATGTGGGACTCAGTATATGGTTCAAATTGATTTTTTTAACTCAGTATGTTTGTCCAAACCATCTCATATGACATTACTTGATTTCCTCTTCTATTCCATTATTCAACATAATTGTGAACTCTTCCCGAGAGTGAGGGTTTGCATTTATACTATTGCATCTATTCTTTAGAAATAAAGCATTAAAGAGGAGAAACATTGAATATTCAATGGGAAAAGAAAAACAATGGACACTAGTGATGTATTAGTTAGAACAATAGTTGGAGCAGAGGCAAAGAAAGAATCCTTCAGAGTAGGCCTTTTGCAGCAGTTACCAAACTGGATCAACAAAAAGCCCCTTGAAATGCCATTTATACAGATGAAAAAGTTCAATCACATGAAAAAAAATGGTCATGAGGGAGAAACCAGTTGAAGGTAGAATTCCATGATGGAATGAATTATCACAAAAAAAAAAAAAAAAAAAAAACCCTATAAATATTGGGTTTGGCATAACTTATGTCACACTTCATAGTTCTTGCTTGGACATCAATCACTAATCACATACAAGGAAAATAACAGAGAGTTGTAAATCCTATGGAGATAACAACCTGGTGTTGCATAGATGAAGAGATGGATTCAGGCATATTCTACATCAATAATGGTCAATCCTATGATTCACACAAATCATGAATAAATCTAACAAGCTCCCATCAAGCATACATGTAGAGCAAGGGAGGATGTCAGATCATATCAATCTACGTAGCACATGAATAAATGACAACAACAACAACAATAATGGACAATAGTAGAGGCTTGGATCAATGTAATCCATATCGTGAACAGTCATTTAAAAAAAATTGAATGATAATTGTATACATAAGCGAGTAAAAGAAAAACAAAAAACAAAAAAAATAAATGAGCTAATACCCACCAACCGAACACACAAAACAACACACTCCTTGGTTGGTGTCAATCAACCCCACTCTAGAAAATAAGGAAAACTGTTATAAGAGGTTTATGTATTTAACATGAAAGATGATGTATGAAATATAGCTAGTTTAAGGAATTATTTGGACGCTCCTTGGTTGGTGTCAATCAACCCCACTCTTTATTAAGCTTTTCCCTCACATGTGGAGGGAAATCACAAGTCAACCAATAAGGAACTTGCACCAAAAATGCAAAATAACATATCTGAACTATAAACACTTCTTTAACCTTTTCAGCTCTGTTCATCAACTATGAACACATGTCAACACCATCACAACTATGGATACATCTTCAAACTTTTCAGCCCTATTCATCAACTATGGATACATCTTGTATAAAAAAAAAAAAATAGCATTCCATGTCAACACCATCAATATATAGGGTTACAAATAGCATTCCATGAAAAGAAAATTAGTCAAATATATGTAAATAGTCTCAACAATCTACTACAACACATTCTATGAAGTACCAACAACAATAGCACTTAAAAACGATACAAGGTCTTAATATTAAAATAAACGTCTAATAAATTAATATCCATCCCACATTTGTTGAGCAATTGCATCTCGTAGCTCATATGCAAATCGACTGTTCGCATCACTCAAACCGGATCCAACTTTCCCTCCCTCCTCAGCACACATGTCTTCATCAACACCCATCTCTTGTGCATGCTCTTCATCCATTTCATCAATATAGTTCCATTGTTTGATGTAGTTGTGCATAACACAACAAGCAACTACTATTTTCGCTTGTGTCTTGAGAGGATATCGTGGTGCTATTTGTAGGATGGGAAAGCGTTGCTTTAATACCGCAAAAGTACGCTCCACTACATTTTGCAATTTAGAATGTCGTAAATTAAAGAGTTCCTTAGGTGTTTGTGGTGCTTATGTGGTTGACCGCTCTTTGAGATGATAGCGCACTCCCCGATACGGTGCAATAAATCTGCGGGTGTTCGCATAACTCCCATCCACCAAATAATACTTTCCTAAAAAATAGATTCAATCTATTAGAACATTCAAGATATAATCACTTATCAAATATTGCAACAATGAAATGATCCATAGTTCTAGAATGGTTGAATTGGAATTTACCCGTTGGTACATGAAGCCTATTATATGGTTGTCTCCACAAAGCATCTTGTAGTATTCTAAAGTCAGACGCCGACCCTTCCCAACCAGTAAATACGTATTGAAATCGCATATCAAAAGATACAACAACCATCACATTTGTGAGAGGAAACCCTTTCTGTTTCGGTAGCGCACTTGATCTTCTAAACGAACCCATGCAGGTATGTGTGTGCCGTCAATTGCTCCAACACAATCCTAATGATAAACAAAATATTATTAAACTCATTGTAAGAAAATGACATAATTTAAATCAAATTTAGATTACCATGAAGTAAGGGTTGAAGGTTGGGTTCGTTGCAATTTCTGTTGGAGTCTCACTTCCTACGGGCTTAATATAATGAGGGCAAAGCCTTATAATCGCACCCAACACCTTATTAAAGTACTTACTAATAGTCTCACTAGAGTGTGGAATCGATTCTGTATCACTCGATTACGCTCATTGTGAGCAATCGTGAATAAAAAAATGGCAACTTGCTCATCGACTGTAACATTTAGTGAGTTGAATAGTAGACCTCTTTGTCTTAACTCATTTGAAAGATTAACATAGCATCCCTTGCTCACTCGTAATAGATCAAAGCAATTACTCTCATGTCCATTCAATAATTCATTCACAAATGAATCGCCAGTTAAGATAGAGTCATCAACTCTTTCTCTATGGCCATACGAATAATAGTACCCAAGAACACAAATAAGAGCCACAGTCTGGACACAAAAGAAAAGGAACTCCATATCCTCATCCATTTCGTAACAAAATTGGCCTCTGCAACAAGTAGCACATTAATAACAAAGTACTATGTAATTGTATGTCATTATCTTAGTGCATATCAACCACATAAAACACATCAACCATATAAAACATAACAAGCATATAAAACACAACCACCATATAGAACAATATATATAGCAAAAGTGAAGTTCATGCATATCCATAGTTTGATGCCACATTGCACAGAAGAAATAAACATGCCCAAAATAGTAGTACCCCAAAGTTCTACGTTCCAAAAGTGCCATGTATTCATAACTACAGTTTTTTATTACATGGCCAAAAAGTTGCCACGTTCCAAAATCTTCATAATGTCACATTTCCCATCATCACTCTAGTCCAAGTTGAACTGTAATCCAAGTTGACTCAGTATCCATGGTTCACGATCACCAGAAGGCAACGCCAGAAAGAATTATGCATTCCTCTCAATTTCTATTACATTAAGTGCTTTAAAATATATACTATTTGGAAGTCCAAGAGCATAAAGAGAATCAATGCATTTGTCCATGTCTGGACGCTCTTTAGCTCTTTTGTTTGCTTAATCAGACATAGCAAATGCTATAGTTTCCACTATAACAATCAAAGCTTGACTCATATTTGGTTGGTTTCTCACTAAATGGCGAGAAGTCGGTGTAGTACTCTGCATGCGTTGCCTCCTATTGGTGCCTATGGACGTCAATATCCTCATATGCATTATCATCAAACACATTATTCATATCATCAGCCTACGTCTCTTCTTCAGCTTGGGTTTCTATAGGTTCCGGATCGTTGCTAGCAAAATCATCTCTACCATCTGCAACACTGTCACCAAAGATAATGGCCAAAGAAACCCAGTTTGGGAAGGTCTTATTCTAATAAAGAGTTGCCTTAGGATGTGCCTGCAAGTGAATGAAAATAGTTCATACTTGTAACAATTTGTCATTTACCAAATTAATAGGAACTATATAAAAATAGACGTATGAATTGACTCACCTCCACATATTCTTTCCAAACATCCAGTTCAGCGGTCACCATTTTTATCGTATCATCTCATCCAAATCCACTAAGGTCTAGCATTGCTTTCAGATCCCCAGAAGTCTTCTTCAATGTTTTAAACCTATTTTTCAGTTTATCCTGACTAAAGAAGGCATCATGAGCAGTGTTCATTTCCTTTGTCAATAAATTCAACCATTCTCAGGTGAAACCTCTTTTTATACCATGCCCCTCCTTACATTGCTCAACCATAAGTTGGATGAGCGTGTCATCTTGTATTGGCGTCCATTTCGAATTTTTTGGAAGGGGAGCAAAATTATCATTTGTATTTTGCGACCCCATTCCTACAAATTTTAGTGAGGATGTGAATATATATATATATATATATACTATGTCAAATCTGAAAAATCAGTATTTCACTGGTATGGATTATAACAAAATGGTGAAGCTCCTAAGAAATGGGTATGATGCTAAATAAATGGCAACAGATATTATTAATCCATTTACATGCAAGCACATTGAGATTAAACAACACTACAACACTAATAAATATCAAATCACAGAAACAATAACCATCACAAAAATATTATTTAGATAATTCAACTGCACACAAGCAACATGTGTCCAAAGTAATGCAGTCAAATATGAGACTTGCTGAAAAAGTGATCTTAGGTGGCATTATTTAATCTTCAAGACCGGGAATTAGAGCTATTAAAATATTAAAATATGTATACAATAATATCAATTATGAGCAATTGGATAGAAGACTTATATGAAGTAGAGGGCATCAAATCGGAACCTTATTTTTTTAATAAAGGGAAGAGAGAGAAGTGAGAGAAAGAGGAGTTACTTGTCAAAAAGCAATGATGATATGAGGAAACTGGAAATGAAAAATAGGGGTATCTCTTATTTGTAACTTTTTTTTCCTCTGTGTATGGATATGATGAGCTGTTTTGAGCTATATCTCTCTCCTCTCCCATGTTCTTACCATGAAAGTTGAAGGGGGCTTTGAGGGATGCTTTTTTTGCTCAACGTCTTGTGTGTTGTCTTTCTCTGGCTCTATCTAATAGATGGGTGTTTTGCTGCACTTGTACTGTTGGATACTGATATGTGGTCCTGGGTATTGTTGTTTCTGGAGAGAGTAGAGTGTTTGCAGAGAGGGAGAAATGGAACAGAGCTAATGCTAGTCTACTGTCTCTCCCTAGTCTTGTTTGTTGAGCTGCTGGGGTGTTTCTGATGGTGTTGTTGGAGGGGAGTATGAATTGATAGCCCTCATAACTCTGAAGTACTACAAACAGAAAGCTTTGGAATCAACTTTTTTTTAAGGACCCTGTCCATCTCTCCACCAACTTTCTTGATTCCTAAAAATGGGGATGGTTAGATTAAAAGTGGATAGATTTATATGGTCATAGGCACGCCTATTAGAATTCATATGAATTTAATGCTGATGAGCAAACAGATCAACAACCAGCCTAGTTAATCAATTCACAAAATCCTCCAATTAAAAGGCTAGGATTTTTTTTATCAATGCAAGTCAAGAACAGTTATATGAATCCTAAATGACATGTGGTCCAATGCATGCGGAAGAGCACACTACAGAATCCTCTGCTCCATAGAAGGAAGAACAAAAGAGGACTAACAGTAACACTAGGCTAGTTGGAGGGAGCTGATTTCTATGGTCTGCAGCTGGCATATATCAAGTTTCTTCAAATTAAAAAAGAAAATTAAGCAAATTTCTGATCACTGTGGTATTTTGTCAAACACTATATGCACATAGAGCTGACTAAAAAGGACCAATGTAAAAAGAAAAAAAAAATAGAAGAACACCATGACATTCACTGCACATATAGGCATATATCAATATCCACATTGATCACCCAGTGGGCCCGAACATTAATAGATGATAAACAAAACAACAAAGCCATTGATTAATCCTAGCCTTTGGAGTAGTGGGCTGGCCAAAAAAGACCAAAAAAAAAGAAAAAAGAAAACCCAAAAGAACACCATAACATTTCCTACAGATATGGCCATATATCAATATCCACATAGATTATACAGTGCACCTGAACACAGATAGGTGATAAACAGAAATCCAAAGCTGTAAAATAATAGAACAGAGCAAGAACCCATCTAAAGAAACAGAGATTGAAATACAGAGTATTAATCAACAAAAAACAAAATAGAAAATAATCAACTGATTAACAGCGGGAGATAGAGAAGTTGGCTTACAGCAGGGAAGAAAAAGAGCAAGGACGAAAGAGGTTGGACTGGGAGGAGAATAGACAGAGAAAGAGAGAGAGAGGTTGGGGCATGGCTGCAAGCACATGGCAGAGAAGAGAGACAGAGCAAAGAGAGAAGAGAGAAGAGAGAAGAGAGGGGGGATTAACCTGCAGGGGGCGATGGCTACCATCAAGAAGGAAGCTCTCGTCGCTTGTCGATGAAGGAGATTTTTATAGGGGGGAGGGCGGTATGGGAAGTCTATTTCCCCATGGTGAGGAAGGAAAAGGATGAGCCGGCAATAAAGCAATTCCTAGGAAAAAGTCTGCACCAAACATATGAAAAGTAAGTTTTCTGTAGAAAATTGTCTCTATTTCCATGGAAATGGGCTACACAAACATGTCCTAATTCTATCACATAATCTTTGAACTCAAAAAATGATGTTTTATCAATATTAAAATTCCTGATTTTATCTACCACACCCCCAATGTATACACTATTTGGTGGGTTTGTAAAATAACCACCATGGTGGAATTGAATTGTAACTTCATCAAATAACATCTGCATGTAAACAACAATTATTTGAGGCAAATTCATGTACAATAACAAAGAAAAATCCATGTGTGACAAAACTATTGATATAATAACAGTGCAAACAAGTGTGACTGTGGTCCCCTTCCATGTGTGACTGCCACCATGGATATCCTACAAAAGTAGTAGACAAGTGGGGTTTTTTATTCCACCAACATTCAAACAGAAACAATAAACAAAAGAAATAGATAAAGAGGGGACCATTTTCAATAAACATCTCTTTGCTGACAACAAAAGGTCCTACACTTTTCAATACTTCTGAAAAATACAAAAAAACTCATCCCCATTCACTATATGAGACAAAGAAAATGTCACTTTTCTAATTCAAACTTCACATAAATCATGGACGTCGAACAAACCCTTAAATAACTTTAAAATACATGCACACGTAGAGCTTTGAATGTGCTGGAAATAGGTGGGCCTCGTGGATAGGTTTTCAAAACTTTTGACCCACTTGATTCAGGGATCAAGAACTCATAAGGCCATAAACCACATCCAAGATCCAAAACCTCAAACTCATCTATCATGATTAGTAGAAAACTCTATCTAGAAGATAGAAACAACACATAACAAGCAACCACAAAATCTACATCATATAAGGAAATAGATTATACCTTGGGAGCTCTGTCTTGCTCTAATGGAGAAGAAGGCTTGCTAAATGAAGAAACTCTTTCTTTGTAGCTAATTAGGATTTCAAGACCTAATTGTCTTCCACGCTATAACCCGTTATCAGATCCATTTTCTCAAGGAGATGGGTGGGATCTCCAAAAGAAAACAACTAGAAGCTCTAAGAAATCCAAAAGAGAACTAGAAAAGAGAGAGAGAGAAAGAGAGAGAGAGCTGGGCGTGCAACACTTGCACTAATTGGGGCTGGACGTCCAATGCTATGGGATTAAGGTATTGGACGTCCAAGGGGTGATTCCCTTATATAGCCCTTTGCAACCTCATTTTATTAATTATTATAGAAGTCTCACTTCCACAACAATTAGTAACTTACTATTACCACTATTAGAAGTCTCACTTCAAATAGAAATAGTAACTTTCTAATTCCTTCCTTTTAGAGTTCCACTAGAATTAGCAACTATCCAATAATTAGGCTAGCGTGGGGACAACTAGGGATTCCATAGAAAGCTGGCTAAAACTAGGACACCGCGATCCCATATCTCATGTGCAATTCGGGCCCACAGTTAATTACAAATAACTCCACTATATAAATGCAATTGCACTCTAGTCTTAGGAATAAATTACAAAAAGACCCTAAACTTCCTTATCACCACAAGTTGGCCGCTTTATCAATATCCATGAATCAATTGGACATGTCCACCAAATTGGATCTATATCTTATTATCCTTGAGACCCAATTAATTCTAGTGATCATCACTACCATCCAATTAACTCTTAATTGAGATGGGTGTGCACTTACTAATGATAAATTCATTAATTGGCACAAGAGGATAATATAGATAGATTCCGTCTTGACAATTGAATGTTGTTACAGACTTACTACCACGTACCTAAGACAACGTGGTGTTGACCTACAGTTGGCCTCACTCATTGGTGACTCAAAGCAAATGAATAGACAGAAACTTGAATTCATTAATGTCTCAGGATTGAGAGCCTATTGCTAGGAAATTATGATAGCATACCTTAAACTAAAGACAGTGTTCCATAAGGTGCTTCTCATGGTCCTTCAATACATCCAATGTTCCAACACAATGATCCAGAATCTTACATTCCGATGATTGAGACAAATCACACTATCTCATAGTGATCAAAGTACTGCAACATTATCAGATAAGATGCTCAATCTCATCACTGGCTGTAAAGATATTTAAGTATAAGATTTACGACATATGTCTCCCGTATGTGGATCTCATCCATACACATATATCACATCTAATATACTAATAGGACCCGGTTCATCTCATGAATCATCATGTCATATGTATTGGTTATGTGCATTAAATAATAAAACACTATTTATCTCATGAAAGGAAAGCACGAATATATTGATAAATAAATAAATAAATCAATTTGTTACATCAGCTGATGGATTGAGACCATACAAACTAATAGGAAGTTTGTTCAAAATCCTAAATTCTAAATCTTTGGCAAGGTTTAGAACCACCACATGCATCAAAATAAATATGAGATCATACCTCTGAAAGCGCCGATGGTGACAAAACCAAGATCTGTTGTTGTTCTTGAGGGATATGATGATCGCAGGGAAAGACGTGCGGTTTCTCCCAAAATCGCCAAGGAAGATGAACCCTAGCTGCAGCCGAAAGAGGAGAAAATGAACAAAAAATGTGAATAGACATCTTATATATTGAGGGGTAAATTCGCCATTTCCTATCTTCCGTCATGACCGTTTGTATTTGCATGTTAATTACAACTATATATAGGTTTAGTACAAAACACCAAAGTATAGGGGGGTACTCTGCAAAAAGACTAAAGTACAGGTAGGTATTTACTACTTTTTTCCCTAATAAAAATGAGGTTAAATGTGTGATAAAGTAAACCATAAATAAAAACTCAACTACTTTACTACTCTTTCTCTTACTTTATTTTATGTCATATAAAATAAATATAAACATTACTTTACCATATACTTTATCTCATTTTTACCATTGATGTGACATTTATTCCACTTTCTTTTCTAGGAATGATGATTATATTAAGGGGCTTTTACCAGAAAACCATCTTAGACCCTTATTAGACCAAAACGAACCCCTAAGAAATTATGGCCCCAAGTGGTCCCATGGGCTCTTTCTGTTTTTTTTTTTTTTTTTTATCATGGGCCCCATCGACATTATATCCCCTCCCGCGCCCGAACTCCTCATTCCTCCCTTTTTTTATCAATTCCTTTCATCTTGAATAAGAAACCCATCTTTCACTAATAAGTTTTCCAAATCACAGACACTGGAATTTTCAAGCTTGCAATGAAAGCCGCAAAACCATTATGGGTTTTGAAGGCTTGTTGGTCACAAAACTTGAAGAGTTCTAATCTAAGTGTTGAGTGGTTTTTCCTGGTTGTTTCTTGGGTAACCATCCTACAGACAACACCAATCTTTATAGAGCTTGAAGTTTGCACCAAAATAGCTCTTTAATATGGAGGAATACCAATGCAGACAATGTCTTCTCACATTCATTGCGCAGAGATGATGAAGAAACTTTGAAATGGGTTGCTCTAAAGAGGTTGCCTACCTATGATCAAATCAGAAAATAGATTATGAGTGGAGCCACCAAAGATCTCAAGGAAGTTGATGGTAAGGATATTGCATTACAGGAGAAGAAGAGGTTTGTTAGTAAGGTCGAATCAATGCTTATCTATTATAATTTTCTATAACTTGTGCGATAGGCTTGCACTGGAAAACTCATTAAAATCTCTAATTAAAAATATTTAAATAAATATTAATATATAATTCATATTAAAGATGGAAACTCATTAGAGAAATTTTAGGTAGATGGAAATATTTAGGGAAAGATCAAGTAAATAGTAAAGGTCTTAAGACCTTGATTTGATTATATTTGTATTTAGCCATAAATTGAGTGTCATTTCATAATTAATTATGGATTTTGGAATTAATAGGCTTCTACAATGGGCCCCACAGATTAATTAATCCTACCAAATATCCAAAGAAAAATAACGACAAAAATGTTCATAATGTGCCCCACAAATTAATCTTACTGAATATTGAAAGAAAAATAAGGAGAAAAAAGTAGCAAAATACAGCCTATGAAAATGACCCCTACTCTGGGATCAAAAAAGCTCTTCATGTGTTGTTAAAATGAAAAAGTGGCCCCGTAAATTGTGAATTTGGAAATAAAGAAGACTTGGATTTGACTCATAGATTTATTTGGTTAAATTAGTAAATATAAATGATAATAAAAAAATCATGATAAAGATGGAGACTCATGAGAGAAAATTTATTGGGTTAAATTAGTAAATATAAATGATTACATATTAAGTTTGGATTTTGAAATTAACTGGCTTCCACAATGTTCCCCACGGATCAGCCATACCAAATACTGAAAGAAAAAATAGGAAAAATAAATAGCAAAATACTGCCTACGAAAGTATCTAAAATTTCTGCAACTTGGATCTGACATGAAGGTCCCACAAATTGATATGCAACAACATTTAATATATACATTGATCACTAAAATCATAGCCAAAGAGCCTTTATTCTTTTTTTTTTTGTTTAATAATACGTGGGGCCCATTGAAGGGAATTAAAGAGGAGTTGTTATTGTATGCTATGTTTTAGGGAAGGGGTAAGTATTTTATTTCAAAAATATCTTAGATTTGCATTGAGATATTTTAGGTGATGGAGTATTAAAGAATTTTAGTTTGGTGAGATTAGATTAGAAGGGTAATTCCGAAATGCAACATTGCAAAAAGTTTGAGGATGCGTCATGTGTCGCTCCCTCAGAAAGAGGGTTGTTGTCTTTATATATTTATATATATATATATATATATAATAGGCAGCGATATTGATGCTCAACATACGCCCATACACTCAAATTTGCATCGATTTAGTGATGGTTGACTACCATGAGTAGCAATATCGATGCTAACTTGTGATAAATTCTTTGTGTTTGGCAACTATATTGATGCTGGTAACATGCTAGCACTCTCAAATTGGCCTCGATTCGGTGATGTGATATGAGAATTGATAACAATGCTCAATGCATGCTAACACTCTCTATAGTAAGAAATATTAATCAAACAGTACATCGATAACTAAGTCCACCTTTCAAGGTTTAGTTAAAAAAAATTTGTTTGCAAAATAAATATAAAAAAATCCATAGAAACCAAGTTCTAGGTTTAAACACACATAAATAAAAGGTAGGGTGGGCTACCTACCACTTTATTAGAGTCCACGTTCCTCTTTAATGGAGTAATCAAATGGAAAAGGCCCAAAAAAGGGTTGTGAGATGAAAGGGTTGCGGAGAATCTCTTCTGATACGAAAAATATGATAAATGGACAAAGGGAATTCGTGATGGTGATTTTAATAAGCAGCAATATCACTGCTCGTGTACTAGCTATATCACTGCTCTAGATAAAAGTGCCAAAAAAAAGTTTTTAAGTGTAGGGAAAGTTCTATATAGTTACTATCAAAATTTTAGGTTATTTTTTTCTACTTAAGGGTATAAGTCGTAGAGATGAAAATGGGTCCGCGATTCTCCGATTAACCAGAGGTTCCGACCCATTAAAAACCAGGTCTAAGTCTTTATTTAGGCCCGTATAAGTAAATGAGTATGGTTCTAATTTCACCTTGGTTCAAACTTGTGGACCCGAGACCCAACATGTTACCTCACTTTTAAAAAATCTCTCCTAAAAACCATGTCTTTTTTAATATCATTCTCTACCTAGGCCTAGACTGGGATCCAGACCCGTCCCATATATGATTTTGGTTTCGGTTCCGAAGCTAAGAAACCAGTTCCGAAACGATTTCGGGTCTGAATCCGGATCTACCTTCTCCTTAACAGTTCCGATTTCGAGTCCACCATGGACTCGGACCGGAACCAACCCGTTTTCAACCCTAGTATAAAGGGTTTTTTTTTTATCCCATAAAAAATCCTTATAATATTAAAAGGTTTTTACTGGAAAAAAAAAAATTTTATGTGGTCAGTAGACCAAACAGGGAATATTAGGTAAACATGCACCTAACAGGGAATCCGTACAGAAAATGTAACTTTTTTCATCATTTTTTTTATTTTTTATTTTTTATGATCACATTCGACCTTCATTTTTTGTGATGAGGGTTGAATGCGATCTTCGTCATCACAAGTGAGGGTCGCATTCGACCCTGAGCAGGCATAACCTCTTCATCTTCTTCCTTTTTCCTCGAGTGTTCAAGTTTCCGATTAAAGGAAGAGGTGACTGGAAAATATAAATTTCACAGCACTTTACATTTTCAATTAAGGATGGAATTTCAAGGATTTTTTGCTGCACAATCCCACTGTTGTCATTGCATTTATTATAATCTCACATTAGCATGAAGATTTTGGTTGTGTTCTTGTGGAGGAAAACCTTGTCACGAATCTGCAAGTCTTGCAGGCAAGAAAAGGCATTCATTGATCCGACGTTTATGGCACTTGCACATCTTCTCACTACTACACAAATATGTACTAATGTATTCAGATGCACTCTAGAGTCCAGTCAGCTACTCAAACTGGTAAGAGAAACCATCTGGGGTGCTTCAAAAACAGAATGGCATTAGAGTTACGCTCACCTATTCCACCTTTTCCACAAATTGGTCAAATGCAATTACTTTTAGGCGCCCAAATTTTACTGTGACGTGCATATTAGAAGTAAATGAGACTGGTATGGGCATGGGCGTGACTGAGGTTTGAGTCCCAAACGGTTCAGTGGAGGCGATCAAAGGTGCCCCGTGAAGAAACTGGCAACATAGAAAGTGGTCAGTGTAATGGGTTTCACTCTGGCTAAAAATAAAGTTCCAAAGTTTGGATCATTGGAATTTAGTTACCCTGCAAACACAAGAGGAAGAAGGAAGAAGATGAAGAGGTTATGCCTACTCAGGATTGAATGCGACCCTCACTAGCGAGGGTCGACAATACAGAAAATGAAGGTCGAATGCGACCAATAAAAAAAATGGTGATAACAGTTACTTTCTATGTACGAATTCTTGTTAGGTGTATGTTTGCCTAATGTTCTCTGTTCGGTGTACTGACCACATAAATTTTTTTTTTTTTTTTTTGATAAAAACCTCTAATATTAAATAAAGAAATAACAAAGTGGAATTATGTAGGACCCCTCTATCTTTGTGTACTCCTTCATAGGTGGTTCTTTCAACGGACTTGTCCTTCTCTAGCTCTCCAGATGCATCCTCTCTCCAAACTGCAATAATAATATGATCTAATCACTGTGTATAATATGTCCCACTTTGTTTACTCCACCACCATTATTTTACCACACAGGTAAACAAACGTGTTTGACTTTGCCATTAATATAACATTCACTCTACCTTTATCTCCCCACACATGCAGGGATGAAGATCAATGAACATAAAAGTTCATCTGAACCAAAACCAAATTACAAAGAGGACCCAAAACACCCCAAAATAGGCCATCCCTCCCTCCAGTGATGTCCACCAATTTCGGTATTTTGTGCGACCTATCCACCAACATTCGACACATGTCGTGTGAATTGTGATGGTGCACGTTGTACTGCACTTTTGAAAATATATACAAGGCATGGGCATTTTCGGCATTCGAAATTACAACGGCTAACTGAGGCTACTGGAAAGAAAAAAGGGAAAGTGCACGCTCCTCCAAGCAAAATAGTGTGGCATATTTTCTCGTTCGTGTTCTTTCCTCTGCTCATATAAAACCCTACTAAAACCCTTGCAGATCTGAGAAGCGGCCGTTGTAAGTAGATCCGATCCTTCTTCTTCCTGCAGCACCATGAACATTTTCAAGAAGAAAACCTCCGCGAAAGGTATACATTTCGTATCTGTCATAAAGCTTTTTTTTTTTTTTTTTGTTCACGTTTTCTCTTTGGTTTTTTTTTTTTTTGTTTGTCATGCCCATCGATCCAGTTTTTTCACAAGCTATCTTAAAAATGTGATTTTTTCTTCTTCTTCTTCGGTTGTAATGAAATGGGGCTGCTTTGATTGTTGTTTCTTGGTACTTTTGATGTTCTTTGTAGGGGTTTTTTTAGGGCTTGTCAGAATCGATTCTTCTTTGATGCGTCTTGTTTCAAAGTGGGTTCCTTTTGGATCCTTCCGAGCTGGAATGGGTGTTCTTTGATTTTCTTGATCTTGTGTTTTTTCAAGGTTTTTGTAGGGTTTCATTCTTTTTATGATATGGATCGGTTTTTTTTTTTATTTTTATGGGAACTTGTTTATCTGATTCTGATGATATGTGACAGAGTTCTTTTGAGTTTCTGCTTTTCAGTGGTTTTATATTTTATGCAGGTCCTCAAATAGAAGAGATTAGGCTAGGATGGTGAAATGTGAAGCTCTTACAGCTTCGACCCTTTTGTTTTCCCACTCATTCATAGACACACTCACAGAGATGGGGTGGGGGGAGGGCGATCGGGGGTGGGATGTTGCAGGAGAGTTGGAGAGGGGTGAGGGATAGAGATGGGGAAGCGTATGTCCTAGATCCAGTGGATTATATCATTGAGACCTCTAGGGAGCAAACGAAGGCCGAGAGAGATGAGGAAGCGTATGTCCTAGATCCAGTGGATTATATCATTGAGACCCCTAGGGAGCAAACGAAGGCCGAGAGCCATCTGGCTCGAAAGCCAGAGTGCGCGCTGGAGTTTTCTTCACTGCAGTATCGCATTGTAGTTTTTGGAGCTGCTTGCTGCTCGCTTTCTCTCAGCTACTAGTGGCTTATGTAGTGGTCAGCATTCCTATGTGCTCCTCCTTGCCCCCTACTCAAAGATCACTCGATCCCGAAGACGCTGATCGATACCGGAGCTGCACTCAACATATGTCCTCTCTCTATTTCATACTCTTGGAATAGATGCGTCGGCAATTCTCACCTTGGTGAAGCCAGAGACGATTGCCCGGATAGGCAGGGTTTGGTTCGTGCAGAGGGAGGTCACTCCCAATGTGCCTGTCAAGCCTTTGCCGTGGGGGAAGGGCGATCGGGGGTGGGATGTTGCAGGAGAGTTGGAGAGGGGTGAGGGGTGAGGCAGAGAGATGGGGAAGCGTGTATGTCCTAGATCCAGTGGATTATATCATTGATCAAGCCCTCAATTATATGATTGAATTTGATTGTTGACAAGGGTTTTTTGGCCCATCCTAATTGAGGCTCAATCAAGAAAAAGGACTTAAATCTAGTTTTGGACATGGTCAACATAAATTGATAAATGGGGCTAAAATTTGAATATAATTTTTTCTGAATTTAATAGGGTTCCAAAATCAATTCTTTAATAGGCCAAATTCTCCTTCATATCAATCCCAAAGGGATCCAATCATGGTTTAAAAAAACGGACTCGGGACCGGACTCGCCCAGGGCTGACTCCAGGTCGACTCACCCGACTCGGGCGAGTCCCATGGGACTCAGCCGAGTCCCTATGCAGTGCTGAAAAAAGAGATAAAAGAAGAAGAAGAAGTTGCTGCTGCTACATGGAGTTATACAAAGGCTTGAAGAGAAGAGAGAAGAACACAAACAGAAAGAAAAGGTGTACCAGTCACTAGTCAACAGAGCAACAGTGTTGCAGGTAGTAGCACTAGCAGTAGGGTAACATGTAGATGCCAGCTAATGAGCAGCAGCAGCAGCAGTAGAAAAAAGGCAGCAGCAAAAGCAAAAAGCAGCCAGCCAGCCAATGAGGAGCAAGATGAGCAGGCCAGCGAGCAGCAGCAAAAAACCAGTAAAAGCTGAAAGTTTTTACAAAAGACCCCCTTTGCTGTATTTATTTTTTTCATTTTTTACTTTATTTCAAAATGTCTTCTGAACCGAGTCCGAGTCACTATAGACTCAACTCGGACATGGCCTCGGCCGAGTCGACTCGGACTCGGCCGATTTTTTAAACCATGGATCCAACTGAGCCAAAAAAAAAATGAAAGTGGATTGCACATTGTCAGAATTGGGCCTACTAGCCATAACACAACCATATATTTGTCTAGAATATCCAAGGTGAATGTTTTATTTCTTACATTGGGTTGATTAAAGGTATCACCTGTTTAAGAGAGAAATCAGGAAGCTTGTTGGGATAAGATTGGGCGATCCAGGCCCTAGGGTTAGGGCTTGCATGTAAGTGCGAAAGCATGTGTCCATAGAACACTATATACGAGATCTTTGCAGAGATTTCAACACAAGGACACACCTCAATGGATAAAACACCCACTCTTGTCAAAGTCTGAGAATTTCTTCTCTACAATGCATTATAAATAGGAAAAGCAAACTTAGGGGGTTAAGAAAACCTAATCAAATTAGGAAAGCAATAGGAAAGCAATAGAAACTATCCTAATTACAATCTTTCAACAAAATTAGAAACCTACTATCAACAAAATCACAATCTTTCAAGATATTCCTAAACTATCTTGCGCAGTCCCACTTGCGTGCCCATCCGTTCTTTGTCATTGGGCGAGTGGATTTCGTCACAAGATTTAGCAAGAGATCCAACACTTGTAAAAAAACAGAAATGTGCAACAACTTCCTTGTCTCTCATTCATTTCTTCTTAAGTTGTTTTCTTTCTGCTTTTGTACTTTTTTTTTCCTAGAAAGGTGACTAGTATTTATATTAAGGAAGAGATCAGATAACAGTATAAGAAAAGACAAGACATCATTAAGTAAAAGGTGACTAGTATTTATATTAAGGAAGAGATCAGATAACAGTATAAGAAAAGACAAGACATCATTAAGTAAAAGGTGACTAGTATTTATATTAAGGAAGAGATCAGATAACAGTATAAGAAAAGACAAGACATCATTAAGTAAAAGGGTACAAGAGCATTATACCCCACCAAAACAAACCAACAAAAAAACTAGAAAGAAATTTGGGAAGACATTGCCACCATGAAATGAAAATGGAATTGCCAAGGCCCAACAGTTTGAGAAGTAACCCAAGAGATAGCATTCAAAGAATCGCTTGTCACAATGAGCTTGCCTTAGAATGGAGACAAAAGAAAATTCCAAAGAGTTTGCAGAATAGTCAGAACCTATGTTTCATTTGATTCCTTCTCCCCCACATTCATGGAGAACACCCTCACCTCTCCTTTGCTATTTTGTAGAACTTCTCCTATACCAGCTGGAATTGGCTTACTTGTGGCTCCATCCACATTAAACTTTAGAACATCATCGAGAGGGAGAGACGAACGACCAATCTCATATTCCTCATGGGGCCTCAAACCAACAAGGACCCTAATTATGAATGATATCATCCAAATGGAAAATTTTAAATTCTATTCTAATAGAAACCCATCTATCTGGCTATAAAGAGCAACACCCTATTTAAGAGATTGTCAAAAGAGTGCCTAGAGCCTTTAAAAATCCTCGTATTGTGCTCCTTCCATAGAGATGATGGGATAACTGATGGAACAAGGCTCCATAGAATACAACCACACATGTAAAATGGATTCATCCTCTAAGCCTCAATCAACCCACACAAGGATCCTGGAAGACTCCAAGATAAGTTGTTGTGAGTTAGAAACCAACACCATAAAGAATGGGCCACGCCACACCTAAGAAACAAGTGATTAATAGACTCCAACTCCTTTCCACAAAGGGTACAAATATCTGAGATAGTATCCGACATGGTCCCCTTTCTTCTGACATTATCCACCACAGACACCTTGCCACACATCACTATTTAACAAAAAGCCTCCACTCTTGGAGGAGCCAAACCATACTAGACAAGAAAGCTGGAAGAACATATTGTCGTCAACGGGTCCAAAACACTATAAGAGGACTTTGAAGAAAACTCTCAGGAAGGGCAAGGCTTCCAAATGCGAATATCCACCAAATCCCTGCAAATAAACACATTAGAAAGCAAACTCAACAAGGACACAAACTCATACTCTTTAGCTTGACAAAGGACTCTTCTAAACAACACTCTCCATGACACATGCCCCTCCTCACCCATACGACACTCTCTAAGAGTAGACAACTTGTCGGACATGACTGACCCTAAACAATCTTGGAAGCACAACATTCAAAGAATCCACACCCAACTATTCATCACACCAAAACTGAACTCAACCCCCCTCCCCCACCTTGAAACCCACCCTCTTTTTTACAGCATCTCCCTTATTGATTGGTTCATCCCCAAAACTCCAAATATTACCCGACAATTTTGACACCCGATACCTAGGGACAACTCTAGGGACCCGACCCCCCAATCATCCTCACCATGCTGAGAAGCAATAACTTTCCTCCACAAAGCTTCTTTCTCCTACCTAAACCTCCACCACCATATCGCAAGTAAGGCTCAATTCTTCAACTCCACACTCCCCAAAGCCACTGTTTACTCAGCAAGCGAAATACAATTATCAATTACAAGATTATCGCTCCTGACACCTAATTTTGGTAGAGCGTCAGCCGCCCCGTTTGCAGACCGCTTAGTGTGATCAAAGAAAGGAAACTTCAAGCTTGGAGACCAATACCGCCACCTCGTCACACAAATCCTCTAGGTGCCAGGGATATACATGTTAGGACCCTTAATAGTTACAGATTAATATATCACGATGTAATGATGAGTGGCTAGGATTTCTCTAGGTTTTGGAGAGCTTTGAATATACATTTATAATAACAGTTGCTTGAGCACTTCTCCCCCTTGATTATCTCCCATTGGATTGAAGATCTCTATGGTTGGTTTTTGTGATCAACAGTAATAGAATCTGTACGTTTCTTCTGATTGAAGATCGAGGTATCTTGGGCTCACTATTAATAGCCTTTGGCGACTGGCGTCCCTTGAGTGCATTAGAGAGAGAGAGAGAGAGAGAGAGAGAGAGAGAGAGAGAGAGAGAGAGAGAGAGAGAGTTTGCTGATTGTTTGATCTGGAATTATTGCCATATGTTTCAATTTTCTTAAATTTATATATTCTCTTAACTTATTAGAGCCACTATATGCTGTGGTTCTTGTTGCCAGAGTCATTCTTCTTTTAAAGGCATTTGATCAGATTCTGATTGACTGAACCTTTTGCTTTCTTCTCTTTCGTTTTCCCCTGCTGAATGTTAACCTGGGCTCTTGCTTGGATGCAGATGCACTCCGAACAAGTAAAAGAGAAATGTCAGTTGCAACAAGAGGTTAAATTTCTCAGCTTTAATTGTTCTACCATATTATGTTCTTAAGGAATCAGGAGTTTTATACTTGTCACTGTTACTGACTTGTATGTTATGATGCTTTCTGGTTTTCTTTTTCATGTGCTTTCTAGTCCCACATCGCCCTTTAAAATAAAAATCAAATTCTAGAGGTTGGTTAGAATGAATCTGAAGTCAATACCGTTAGTCCTCACAAAATAAGCATATGTATTTCATGCCTTGAAATGTTCTGTTAATGCTGTTGAGTGTGTTACGAGAAACAAAAGTTTAGATGCAGCTATGTTTCTGCTTTCATATTCTACAGATGTAAAAGATTAAGGGAATTGTTTTTTTTTGCAGGTATTGAACGTGAGATTGCATCTTTGCAGTTAGAGGTTTGTAACAATGAAGTAATTACATATATCCTGTTGAGATGCACTTTTGAATTTTTAATATACTGATGAGATATAAGGTTGCAGGAAAAAAAATTGGTGGCTGAGATAAAGAAGACTGCTAAAACGGGAAATGAGGCAAGTTTGTCTGTTAAAATGAGTAAAAAAGTGTTCAATTTTCTCTTTCCTTTTAGGCAATACAAATGGTATTTTGGGATTCCATTGTCATTGGAACAGCATGACTTAATGGGGTTTCTCATCGTTCATTTTTTTCTTTCCTTTTTGCGCAATACAAATGGTATTTTGTGATTCCATTTTGTCATTGGAACGGCATAACTTTTAGTTCATGGGGTTTCTTATCATTCATTTGATTGTATGATGTACTGTACCTGCATACCAGGCTGCCACTAGAATCTTGGCTCGTCAGCTTGTTCGGCTGAGGCAGCAAATAACTAATCTGCAAGGGAGTCGTGCTCAGATAAGAGGTGTTGCAACTCATACACAAGTGAGGATTTCTAATAACTACATGCATTGATTAATGTTTTCATTGTCACAGCCCATTATCTGTTTTTTCTAAATGGTGTTTTCCTAATTCATTCGGTCAATCTTTCTCAGGCTATGTATGCTAATACTTCAATTTCTGTTGGAATGAAAGGAGCAAGTAAAGCAATGGCAGCCATGAACAAGGTATTATTACTGATATGAAAGTTGTAATCTATCGTTTTATTCATTTTTATAGTTTCATTCCTAATAAGTTAGGAGAGGGAGGTCTCTGTCCATCTCTGGTTGACCAGAACTCTTCTGGTGCCAACCTGGGCAGAAAAAAACAAAACAAAAACAAAAAACCCCGACATCCAACTAGTTCTTGTTCTTTGTAGTATATATGTAAGAATTGATATCATTACCTTTAAAATATGTTTGCATTTACAGCAATTGGCACCTGCGAAGCAGGCAAAAGTGATGCAAGAATTCCAGAAGCAGTCAGCACAAATGGACATGACGGTAGTATTCTTTGACATAATATTATTTGACATAATATTATTCCTTCTGGTTCTCTCATGATCACCAACCAAATGCTCTCACACATCCAACTTTATTTTGCCACAACTTAATCTTTTGGTGCATTCCTTACCAGATGAACCATGTAAATGAATGATATGATGATTACTTATTCTTTGCACCTTTTCATGAATAATCAACTAGAGGAATTTATTTGAGGCAGTCCCTCAACTTTATTTTGCAAGCACAGAGCTTGTAAAGTCCCAGCAAAACCAATTTCTACTGTATTCAACAAAATATCCAACAACTGACTATAAGAGTGAATGATACCTGACAACAATGTTATCTGGATGCATCACCTGATATAGGCAAATAATGGATTGGTTTTGAGATTATAAGATGTAAAAGTTAAAAAATCTGATACTGAAATGTAGCAGGACCAGTTCACATGCAACTGGACCAAACCAAATCAGTCGTTGTGTCTACGGTCCCCAGGGACAACGGTGAGAGAGATTTAGTTATTAGCAACTTCAATACATTTGTCACTTACCTGTAGCATGCATAACAGAGTGAATGATACCTGACAACAACAATGTTATCTGGATGCATCACCTGATATAGGCAAATAATGGATTGGTTTTTACTTGAGATTATAAGATGTAAAAGTTAAAAAATCTGATACTGAAATGTAGCAGGACCAGTTCACATGCAACTGGACCAAACCAAATCAGTCGTTGTGTCTACGGTCCCCAGGGACAACGGTGAGAGAGATTTAGTTATTAGCAACTTCAATACATTTGTCACTTACCTGTAGCATGCATAACAGAGTGAATGATACCTGACAACAACAATGTTATCTGGATGCATCACCTGATATAGGCAAATAATGGATTGGTTTTTACTTGAGATTATAAGATGTAAAAGTTAAAAAAATCTGATACTGAAATGTAGCAGGACCAGTTCACATGCAACTGGACCAAACCAAATCAGTCGTTGTGTCTACGGTCCCCAGGGACAACGGTGAGAGAGATTTAGTTATTAGCAACTTCAATACATTTGTCACTTACCTGTAGCATGCATAACAGAGTGAATGATACCTGACAACAACAATGTTATCTGGATGCATCACCTGATATAGGCAAATAATGGATTGGTTTTTACTTGAGATTATAAGATGTAAAAGTTAAAAAATCTGATACTGAAATGTAGCAGGACCAGTTCACATGCAACTGGACCAAACCAAATCAGTCGTTGTGTCTACGGTCCCCAGGGACAACGGTGAGAGAGATTTAGTTATTAGCAACTTCAATACATTTGTCACTTACCTGTAGCATGCATAACAGAGTGAATGATACCTGACAACAACAATGTTATCTGGATGCATCACCTGATATAGGCAAATAATGGATTGGTTTTTACTTGAGATTATAAGATGTAAAAGTTAAAAAATCTGATACTGAAATGTAGCAGGACCAGTTCACATGCAACTGGACCAAACCAAATCAGTCGTTGTGTCTACGGTCCCCAGGGACAACGGTGAGAGAGATTTAGTTATTAGCAACTTCAATACATTTGTCACTTACCTGTAGCATGCATAACAGTAATAACCATAGATCAAAATATGGCTTACCGATAATTTCTCTCAAGGGCTCTTCTCTAGGTATATTGTGGGAGACACCCCCTTTAGTATTAGGAAAGGTATTCTTTTCTCAACTTTTAACAAAATATGGCTTACCGATAATTTCTCTCAAGGGCTCTTCTCTAGGTATATTGTGGGAGACACCCCCTTTAGTATTAGGAAAGGTATTCTTTTCTCAACTTTTAACAAAAGTACATTATTTTTTTTTTAATGAAAGTTAATTTGTCATTTGGTTTGAACTTCAAAACATTTAAGCATTACTTTATAATTTATTTATCCTGTGTTATGTATAGTTATGCTAAATTGCTTATGAATTATGAATTTGCAAATGCATAATAGGTTCTAACTTAGATTAACTAACCAACACGAAAACATGTGAAAAAATAGATCAATATTTTCATTTTATGATCATTCAGCAATGCAGAATCTTTATTCAGTAAAAGGACCACTACTTCCCTCTATCTTAGTTACTACTGGGAAAAAAAAAACACCAAATTCGAACATTTTTCAATATTTTGGATTTTTTGGATTTTTTCTTGAGTTTTTACCACTTTTTCAATTCACACTGCTGTGTTGTGGCATATGGTGCAACTGCCACATATCACCCGCTACTAAGTGTTTGGCCACTGGCTCAACCATAGTTATCAGAATCCTACGATTCATATCACGAATCTTAAGAAAAACAATTTGTATCTATGCAATGAATCCCCGAGGGGTAGCTCAGTTGGCCTAGGACCACGGTTTGCACCCGGAGGTTGTGGGTTCGAAACTGCACTACCACACTGGGCATATGGAAATTTTACCCGGCTTTCTCTCCTGGGCCCGTAGGGATTATTCTGGTCCAAAGGGCTAGGAACCCTGCGTTATCAACAAAATAAATAAATCTATGCATTGAATCCCATTTATAGATGAATTTTATGATTTTGTTGTGAATCCTACGACTCGATACTCGTTTCATCGAATCTTACAATTCAAGTGATTTGGCTAAGCGAGAATAACTACAACCAATAAGTTAATATTAATAATTTTTTACCTTTTTTCTTTCTTTCTTTTATCGCTTTTTTTTAAATTTTTAAAAGGTTATTTAATAGTTAACAAAGCCTCATAAGAATTTTTTGCGGCTTTGATGTGGTTTTAAAGATGAATCAAGAGCATACATTTAATTAAAGAGTTTGATTCTCTGTATGATGTTTGTCTATATCTTCTTCTTTTTAATCGATTTTGGTTTTTTTTTTCTTCATGAATACTTTCTTTAACTTAAAAGAGATATCCCACCGTGTAAGATTGATGATTTGAATTTTATTTTATTTTTTATTTAAAGATAATAATATATATTGATACCTTAAACTTATTTATATATATATTAATATATGTTATGATGTTCTTGATATGATTGTATGATAAGCTTTCTTGTTATTGTATTTATACTGCTATAAATGGGAAAACAGATGGTTATGAACAATTACTTTTTTTTTCTTTTAATTTTTAATTTTTTTCATTTTTATTAGAAAAGAAAAAAGTCCTACGATTTAATGCGTATGAACGATTTGCGATACGATTCCGATTTTGAAACCTATGGGCTCGACTGCTATTCTAATCCTTTAAGCTTTATTTAAACATTACTTATAATTTATTTATCGTGTGTTATGTACAGTTATGCTAAATTGCTTATGAATTATGAATTTAGAAATTCTAGCTTAGATTAACTAACCAACATGAAACATGTGAGAAAATAGATCAATATTTTTATTTTATGATCATTTAGCAATGCAGAACCTCTATTCAGTAAAAGGACCATTACATCCCTCTATCTTAATTAATTCTATATCCCTTGATAAATGCCTACTACTCTATACCATTTACAGTCCCAAAGCCATTGCCATCCATTTCTTGGCTACTCTTTCCTGCCTCTCAAACAAACACCACATACTCATCTCTCTTCCTTTTCAACATCACATCCACACACACCAGGAACTAATCTTCTCTCTCACACTCTTCTCCACAACTCATTTCACTCAACTCTATTCTATTAATACCACCGCCCTCTCTCCTTCAGTCCTCCTCTTCCTCTTCTCGCAACCGCTCATCAATCCAAGTCATGCCGGAGGGCTCCGATTGGCGCCTCTCTGTAGCATCGGCTTCTCCGCTTCTGGCCCTCAACGTGGCTGCGAAGGTGGGGTCCGGCAAGGGGCGGGGTGGTGTCGATGGCAAAGAAGAGCATGGGAGATCTCAAGGCGAAGGATTTGAAGGGGAAGTGAGGGCTGATTTGAATGTGCCGTTGGATGACAATCAGAAGATCACAGATGATACCAGGATAGGGCTGTAGTTCCCACCATCAAGCATTTGATTGCAAATGGGGCTAAAGTCATCCTTGCAAACGATGCCGGAGTCCGGCAATGCCAAGGACAATGTCCAGCGGTAGTGCCGAGAATAAATTGACGTTGTCTATGATGACCAACTGGTTTCAACAAGGACCAGCGGATATCACAAGTTTTTGGTCAAGTGGAAAGGTAAACCATTTTCTAAAGCTACATGGATCACTGCCATAGACTTTCAGAGACTCAATCCGGACATTTACGAGAGGTACCAAGCTGACAACTCGCCGGAGTCGAGTTTCTCCCAACCGGGGAGAGCTGATGCAAGCCAGACCATTGGGCCCATTTGAAAGTTTATTCCAGAAGGCCCAAAGCCCATAAGTAACCGTCCTATAATAGGGTTGCAAATATAAATTGTTCTCCGCTACTATCTCTGCTTGCAAAAGCAAAGATGTTAACCGAGTATCGTATCCACTGGGACAAAAAGGCTAAGTTGTGTTGTTTCCTAAATTCCTAAACTAATCCTATTAGAAAACAAAGTTCTGATTATTAAACTAATCCTATTAGAAAACGAAGTGTTGGTTTGATGAGTTTTGATTTCTAAATTAACAAATTAAAGACAGCTTTGATTCAATCAGAGAAAAGATCTCAGGGTACGAATCCACTCTAACCTCGCACAATGGCAAGTATAGACCTAGGGTTTCACTATCAACGCTATAAAGACTCGTTCTGGTTATAAACCTTCAGAGTCAACAAATGAGGGATGTGGATGTAAATCGGGGCATAACCTATCTCTATGGCATAGATTATCCTAGATCTAACAAACACATTCATTCAAGCATCGTTATATAACTTAGTATTCAAATCTACAAGATTAAAATACCAAAGAAAGAGATATTGCATCAATAGAATCCAATCAATGGATTAACATCATGTCATATAACCAAAAGCATTTAAAGTAAAACCCTAAACCTATACACCACCATAAACAAGAGATTAGGGCTTCATAGTAACCCAAAGATAAAGATTTAGTTACGCATGGCAAGAGGTTGACATTGAATCTCTGACGAAATCTCCATTAACACTCTTCCCAAGCTCCCAAACCAGCGTCCAGAACTTCTCCCAAGATGTGAATAGTCTCAAAACGAGTTTAGGTTTGCTTTATATAGACTTTTGGGCTAGAAAATCTCTTCAAAACGTGGAGAGGCAGTGCCCCCATCCGGTCCAGGCGTCCGGACGCCCCATAGTGGGTGTTTGGACGACCAGAGGCAGTGGCCTCCGGGTGCTTGCTGTGTCCGGGCGCCCGGAGCCAGTGAGCTCCGGTCTTTTGGATTTTTGGCTTTTTTTCTATTTTGCACCAATTTCTTCCCAATGCTCTTAGGAACCTGTAAACATAAAAATAACATTATTAGACTAATTAATCGCATCAAAGTGTATATCAAAGTCTAAACTAAGGGGCCTAATTGGTACATTTTAGGCTCTTATCACACCCCCCAACTTATGCTTTGCTAGACCTCGAGCAAAGCTAAAACAAAAAGAAAGACTAACTAAGGCCACTTTCGGAGGGAGCACAACTGCACTTAGCATGTGCAGCAAGCCTTTAAACCTCTAAGTTCTCCCTAGAGGACGAGTTATAGTCTCGTGAGGGTTTGCAGTGAATCTACCCACAAAATTCCTAAAATATAAAAGAAAAACAGGGAGTATTTTCCACCAAGGTATCTAGGAACACCGGATATTCCTGATTGTGGGGGTTTTCAATACACATCTCAAATGTGGTTCACAAATCCTATCTTTTGGTCAGAAATCCTCAAAATCATGCTGGAAAAATTGATCGTGCACGGTGAAAAGTGTGTACATATAGAAGCATGAAAGCATAAAACGATCCACTAAAAATTCCCATGAAAACACATCTTCTTCTTCCAAAATTCTGGGCCACCTAACCTCAATACAAGATAACATTCCTCTCAAAGCATTTATAGTGGCTTTCACACTATTGTTTTTCAAAGGCCGTGACCACTATTTTAGTGACTTTTTTTTTTTTTTTTTTCACACGCTTATGTGACTATGCAATGTCTAGGTCCTTTAAGCTTTCTAATTAACCCATGTAACGAGCATTCAGCCAATGACTCCCAATACAGATGTCTTTAGGGCACTAGGTATGGCAATACACCCCTATGGGCTTACTGGCTCGGGTTAAAAAGGCTACGAACCCAGACTAGTCACAATTTTTTTTTTTTTAAATATGGTCCCTAACAATAGGTAGCCCTTTCCATATGCCCGACTTTTAAGTATGACCGAGGGTCAGCTTTCCATCATAATTGTTCTGAAGTTTTCACTAGTATGGAAATCATAGTTTCACATTTCAAATTTTCTATATAATACGTGTTAAGTGAGAGATCAATAATTCAACAATTTCTCAAAAATTCTTTCCTAAAACAAGATAGTGAACCATTTTTCTCTTTTTCCTCACAAAAAGTTCCAAAAATCAGGGCATCTTCGTTTCATAAAAACCCGGTTAGAAATCTCCCAAAAGACTAATAAAAAAAACAATAACTTTTTTTTTAAATTAAATAGAAACTAAAGGAAAAGACTACAAGTAAAAAGAACTAAAAACTGCTAAAGACTACCCCTAGACTACTCCAAAGGTTAATACCCTACCCCCCTACTTAATTTAATAGTGTCCACAATGTTAAACACAAAATAAAAGATAAAGGACCAGGAAAGTAAAGGAAAATGAGGGATATCACCTGGGTACCGCGTAACAAAAAGATGCATAGTAAAGAAAAGTTCGGTAGACCCCCCAACTTGCACTAAAGAACCTGCAAAATGTTAGCAACAATCTAGAAACACAAATATAGAAACTAAAATGAAAATGTTACCTAAAAGAGACAGCCTCAATCGTCCTCCCCATCCTCGTCATGGCCAGCCCCTCCACCTCCATCGTGCATGTGAACATTTTTGTGGGGAGGGGAAAGGCCACTCAGACCTCTCATTAAAGATCTCATTTCGAAAAGAGAGTCTGTAGTACGAGTGACAAAGTCCTCAAAGCGGGACTCAAAAGCCACCTGACGGGATTGGAGGGCCTGCTGACCTTGGAGGATAGCCTCGTATTGGGCATATGGTCATGTAAAATGGGCCAGCCTGCCCCGCAGGAGGGTGTACAACTTGAGGGGCTTGAGGTGGCACCGGTGGCTCAACCATAGGTGCGTCTACTCCCGGCATCATAGCAGGGTGAGCGTGCTGCATATTACGCAGAATGGCCTGGACACTCTGTGTCCATCACACCTCACCGTATAGGTCAGAGCATGGGATAAACTCCTCATCGGGTGAAATGGGATAGGGGACAACCAATGGGCCCGAACAAGTGAGAAGTAACATGGTGAGCAAATGAGGAAAAGGCAAAGGCCTCTTCTTCTCTGGATCTTTTTTACACTCTTTAAAGAGCCTATAGACTTTGCACATTTCCTGAAAAATCATATACGGGAGAGATACCGTGTATCCGTATCCGGCCTGGATACGCGTACAAAGTCACGAGGAAGTCCCCCCTCCTCTCATCCTTGTGATGCGTGGGAAATGCATTTACACGCAACACTTGATCTATCAGCCACATACTTTGAGGCAGGTAACTACAACGAGTGCTCGTGTAGTTTGCCTTGCTAAACCGACCCCCACACATCTCATTGGTGATACTGGCCACAGTGGGGGTGGCTGGAAAAAATGGAAAGGCGGAGAAGTAAGTCCAAGGCCCCTGCGGATGAGGGCTCCTCCAATCTGCAGCCCCACAAACGGAGTGCATCCACTCCTACCCTTGAACAACCAGATGCAGAATGGGCCAATCGACCCTTAGATAGGCAAACCGCATTTGATTTGCATTTTTTCGAAACCGACCAATCCACACGTTGGGCGGTTCAACAATTACGTCTGCGTCGATTGACGGCTTTGTGTGGACCTTTTCCCCTGGCGTACCCCCATTTGGCACGCCTTTACTACCAAAATTTGGAGATAACGGGGCAAAATGACAATGTCTTGTCCTCCACCATTGATGGACATGACGTTACTGTGACCGAGAGGGACATTGCTCATGCCCTCGGCTGCAACCCTGGTGCGGGTAACTTTCCATTTTTTCCAGCCACCCCTCTATCCCTCTATGGCCAGTATCACCAATGAGATGTGTGGGAGTCGGTTTAGCAAGGCAAACTACACGAGCACTCGTTGTAGTTACCTACCTCAAAGTATGTGGCTGATAGATCAAGTGCTGCGTGTAAATGCATTTCCCACGCATCACAAGGATTAGGAGGGGGGACTTCCTCGTGACTTTGTACGCTATCCATGCCGGATACGTAGTATCTCTCCCGCATATGATTTTTCAGGAAATGTGCAAAGTCTATATGCTCTTTAAGTCTAAAAAAGATCCGTAGAAAAAGAGGCCTTTGCCTTTTCCTCATTTGCTCACCATGTTACTTCTCACTCGTTCGGGCCCATTGGCTGTCCCCTATCCCATTTCACCTAATGAGGAGTCTATCCCATGCTCTGACCTATACGGTGAGGTGCGATGGACACGGAGTGTCCGTGTCCAGGCCATTCTGCGTGATATGCAGCACGCTCACCCTGCTATGATGTCCATGTCCCTTATCCCATTTCACCTGATGAGGAGTCTATCCCATGCTCTGACCTATACGGTGAGGTGCGATGGACACAGAGTGTCCGTGTCCAGGCCATTCTGCGTGATATGCAGCACGCTCACCCTGCTATGATGCCGGGAGTAGACACACCTGTGGTTGAGCCATAAGTGCCACCTCAAGCCCCTCAAGTTGTACACCCTTCTGTGGGGCAGGCTAACCCATTTTACATGACCCTATGCCCAATACGAGGCTATCCTCCAAGGTCAGTAGGCCCTCCAATCCCGTCAGGTGGCTTTTGAGTCCCACTTTGAGGACTTTGCCACTCGTACTACAGACTCTCTTTTCGAAATGAGATCTTTAATGAGAGGTCTGAGTGGCCTTTCCCCTCCCCACAAAAATGATCACATGCACGATGGAGGTGGAGGGGCTGGCCATGACGGGGGGGATGGGGAGGACGATTGAGGCTGTCTCTTTTAGGTAACATTTTCATTTTAGTTTCTATATTTGTGTTTCTAGATTGTTGCTAACATTTTGCAGGTTCTTTAGTACAAGTTGGGGGGTCTACCCGACTTTTCTTTACTATGCATCCTTTTCCTTTACTTTCCTTTGTCCTTTATCTTTTATTTTGTGTTTAACATTGTGGACACTGTTAAATTAAGTTGGGGGGTGGTGTAGACTCTCTAACATCTTTCTTAGGCTCCTCAGGCCTAGTATCAACCTCACGCCCATTCCTCAACGTGACAACTACTTTGGCTTGTTCATGAAAAGTGTCATGAGGTTGCGAGCTACTTCCCACCTCAAAAGTATTCTTGGGGTTGACAGTGGGTTGGCTAGGTAAACGGCCCTCTTAAGAGCGATAGCTATTTGGCCCATTTGGGCTTCTAGCTTGGCTATGGACTGAGAATGGGAGGGGACCAATTGATTACCTGCTTTCAGCTCCTTTAGCTCCTGCAATACTGTCTCCTCAAATGATGGATTTCTTTGAGGTGGTTGAGGGTTGGATTGCTAGTAGGATTGTTGGGAACGATAGGCTGCAGGATTGTATTGAAAATTAGGCCTATTTCCCCGATTAAGAGAAAGAAGTGCCCTGACTGGGTGGCTTCCATGAAAAGTTGGGGTGATTACGCCATCCTGGGTTGTAAGTATTTGAATAAAGATCATTACCCGGTTTGGAGAACCCCTGAGCAGCATTCACCTGCTCTTGCACAAATTCAGGGAATTGGGGTGCTGCAGGACAATCACTCACAAAATGAGTGGGACTGTTGCATAAAGCACAAGCATCTTGATGAGCAGGAGGTTGGGGAGGTGAAGATTGGATAGATTGTCCCCCATAAATCAATTGATCTATCTTTTGGGTCAAGGCAGCCACTTGAGTTATGAGTTCATTAGAGGGCTGAATTTCAAATACGCCAAAAGGTTTTTGCAAAATAGAGGCTGCAAAATAAGCCCAGATTTTTCCAAGATTTCTTTATCGGCAGTTTCTCATTTTAATAGGCTTTCTAGAATTAGCAGATTTCTTACATTTGAGTAATTATTGTGATTAGGCAGTTTCTAAGTTTTCTAGATTCTTAGATTTAGAGAGTTTCTAATTTTAATGGCTTGATTGCTAATTAGTGCTTAGACTCTATTATATAAAGGATGTTATCCCTTCTCTTGGGATATACAGAAATTGAATGAAAATCTGAGCTTTGTCAATCGTGAGCTCCTCTTTTGTCTTTGGTGCGAGACCTAGACACCCTATCTAAGCCGTTTGGGCCCACATGATCGAGTTTCGTCTCCGTTCCTTGGGCCCACATGATCGAGTTTCGTCTCCGTTCCAAGCAATTGGGGGAGGCGATCGCGCATCAAGGGAGGCGGCATCCCGGCATCTCCTAGTACATATTTAGAAAGTTATCCTCATTGGCACCAAAGAAGCACATACGGTTTCAGTCCTCCTTAGGTTCGCTTGCCATGCTCACAACAAGCATGTTTCTCTGCTTGGGATTTTCACTCGCTGGTACTAGAAGGTGGAGAAGGGTTTGCTGGGGGGTAGATGTGGATGGGTTGTTTGCGATGTTTGGTGATGGGTTGGGTTTAGGCTCAGTGAAGGGTATTGGTTAAGGTTCTGGTTATAGTTATGTGGTGGACTGGGGTGAGGCAGAAGGTGATTAACGGAGGTGGGTGGATGGATGGATGGAGGGGAGGGGAATTCCGGGAGGGACAGAGTCTTCCCGGCGATCGCTCTTCGGCTCTGATACCAATTGACGCAGCGATGGGGTTGATAGATCAATCTCTCTAAGGATTGATCGAATCCAAGAGAATTCTAGCCCTAAGGCACAACACAAACCATAGGAGAAAACTCACGATCACTCTAATTGAAAGTAAATGAAAAAAGCATTTTCAGGGTATTGGAAACCAGTTTCCAAGCCAATATCGAAGCTATGATGACCTTCGGAACCAAAATTGGCATTTCTTTGCCGAGAACGCTGTGCGTCTCCAAAATTGAGTCCAAAATTTGTTGAACATCAGAAAATGCTCCACTGTCTTCCTTCTTTGAATTGTTAACAGGTGACCTTCAGAACCAAAATTGGCATTTCTTTGCCGAGAACGCTGTGCGTCTCCAAAATTGAGTCCAAAATTTTGTTGAACATCAGAAAATGCTCCACGGTCTTCCTTCTTTGAATTGTTAATAGAAGGCAACTTGCCATCTTCCACTTTATTGCAACCCCAAAAAAGAGGAAGCAGGTTGGATGGAGAACAATAAGTGGAAGATGGCAAGATGCCTTCTATTAACAATTCAAAGAAGGAAGACAGTGGAGCATTTTCTGATGTTCAACAAAATTTTGGCCTCAATTTTGGAGATGCATGCACAGCGTTCTCGTCAAAGAAATGCCAATTTTGGTTCCGGAGGTCATCATAGCTTCAATATTGGCTGGAAACTGGTTTCCAAGACCCTCAAAATGCTTTATTCAATTAATTTCAGGAGGGCTTCTATTGGCACCTCAAAATTTGCTCTCCCACCACACACACACACACAAAAAAAAACAAAAAAATCATAAACTACGCTCCTCCCTCTCCCATCCTCCCTCCACCCTCTTACCTTCCTCTATTCTCTCTCCCTTCCTTTTCTTCCCTCTCCACCCACCCTCCCCCTCCCAGTCGCCAGCGGGGAGGGAGATCGGGCGACAACCCTTGGGCTGCAGATGGGTTTCCTCCTGCTACAGCCCTATCTCCCTCCCCGCAGGTGATTAGGAGGGGGAGGGAGAAGAAGAGTAGGGGAGGGAAGGATAGAGAAGGAGAGGAAGTGCTGAAGAAGAAATTGACGATGTCTATGATGACCAACTGGTTTCAACAAAGACCGGCAATATCACAAGTTTTTGGTCAAGTGGAAAGGTAAACCATTTTCTGAAGCTACATGGACTTTCAGAGACTCATTCCGGACTTGTACAAGAGGTACCAAGCTGACGACTCACTGGAGTTGAGTTTCTCCAAGCCGGGGAGAGCTAATGCAAGCCAGACCACTGACCCCCATTTGAAAGTTTATTTTAGAAGGCCCAAAGCCCATAAGCCCCAACAATAAAGATTTTTCCAAGATTTCTCTATCGACAGTTTCTCATTTTAACAGAATTAGCAGATTTCTTAGATTTGAGTAATTATTGTGATTAGGCAGTTTCTAAGTTTTCTAGATTCTTAGATTTAGAGAGTTTCTAATTTTAATGGCTTGATTGCTAAATTAGTGCTTGGACTCTATTATATAAAGGATGTTATCCCTTCTCTTGGGATATACATAAATTGAATGAAAATCTGAGCTTTCTCAGTCGTGTGCTCCTCTTCTATCTTTGATGCGAGACCTAGACGCCCCAGTCCCCGTTTGGCTGTTCTCCATCGTGTGGGCCCAAGGCCTCGTTTAGACTTCCGTACTACATCAACTTACCAATTGAAGCAGCACAGGGAGGAAGGAGAATGGCCAACGGGGAACGAACTTAGAGGCTAAACATTATGTACATATTTAGAAAGTTATCCTCATTGGCGAAGCCCATTTCTATAGCAGGCAAGCACCAAAGAAGCACATGCGGTTTCAATCCTCCTTTGGTTCGCTTGCCATGCTCACAACAAGCATGTTTCTCTGTGTGGGATTTTCAATCAGCACAGGGAGGAAGGAGGATGGCCAACAGGGAACGAACTTAGAGGCTAAACATTATGTACATATTTAGAAAGTTATCCTCATTGGCGAAGCCCATTTCTATAGCAGGCAAGCACCAAAGAAGCACATGCGGCTTCAATCCTCCTTTGGTTCGCTTGCCATGTTCACAACAAGCATGTTTCTCTGTGTGGGATTTTCAATCACTAGTACTGGAGAAGGGTTTGCTGGGGGCAAATGTGGATGGGTTGTTTGCGATGTTTGGTGATGGGTTGGAATAGGATTCGAGGGGTTGGGTTTAGGCTCGGTGAAGGGTATTGGTTAGGGTTCTGGTTATAGAGGGCTGGTTTTGTCTGTGATGGGGATTGGTAGAGATGGCGTTATGGGGATTGGTAGAGATGGCGTTATGTGGTGGACTGGGGCGAGGCAGAAGGTGATTAATGGATGTGGATGGATGGATGGAGGGGAGGGGGATTGGTAGAGATGGCGTTATGTGGTGGACTGGGGCGAGGCAGAAGGTGATTAATGGACGTGGATGGATGGATGGAGGGGAGGGGAATTCCGAGAAGGACAGAGTCTTCCCGGCGATTGCTCTTTGGCTTTGTTACCAATTGACGCAGTGATGGGGTTGATAGATCAATCTCTCGAAGGATTGATCGAATCCAAGAGGATTCTAGCCCTAAGGCACAACACAAACCATAGGAGAAAACTCATGATCACTCTAATTGAAATTAGAGGGTTTCTATTAGCACTGCAAATTTTGCTCTCCCCACCGCACAACAAAAACAAAAAAAAAAATTCCGAAACTGCTATATATATTAATATATGTTATGATGTTCTTGATATGATTGTATGGTAGAGATGGCGTTATGTGGTGGACTAGGGCGAGGCAGAAGGTGATTAACAGAGGTGGATGGAGGGGAGGGGAATTTCGAGAAGGACAATCTTCCTGGCGATCGCTCTTGGGCTCTTATACCAATTGACGCAGCGATTGGGTTGATAGATCAATCTCCCGAAGGATTGATCAAATCTAAGAAGATCCTAAGGCACAACACAAACCATAGGAGAAAACTAACGATCAATCTAATTGAAATTAGAGGGCTTCTATTGGCACTGCAAATTTTGCTCTCCCCACCACACAACAAAAACAAAAAAAAATTCCTAAATTGTTGTATATATATATATTAATCTATGGTATGATGTTCTTGATATGATTATATGATAGGCTTTCTTGTTATTGTATTTATATTGCTATAAATGGGAAAATGGATGGTTATGAATAATTACTATTTTTTCTTAGTTTTTAAATTTTTTTCATTTTTATTAGAAAAATCAAAAAGTCCAACGATTTGAGATTCAATTTGATTCATGAGTATGAGCCATGGTTCAAAAATTCGGCCGATACGAACCGATATCGGTTGATACGATATCAGCTGGGGATATCGGTATCGGTATCCCCCACCCCCACCCCCACCCCCACCCCCACCCACACCCACACCCACCCACACACAAAAAAAAAAATCCCCAATTTATCGGGTGTTATCAGCCGATATTTTTAAATATCGGCCAGATACCGCGTAACGGCCGATACAAACCGATATCGGTCGATACGATATCGGCTGGGGATATATACCGATATCCCCCACCCACCCACACACACACACACACAAATCCCTAATTTATCGGGTGTTATCAGCCGATATTTTTAAATATCAGCCAGAGCGATATATCGGCCAATGTTACCAAAATATCGGCCGATGAGTGGTGTCGTTCTCTTCTTCATCTTCCTTTTACTCTAATGTTTTGGAGTTTTTTTTCCTCCTTTTAACCAGCAAGAAGAAGGCGCACACACAAAAAAAAAAAAAAAAATATCCCCAATTTATCGGGTGTTATCAGCCGATATTTAAAAATATCGGCCAGAGCGATATATCGGCCGATGTTTCCAAAATATCGGCCGATGAGTGGTGTCGTTCTCTTCTTCATCTTCCTTGATGCCTTCTTCTTGCTGGTTAAAAGGAGGAAAAAAAACTCCAAAATATTAGAGTAAAAGGAAACAAAATATATATATATATATAAATACAACAGAGAGATTGGAGGAGAATATGAGGAGAGACTCTCACCTGGATTCCGTCATATTTGCTCCACCACAGCTATCGGCCGGCCGCACCACCACCCGCCGCCTTCTTCCCCTCCTCTCCTCTCTTCCCTTATTCCTCTTTCTATTCTTCTCCTCCTCTCCTCTCTTTCCTTTCCTTTCCTTTTCTTTTCCCCTTCTTTCCTTTTCCTCTTCCCTTTCTCTCTTTCGTTTCCCTCCTCTGTTTCGGTGCAGCAAACAAAATCAAAGGGGTAGCCACCTAATGAAAGGAGCGAATGAGGATATGCCCTTTTTAGGGCTTCTTTCCTTTTTCTAATACTCTGTTGAGTGTGCAATTCTTTCCTTTTTCTAATACGTAGTATGCAATAATAAAACCATGCCATCTTGTGGGTCCCACAATGGGGCCCACCTACATTAAATCCAAACCATTCAAAATATTTCTCCCTCTCTATTATGCCCTGAGAAAGTTTCACTCTAATTGAAAATTACCCTACCATCAGATTAATCCATCAACCAATTTAAAAAAATCAATCTAATAAGGACCCATCTCTTAATAAAATGAAATTGGATGAAGGGCAACCCTTTAAGTTATTTAGATTTTTGTAGGTGGGTCCACTATGTAGACTACAAGATTTCCAATCTATCTCACTATTTTTTAATTACACCTTACTAAAAGGGCTTAATTGTTTTAAATCTAAACCACCCAAAGATAAATGTCCGTTCTTGTGTGGGCCTTTAAAAAATCTTACTCAAATAAGAGTTGGGCCCAGTGAGTTAGTCACTTGTAACACATCTAGAGTAATGATTCAAAATTTCAAATCATGTAGCATGATCAATTCAATTTTGGCCTAACTATAATTCAAGTTAAATATTTTCACTTAATTTAGAGTTGGGCCCTTCATTAGTGATTTTAATTATGTGGCTTGATTAAATTGATAAAGGACCCAACTCTAAATTAAATAAAAATTTTAAAAAGCTAATATATGGTATTTATTTATTTTGAATGATTTGGATTGTTAGATATGAACTATAATGATTGATTTATTAATTAAGAAGATAGGCTAAATATCAAACACCAAACTTAGCATGTTTAACTTAGGGGGGACCGATATTTTATTTTATAGTGTGTACTAATGAAAAAAAATATTGTTTTCTAGTGTTTTCCAATATTTTGGATTTTTTGGATATTTTTTCAGAATTTTTTGGAGTAAAAAAAAAAAATCACGCCGCGACGGACGGATAACCGCGGTGATACCGACCGATACCATATCGGTTTTCTGGCCCGACCAATACCGCGATTTTGAACCATGGTATGAACGATTTGCGATACGATTCCGATTTTGAAACCTTTGTGCTCAACTGCTATTCTGATACTTTAAGCTTTATTTAAGCATTACTTTATAATTTATTTATCGTGTGTTATGTACAGTTATGCTAAATTGCTTATGAATTATGAATTTAGAAATGCATAATAGGTTCTAACTTAGATTAACTAACCAACATAAAATTAGATCAATATTTTTATTTTATGATCATTCAGCAATGCAGAGCCTCTATTTAGTAAAAGGACCATTACATCCCTCTATCTTAATTACTATTGGGAAAAAAAATCAAATTCTGACATTTTTCTGTATTCTGGATTTTTTATTGAACTTTTTACCACCTTTTCAATTCACACGACTACATATCACCCACTTCGTAGTGTTTTGGCCGCCGGCCCAACTGCTATTCTGATCCTTGGTAATAACAACAAGAAATAGTGTTCTACCAAAAAAAAAAAAAACAAGAAATAAGAAATAGTGGATGGAGGATTAAGGAGAGTGAGTGACTGGAATGGAAAATGCATAAAAATGCAAGAATCTTCAGCATTAAAAAATAAGAAAAACGACACAAATAAGTTGGGCCAACCAGGGTGAGCCCATAACCAATTTTCAGGTCTGAAAAAAAGAGATTAACATCTGTAAAGCAAAATGGAATCTTTTTTCATTAGAATTTTAGTAGGTATATATGTATTAATTTGTCTATTTAGGTTGATGGCCCCTCAAGGAAAATGGGTTAGCTGCACGGAAAATGTGCTGAAGAAGAAGATATTGATGGAAGTAGCAATGATGTATATGAAGATGTGCTGCCTATCCGAGGAGCAACCTAAATGAGGATTTGGCACAGGATAGACTAGGATAGAGAAACCGATCCATGTAGTTCACCGCAGCATGGTTGGGACAGGGCATTGATGATGATGAAGATTTGGTGGCGAAAATGTATTTTGAATAAGACCACTAGTCGATTCTCCTTAGTCGGATAAATGGATAATTCATCTCTCAATAAATAGAAACTAGAGATTTTTTTTTTTTCTCTAATCTTTCTTCAATGGTAACTAAATAAATTTGCTTCTGTTATGGATATACCTGGCATAAAACGTAATCAACTCTCAAAAATACTAGGGTGGCATTGCATCTCTACTTTTTACCTATTATTCTCTTAAAATTGATTCAAAATGCATTTAGAGCGTTTCGAAACCATTTCTTCCACCACCATTTCAAAACTCGGAAAGAGGTAAATCCTCTATTTTGGACGGCCTGGGAAAGGTCCTGAATTGGAGCAAACATTCACATCTTAAGCGCACAGACATGCGCTAGTACAATCATTTTAGGATGACTGATTTTTTTTTCCCATTTTCTTTCAAAATTGTGGGACCCACAACGATGATCTGAACCGTTGGCAGTATTTATCACCCTACACACAGCCAGGATGTTAAATTTAAGTCGCTGGTCCGAACTGTTGATCCTGCTAGGAAGGATTAAAATATCTATGAGGTAAGAAAATAGCCCTTGCTTCATTGTGTATCTTGAGATGATGAAAACACGAGCTGTTGGATACTCAGGTTATCATTTTTAGTCTGTCCATTTTTTAGTTTTTATTTTTAACTTGTGGGCAACTAAAGCATGATCCAAACCGTTGGTCTTGGAAACTTTAAACACACACAGGAATTCAAATTTAAACCATGTATCATCTATCATGGATCTCAAGATATTTGTGAAAAACAGCAGAACTATAGATCTGATTTTCTGGATGTCTGTGGGCCCCATAATCACGATTTGAACTGTTGATCCTCTTGGGAAGACAAAAAACGGCTACCAAGTAAAAAAATCAGCCCTTGATTCATTTTATATATGGAGGTATTGATGAAAATCCGAGACGCATTGGATATCAGGTCAAATGCTACCACTTTCACATCATTTTTAGCCAATCCGGTTTTTTATATTTCTATAACTTGTGGGCACTAAAGCATGATCAAAACCGTTGGAAATCTTTATGACCCAAAAAAAAGGCTACCAAATAAAAAATCAGCCCCTGATTCATTTTATATATGGAGGTATTGATGAAAATCCGAGACCCATTGGATGGATATCAGGTCAAATGCTACCACTTTCACATCATTTTTAGCCAATCCGGTTATTTTTATTTTTATAACTTGTGGGCACTAAAGCATGATCAAACCGCTGGAAATCTTTATGACCAAAAGAATAAGGCTAGGGTTTCAAATTTGAACCCTAAATCTCTAACAGATCTGGAGATATTTGTGAAAAAAAGTAGGACCATTAATCTGCATTTTTCAACTTCTGTGGGCCTCAAAATCACGATCCGAACCGTAGATCCTCTTTGGAAGTCTTAAAACAGCTCCAGGGTAAAAAATAAGTCTCTAATTCATTGTAGATCTTGGGAAATTAATGAAAAGAATCTGCATTTTTCGATTTGTGGGCCTCAAATTCACGATCCGAACCGTAGATCCTCTTTGGAAGTCTTAAAACAGCTCCAGGGTAAAAAATAAGTCTCTAATTCATTGTAGATCTTGGGAAATTAATGAAAAGCCATGAACCATTGGATTATTAAGCATCTATGTGAAAAAAAAGTAGAACCATTAATCTGCATTTTTCGATTTCTGTGGACCTCAAAATCACGATCCGAACCATAGATCCTCTTTGGAAGTCTTAAAACAGCTCCAGCATAAAAAAAATCAGTCCCTAATTCATTGTAGATCTTGGGAAATTAATGAAAAGCCATGAACCATTGGATTCTTAACCATCTATTTCAAATAGGTTTTTTTTTTTTTGTCTTATCAAAGGGTCTATTTGTAAAGCATCTGTTTCAAACCACTCCATTTGAAGGAAACTCCGGATGCTTTGAAGTTGCCAGCGTGGATTCACTATTAGCCTCAAATTTACTATAGCCAACTAGATGATGGTCCTTCTACAATTCCACAATTACTTGATAGATCAGATTATGCTCAAGTGGAAGGAAGTCAGTCACTTTTGGCCATGAAGGATTGTAAATTCTTTTGGGTGTCCTCTGTCTTTTGCTCCTTTTGTTTTTTGTTTGGGAGAGGTTATGCTGTTCTTTCCTTTTTTTTCTTTTGGGTGGCTCTATCTTGTTTGTATAATTCTCTTGTACTGTTTCTTTTTGTTAATGATAGTAACCATTCAAAAAAAAAAAAAAAAACCGGGCCTAGATTTGAGAGAGAGAGAGTGCACAAAAATTACCACTGGTGGATTCTCTTCAGCAGGATAATTCATGGATGGGATGATTCATATTCATCTCAATCAAAAGAAATTAGAAGTAGGCCTTTTCCCTATCTTATCTTCTCCGATGTTATAAATTCACTTTTGTTATGGCAACTTGGAACTATAACCGGCTCTTAGAAATACTAGATTTGAGAGAGAGAGAGAGAGAGAGAGAGAGAGAGAGAGAGTGCACAAATGTCATTTTGAATCAGACCACTAATCAATTCTCCTTAGTGGAATAATTCATGCATGGGATGTGCAACTTAATGAGCTAATTTACTGTTACTGTTCTCATGGTACATGTGTCTGTTCTCTGCATCATATATATTTTCTGATATTACATGCTCTGTGCAGATTCTCCTTAGCGGAATAATTCATGCATGGGATGTGCAACTTAATGAACTAATTTACTGTTTACTGTTTTCATGGTACGTGTCTCTGTTCTCTGCATCATATATATTCTCTGATATTACATGCTCTGTGCAGATTGAGATGATGTCAGAAGTTATTGATGAAACATTGGACAAGGATGAGGCTGAAGAGGAAACAGAGGAACTTACAAATCAGGTGAGAGTGATGCAGATTTCCAGAATTATTATTTTGGAAACAGCTGTTCCAGCTCTTTTACTTCATTAATGATGGCCATGTTTGAATTGTTCTTTTTTTGTTGTGGTCTTGGTGAATTTTTTTTAGGTGCTTGACGAAATTGGTGTAGACATTGCTTCACAGGTTGGTCATCCAAAGTACTTGTTGGATTTGTTTGAATTTTTTTCTTGTGCTTGGTTAGAAACGTGAATACTAAATTTATCCCTGGGGTTGTCACCTTTAACAGTTGTCTTCAGCTCCAAAAGGACGAATTGCAGGAAAAAAGGCTGAAGTTCAAAATGCTGCACGGTAAGTAAATGTAACTTCTTTTCATGCTACTAGGAAGCACACTATGCGACATCATGTTATTAAGACTAAGTGACATCTAATATTCCCCAGAAAAAGGCATCTTTTAATTGAATCCTTCAGTTTGTTCAAAACAATCCTTTTGAATCCATTCACTCCCTTTTCTGAGAAAGAGAATGAACCGGAGGAAAGACAATGTCTTTTTTTCCTTCTTTTTTTTTTTTAATCAGTAAAAGAAATTTTGTATTTGGAGATTTATGTTTGCTATCATACTGCTCATTCTCTAACTGAATCTCTCATGATTTTGCAGCACGGCATCTCCAGACGTTGATGATCTTGAGAAGAGGTTGGCATCCCTCCGGCGCATATGACCCGTCTAAAAGTGGAAGAGAATATTTGATCAATGCATATTTTTTATGTAAATTTGTTTAGTAGAAACTAGTCACCAAGTTTCTATGCATTTAGGAGGCACTGCAGTCTATTATTAGCAGGCTTGTCTTGTTTTATTTGAAATGATGCATTAAATCGTATGTGTATATGTTGAAATCATCTGTTATAAGCGTCTATGTTCATATGTTGAAGAGCAAATACACATACAACCATTACACACACACACACACACACACTGTTATAAGCGTCTATGTTCATATGTTGAAGAGCATATACACATACAACCATTACACACACATACACATACAACCATTACACACACACACACACACACACACACACACACACCCTGTTCTCCATTGCATAAAATCTACGAATGTGGAGTTTCTTTACATTTAAGGTTTAAGGTTAATGTTTCACCCTCATCCATGATTTGAAGGAAAAAGCTTTGATGAGGGCTATAATATGGTACAATTTGCTTATGCATTACTGTGAGTAATTTTAATTTTGCCATGTCAAATTGTGTTAATGGTATTTTAAGTTCTTTATCAGGTGGGCATAGATTGTTTTAGAGTTGAATATTGGAACTCTCCAAGCCAATTCCAGATCGATGGCATAATAAAGTGGCTAATCCCTATTACTAGTGTTCCTTTCTATTTTGATAGATGGGGCCTGCGCTTGATCAATCTAAGCCCTTCACGAACACCTGACCCCGTTGAATTAGTCTATTCCTCCAGTCTGACACTTCCAAGGGCATCAGACTTTGAGAATCTAAAATTCAGGGGGATTGACATTTGATTGCTCCTCTGCTAAAGATGAATGAGACTTGAATCATCAGGTGAAGCAATTGGACTGTAAAATGGTGTCTACAGTATACAAGGGACATCTTGCTTTTAGAGTGGATGGGGCTGGGTTTTTTTTTTGCACTATCTGTGGGGTGGTGGTGTTGGTTTGTTGCATGTGCAGCAATAAATTATCTTCCCTCATGATTCATATGAGAGGTATAAATGTAAGGGGGCATGTGGGGCCCATTAGGATCCATTCTAATCATAAAGAGACTAATAAGTCTCATGTAGAATGTTTCGGGCTATAAGATCATTCAAATCAGATCATCACAAGCATTGATTTGAGGGCCTCAAGGGTTCAATGGTTTCTAAAGTTGCAACGGTTTACTGTGTTGAAGGTTAAATTTAATCCCCAAACCTAGAATTGTTCCACAAGCCTTAAATTTCTGGAAGGTCTTTCAAGTGCTTACATGCTTATGTAAGCAATTTGTGCAAAGCTTTGTGGGCCCATCTAGGGCCAAATCTATTCATGGTGAAGGTGAGGATCAAAAGATCTAGATGTAATCCCAAAATTTCAAGTCCATGACATCCTAACTACTTAGTTTGTGACCATCAATTTCAACAATTTTGGAACACATCGTTTCTTCTATATCAGTCATACACTCAAGTCCCATTCGGATCAGTGTAAAATACATGAGATGAGGGACATTCAGGAGAGGTGCTTTTTGTCTCATTTGGATTAATTGTAAGAGAGTTTCTGGTAGACTATGCGCATGAGTTCACCCTAGAATTTCTCTAAGTTTGCAATTCCTGCTCTCATTGGAAATGATTTCCCATGGAGTTCGAAAAAATGTTGTTCGATTGTTTTCGATATCAACGAATCATTATCATATAAACATGTCCTAAGATCAGAGATTATTGTTATAATTGACGGAGGGAATCCCCATTGTATTGAATGTAGGGTTTCATTGGTGCCGTTCATTTGGTAAGACCCACTCTGCAGTGAGGATACAGACCATTGATCGAGTTACTCTTCATCACACCTTCAACTCAAAAACGAAAAATGATACCAGTACTATTGTATCTGATTTATTGATTCAATTTGGCCCTCCTCCACAAAGATAAAAATTCTTAAATACAAAGAGAAAATATCAAGTTACAGATTCTTTTGTTTCAATTGCTTTTAGAAGGTGGAAAACAAAATAACAAAAATAGAAAATATAGGTAGTGACAAAGAAGTTTCAATACATTTTAGCTTTTGGATTGAATGGATAGAAAATCCGATCGGTCAACCACCAAAACCTTTACACAAAGGAAGATACAGCTCAATGACAATTTAAAAAACACCATCATAAAATCAGAAATTGCAATTTCTAAATTGGATTGACGAGGAACAATGGTAGTTTGTTAACAAAATTGTAGGATGGGAATATGGGATTAATATAATAAAGAACAGTGAGCAGATCTTGCTTGCTGTTTTACATGTCTTCCATAAATTTCAAGCAATGCAAGGCCTCCAAGAAGCTGTGACAGATCTGGCACTTTTGGCCGTCCGGTCATGCCTCGTCAAAAATCTCTGCATCTGGAGGTGGTATGTGCCCAATGGGTGCGGGCACGCTGCTTGTTTGACTAGTTCCCTCCACCATCATGGATCGAACAACCTGTCACCATAACATTGTTTTTCGAAGTTACAGAAACTATTAAGGGGGAAGATTTAAGAGGAAATCTGAAGGCACTAATCTAACTGTCCAAGAACATAACCAACTCAAATACAGTCAGTAATCCTACAACCGGACTTTTTTTCTTTTCTTTTTTGAAAGGTTACCCACCGGACATTTTACAAATGGTATGGCAGGGACACATCAAATCGCTCAATCAAAACAAGTTCCACCATCAGATAGGATCTTAAGGGGTGATTCTGAAATATAACCATCCACAGGAGGGCCTAAAAGATGAAGTCATCCATGCCGTTAAAATTATTACATTATAAACATTACTTCAATATGTAATAGCATAACCTTTTAGTTTCCCTGCAGTGCACAGACTACAGATTTAATAGGAAACCTTAATTCTGCAGCTGGTACACTCTTCTCAGAGTTATCAAACGAGTCCGAGCCGACTAGAACTCAGGCATGGAAGAGTAAGTTCGTAAGGGACACAGCCGAGTCACAATAAAGGGCTTGAAAACCATAGTTTGGTTTGGGATTTGGGTGATGATGGAGAGGGGACATGGAGGTGGCCCTGGGAGTGGAGGTAGCAGAGGGTGGACGACGGCAATGGCTCGCTCCAGGAGGCCATGGGGGAAGGGCAGGAGAGCATGGAGTGGAGATAGCTGCCATGAAGCCATGCCGAGAGAGGAAGATGGCCTATGCCTCAAAATCACCCATTACCTCAAAACAGCACTGACACAAGAGCCCTACCAACCATAGTTACCAAGTTTGTCGTTTGACCGATTAGTACTTGAGTTCGCAATTCATAATTTGAGACTTGATCCTAAAATTTGATTGGGTAGGCTCATCAAATTCGCTTTTCAATTCTTCGGATTCAGAGTTCTAGTTTGACGAGCTTGGTGAACTAATTTGTTTGAGTTCACCTGTAAATTCATCATTGGGGCACACATCTAAAACCAAACTACTTAAAGTAATTGTCCTTTATATGTTTAAATTTGGGTCAAATTTCACTTCGAATATTCTTGGGACCCCCATCAGTTTAATCACATGTAGAACACGTGAATGAAATAAAACAAAGTAAAATTCCATTTTCTTTTTTTTACAGGTGATCAATCTTAAGGTGGGATTAACTCCAAGCAAAGTTAGTTATGGACTAGTGTTTTATTTGTTTTTAATGGTTACTTTCATTAACAGAAGCAAGCAATACAAGAGAAGTATACTGGAAAGCTAAAAACAAGAAAACAAAAATACAAGATGAGGCCCCTAATGAGACTAATCTGGCTATGCAAAAGAAAATGACAGTTCCTTCCATTGCAGCATTATCTGCTCTGTAGAATATCCTCTAAAAGATGGATTAATGGACACCCACAACGCAACTAAGAACTTTACTTTCTCCACCAAATATCCTCTAAAAGATGGATTAATGGACACCCACAACGCAACTAAAAACTTTACTTTCTCCACCAAATGACTGTCGCTATTACCAACCCCTTCGAAGCATCTTGAGTTTCTTTCTTTCCAAATGGTCCATATGACTGCTAGAAAGGACAGTCTCCATAGTTCCTTCCCTCTAGGGGCCCCCTATTGGAGCCTTCCAAGCCTGGAAGAGTTCTGGTAGGGAATTAGGAATGACCCAACCCAACAATAATCAAACCACCCAATCACCGATCTCCATATATAATGAGCCGTTTTGCAGGTCACCATGAGATGGTCCACTGATCCTCCCCTCTTAAGCACATGGGACAAGCGCTAACCACCATCCTCCCCCTCTTCCTCAAGTTATCCTGAGTGAGAATTCTTTTTCGTATTGCTAATCACCCAAATATTACCCACCCTTGGAGGTGCCTTAAGCTTCCAAATGCTGCCCACTACATTTCTCTCACTCGATCTATTACAAATAACTGAGAAGAAAGAAGAGACCGTCTTTTGAGGCCGCCCACACCCTAGTATCCTCCTGTCCTTCCTGGATATGGACATCATTTAGGAGATTGAGGAGCGATATGAATTGGGATTCCTCCTGCTCCTTTAAATTCCTCAGTATGAGGCTCCAAACCACCTTGTCGACAGCTCTTTACATTAAGATTTAATCCTGACTTCTTTGTCCATGGCACAATTGAATAGGCTCGGGAATTGGATAGCCAAGGTCCTATCTCCAATCCACTTGTCTTTCCAACAAAGAATCCTCTCTCCCGACCCAGTTCGATATTTTATATTCTCCTTGAAGAGCTTCTTAACTGAAAGGATTCCTCTCCATATTGCCAACGACTTCTTTGGGGCGTCCCGAAGGTCCCACCGGTTTCTACGAAGACCATATTTCCATTCCAACACCTGTCTCCATAGTCCATCTGATTCTTCACCTATCCTCCACAACCACTTGCCCAGAAGGGCTTGATTCATCTATCTGAGAGGTCTTATCCCTAATCCACCCTCTTCTTTCAATCTACAGATAGAATCCCAATCCACCAAGTGATATTTTTTTTTTAGGGTTGTTCCCATACCATAGGAACTCTCTCTGCAGTCTTTCACTCTTTCTATCTTTGAATGACAGAGGGCGGGCATTTAAAGAAGGAGAAATAATAAATTGGCAGATTAGACAAAACCGATTTAATTAAGGAGACCCTTCCTCCGATTGACAAGTAGCTGGCTTTCTAGGAAGATAACTTTCTTTCAACTCTTTCCACCACCGGGCCCCATTGCAATTTCTCTATCGACCCCACACACGAGCAACCCTAAATACGAAACAACCCTAATACATATGGGATGGGAATTGTGCTTCTTAGTAGATTGGATTTCTTCAATTGGCCTCGCCAGTGGATTTATAGAACAACTTATGAGAAAAGTTTGCAAACCAAATTGAAATTTGTTCAAAACAAATTGTTAGCAATTTGAGGGCCCTATTAGCGAACTAGGTAAATATGGACCCAAATACATACTCAACAAAGAACCATGCCAAACACTTAAAAAAGAACCATGATACTTAACAAAGAACCATGCTTACAACCTAGGAGATTATTGAAGGCCAAAAGCCTACATTCTTCCATTATAATCCTACAGAGCCCAGATTGTGAGAAATTTATCTTCAGCCTCGGCAACACTCGAAACATTACAAAATGGCTTTAACACTCATAACTTGCTCTTCTACTGCGTCAAGAAAAACTAAAGTTTAATCCGCAAATTGCAAATGCATGACATGGAGGTCACAATGGCCACATTCAAACCCCTTGACAAGGTAAAAGCATCATAGTGTTTTCCAATATTCATTAAAGCTTTGCCAAAACAAACAAAAAAGGAAATACAGAAACCCCCTTGGCACGTGACGTGATGGTTATTGAGACTAACCTAAGCTGTCATGACTTAAATCTGGGTTGAAGTTTTTCAAGCCTGAGCCCCACCACAACTAACAAAGGCCCAGCCCAACCAAACTAAAAACTGAAATGGGTCGTCAGAATCAAGTTGGGCCCCACTTTAATTGCACCCCTATGCAAGTCAAAACAACATTGATCATCTGGGCCCTACAAGCCAAAGAAATCGATGGGGTGTTTGCATCCAATCTATAAAGAGCCTAGACAAGTGTCAATTGAGCTCCAAGCATAGCACTGAAGGTGGGGGTGGGGGTTGGTTTTGCGGGGCAAGGTGCAAATACGGTTGAGAGCATGGTTATAAGGGAGGGGCTCAAGCTCTTATCATCATGTTGGTATAGGCCGGTGTTAGTAAAAAGGAGGTGTTCAATGAACAGTGTTTCTTGGATGAGTTGTACAGTAAATGAGTCACGGCGCTTGTTCTAACATAATGAAAACAAAGATTTGGTAAAAAATACAGATGTCATATTCCACCATGTTCCTGGAGAAGAAAACAAAGAGTAACTAATTTGGTAATACTGGGTTAGGGCTGGCTCAAGACAATTCAAGGCCTAAAGTGACAATCCTAAATGAGGCATTTTCTATGTTTTAACATTATTATAAATATTTTATTTAAAATTTATTTTGCTTGCTTTTTTGTGATGCAAAATTACTAATTAAGTTTTTATATTCAAGTTTTGCTAACTTATCTGAAGTCCGCCTCCAAAACCCACATGAAAATTTCGGGCCCATCCCCAAAACTCATATGGAAATCTTGGGTCACAAAATCCAACTACCTATATGGCTCCCAATCCATCCCCCCCGCCCCACCAAAAAAAAAAAAGAAATTCTTGAGTCTGCCACTGGCGGGGCTTGAAGCATTTTCACCTGCACACGGTGCGCATATGCACCAAGATGGACTTCAGAGGTGTGCCCCACGTATTGGATGTTCCAGATGCACGGTGCTCATATGCACTGTGGGCAAGTGAATAAATTCCAGCGGGAGCCTATTGTTTATCTTAAATTTTAATATCTATTATTAAGGCTGAAATCCCAAGCTATGGATCTATTACAACTACATCATGGGTCAAATCTGAATGTGCCCCTATTGAAATAGGATACACAAAAATAATGAGAAAGGCTTCTGAATGGGCCCCTATTGAAATAGGATACACAAAAATAATAACAAAGGCTTGTGAAACAAATCCACGACCGAATGTATGGTACACATGGACTGCAAGAAATATAATAGTGTGTTATAATCAATTGGACTCCTAGCAATAGAAATATAAGGGGCGGATTTTGAAATATAATAGGCCATAAATGACACTTTAAGGCCCCATGAAAATCTTGGTCGTATCTTCTCAAGAGAATTATTATGGGGCCTTATAAAAAAAAAGGGATGGCAGTTGACAAGTTTGATTTTTTGGAATTTCAAAAGATGTCAGCTGCTATTATGGGGCCTTATTTTTTGGGGCCTAAAGCAAAAGGCTTTGCTGGCCTTATGGTACAGCCGGCCCTGTACTGGGTGTAAGTGGGATGATTCTGTGACTGAAGAATTAGCCTCATTCTATTTTTATCATAATTATACTTTACATTCTTTTCTTATATATAAAATTCAATCAGCGACCAGTTAAAAAAAGAAGGCAATACAAACGTTTTGTATTTTCTGTCATCTATCCCAAGAACTATATAGACAGAGATAGTATAGGATACTGAAAACTCATAGAAGAGATGCGTATATGATTATTATTGAGCTAATTATTATTGTAATTGTTCCTACGTCAAGATAACAATGCACATGTAGCTAGCAAGAATTATCAGGCATACCTTCTCTATTTCATTGCATAGAAGAGGGTTTTCTCTTAGGTACTGAAGTGCTTTGTCTCTGCCCTGTCCCAACCTGTTCAAAAGCCCAAAGGGCCAAAACTTGAGGTCCAAGGAGTAACAAATACGATGGCACTATAAGATGCATTGTAGTTACAATAAATTATTAAATTGGCCGCCTTCAAGATACTAACCAGCCAAGCTAAACAAAGACCAAAAAACATTCTTCTAATATAATATGAATGTGGCTGGAATCAATGTCCCTACTAAAATGTTCGCTTGTAAAATAACATTGCAAACCTGTGATCTCCATAGCTATACCATGAGCCCTTCCTCACCACTACATCCATCACTTCAGCACAATCCAAAATGCAACCCTGCACTCCAAACCAGTCAACCAGGTATAGTATACTTGGGGAATTTACAAAGAAAGTTTAACAGGTCACATACCAGTTTACTCACACCCTCCCCAAATATAATCTCAAGCTCGGCTTGCTTGTAAGGCCTTGAAACCTGAATGCAAAAGAACGAGAGAAAAAATGGAATTTTATTCCACATGGCAACATATATAAAGGGAAAAAGAAAGCAACATTTCCAACATGGTAAATAGAAAAATAATTTGGATAATCATGGCGGTCCAGTTTGTCGATAAAATTGCATCAATCCCGGCAACACTTAGCCAAGGAATAAGACTCAAAATTCGAGTGCCTGAATCAAGCTAAAACTCACAGGAGTTGATGGAAGTTTTTTGGACTTAAAAAAAAAGATTAACACAGCGAACCTGTAGTACTAGTGTTTCTTTTTATCTTTTGTTTTTAAGTATGCCATTTAGTTGTCTGGTGTTTCTAAAACAAGTTGCCTAGAATTTGCTTTATCAGGTTCTACAAAAGTCAAGTTCTACAAACACTATAACCAACTCTTGATAGATTCAAATCCATTCGGGAATGGTGAAAGGAAATAGACAAGTCAGACTGCAATGGTGAAATTCAAAGCAACAAACACAGTCCATTCAAAATACAGCAAACTTGGTACTAGATTTTATGACGAGGAATCCAACGGACCTTGCTTTTCTGTACTCTGACACGAACCTTGACCCCAATATCCTCATCTCCTTTAATCTGCATCAAACTAATAACTTCCATTGAATGCATCTCACACAGAAATTTCTCATGAATTGATGGTAACATTCATGAGAAAATAAGACTTTCAAGCAAGTCTACTTGGACTTACAGACTTAATCTTCCCCGTGGGGCGTATCTCAAGCCGAAGTGATGCAAAGAACTTTAAAGCAATTCCTCCACTAGTGACTTCAGGGTTCCCATAAAATACACCAATCTACCCAAATTCAAGGGATTAATTGTTACAGGTTTTCAGAGAATGATTTGCAACTAGAGAGAGAGAGAGAGAGAGCAGCTGAGGCAAGCTACTCTAGGCCTGGGGCGAACTAAGAATTCAGAATTCAAACCCCGAGTGTGGCCAAGCTCCAAAAGTAGGCCCCGGCTCACCAGCCAAGTACTAGGCCCATGGTTTTAATAGCATGTGGTCCACCCCAGCACAATTGAACAGATAGAGTGAAATAGATAGATAATTTTGATCAGTGATATAGATAAATAGATGAATTGGTGTACATTAGAGAGAGAAAGAGAGACCTTGTATCTTATTTGATTCAAGAAAATGAGAGTGCAACCAGCTTTTGAGGCATTGCCTGACATTTTACGCAATGCTTGGCTCATAAGACGTGCTTGTAAACCCATTTGCTGCATTCCTATCTCACCCTGCACAAGTTTTAAACATAGAAGTTTGCCATGCATGCCTATTCCTCATCCTATAATAAATAAAACACCATTCAGGAAATCTTACTTCTATTTCAGCCCGTGGAGTGAGAGCTGAGACAGAATCTACACAAATGAGATCAATTGCTCCAGATCTGCACATACGATCCGCAACTGAGATGAAACAATGTTAGTTGAAGTTAAACAACATATTTTATGGGTATTAAATCATAATATGTATCAATTTTCGCTTTGCCTTCCTCCAATTTTATATGTAAGTGAAATTTCATCATGAGATAAAATAAACAAAACAAATTCATAGCTGAAACCTAAGTCATATGTCAACTAAATAGGATGATATTTTGCACAGCCCCTCCTAAAATGTGAAATTCTATAGGATCCCTGGCTGGAGAAGGGTAGAATTTACCCGTTACCTATCAAAAAAAGAGTTAGGTGATAGGTGAACAGTGTTAATCTGTTGGGCCCATGTTGATGACCCAAAATCTGCCAGATTGGAATGCCCAGTCCTAGTTGTCCTATTTAGCCTAAAATTAGACTAGCAGGTAAAATACAGCAACGATGTGGAAAGGGAAGACTGGAAGGCCAAGTAAATCCAATCTGCAAGATGTATGGGACAGCCTCTATGCATGGTGCGGCACAAAGATTAACCGTTTGAATCACCATACATGTACACATTGCAGAACAGGTGCATCAGGATATCATAGTACACCCATCTCGATGTAATAGTAATTACAAGCCTTTAATTCCTCTTCTATAATCAAGAAATATGCAATGGATATTATATTTAATATATTTTGCTAAGAAAGATTCAGCCCAAAGAGCTAGTTGCTCTAGCACCATCAAACAGAACCATAACGCAACAAAAATCAGTCAATTATCATTATTCCAATATGAAATCTACTAATTCATGGATGGAGGGCAAAACCAAATATTGACTGGTATGATGGAAATTATAAATAAATAAAAAAAGAGGAATCGAACTAGTGCAGAAGACACTTGCTAATAAGAATGCACGAATCCATTATTTATATATATATATATATATATATAAAAAGCGCCACTGAAATCCCTAGCCACCTATGTAAACTTGACAATAACAAATTTGAATGTTCTGCACAAGAACAATAAGGGCACAACATAAAACTCTGGGCCACCCACGACCCAACACATTAGTGGTCATATAATAATATCAGAAGATAAATATGACATGAAACAAAAATAAAATAAAAACAATACAATTCACTTGTGTAAGGGGAAATTTCCTCCATGCACTACCTTATCCAAAAATATGAACCATCAAAGGTGGATTACACCACAACTGGATATATGGTTAGGATCTACTGCTTACAAGCCACAGAGGAATGAAAAAGCAAGTAAGTTACAGTCTAGAAATGGGGTCCATGTTTTCTGCAGACTAAACTGCTGCTATGGATGGTCCAAACAATTCTTCCACAATTCACATTTCTTCCAAAATGATTTTCATCAACATCCTTCTCAATTAATACCCACTCGAAGTGAGCATCTAAAGGGGAAATATACCCACCCACCACGGATACAGCCCAAATTTACCACTGAACCCTATCCCATGATAAACATAATTGCATCAACTTCAGTAACCTATCTATGGCAAACATTAAACCCCAAATCCCTACATCTATTGACAAAACTGGAATCTCAAAACATTTTCACAATCACCTTCATAGAGCTTTTGTTTCATCCTCAAATCCCCAAACTTTACCCTAAACAACCAACTTTCTACTTCCGAACAGCCAATCATTTGGATCATTGCAATAGGAAGAGAACCATCAACATTATTCCATTTTTCTTTCAAGACCGTCCATTACACTGTAGAGTGTAAAGTCACCACATAAGGTACAGAATCCATGAGCAGACAGTGACCACATCAAAGTGACAGCATTTTATCTGATATTGGACTCGGTGTCATGAAATTCAGCTCGTTTTGTCAGAATAATTTAGGATCGGTTCTTCTACCAAAATGAACAGCATACCTGTGAGATTTCATTCCAGAATTTGGGCAGATTCAGAAAAATTCTGAAAATTCGGACCAGAATGCTAGATTTCAGCCAAATCAGGTAAAATTCCACAGTTTGGCCAAACTATGTGTTGGACCTTTAAAATAGAAAAAAGAAAAAAAAAAAAAAAAAAAAAAAAGAAAAACAAATAATTGGGGGTAAAACATAACTTTTTAAACTTAAAAGTAATAGTTAAAAAATCCCTACAGCAAGCCCCTTTTGTTTGGCTCTTTCACTCAACAGAGAAGTTCATCTCTTTTGCTCGACAAAGAAGTAACAGAAGAGGAGAAAGATGAAGTAGCAACCAAAACTGCTGCTGCTCAACTTGTCCGATGAAAGTAAAAGAAATGATGAAGAAGGTGAGGAAGTAGAAGAAGAAGCACCTGTTCTCTGCTGCTACTCCTCTCGACCTTAAGCGCTCTACCCAGCTACTGCTACTGAATCCCGCAGCTGTTGCTGCTGCAGCACTTATTAATCTCCCCCCTCCCCCCTTTCTTCTTGCAGACAGTTGGACAGTAGAAGATGTCTTTCTTCCTCCTCCCAAGAGTTTGACAGCTGTATTTTCAAAAGTTGCTTTTTGCCCCCCTCCTCTGGGCTGGGTTTGTGCTAGTCTGGTCTGGGTTGGGTTCACTCTAGTTTGGGCCTAGTTTTCTGCTGCATTTTTTTCAACTGTTGTTTAGCTGGGCTGTGTATTGTCTTTATCTCCCTATTGCTGTCTTTTTTTCTCTCCTTGCTGCTGCATTTCCTGCGTTTTTTTCATTTTTTCATTTCTGTTATTTTCATTTATGCATACCTGTACACATGCAATGTTGGATTTATTTGGTATTAATGTTGAATTCAAATGGTAGTAGTGTTGAAGGTGTCTTTTTTTTTTTTTTTTTGTGTGTTGTTTCACATTGTATCAGACTTTGGAATTGTGGTATCTATTTGTCAAATATCATGGCTGGGGTTGAAAAAATTGGTACACCTGCCTATATTTTTAAATTTTAATGTTAATCTTATATTTTTCTATATGTATATTTGTTTCTAATTTTTTCCCGTATGTATATATGTTTCTAATTTTTATAATTTTCCAAAACATGTATCCAAAATGTTTTGCCAAAATCCCGAATCGGCCGAAATATTTTGTTTTGGATGACAAAACCGAAACGGTGTCCAATGATGACATTATTTGGTTGACCTACACCAACATATGTCTTGCCATGTGTATAAAAGATCCCAGCTCTTCTAAAATGAGTCCTAACCTCGACCCCACGAAGACTTTCAAAACCAGGGCAGTTTTATATATTTATTGTGTTATTGAAAAAAAAAAATGGCAATCCTACAACCTCGTGGTTGCAACGATGAGCACCTTGAGAACATGGATGATTTGAAAATGGAATTAGTGCGCATGGCGTAGATGCAAGGTATATTTTTGTTAAGGGATCATTTGCTTGCCCTCATTTACTTATGTAAGTTCTACACGTGTAAAGTTTACTCATGAACATGTTTGTTTCTACTCATTTACGCATCCATGCATAAATTTTGGCACGAAAATGGTTTGTAAATGGAGCCATTTTCACACCTTTACAAGTGTGAAACCATTATATACATCACACCTCAAAGAGGTGCCTGGTGGCTGATACAACTACCACCTGCGATGGGTAATGAGATCAAAACCATTCAGCCACCATTTTTTTTTTTTTTTTGCAGTCCTGTGGGCCCCAAAATTGCAATCCAAACCATTCAAATCTTTTTATTGAAAAAACATAATTGTTTATTTTTATATCTTAAACCAACCTAGATTTTGAGAAATATGTGAATATGTCCAAAAAAAAACCCAGCCCATTGGTCTGCACTTTTACCGTTCCTAATTCATGATCCAAACCACTAAAATATTCTCATATAAATGACAAACCTCAAGCCATGAAGTTTTCATATCTTATATCCTCACGGATTTGAGAAAAATGTGAAAAACCCCAAAATAACAAAATCCCATATCATTTGCCCATGTGAAAATGGTGCTTCCAAACAAACATGGCAATATGTTTCACATAAGTAAATCCCATTTTCACATCCCAAGCATTCTTTACAAACGACCCCTAAAGTTTAGAAATGTAAATCCCATTTCATATCCCATGCAGACAAACGACCTAAGAAAGACCAGAGCGAGCTGTAATGTTTTGTGCTATTGATCTTTATAGGAAATGTTCCACTGAATTTAGGTGGATGGTTGTAGTACAATCAGTGTTGTGAAATTCGTTTCGGACACCATTTCGGTTTGGAATCCAAACTGAAAAATTTCCACCGATTCGGAATTTCGGCAAAACATTTCGGATATATGTTTCGGAATATTATAAAAACTAAAAACGTATATACATACGAGAAAAAATTAGAAACAAATATACATATAGAAAAATATAAGATTAATATTAAATTTTAAAAATATAACATAGGTGTACCAATTTTTCCAACCCGAGCCATGATAATGGACAAATAGATACCACAATTCCAAAGTTTGATACAATGGGAAACAAGAAAAAAGAAAAAGAAAAACCTTCAACACTACTACCAAATGAATTCAACATCAATACCAAATAAATCCAACATTGCATGTGTACAGGTATGCATAAATGAAAATAGTAGAAATGAAAAAATGAAAAAAATGCAGGAGCAGCAAGGAGATAAAAAAAGACAGCAACAAGGAGATAAAGACAATACACGGCCCAGCTAAACAACAGTTGAAAAAAATGCAGCAGAAAACTAGGCCCAAACTAGAGCGAACCCAACCTAGACCAGACCAGCACAAACCCAGCCCAGAGGAGGGGGCAAAAGGCAACTTTTGAAAATACACTGTCAAACTCTCGGGAAGAGGAAAAGAAGAGGAAGGTAGCTTCTGCTGTCCAACTGTCTGGAAGAATAAAAGAAAGAAAGGAAAGGAGGGGGTGGGGGATGGGTGGGGAGAATGAAAAATAAGTACTGCAGCAGCAACAGCTGTGGGATTCAACAGCAGGAGCAGCAATAGCTGGGTCAAGCGCTTGAGGTCGAGAGGAGCAGCAGCAGAGAACAGGTGCTTCTTCTTCTACTTCCTCTTCTTCATCTTTCTTTTTTTACTTTCATTGGACAAGCTGAGTAGCAGCAGGTTTGGTTGTTGCCTCTACTTCCTCTTCCTCCTCCTCCTTCGTTACTTCTCTATCGAGCAAAACAGATGAACTTCTCTGTCGAGTGAAAGAGTCAAACGAAAGGGCCTTGCTGTAGGGTTTTTTAACATTAAAAAAATTATGTTTTACCCCATCATTAATTATTTTTTTCCATTTTAAAGGCCTAACACACAGTTCGGCCAAACTATGGAATTTCGCCTGATTCAGCCAAAATCTAGCATTTTGGTCTGAATTTCCAAAATTCGTCCGAATCGGACCGAATTCTTGAACGAAATCATACAGGCATGTTGGTCGTTTTGGTAGAGGAACTGAAACAAAATTATTCAGAAAATTCAGATGAAACGAACTGAATTTCGTAACACTAGTGCTGAGGCAAGCCCGATTCCCCTCTTCCTGACAAGGATCAAAATAGCGGTTGCGGCAGGTATAGTGGTCAAATGTCAAAACGCTACGTAGCGGGCAATACGTAACGGTTACATTGATACGTAGTGGCGTAGCGGTGTTCATTTTTTAAGCAGTCAAAAGAATTCAAATCTTATGTAGCAATCAATCTTGTATTTATTTTATTTTTTTAGTGATTTGGAACCATATAAGGGTAGATACAACTTTAGGAAAGGCTATTGAGGAAAAGAAATAGAAAAAACAGTGTTTAAAATTAGAACTGCTTGGCGTTATTAGGTTTTAGACCGTAGCACCGCTAATTTCAAAAAAGTGTAGCGGCTTCTACTGCTATGGCCGATAATGCGGCCACTACGTTTGAACAATGCTTCCTAGCTTGAGCAGATTCTACCCTACTTCAATTGCTCACATCTTCGTAGCGGCCACTATTTTGAACAATGCTTCCTAGGTTAAGCAAATTCTACCCTACTTCAATTACTAACACCTTCTCCAAAAAATCTTTTACCTTTATTCATTTGATGCTTAATAAATTCCTCACTTGCATTTAAAAAAAAAAAAGCGGAAATTGTTCGAAATTATTGGCTTTGGGATTCACAAATCACAAGCACGCAACTTTGCTTGCAGTTAAGATAAATTTGAATGTAAACCAAACTGCAAGACATTTTAATATTTTGAAAAATGGATTACCATTCCTTGCCCAACTTTAGAAACACAAGCCTGTATCCAGCCCAAGCCCAAGATGAGCCTTAAGTGCCTAGCCCAAGTCCGGGCCATCTCAAACATGTCAAGAGAGAACCCACCCATTTAGTCAATTGAGCCAGGCTTTCTACCATTTGTTTGGGCTTTCAATGACTTGTTTGAGCAAATCAGTCACTAGGTTACACGCATTACTTATTCGGGCCTGGCTGGGCTTCTCGCTTTCCAGCACTAAATACAAGCCTTACCCAAATATCAATTGGACCCAAAATTTAGATCTAGGCCTGGCCTGACTCCAAAAACTCATGGCCCAAACCAGCTCAAAGCAGGCTGGGCATGGGTCAGGCCCTGGCCTTGAGCACCTCTGCCTTTATTAATTTGGAGCAAACATTAGTAACCACAATAGGTGGTGTACTAATTTTCTGCCTCGCAACCCCAAATCCTTATCACTGTTGACTGGAAAAAGTTCACGTGGGGTGTTAAAAGATGGAGCAACAGTACTCTAATCCGGTTTGCAATTTCTAGAATGTCTTAAATACACATCAAAACAAATAATTGTCCATTCTGCAAATACATTGAATACTTCGTGATTTAAGGTTAACTAAAGTGCACCCTAAACTTCTGTATATTATGAAATGCTTCAGATAAGCTCAAGTAATTCTTTCCTGGAGCATTTGGTGTGAGTTTTTAATAAGCCAATAGTGGAAGGCAGTTGGGACATTTAATTTAATAAATATACAAATAAATGACTCAAACTCAACCTTAAAGTTGTAAGCTCTTAGAGATCTATAGATAATGAAAAATGCTTATTTCCATTGTTTTAGCATTTTCATTTACATAAGCATTAGAATAGTAGAAATTTGCTTAACATTCAGGCATTTGATAACACCAATAAATTCCCAAGACAAAAAGGTCAAACCTCAGATCTCAAACATCTGGATGATAAAATCCACAAACATATAAAGTAAGCCCGCACAGGATGAAACAGAAAATTTGAACAATGCCAAGCACCAAGTATTATCAACAGTAAACTAATAACAAAATACACCATAATCTTTCATCTAATCTCATAATGCAACATGCAGAACATATGATGCAGCATTTAATAGAGAATCATCAAAAGGTCCTGAGTTTAAGCTAGTGTACAGATTGTTGAGGCACCAGATCCGACGTAAGATATAAACATTCTTTTGTACAGGCCATTTATCTTACAGGGTCTACCATGAATGGGTGATTCTGTCCCCCAGAATGGAAAAACCTCACCTTTTGTCATTGGGACTTATTATTGAAAGCTGCTTACTCCTTTCAATTAACTGTACGCTTGCTGATGTTCAGATCCTTACAATTGCTATTAATTAGCAATATCACTTGAACAGAAGCAAAAAGAGAATAAAGCCTACAAGTAAAGATATCTATACAAAGAGATGGGACAGTTACCTTCTAATGCCATCTCCCCATTATCAGGCTGGCAAACAATGAGATTTTCTATGTCCACTCCTAATGCCCTTGAATATGCAGGATCGAAAGCATGCTCTGCATCTACAAGCATGGCATTGCCACCTAGGTTCTGCAAATTTCACCATCCAAGCACAGGCAAGTCAGTTTCTAGGTATGCATGAGCAACACCATAGTATAAAGCAGTGAAGATGAAAATATTGATCATCATCATCATCAAAGCCTCATCCCAACTCCCAACTATGTTAGAGTCGGCTACATGAATTATGTTTCTCCATTCCAATCTATCCTGGGCCAAATCCTCATATAGGTTGCACTACTGATAATTGCCATAGATTGAGCACTTTAAAAGCAAGTTTGCAAACACTCAATAAAGGGCAGATCCAGGCATCGAGTCCTGGAACCAGGATCTAAACAGGTAGGACTGTCCAACAAAAAACAAAATAAAGTATATGCAATGATTCAACAAGAGAAATGTCATTTCTTAGCTTGGCCAGCATTGGGGAAAGGAATGATCTGATGGGGGGGACTTTAAGTATCCCCATCCCCAACAGAGCACAAAATATGAATGGTTTGTATTACCCATTCACTACAAAGAACAAAATATGAATGGTAACGAAGGACTGTCTCATAAAGGGGACAAGGAAATGCTATGATCATAAATTTATAGGGTAATTGGTCAGGTTAAATGGGTGACCTGCCCTTATTAGTGTCGACTGTCGAGTATTATGGTTTTGATGAGTACAACGCAGGCACCGGTTTAGAGATCATAAACTGAGTCTATTTTTGAGGTGGGCAAAGCTTTTTTGCTGCCACACAAGCCCCACCCCACCCCATTTGCGACCTATTTTCATAAAAATAATTGTCAAAAATTATTAAAATATCCAATATTTCTTCTGCATCAAAAGGAGTACGGGAAAACCACTATCAAACTAGACCTCAACCTGTAGTCATCAAGGGGCGGGTTTGGTATCAAATATGCTAAACTAGTCAGAGGGTGGGATGGGTGTGAGCAGGGATGGCTATGGATTTACCCCAGCACATAGGCATCGTTTTTATAGACACGTACAGAAATCAAAAGGCATTCATTGGATTCCAAACCTGTACTTCAGCGATTGCATGGAGTGCTAGCGTGGTCTTCCCACTGCTCTCTGGACCATATATCTGAGAAATTTAAAATATAAAAGGTAAATATTAAGCAGCCATTATGACAAAAATCTCTCAACACCACAAGATCTGAAAAAGGAAACGTGATAAGGAAGGAGGCACCAATGTTTGTGTTTGGTGAACCTGAGTACATAATTATAGTATTTTTCAAGTTTCTTCCATAATTACCCTCATGTAATGTGTTAAGTAACACAGCTTTATGTAACAAGACATTTTTACTAGTAGTTTTTTGTCTTATTACTAGTAGCTTTTGGGATTCCTAAACACGTCTTCTTGTTAACATGGCCCCGAAGCAAGAATATTAGAGTTGAATTCCCCTGGTCCGTTGGTTAAATATAGATAATATCAATATTCAAAACTACACGTGTCATATAGGTGTATCCCAACGACCCCACCACATAAAAGAGGGTTTGGTAGGTTAGCTTTCTACAAAAATCAGCCTCATTGAACATTACTAGTTGTCCAAACAAAGGAAATAAAAGTGGATGATTAATAAAAGGTGAATCATAACACTAGAATTTTCACAGAAACAATATAAAACCCATCCAAGTCGTATATAAATACATGTACAGGTTGGACGTGACTCAATCAGTCAAATCAAAGTCAACTCAACTCGACCAATTTTTAAAATTATGATGTATATTTCAGATGAAGTAATTCAGCTCAAACAAGCAATTTAGCAACAGCACTTCAAACTTATTTGCCTAACTTCTTGGGTGATCGACTCGAGGACCAGAGGTCACATGTTCATTAAATTCTTTTTCCCATTGTTGCTCTAAATCTTCAAAGAGTGAAACTTGCTAAAGGTACTTTATCCAAGTTATTAGTGAGATAGACATTATCATTTTCCATTTACCTCATTTCATTCCTCTTTGTTCCTAATTTGGTGTAAAGGATTAAGGATAACAGAGTCATCACATGATCTTCTTCAAGGTCCCCAACTCCAAAGTCACCACCAAAGGGGTTTTCCCAAGGAGTCTTCACACAAGGGAGAAAGATTCTTCAGCTCACAAGAGCGATAATACATAAAAGAGAAATCTGTATTCAATTATGAGAAAATAAGAGGTACATTCTTATATAGACCCCTTAGACATTCTACTACAATGGAAAACAAAACTCAAATTCATAACTGAATAACACCATATCAGTAAATGGGAGATAACTTCTCCAAATCATTTCTAAACCACACAATCTTGGGCTAGTAAGATGGGTAACTAAATAACCCAATTAACAGATCTAATTCCATGTCAATTCAAACAATGTTTGACTCGTACAATTCTCCCATCTCTAAAAGACATGAGATTTGAGTGACTCAAAACTCCTAGACCACTGACATGACATAAATAAAAATAAAACTTCTAATGCACTTTAATTAACATGTGACTCCTAAAGTTATAAATTAAGCGCACAAGCATAATTCAAAAGCTAAGTGACATGTGGGCCTTTTTCAATCTAGATGTGAATGAGCTATCATGTTGGACATATGGGCCTTGGCCCTATATATTGGGCATTCATCATATAATTTCTGCCAATCCAAATTATTAGTGAGAACGTCATTATAATTTTACCATTTCCCTTGTTGTCTTCAACCCTCCTCGTTCCCAACCTGTCTGCAAATCCTTATCTATTAGTAGTCTTATGAAGGACATAAGTTGATATGCAACATTTTCCAAAAGCATTGAGTTTTTCAGAAATTGCAGGCGAAGTAGGTGATTGGTGATTGTGATGAAGAGAATGAGCAGTTTCTTTTCAACCCTCGACCAAATGATCCTACAAGTAGTTATTTCAAGGTCAATGGGAAGGATAACTACAGGTAGCCACATCAACTAAGCACCTAGGCCATCTTTTGATTTCTAATTTGAAGATTTTACTTTCTTCTCTACTTAACTCTTTTAATGTCAAGAACATCTTAACGTGAAATGCGTATTGTGACTATTTTCATCAAAACATCATCAAACTGTCCTTTCGTTGGCAATAATAAGAATTGTGATGTCACATACTCATTCATTTTGAAGTGCAGAATCGAACACCTACTTCTTCAAGTTTTCATTTTATTGTTTATTACTGATGAAGCTTCACGAATGACCTGCATGTATGTGATGAAAACTAGAGATGAATATCTTTCAATTTCCAAAACTTCACAACAAAATGGATGTTCAACCAGTCCAACACGAATATTTGCACTCTATTTTCTTATAAGTAATGTGACTCAAACCACCAACCTTGTGGTTGCAACCATCAGCAACTTCCGACAGTCCTACAACTATTCATACCCTCTAAAAGGAGATAAATGGCAGAGATCTGACATGATTTTCTGACTTAACAATCAATTCTTAGACCACCTGTACTTATACAGTATACACCTCAATAAAACAGAACAGTCAAATGCAAGAAAGCGGCACCCACTAGAAGTCACCCAAGCCTTGCTAAAATGAAGGCACCTAAGTCATTTTTGTCAAACGCTTCCAACTAGCAAGCCATGTTCACCACTTTACTATTTGATCCAAAAACTGGTTTGGGAGTGGTTGGTTATATCTCCCCAGTAAAACAAACTTTCCCACCACAGTGACTTGTACATGTTATCTATGTTCCATATCATGTAACAATACTACTGAAGGACCAGGGGTTGCTCATTTGGTTAGCAAATCCACATCTCACCCAGCTACCCAGGATTCGATCCCCGGGTATGCTGCCCTCTTCCCACATGTATGGGCTTAATTACCGCATGTGCGGACTCTCTCATGGACCCCAGCCCCCTTGCCTGGGGTACCCAAAAAAAAAAAAGAAAAAAAATACTGAAGAAAAAGGTATGTTCCTAAAGATGCTAATCTCTTTGAGGAAGTTCCATTTTTTATTCTCTTTCTTTTTTTTTTTTTCTGCAGAAATAATCTAGCATGTCCTATTGAGTCCCAAGAGAAGTATATTTGCTCCTTCCTATTCCTATTATTGATTGTCCTCTACCCGTTTCTACAAATCCTATTGATCATACTTCATACCAATGAAGAGATCCCTATCCATAAACAGCAGCTGAAGGTTTATGTAAGGGATTGGAAGAAGATAAAACCAAAACATTGCACAAGCCTCGCACCTTCAATCCCAAGTTATCGAAAACTAAACGGCACCAACATGTACACTAATCACACAAATGGTGGTAGAAGTCAACAAAATACTACCTCTACAATTCTTCCTTTGGGAAGACCACCACCTAGAGCAAAATCTAGCGTTAAGCAGCCACTTGGGAAAGTTTCACTGCAACATAGGCACATTTTATGAGTGCAAGTACATCCTCCGTGGTGAAATATGCACACATACAAAGAATGAAACATCATTATATGGAAGATACAAGACATGGGAATGAAAGGCATACACCAAAGCTCCACCAGCACTGCCTAATCTTGTAACACTTCCCTTTCCAAATGAGCTATTTATGTCATTCATTGCTGCTTCCAGTGCTTTTTGCTGAAGCAAAAAAAGTTAGGAAATAAATTGTTAAATTGAGACATACCAATTTAAATTGTGTTTTCAAAAAGCACAGGAAGCCTATAAAAGTCCCATCGTTATAGGAATCCATTAATGCATGCAAATCAAAATAACAAACTTGTTAAGCCGACATAAAGTTTTGACTTGTACGACAACTAGTAAGTTTAAAGTTGTTATATGCAGAAGAAAGTAAATTATATTAGGATGTAGGAAATGGTACAATATGTGTGCGATGCCTCACTTGTCATATTAAAACCATTGAATTTTCCATATACCAACATAAACCACGCAATTTGAAAAATCACACATCTTCATATTAGTTTGGCAGACATGATAGAGGCATGAGTTTGTTTTATCATGGTACTAGGAAAAAAATTGCTAGAATGGAACTGACACCTTTGCAAAGGACAAGAAAGGTTTATTGAAAATACAAATCGTACTAGAAGTCTAGAACTGACCAACTTTCATCAGAAGCCTGCAAATTTTTTTTTATGTAGCAAGTATGGGAAAATACTTCTTAATGGTTAATATAAAAAAATCAAGCAGCTGATTCAATAGCATCAGCTGTCATAAGGGCTAATTGATGTTCATCATCATAATCAAAGGCTTGTTCCAACTATGTTGGGGTCAGTGACACGAATTCTATTTCATCATTCCAATCTATCCTAGGCCAAATCCTCATAGAGGTTGTATGTCAATAGATCTTTTCCTCGGGCTAGTTGCTATTGTGTCAATAATAATGACCGTATGACCACCCATTGCAGTAGTAAACCCCATTTCAACTTGAATATTCATCTAGTGCAGTAATAAAATTTCCAACAGTTGCATATAAATGATGAAAATATATGTATCAATTCAAGAATTACATTTGCAAAAAAAGGAATTCTGTGTATAATTACACTTTCATGCACGCATATGCAAATAACTTGACAATTTTACTGGAATGAAGTCATGTGAGAATTATTCCATATGTATCATCCATTGCCCTTGTTTTGTTCGTGTGTTTGAACAAAGATCCAACATCAGCAATAAAATTACCCATTTTGTTAGGTTCAGAGCCCACATCTGTAACACCCCAAAACCCGGATTCTCCAGATTTCATGGCATCAAATAGTATGGGTCAAATCGTTACTGTGGTTAAACATTTGCACAAGATACAGAGCATAGATAATCAAATTATAACGACAAATCAACCATTAGTTAAGTACTAAAAATCAGATATCTGTTATTACAACCATATTAAAATTAAAACATAAGTATCTGCAATTGAAAATAAACTAAATATCTAATGTTCATGACATCCTTGACTGTTTGCCTAATTTGTGCCACAAATGTCAAAACCATAGGGTCGCTCTCCACCCAATTGATCATCAAAAAAACATAATAAATCCCTAGTAAATATTTCGCAAAGAACATAATCAATCTTTTTTTTTTCTTTTTTGAATGGTTACTTTCATTGAAAAGAACGAACGGTACAAGAGATGAGTACTGACAATAAAAGACTGAAAACACGAAAACACAAGAAAGCCAACATCCAAAAAGCAACAAACTAAGGCCCTACATTAGATAAGTCTAACTCTTTCCAATGATACACTATTTGTTGTAAGGAATATCCTCTAAAAGATGGGTTGACTAACACCCATAGAGCCACAAGAAACATTGATTTCTCCACCAAATTGCTTTCGTTAGAAGCTATCCCCTCAAAACATCTTGAATTCCTTTCCTTCCAGATCGTCCATATCACCGCCAGAAAAGATAACCTCCACATCACATTTCCTCTAGAACATAGTCAATCTACACAACTACAGCATTTATAGTAAGCAAAATAACAAATCAACGTCAAGTAATCATGTCATAGGGGTACTAATACATGAATGAAAATTGTTTATTTAAACTCAAGATTCATATTCAGAGTTCGACTAAATTAGGGGATTCAATTTTCTTCATTTCTCAAATCACGATTTCATAGATATAAGATTTTGCACATCTGATAGTCATAATGTCTTTTCGTCTCACATCCTGCGGTGAGGAAGATGTCTCTATCAAGACACGATTTGACTCACTTGGAAACCCTTTGCAAGTATACTGAGCTACTTCGTAGGAAACCCTCGTCAAGTATATAGGGACAATTCATTCACTCTGAAACCGATTGCAATAGCAGTAGGCTACTCCGCAGGAAACTCTTGTCGAGTATATAGGACCCATCTAGTGATGCAGTAGCAACAATAGCTAACGTGAGACACTCATGGGCCACACGTGGGACCCATTGATGCTTAAGAGGTTTCCTTAATTGTTATTAGTTTTAATTATAGCAAAGATTGTATTTAGAATTAGTTTCTAATTTGAATAGGATTCTTATTTTTGTTTCTAAGTTTGATTAGGATTGTTTCTTAGGGTTTAAGTATCTTTTATTATAAATATGGCATTGTAGAGATCAATGATCTCAGATTGGAGTTAATAAGATTTTCCCTTTTGTGGTTGATTTCATCTTATTCAATTTGTATGATGCTTACCCATCATTATGCACACATTCAATGCTCTATGTATATGACTAGTCAATCACCAACCAAGGGACTGTTACTGTATTTTAATCATATTCTTCAAGTGGGTAGAATAACCGAGCCTAATCATGGTAATTAGGGACTGTTATGAAGTCCAAACCCCAATTTGGTTTAATTGAATCATGCACAGGACCATTGTCCCCAACCAAAATACACTCAATGGCCATGTATGTTTCAGATGTAGTGCAGGGACCGTATATGCTAATAGTCTCTGCATATAAATAGTAAAGCTTATTTAGGCCCTATAAGAGACCTGTACATGGCTCCTGAACTATTTATATGTGCTAGACTTGGTTAAGAATTAAGATAACCTATATGCAGGTGAGTTACATATCTGGGTTTGTTAGTGTTAGCACATTAAAACCTATATATTATGAGCTGTTGTATATTCGGTTAACAGTTAGTACATACGGACAACTATACAAATCATGGTTGCTTTGCATTTATGAACAATTGGGGTATCATTGACAGTTGAATATGTAAAGGTGTCTGTTCACCTAATGCACTATTAGGTAATTTTATTAAGTAAGGTTATGGAGACTTGAACTGTATCATTATAAGATCCGTGGGTGATGTCTGATTGACAATTCTATTTTCCTATGTTCTCTTTTTAACTGAATTGCATGAAATGAAGTACGAACAAATTGAGCCTATGTACAAGTTTTGATCCTTAGAATTTGCAAATCAAATATGTCTCCAAAATCGGTGAATTTATGAGTTGATGTGTCGAAATTAAGAATCATGATTTAATATGATACTATGGTTGAATGAGCATGCAACTCCTAATTTGTTGTCAAGAGAACTAATAAACATAACTGAGGGCATGGAAGGTGGGATCCTCCATTTCCCTACTAAATTAACAGACAACTAGATGGTCCAATATACTCGACAAGGGTTTCCTACGAAGTAGCACTGTATACGGTTTTAAAGTGAGAAATTGTGCCTTGATAGGGACATCTTCCTCATCAAGGGGCGTGGAAGGAAAAGACATTATAACTATCAGATGTGCAAAATCTTATATTTATGAAATTGTGATTTGAAAAATGAAGAGAATTCTTCATGATCATCATCATCATCAAAGCCTTGTCCCAACTATGTTGGGGTCGGCTACATGAATTTTGCTTCTCCATGCCAATCAATCCTAGGCCAAATCCTCATATAAGTTGCACTTCTTCAGATTTATTTTTACTACCTCAATCTATGTCATCTTCGGCCCACCCATTCCCCTTGGTGGGCCGTCAACATGTATAGCCAAACTTTTCCTTACTAACGTTGTTGCTGGCCTATGCTGGATATGCTCAAACCATCTCAAACGGGTTTCTCTAATTTTATCCCATAATAATGCCACCCCTAAATGCTCTAAAAAGCACTCAAAACTAATTTTATCCTTCCTTCCTAATTTTATCACACATTCACCTCAACATTCCCATCTCTATTACATCCATTTTGTGCATATGTTACTTATTTATTGGCCAACATTCTGCTCTATAGGTCATTGCCGGTCTAATCGTTGTCTAGTAAAAAAACTTCATTCAATCTTGTTGGCATTCGTCGGTCACAAAACACTCCGGAAGCAAGTATCCACTTCAACCATCCCGCTTTTATTGTATGTTTGACATCTTCATCAATCTCCCCATCGTTACTAACTGTCTAGCCAAGGTAACGAAATGAGTCTCTTTGTAGTATCTCCTAAGCTTCAACTCTCACAGTAGTTTCAGCTCTTTGTATATGCCCCCTGAAGTAGCAATGCATATATTTTGTCTTTGTATGGCTTATTTTAAAGTCTTTAGATTCAAAAACCTCCCGCCATCTTTCAAGTTTTGCATTCACACCATCTCTTGATTCATCCACAGGCACTATCATCTACAAACAACGTACACCAAGGTACTCTTGAATATGAGCAGTTAACTCATCCATAATCATTGGAGAGAGATCAGGGCTTTGGGCTGACCCTCTGATGCAAACTTATGGTCACTGGGAACTCACCTTATCTCTCCATATGTAGTTCTCACATGTTCTCACACTCCACCGGTTTAAACTATCGGTCCCAAACTCGGGTAAAGGAGGAGGGTTGCGTTAACTAGGTTGAATGCTAGTGTAAAATTTTGTCACAAGCCAAACAAATGAAGATAATTGAATCCCCTAATTTAGCTGAACTCTGAATATGAATCTTGAGTCTAACGAAACAGTTTTCACTCATGTATTAGTTTTCCCATGACATGATTATCTGACATTGATTCATTATTCAGTTTACTCTAAACTGTTGTAGTTGTGTAGATTTTATTATGTTTTTAGATAACAAGGTAGGAAGGACTGACGTCGATGATGACCAATTGGGTGGAGAGTGGACCAGTGGTTTCAACATTAGTGGCACATGGTAGGCGAACAGTCAAGGATGTCATGAACATTAGATATTTAGTTTATTTCCAACTGTAGTTTATTAAGGCAAAACTAACTAAACATTAGTTTTTTTTTTCTTCTTCTTCCTCTTTTGGTAAATGGATAGTAAATATAATATTGATGAAAGACGATTTCCATATATGCATGCAAGGTTGCAAAAGAATGTGGCATAGGGTACAATATTTATGCATAATTTTGTTTCTCACAATTTCGGAACAAATGGGCCTTTTTTCCATTTTCATCAACATCAAGGAGAAAAAAGGCATTTTAGTGCAAGAGGGTCAGGTCAGCACAAGGACCTCGGAATAAGCCGTCATATACATTTTAAATGAAATTTCCACTGACAGAAAATATTACAAATTGCTTTTTATCAGTATGCTACTTTTTTCTATTTTGAAAGGATATGTGGACAACACTTATGGATATGTATTTTTCATGAAAATGAACCATTGAATAATCAACTGATAAATAATCATGACTCACTGCTTCAGACTTGAAAGGGATTCCCATTTTATCAATTCCTTCGAAAGTAATGTACAAACTATGTGGAAGGAATGACAAGTTTTTAGTTAGATAGGATTTTGCCAAGGGCCAGCTTTCAGCCCTTTGTTATTTACCTTGGTTACATACAACTTGATGGTGGGTATAAAGAATGCATCCATTTGGGTACTTAGATGGTGCAGTGCTAATTAGTGGAACAAGAAAGGAAGTATATGTCGAAATGATAATGTAAAACTTTGAGAAATGACAAATGATTTAAAAACTAGTAGAACAAAGATAAAACATAGATAGGACAAGTTCATCGGTTTGGAGAGTAGAATGGAAGATCGGGTAAAAAATAGAATTCGTAGGAAAATGCGTAATATTTGTGAGCAAATATAGAACAAAATGGAGGAATAGAGTCGCACAAATACAACAGAACACAGAAAATGCTTTTTGAGCATCGAGACAGCTTGGGTGCGTATGTTCATAGAAGACCACAATCACCAGACACGGGCTGTAGGGAAAACTAAAGAGCTACAAGAACAAGGTACTGAGAGAAGGCAAAAGCCAATGAGGACTTGAAAATAATAAAGTAGTTAAAAGCAACATCATTGGGGTGAGATGACAAAGAACTCGGTCTTAAATAGGAATGAGTGGAGAAGTAGATCTCATAAAGCCAATCCCAAACAGACAGGACAAGTGTTTGATGCTGATAAAGATCAACTCCTTCAAACAAAGTTTCTTGTGATGTGAACTTCTCAACCAAATGGAAACAAGAAACTCCCGTAAGAAGATTTAAAAAAAAAACACAGATGAGTGTAAAGCAGAATTCACAAAAACAAACACGGAATAACATTTCCATGATGATAAAGAGTTTAGACCATTGTTTTTCATATAAAACAATTCCAGGATTACATATCTAAATATCACTCTGAGAGTTTAGTTAGGGAAAACCATATCAATGCATAATCATGTCATTTCCCACATCAAACTACAAAAGTTCCAATCTAATCAGTTCCAACAAACAAAACCACTCCTTCCATAGATTTTGTGATCAAATACTGACATAGAGGGCTAATTAGGATAAAACCCCAAATGGGTTTTCATCAAAACAAAACGCAATTAAAGCAAATACCTAACAAGAAATGCCTCCTTCACAAAACACTGACAAACAAAGTCAGTCACCACTTCAAACTACATGGGTTTCCAACAAAACATTCCACGTCCACTTCTGAACATACAAATCACCACCCCCACAATCATTTTAACTAAACTGTCACAAAACACTGCAACTTGAGACAAACCCAATAAGGGTTTCTCACAAAAACATCTATAGCTAGAGTATTTGAAGACCCCATGCATCTGCATATGCATTTTTTTTCACTTAAACGGATATGGCGAAAGAGAAGCAGAGAAATTCACCCGGTCAAGAAAACGTCGGTCAGTGTCAGCAGAGAGAGCGCCATTTCCCTTTACATCGAATTCGCATCGGGTGTTCATGTGCTTTCGGGAAAGGGCCGGTAGGACATGGCGTCTCGGAGGCGGATATTGCAGAGAAAAGGGCAGGAAATCTGGACTGAGTTTTGGAGTTAGAAGGTGGGGTTTTAGAGGGAATATGGAATCCATGAGAGACTGGGAGGAAACGGAAAGAATAACAGAGGGTCAGAGTTCAAATGCAGAAGTAGGTGTCTTGGACCTTGGTGCCTTTGTGGGAGAAATGCTGATACTGGAGCCAAATCCAGCCGTTGATATTTTTCTTGCATTTTACTTTTAAAATAAAGTGGAGTGGAGTGAAATAAAAAGAGAAATAAAATATAAGTGAGTTAGGATGGTATTTTATTTTTAGTTATTTGAGATAGAATATTTTTTACTTTTTGTATAAAGAAATTGAGTTTTTTTATAATTTAGTGAATAAAGGTAGTTGTTTTTTTACTTTTTTAGAAAAAGATGACAGGGATTTTGAAATAAAGTGCTTTGATTTGATGCTTTACTGGACTTTACTTGACAAGTAAAATTACCAAAAGGGCCCTAAAGAAGAACTATGTGCGGTTGACATGGCCTTCTATACAGCCTCCTCCCATATTGCTTTAATATATACTAGTATGAAGCCCCTGTGTGTCGCACAAGTTAAGTCCTGAATAATATATTAAAACTATTGCTTTAATATATATTAGTATGAAAACCAAACCTTTCATCGATTAATCTACATCAGCATACACAAAATAAAGGATTCATATGCATTTATGCTCATTTTGAAAACTAATTGGAATGCATCCCTTTGAATTAGGTTACATCCACATGAATGGGCCATAGAGACATTTTATTGAAAATGCACATATTTAGCCTAAGAGACACATTTTATTGAAAAGGCATATATTATGTGTTTTTGAAATGACACATCCACAAATGGGCCCCAATAGGCTGATGTGGCTTCTCCTAAGGCCAGAATTGAGGGGTTTTTTTTTTAGTTTTTTTTTCAACCAACATTTAGCTTTAAATAAAAAGAATAATGAGAAAATCTTTTATTTTGCTTGAATTACTATATATTTCCATGTCATTCATTCAAATCTATTAATCTTATCTCATAAACCTAAATTTTAGAATTGATTTTTGATCCTTTCTATATAGGGAAATTTTAGATTCAACCAATTATAAAGAAACAGAGCCTTAATAAGCACGGGCCTTTTGTTGCTAAATTATCTCCTAGAGAAGGTTTCTTATTGAGTCCTTGATAAGAACCATTTTATATTCAAACTTGATAAGAATATTAAATCGAATCTAATATAATGGAATTGATTTGGAATAAATATTCAATTATATCTCCAATATTATCTTTATGTTCTTCAATTATCTCCACCGATTTAGCAAAGGCCATAAATTATCTCCAATAGTTATAAAACTTTCACATTCTTATCTTCCTTAATTGTTTGGACGGTTTTAATATATTAAAGGGATAAAAGCATATTACCTACCTGTACTTTGCCTGTATTTCAGACTACCCCCATGTAGTTTGGTATTTTGTACTAAACGTACTTCTATTTTAAATCACAATGCAAATAGAAACGACCGTGATGGAAAAGATGGAATGACGAATTTATCCCTCCATATATAACTCGTGTCTTCCCCTTTTCGATCATTTTGACCTTTTTTCGCTGGCAGTTAGGGTTCTTCATTGGCAAAGCAATTTTGGGAGAAACCGCCCCTCTTCAAAAGGCAATCTGGATTGCAGTTAGGGCTCTGCGATTTCAGAGGTTTCAAACTATCAAGAATCATCAACGATTTCAAAGGTATGTATAATCTCAAACCCTTAATAATGTCTGATGCCGAGCGTTTTGGGTTTAGGGTTTTGATAAAAAAAAAAAAAAAAGATCTTAAATTGACATCTCTACGTGCATGGATTGTAAAGTTGTTGATGGGGTTTGTGCAATCTCTATGTGAAATTTGCATTAGAAATTTGTCTCTTTATGTGTCTCATTTTAGTGAAAGGGGATGAGTTTCGACTACTTTTAGTGGATGTAAGACATTTTGTTGTCTAATATAGTGATGTTGTGTGAAAATGGTCCCCTCTTGTGATATCTATTTCATTCCCCTTTTGTTTTTTTATGAATGTTGGTGGAATAGAATCCCCACCTATCTGCATTGCATCAGCTTCTTTTGGCTGTCACACATGGAGGGGACCACAGTAACACAAAAAAGTTTCTTACATCCATGGCTTTGTCAAACACCCAATTTTCTATGTTATTGTACATGAATTTGCCTAAAAGAAATGTCGCTTACATGCGGATGTCGTTTGATGAAGTGACAATATGATTCCACCATGGTGGTTATTTTACAAAGCCACCAAATAGTGTATACATTGGGGTGTGGTGGATGAAATTATTGATTTTGATATTGAAAAAGTATTAGTTTTTTAGTTTAGGGATTATGTGATGGAATTGGGGTACCCAGCGAATAATATGATGTATTTTAAGGTGCCAGCCTTGGGTTTTGATGATGGTCTAAGGCAGATTGAATCAAACAAGAATGTAGTTGTTCTATTAGGAGGTATTGACTATTTATGCAGAGAGGGAACATGAACCTTTGATGGTAGTATCACCTAAGGGGAAGATCTTGATGCAAAATATTCATGGCAAAGGTCTCTTGAAGCAGTTACTTGCAGCAGAAGTTGCATAAAGTAGTAGGAAAGTTAACTATGATGAGGACTATGCTGCTGATGTTGAGGATGAAGACAATGATGATGACCAAGACCAGCAACACAGTCATCATGATGACTCTAATAATGATGACAGTGAGGTTGAGAGTGATCACATCAGATTAGATCATGATGAGCCTCCGGAGTTATATGAGGATGTTGAGAAGGCTGATGATGAGGATATATTCAGAGGATCTCATGAGAATGAATCACAACCTCATGAAGCTGAGAGTGTGGAAGGAGAACAGACCTAAAACCAACAAGTACCAGTTGATGAGAACTGGATTACAAATCCTGAGGATGAGGATGGGCTTTAGTCTGTGTAGCTCATCTGATGAGAACAACAGGCCGAAATGGCCTGGTTTTAACAAGCTAATTGATATGGGGAATCCTCAACTTAAGTTGGGTATGATATTTGCAAGTCCACAAGTATTCAGACAAGCGCTTGTTGAATGGACTGTAAGGCAGGGCTATGACATTAAATATTTGAAAAATGAGAACAAGAGAATCACAACTGTTTGTAAATATGATTGTGGATTTTGGATTCATGCATCACCCATGCAGGGTGAGAGGACATTTCAAATTAAGACATTCAAGCCCAATCATGCATGTGGTATGAAGTTTAAAACTCATTTGGTCACTTCCAGCTATATAGATAATAAATACCAGCAGAGAATGAGTGACGATCCGAAATGGTCAATCCCTGCAATGCAGAAAGAGCTGAGAAGAGATCTGAAGGTTGATTCCTCGAAGGATAAGTTGTATAGAGCGAAAAGGAATGTAGCAAATAATATCTCTGGAGATATTAGAGTGTAGTACACTAGATTAAGGGACTACTGTGTCACTGTCCAAAAGTACAATCCAAATACTAGTTTATTTGTGGTGACACAAAGACCTCACATTGATAGAATTTCATATTTTTAGAGATTGTATGTATTTTACAAGAAACAAAAGGTCGGGTTCGTGAGTGGATGTAGACCATAAATGGTCTAGATGGGTGCTTCCTCAAAGGTATTTATGGAGGACAAGTGCTGGCTACAATAGGTAGAGATGAGAATGAGAATATGTTTCCAATTTCAATGGTTGTTGTAGAGGCTGAAAATATAGACTTGGTTTTTTAAATCATTGATTGGTGACATCGGAGATGGGGGTGACATAGGCTGGATTTTTATGTCTGATAGACAGAAATGGCTTGATGCAGCATTTGAGATAGTTGTTCCTACTGCTGAAATTAGACACTACCTGAAGCATATGTATGATAACTTCAAAAAAGCTTTTTAAAGGAAAATTGTTGAAAGATGCTATGTGGGCTACAGCCTGCAGCATCATGTGGATCACCAATAAAATTTGATAGTAATATGCAAAGGATTAAAGAGATGAACCAGGCTGCATATAATTAGCTGATAGCTGCTAATCCAAATAGTGGGTCATGTCTCATTTTTCCACTAGGGCCAAATGTAATGCATTAACAAACAACCTCTGTGAGTCTTTCAACAGTTACATGCATGAAGTAAGGGAGAAACCAATTGTTGGTTTGCTTGAGTATGTGAGGATGAAGCTGATGAACAGAATTCAAGTGAAATTGAGAAGAATGACCAAATATAATGACATAGTCTGTCCGGGGATATTGGAGAAGTTGGAAAAGAACAAAAATGATAGCAGACACTATTTTGTTAACTGGTCAGGCAGAGGTGAGTTTAAGGTTGATTGTTTTGCCAAAACTTTTGTTGTTAGCATTGAGAGTAGAACATGTTTATGCAGAATGTGGGATTTGATTGGGATACCTTGCAAGCATGGCATAACATGTATATACATGAATTAAGAAAGGCCTGAAGATTACATTCATGCATGCTACAGCAAAGAGATGTATTTGAGGGCATATAATGGCATGATATACCCAGTACCTAGAATGCATGATTGGGTAGAAAGTAGAATGGAAGTAGTTGGTCATCCTTTATATAGAAGACCTGTAGGTAGGCCAAGGAAGTTGAGGACGAAGGAAGCAGATGAATTACTCAATTCCAATAGAGTTTCTAGAATGAATAAAACAATGACTCGTGCTAGAAGCTTGAAAACGGGCCATAATGTCAGGTCTTACAGGGAACTAGTACATCCCAATTCCAGACTCTTTAGTTCTGCATCAGGTTCTCAGCCAGCTTCTCAGACTCAGCCAGCTTCTCAGCCCTTGCTAGGTTCTCAGCCCATGCCAGCTTCTCATACCATGCCACCACACAGGGTAATGATTTTTCACCCTTTTGATTTTTTACTTCTAATTATAGTATATGCATTTACTCACTACGGTCTTCAAATTTTGATTGGTCAGGGGGGAGTCAGGCAATCTTCTTCTCAGCCAAATCCATTAGCAATAAATACCAATGGTAGAGGGAAGTTATAAGCAGGTAGAGGGCGAACTGGAGTAGGAAAACAAAACTCAACTTGTTGATGATAACAGCGACTATTTTAAAATGGATCTCTTTTTGGATGATGTTGTGTCACTGATGATGACTGTTTTAAACAACTTTTCTTTGGATGACTGTTTGGATTTGGACTATCCTTTTTACTTTGTGGATTTGGGCCATATAATGCCAGGTCTTGCAAGGGCGAAATGTGTTTCTAGTTTTTTGTTGACTGTTTGGATGATGATGTTTTCAGTTTTTTTTGTTATTGTTTGGATGATGATGTTTTCAGTTTTTTTGTTACTAGAAGGATTATGATGTTCCTAGCAAATGATTGTTCACTGTATTCCTGTCAACTTTTTTTGTTAGTGTTTTCTTATTGCAGGTGATGAGAATGAAAAATGTCATATTTTTCTCCATTAATGTTTAGTCCTTTAAACTTATTTGGTGCCTAAATATACTCATTATTCTTATAATTTTATTTAGGGTGCAAATGGAGGTGTTAAGTGCAAAACGAAGCTAATTGGGCAATTCTGGACAATTTTGACATCGCTTTGTAATCTGGGCATAACTCTCTCCTCCGAACTCAAATTGAGATGATTCAAGATGCTATAAAACGCCAAGAAAAAGCTCTACAACTTTCATGTTTTGAGTTTTGAGAGATACTGGTAGCTTCAAGGTTGAAATCAGGCTTGAAGTTGTTGCACCTGCACTGCTGACATTCTGGAACTTTCTTTAGCCTGCAATTTTAATACGCGGATCTGACGCGGTTTATTTACTATGGAAATTCAAATTCTGGACCCATTGATGGAGGAGAATTGAAGAGAAATAATTTGAAATTCAAATCAAAGATCAAGAAAGGAAAGGAGATCTAGTAACTCGGGGAGCAAGGAAATCATACAAGGAAAGAAATCAAAGAAGTTTCCAGATCTGAGTTGCAAGAGAGGTGATCCTGTTTGGTGCTAAATGGATGGAGCTGATTTAGAGTCGGGTCGAGTTTAGAGGAAGAGAGAGAAATCAAGTAGAAGGGCATTATGGCACTTTTGAAGAAATCAGGAGTTTCTTGGAACATATCCAATATTGGGCTCATATTGTGCAGAACGAAAAATGGTGCAACTTTACTTATTGAGCTAAATCCATCGAAGCCCGAATGAGAAGATATGGTCAATGATAGATTTTGACTAAGTTAGAATTTTTAATTGATTTTTTTTATTATTAACCATCCATCCCCCAACATCACTTGCTACAATATCTCTCACCCTCACGTCTGCACTTTCCCCCTAATATCTCTCCAACGATTCTTTCATATCTCTTAATTCTTTATAGTTTTTTTTCCTTTCCATCTTTCCTCATCTAAACCAACCATCTCTCTTTCCTTATTTTCCTTCATACGTCCACACCACCTAAATTCTCTCCTCTCTCTAACCTAACTCTCCATTATAAATAACCAATCCCATATCCAACGCCGCCGCCACCACCTTCTCCACCACACGTCTTCTCTCTCTTTTTCTCTCTTCTCCATTTTTTTCTCTCTACTTTTCTTTGCAAGTTTTTTATGGCCCTGCGTGGCTAAAGCTTTGTAATTCGTCGAAGAAAACGGAAGTCTCAGAATCAATAAACAGTGAGATCTAATTTAATTTTTACTGTTCAATTTATTCTTTGAGTATGGGTTGTTCTTCTATTTTTTTTTTCTTGATTGTCTCGTTTAATTGCTAGGAGGCCTACTAGTTTATTATTCGTTGCAATTTACTGCTAAGTTAGATATCAAATCCGTAATTGCTTGGTCCCTCTAATTTGTGAAGCAACTAATATTTAATAATTTGCTGCTTTGGGAATTATTAGATATTAAGAAGAACGCTCCACTAAATTAAATGCAACCACTTGTGCTTGTGTTGTTTAGTTTCATCGATCTCTCTAAGTCTTAATGTTGTTACTAGATTAAAATCTTTAGCGCTTGTCTTGGGTTGTTTAGTAATTAGGGTTAATTGGAGTGCGTGTTTTCTAATTAACTGATTAAGGAGATAGGCAATTAATCCCAACGATGAATATTCAAAGAAAAATTGATATATAATTGCATCTATGATCAGTTATAAAATTCCGATGGTGGAAGTTGATTTTGACCAATGCTTGCTCTTTTGTTTAATTCCGTTATCTTAATTTGAATTGCTCTTTATTTGTTTTTTTTTAAAATTGCAATCAAAACCTTCCCCCCCAATCCTTTATCACATAGCATAAACTTGGCTAGACACTCTCCGTGGGAACGATCCTTACTCGCACTACTACATATATTTTTTAGAGTAAAAGTTTTAATATTTTTGGGTGCCTGCGACAGCACGCCAAATTTTGGCGCCGTT